>CM077254.1:29722514-30385014 GCA_039654775.1 Spinibarbus caldwelli | reverse complement strand
TATCAGGAGCTGAATGAATGCCACCTTTCAAAGGTCGCAGACGAGCTTTCTTATTTTTATGTTCATTGTTCTTCACACCAAAGATGATTTTGAGGACTCTTTTACTATGGGCTGGGAAGACTATAAAACTGATGAAGTTGATAAAATGCTGTCAGTGTGGAAATTGGATGAATTTTAGAAGTTGTACACCATGTTGACTTAAAAATGTGAAAACAGAAATGTTTATCCACTGATACTAGGTGAAATAAGCACTTCTGATAATAGTGCAATATTACCAGTAATCTCAATAGTAATATGACTAAATTGAGATATATATATATATGTATATGTGTGTGTATATGTATGTGTATGTAATCTTACTGAAATCTTACTGATTCCAATTTTTTTATTTTTTTTATTTTTTTTTTTTTGTAATCAGTAAGATTTTATTTATTTATTTATTTTTTTAAATTCTCATCAAGACTGCATTTATTTGATTAAAACTATTAAATTAGATTTTAAAAAAGCTGTTTTCTGTGTGAATATTAGGGGTGCGCCGATCTGGGTATCGGTCCGACGAGGCCGATCCAAATCCAATATTCTTTCGTTTGTTATTTTTCTTTAAAATAAAGTTTTGTATATTTAGTAGATTGTGTGTAACACACAAAAGAGTGACGATCAGGTCAACACACATTGAGGTATAGAAATTCTACATTGAAAAAAAAAAAAGCACTGGTATCAGATCGATATCGGTATCGGCAGATACTCAGAATTTTTAGTATCAGATCGGGATCGGTTCTGAAAAAGTGGTATCGAGCCAGCCCTAGTGAATATATGTTGAAATGTAATTTATTTCTGTGATCAAAGTTGAATTTTCAGCATCATTACTCCAGTCTTCAGTGTCACATGATCCTTCAGAAATCATTCTAATGTGCTGATTTATTATCAGTGTTGGAAAACAGTTTTTGCTGCTTTAGTATGTAGCTATATGTATATGGAGTCAGTAAATTTTTTTTTTTTTTCTTTTTCTGAAACAAAGTAAGAGTTTTATTCAGCAAGGATGTTAATTTGTTAAAAAGTGGTAGTGAAGACTTTTATATTAGAAAATATTTCTATTTGGAGTAAATTTTGTTCTTTTTTTAAACTTTATTCATCAAGAAATCCTGAAAAAAATCTATATATTACAGTTTTTTTTTTTTTTTATAACTACTTGTACGAATATAGATCGCTGTGCCTCGCCTGATGAATATTTCTACCATGTCATTGACTGACTGTATCATTTAGGTTTCGTGGCGAGCGTGTTTGTCATGATTGCAGGTATCTGGCGTGTTCAGGAGGAAAGCGTGGCCTGCTCCGCTCTTCTGCTCGCCAGCGGAGCTCAAATTGAAGCAGGCTTGAAATGCTGACTGTCATCTTTCCTGCTGAACAAAGGCTAAAAACAGCTGCTGGCAACAGAAAGATAAGACCCCCGCTGAAGCCGTACCTGTTCAGCAGCAGTCGCCTCTCTGCTTCAAGAAAGACAGAGTTCCCTCTCTGTGTGTGTGTGTGTGGGACATGCTGTCTGCTGCTCACAGAAGATCAGATTTCAGACACTAAAGCAAAGAGGCCATTGTTCTGCAAGTATGAAATTAGGGTTTTGTTTTTTTTACTGCATGTTTGGCAAGAAGTTGCAAAAGTGTCTTTTGCATCAGAGGCTGTGTGTTATTTTGATGTTCTGTGAATGTAGGTGGGCTCACATCTGTAACTCAATCCCGTTCTGGCTTGATGTTTGAAGTCTCCAGTAGTAGGGGCAGACTTTGATCGCTTATGCTCATAATGACAGTCTTTCAGTAGATCAAACATTGGCGACATCTCTTCTAACGCTGATAGTCATCTTTTATGGCTCCTGCAGTTCCCAACAAAGGTTGCTGTGAGGTTTTAACACGCTTTAAACGTCTCAGAAAATACAGAATCGCTGAAGTGTGAAATTCAACAAGTAGGCTGAAGGAAGAGTCGTTCTCCAGTTGATGTCTTTTCTTCAGGTGTGAATGGTGTCTGCGTGTCAAGCAGAAGTTCTGCTGAGAGGAAGTCATGCCAGAGATTAGTTTTCCCTGAGGAAGACGGGTCAATTAGTGTTTCGTAAACGAACTTTGATTCCAGTCCCCTTTGAGTTGAACACTTTATCTAACTTTAGAGCAAATCAATTAACGTGAGCGTATTCTGAGACATCGAGTCTTGTATGGAGTCAGGAATGTCTAGCTACATTCACTCTGGTCTTCTGTGTGAACACAAACTGAAGCCGAAGTGCTGGAAAAATGAACATTCCTGCGATTGATCACAATAAGTATGTGTAAATGATGATAGCTATTGTGTGGCTATTTGGCTAGGAGGAGAGAATTTTTTTACTAATGAAGACAAAAACGAAGAAATAACAATAGTTCTGGATGAGAGGGAATCCGCGACCATGAAGCTACTCATCATTTACACAGATGACAAAATGAACTGTAAGTTGAGTTGTGCTGTGATGCAGGAGGACAATGCATTCTGAGTATCTGTAGTACATGATCTCACAGACCTGCCTGCGTGTGTGAATGAAATGCTGAACATGGGAAAACCATGGCAGTATGAATGGACAAAAGCATGCAGCTCTCCCAGAAATTTTCCAAAATATCTGTGTGAAGGGAGCTTCTGTGCTTTTTTTAAAATAGCTGCAAGCCTTTTCCCTTATTTGATTTTTGACCAGTCAAATACAGAAACACTAGCTGCTTACTACATTAATCTATTTGACATTTGTAATGATTGAGAGATTGCATACAGTTTGCTGTAGCATTATGTATATGCCATTCTCAGGTGATAAATCTGGCATCAGATTATTATTATTATTATTATTATTATTATTAAAATAACTAATAATAAATTATTTTATCTAGCCAGGAGACATAAAATTTATCAAAAGTCACAGTAAAGACACTGATAATGTTGCAAAAGATTTCTATTTCAAATAAATGTTGTTCTTTTATTATTCACAACGTCACAGTTTCCACAAAAATATTCAGCAGCACAGGTGTTTTCAACATTGATGATAATCAGAAATGTTTCTTGAGCAGCAAATCAGCATATTAGAATGATTTCTGAAGGATCATGTGACACTGAAGACTGGAGTAATGATGCTGAAAATTCAGCTTTGATCACAGAAATAAATTACACTTTAACATAGTTTTGGTCAGCATTATGGCCTTATGCATCCGGCAGTGCTGCCATGCAAAGGCAAAACAGATTTATTTGGCTCAACAGTGGTCCTATAATGTCCTATAATACTGTAAAGCTGCTTTGACACAATCTGTATTGTTAAAAGCGCTGTATAAATAAAGGTGATGACTTGACAGTTGATAAATGTAACTCAAGCACTATTTGGACAGTAATTGTTTCTCAGGTTTCAAAGCCATTTTTGGATCACTGTTCTTGTATACTCTTTTCTCCTCATTGATGTAGGTTAAATTGGATCAGCTATCACCTGTAGATACTGAAGACGTCCTCTAATCACATCATCTAAAACTATTCATTTCTCATTTAGGAATCCTGTTCAATTATTGCTTTGGACATCATCTTGCCCTGTTAATGTTTGTTAAAAGCAGACTGTCGTTCAGCGTTTCCCAACCCTGTTCCTGGATACACTCCAGCAGTTCACATTTTGGATGTCTGTCGTATCTGACCCGTCTCTTTCAGGTCCTGGAGTCTGAGCTCATTTGAGCTGAATGAGGTGTGTTTGATCAGGAAGAGTGTTTCCTTGGGAAACACAGCATTCGACACCTGTCTCTGTACAGGATTCCTCACTGATAACGAATGAATGGCCAATAACTTTCAGCCCACATCTCCTCATGGCTCTCTGGAGACTATCACAGATAGGTTATCGTGTGGACATTTACTGAGTGCCGCAGCCTTTTCCCTATTAGCTGCTCCAGCCCTGCCAAAAACAATGATGTCATCGCCGTTGCCATGGAGCGCAGTCAGACGAGCCGAAACATGCCAGTCAGGAAAATAGGCCGCTTGTTTTGGGAAGTACCTCATGAGCTCTATCATTGCTTTACTTGAGGCTGAAGTTGAGTAAATGTGTGCATGGCTTATTTTATGAGGCTCGAGTGTGGGAGAGACACCTGGCCTGGTTATTTTTTACCATCTCTATTTATCATTTTACTCTGTAAATAACTGCACCAGTGCAGAAATCCAGGTCTGGCTCAATAAATGGATCTTATAAAGTTTCTCAGGCTTAGTTAACCTCATCCCAAGTGGAAAGTCCCATTGGAGAGAGCGTGCCAGTTGTAATTTTCCGGCCTAACTCCTACACAGCGCCTGTAAATGCACCGAGTGCCCTTGGACTGTACTGAGAGGAATCTTACAGTTCTGTGTCGTAATGACGCTTCAGTGCATTACTTCTGCAGATTCTAGCGACTCGTTTGATTGCAAAGCAAAGGCAGAGATTGATTGCCTTTACAATGCAAGTATTGAGACTTTGCCGTGTCAGTGTATCAATGCAGTGCACTACATTTTTGAAATACTTTCCTGCATCAGTCTAATGCTTTTTCTGTTCTGATGTGGACGTAAGATGCCAGCCAAGTGTTCTTAAAAGAGAAGAAATTCAAAGCAAGGGCTGATGAGTGAGTTTGTGATTGCTGCTTTTTGTGATTGAGCTTTCATGTGTAATATAATGCAGTGGTCGACTGGTGTGGGTTTTCATGGCCAGTACTGATATCTTGAGAGCTGAAGGTATTTATATTACAACATAAATATTATAAAATCTTCAATGTATATGCTGTAATTCAGTGCAATTAATTAACAGGTCATTTAAAACCAGTCAGGTAGCACCAAATGAGTGAGACAACAAATCCATTGATGTTTACTTGTGTTTTTAGATATAAATTATGTGGATTATCTTTATTAGCAGAGAGTTCTCAGCACATTGATATATGGACACATTCTTTAGACAATATTCACTCCAGCTGACTTCTGAAGACAGAAATTATACACTATCCAATGGCAAGCTTGTTGGTAGAAATGAAAGTGAAACCTGGCTAAATGACCAGCTGTTTGTAAGCAACATATTTAGAAAGTATCAGAAGCATATTTTATTTTTATTAAACAAAGTGTTGTTTATAAGACAGATTTGCAGCAAATATGTTCACTTCTGTGTCCTGTTCTATTCTTTTGAGCTTTGTATTTGATTTGTGTGTGTGGAGTCGATTCTTCCTGGTTACTTGATTCATTATGCCATCAGTTCAGCAGATCTGCTGTTTTTGTGTTTTTCATTTTGTATTTCAGATGATGACTTGATCATGTTCTAAATCTTGCAGTACACTTCTCTCACAGCCTGTAAAAGCACACTGAGCAGGTGATGGTGTTCATCTGTGTTAATTCCGCTCTCTTGTGTTTGCTGTAGGTGAGGCTGCTCTGAGAGGCGAGTCCAGAATGCCGGCCATGTCCCTGTCCTCTGCAGTCAGCAATCACAGGACAGGCCCTCCTCCCATCAGCCCCAGCAAGAGGAAGCACAGCGGGGACCAAGCAGACGACGACATCGACTGTAACAGTGAGCATGTGGCCAAGATGAGCCGGCTGTTTGCCGCACAGTTGTAAGTGGATCCGATTAACATCACGTCTGGTTTTGGATGCATCTGATGCACTGACAGACGCTCACAGCTTGTCGTCTCTCCACCGAATCTTTGGCAGTCAGGTGCTGTTTAGAAAGCCTCGTACTCAGCTGAAGTTAGGGCCGTGCGGGCGGCGTTCCTACAGAAAGAACGTGGGGAATGCTTGGGAATGTGCTGAGGAGCGAGGGCTGGAATTCCTGAGATTCTGGCAGTCGGAGCCGGAGCACATGGGCCGTTTGTAGCGCCTGGCCATGCCCTCGTGGCAGAGCATTCCCTGCATTCCAGCCCCGATTGGAAGAGCAGCGCTCTGTCGCAGGACACCAGATCTGCTCTTCAGCGAAGAAAAGCCACACTGGTGCGAGGCAGAGCAGCCCCAGCTGATTTATGACCTGTAATTTGCTTGGTAAATTAGGACCAGTGCAGGAGCCAGTGTGAACAACAGAAGGGGCTTCTCAGCACAACGAGCTTGATTTTATCTGTGTTCGGGGCTTTGACATCAGTGTGCGCTCTTTTTAACAGCACGGGCTGTTTTAAACTTTGAACGCATTTACTTTTGCAGTGCTCTCGCTCTCAGATACATGAACACTATTTGATCCTCATCCTCATCTTGGCAACCCGTCAGAGCTTGTTGCCAGTTGAAAGGTTTAGCACTAGCAGGATCTGAACTGCTCTGCAGCAGATTGCAGTTTCATAACAGCAAATGCCCTTTTTACACTGTGTTAACACTTGTTTTGCATCATCTCTTCTGAGTTTATTAACGCCAGATCCCCTTCAAGCGCCATTTTGCTAGTTGACGTACAGAATATGCTTTAGCTCAGTTTTTTATTTGTTATTTTTTAATGCAATTTCAAAATGTTTGTTTCGTGCAAATGGATTGGATTGTGTGAGCAGTTGTATCGTTGAGTTCACATTTGTTTTTAGAATTACTGGTAAAATATTAAATTACTGATCATTAGTAAACCTCAGCAGAAACAAACTGTTTACAATTAGAGTAAATAAAAATTACTTTTACATTTTGGCATTTTAAAACTTAAATATTATAAAAAATGAGTTAAAGCTGAAGCAATGGTCAAACAGAAGACATTGGTTTGTGTTGATGTTTTTTTTTTTTATACCCCATTTTATCTCTCCCTTTTTTTTTTCTTTTTTTTTAACCTTTAAAACTCTTAGTACACACAGGCCTGGAGTTTCGGGAAAGTTTTTGGCAAATGTTTCCTTGTTTTTCAAGAGCAGGAGTACATTTACATATGAACTCTGAGGACTGAGTTGTTGGTGTGCCTCTGTATTGCTCCAGTGATTTTCATCATGTGGAGGCGAATGAATGAGGCGCTCTTGACTGTTTTTGTTGGGAGTTTGCGGCTGACACCAGACACCGCGGCTCAGGTTTCCATGAGGGTGTTTCTCTATAGAAGGGAATGAAGGAGTGGGGGCTGGGAAACCTCTCTTCCTGTGCCTCTCCTCACTATAATCTTCTGTTTTTTTTTTTTTTTCCCAGCATTTCTGGCCCTCTGTTGTTAGAAATGCACAGAGAGTGTTTACAGTTATATTTCATGTTAAGCTTGTTTTTGGTCTGAAAGGAGTTTGTCCACATGTTAGGTTATTGTACGGTTTCATTCTGGTCTTCATTGCCAGACTAAACAGTTTGAAGTATAGTTAAACAAGCCTCCTCGTAAGGCTAGTACAACTGGAAACTCAGGGAGACATGTTGTTGTGGAGTGGGCTTCGTGTCAGGGTGGGGGACATTTTCTCGTTTTCACTGCTACCATGAAAACAAAGGGCCTCTTATCCGGTCAGCCCACTGCGTTCTGGAAGCTTGCTCCGGCCTGTCCCACTGGAGACGCCCCACTGTAGACGTCTACAACAAAATAAGAGTCCCTCTTGTGTACTAAATGACTGATCTTTCTTTTAAAGTTTTGCAGATCAGAAATGCAGCAGGCTTGATCCTAGATTTCACCCAGTGCCGAGGGGTTTTATGACTGTGTTCCTGTAGAAAGTGTATTTCAGAGGGAACGATCGACGGCAGCTTGTGTTTCTGCTGGGAACTTGGAGACTCCGTCTTTCTCATGCATCCGTGGCCAGCCAAACGGAGAGTCATGCGCAGGCCGTGCCAGCGTGGTTAGGGTTTATAAAATAATGTTTTTCTGCTAACTTTTATATATAAACAAACACATGACTGGCTCATTGGTGTTTGGATTATAATTTGTCAAAGCAGTGAAATCTGAAGTTAGCCAGGCGCTTTGAACCGATTACACGCAGTGCTTATGGATCCAACTCTCAAACTGCCATTTACCTTTTTGGCTGCTTGTTCTTAAAACCTGAGCCAAAAATAAGCAACGTGCCAAAATGTTCTAGTTGCTTCAGTAACCACATTTAATATTTACAAATGGGAAGTTAATGAATTCATTAAGAAATATAAATGTAACAGTAGTTAAACAGTATTGTGCTATTAATAAAGCTTGTTGGCTGATTTGTAATAAGAATGCTTGAAATATGGCTAATAGTGAGCAGCGTGAACACTTCCAGAGAATGGACTGTTTGTATCTTGTGGTTCTGCCTTCCTCGCCTTGATTTCTCCCAGATGTTTCCTGTATCTTTGTGGGCGAACTTCCAGTGACTTAAAGGAGAAATAAGAGAGAAATCTTCCTGCCAAGATCTGTGTTGGAATCGTGAGGTTTTCCTGCACGGCTGTGAAATGCAATTATGAGAACATGTCCCTGGTTTTATTGGCCTGCATCTGTGACTGAAGTGAGTCTAGCAGAGTTCACATCACTTCAGTGGAGTTTGGAGCAGACTTTATTGAAGTAAGCGTAAATGATAACCGTTTGGCTTTTAAGGGGAAATGCTAAAATCATATAAAAGTGATGGTAAAGCGTTTGCTTCTGTTTTGTGTACATTTATTCCTGTATCGTACGTTTTGACTGTGTTCAGTGATGTTTGGATTGATGCGTGGCTTCATCAAAACACACGAAAGCTTCGTGTTCTAATGGGAAAATGCATTTCTTCTTGGAGCAAGAGTCTTGAAAGCACTGGTGGATTATTGCCAGAGCATTTAGCTCACATCAGAGAGGAGCAGCAGGAACTGAAAGATCTCATCAAAGGGCCTCATTGCTGTTTCTTTTCAAAGGATCTTGGGTGAAGAGGCTTTTAGCAGGTTTTTCTGAATGTTATTGTGCTCTTCCCTAGATCTGAGCTTACTGCTATTAATATGATGCCTAAACCATACACAACTTTGTGTCAGCGGTGTAAATGTGTGTTCACAGCAGCAACAGTTTGGCAGAAAGCTTGTCTTGTAAATAGTGTGGCAGTGTATGAAGTACAGGAGTCATTTGCAAACAAAGCAGCTTTCTGTTGGTGTGCACAGTAATGTAGCATGGATTCTTATTCAAATGACTGGATTTTCTTGTGAAAATTTGATAAATGTAACCTTATATAATTTGCTGTAAGTTGTTTTGTGGAGCATAGATATTTCCAAGACTTTAAGTTTAAGTGACCTGTTTTATTTTGAGTAGCTCAGTGTTTCTTTTCTCTCTCATGTAATAATGTAAAGCAGTCCTCCTGATAGCTGTGCACATTTACAGCAGCGTTTCCATTGTTTGACACATTTCTAATGTCACGGTGTAACCTTTCAGGCCTACAGTGGTGCTGTCAACATGCTATCTCAACTTCTTGAGGTCAGTTAGACGCTATGTGTACACGGTGTATGTATTACAGTGAAAGTGGATCCCGCTGAGGAGGAAGGAACTGTGAAGGAGTAGCTTCTGACAGTAAGGCAGATTTCCCTCCACAGCTTTCCATTAGTTATTGCGAGGACAGTAATTTCCGGTAGACGTAACAGTTTACTTGCAGATGCTTAGCTCGCCAATTGCGTTGCCAAGTAATGGGCGATTTTAAGGATAGCAGCCCACACAACGGAGACCCGACAAAATCTCCAGCGCTTGTCCTCCCCGAAGGTGGAGCACGGTCACCAAACTGAGGTTACGAATTCTGCGTTGAAAGCATTTCCTTCAAATACCTGATTAGAGCTCTCTTGTGTGCCCGGTGAAGGGTATTAAGTTCTCTTCCTGTGAAGCACAGATGAAGCCTTTTGAATAGCGCACTTGGCCCCTCGCTGGGCCTCCGCTCTGCTGGCAACGGGAGACCGATCGTTCCGGAAGGGTGGAATAGTGCTTCTGGGCTTTGCTGCATGTGTGTCTATTCTTTTAAGAGGGAAAAGAAAAACAGGAAAGGAGGTCGGTAGTGGGAAAGGGCCTTTTGTAGCGAGCCATCTGAGCTAATGCAGAGCTGGAGACGAGATTTGAAGAAGTAGAACAAAACTTGCTTTAAAACAGAAGAGATTATGGAGCAGCTGTTGCTATGCACTAGGGCTGGGTGATTTGTCAGATTTTATCAGTTAAATCGAATGTAATGCTTTGCCACGATTTTATTTATTTTTTTAATAAATCAAGGAATCTTGATTTGGAATACAAATATTATCAAACTTTACAATTATTCACTTTGACAATATGCTAATGATAACAGTAAAGAGAAAAGAATGATCCAATCGCATGTCACGTGATTAACCGCGTATGCGTGACGCGCACTGTGAAGGACCATAAATAAATCGTTAGGTGCCATTTGCAAAAAATGTGCTTTTGTGTTGACAGATGCAACGTGGGCAGTGGAATAGGAACAAATGCAAGAAGATGGGAGGTAACTTCTTTTAACTTGAGCACAGTGTTTTTAGAATGCAGTTTCACGCATGAGACGCTGCAAGAGACGCGAGCGCAACAGTCCAACACGTCCATGTTTACATAGAAAAACAATGGAAAATCAGCAGTACAATTGAATAAAATACCTGTAAAGAGCTACTACTGTATGCCTGATATTTCACATTTGCATCATGGTGACAGACTGAACGCTGCTGTTGTTTTTATAGAACATTTATAGTTAATAGTCTGCTGCTGTTATACCTTCTTTTATTTTGAATTTGAATTACCTTGACTTGTACAAACTTGTCATACTTATATGTTCAGAAATAATACAAGTTGTAGTTGTAGTCCATGCGTCTTTCCTGCAAAGGTATTTAACAAGTGATTTTGTTTAACATTTACATCATGTTGACAGCTTCGTGTGTGCTGCACTTGGAATAGAATTTTCTTTAACTAGAGGGTTAATAAAGAAAAAGTTGCTTGAATCATGTTGTAGTAACATTTTGAAGTTGACTAGTTAAAAATCGAGAAAAAAAATTGAGATTTATTATGTTTTTGCCATATCACCCAGTCCTACTGCGCACTAAACAAACGCTTGAATGTAAGTGACGGGGACTCTGTCCAATCCGCTCTCATCGAGTCATTGGCTGCTCGCGGGAGGTGTGCGCTCTTGCCAGGCCCGCTGAATGCAGCATTAATAGCTCTGCTTGTTTATGCCGCTGGACATGGGCCTCAGTACAATCCCTCCTTTGTTTGTCTTGCAGAGGCAAGCCTGTCAATGGGGACTACCGCAAGGACCCCCGGGATCGCAGCCGCAGTCCCATAGAGCGCATCGGCGCCTCCCCGATGAGTCTGGTTGGTGGGCACCTGTATGCCCACATGCCCAGCCTGGCCATGGACCAGCCGCTCGCACTGACCAAAAACATGGACGCCACCCGCACTGTGGCCATCTCGCCCACTGTCAGCCCCGTCGAGCGCCAGCAGGTAACTCCAGCACTGCCATCATTTGCTCAGCCTCATGTCGTTTTAAACTTGCATGACTTGTGACTCTTTCTAATGCAGAACACAAAAAGATGTTTTGAATAATGCTGGCAGCCCAACAGTGTTTTTTGTCCTCTTGTATTTGTTGTCCATGTAATAGAAGTCAATGGGAACAGAACTGTTTGGTCATTAACATTCTTCAAAACATTTTTTATGCTCCACAGAAAAAAATCAGTCAACATGAGTCGTCAAACATGAGGCTGAGTAAATAATTTTCATTTTTAGGTAAACTCTCCCTTTAAAGGAAGCAGAAAGTTTTGTACCTTTTTCCTTCATGTAAATAAATGCTAAAGTATGTTTGGCTTTGTCTAGATATTGATGTTTAGAATCTTTGTTACTCATCAAAACATGTATAATAAGAGTTATGCGTTGGTATGAATCTGAACTCTTGCTGGGCCAAAAACTGCCCTGAAACCATGTTGAGCTACATTTTAGTTTCCAAGAAAAAAGTCAACTATCCACTGACAAGAACAGAAGACTTTATTAATTCAGCTCATGAACAGCAGGTGTCTACAGTGTAGAGAAATCTAAAAGCATTTTTTTTTTGTAGTTCTTGTTTGTTTGTTTGGACACTTGCTCTGCTGCTCATCTCATACGTGTGTGTGTGTGTGCGTGTGTGTGCGCGCGTGCAGAATCGTCCCTCTGTGATCACATGTGCCCCAGCGAACAACCGTAACTGTAACCTCACCCACTGCACCGTGTCTCACAACGGCTGCTCACCCGGCCTGACTTCAAGCTACCGCAGACCCTCCAACTGTAAGTACAAACTACCCTCACTGTCCACGGATGGGCTACAGATTGATGTCCAATGACTTTTTTTCCCTTAATGAATTCACTTAATAAAGATGCCATGTTCTCTGCAGAGGGAACTTTTAGATGTTCAGTAAATAAAGTTAACGTGAAATGTTGCACATTTTGTGTGTAATCAGATTACCAGTAGAAGAAATGGAGCAATTGTGACATGCAGGAAGTGACATCGTTCAGACCATTTTTAGAGGATAGTCTAATTTTTTAGGTTTTATAATTGTTCATATAATTGAACTGTAATGTTGACAACATTAGTCAAAATTAAACACCTCAATATCAAAGTTTTAAATCAAGTTATCAAAATTTGAATTAAGACGTAAAATCTTTTTAGTAGGGATGTAACCGTTCACGGTGCTTATTTCACAATATGATTTTCTCACTTTTTTTTTTTTTTTTAATTTAGATTTAAGACAAATTATAAATTAAAAGGTGTCCTTTTATTGTTGCTTAGACAAAATGCTGCACATTTCTTTGTGAAAATGAAATGTCAAATAACAAAACTAAATTGAAATTTTAAAACAACCCCCAAATCAAATAACAAAATAAATCTCTTCATATAAACAAAGGCTTTGTCTGTGCTCTTTCCATTTAAAATCAGAGGCAACCACTACATTTTAATCACAATCCAAACAAAGATGTAGCATGAGCAGTTCTTAATCTAAAATAGACTGTCTTATTTCAAATTTGAAGCAAAAACTGAGTGCTCTGACTTTAGTTTTGAGAGATGAATTATACTACATAAACATATCTGCATGAAACAAACAGCAGATGCAGTGAATGAAAATGCAGATTCACTCTCTGCCAGCAGGTGGTGCTTATGGAACAGCAGTGATGCACCATTTCCTTGCTTACGGTGCTCTTATGAACACTAATATGCATTAAACACAGGCAAGATGAAAATATCATCTAATCTCTTCTGAGGACAGTCAGTTCCCCTCAGAGATAAATTCATTATAAACCACCCCGAAATCATATCACGATTCATTTAACATCTCAACTGATTTGAATCATCACACATTTATATTGATTTTCAACTGGCTCAGGGTACATTGCTACATCCCTGCTTTTCATTTGTAGGAAATAAATTTGTCCACTTTTTTTCTTTTTTTTTTTTTTTTTTTTTTAATTAATTTTTTTTTTTTACTTTGTCCTAAGTTCTCAAACATAACAAAAATTACAAATAAGAAATGTTGGTCAAACTATGAAAAATTCAAATTTAGTAAATTTTAAGAAAATTGCATTGTCCATCTGCTACATGTATGAAGAATGCATCAGTACTAGAAGATTTTCTGCTAGGCAAATTTTAATGGTTTTAATATACTTTTCTAGAGATAAGATATCAGATTTACAATGAAAGAATTCATTGATGCTTTCCAATTCTGTAGGTTGACTATTAAAAAAAATAAAGAAAAAGGGATTGACATCTTTGTACAGAGCTAACTTAAGTAGGTATAGAAAGCATATTAAACAAATGTTCTCCCTTCTTGAATCAACCATAATGAGTTACAAAGTGTGTTTGGCTCTCGACGTGTCTCATCCATAACAGTACTGAAACCTTATGAAATCAGATTTTCCTGATCTAGCCAGCGTAGCCAGGGAAATGAAATGTCTGGACTCTCCCTGCAGGGTGTTAGTGTTAGTATTACACACACATACAAGCAGATCAGTTTTCTGATAAGTAGTTACATTTCACATTTTAATGCATGCAGTGCTGGGCAAACACCCAAGATTCTAGTTTTTGCGCCCTACCTGTGGACAGTGTCTGTGATTTCTAAAGCACTAAGCGGTGTTTGTGTGTCCCTCAGCGAACACGGCCTGCGACCCCGTCATCGAGGAGCATTTCCGCCGCAGCCTGGGCAAGAACTACAAGGAGCCCGAGCCCGTGACAAACTCGGTGTCCATCACCGGCTCGGTGGACGACCACTTCGCCAAGGCGCTGGGCGAGACGTGGCTGCAGATCAAGGCCAAGGGCAGCTCCTCGGCCAGCCCAGACTCCTCTCCCAACAGCCACATGGTCAACCACAATCACTCCCCTTCCCTTGTGTCTTGAACAGAGGACCAGCGAACCCCATCCCGCCTCTTCTTCCAGCCGCTTCACTCTCAAAGCATGCATGTTTTAGCAGAGCTGATGTATAGCTATGTACATAAGAACAAGACGAGGAGGTTGTGCTTTTAATGCTTTTTCTTTTGTTTGTAAGTATGCTAGTATACTTTTAGCTTGGCTGTTGCGTTATGGGATGCCCATACCTTTATTTTTTTTTTATTTTTTTTTTTCCTTTGTTTTTTTGAGATAAAGATCAGCCAGACACTATCGAACCATCTGCCTCAGATACCAAAGAAACCGCTGATGCAAACCTTTTACCCAGAAGCCATTCTTCCATCGCACTCTGTCTTTCTCGCTCTCTCCCGGTTGAATCTGTACGTGTATACTTGAAACGGAAGGCCTGGACTGGTTTTGCACTATGGATGGACGGATGTGAGTGTAGCGTCGATGGGATGTTCAGAAGACGTTTCGAAGGTGGTGCGGTTCACGTGGCTTTCGCAGGAAACCTTGGTCAGGGGAGGGAACCCGTTTTGTGTGGCTTGGGCTCTCGCTTCTCTACGGCGCTGACACAACTGGACTGCGGCAGACGTGGGCATTCTTCTCGTTTCGGATGGGTTTTTCCCAGGCACTGTGGTTTTAGTAGAGTAGACTAAAGGTTTAAGGGTAAACTAGTGCTTATAAGTGCATGTGTTTTTAAAATAGCTGGTATCTATTATTGTGTAGACATTTCAATCGTAATACTTTTAGCCTTTTCTTCAGATTTGATTTTATTTTTGTCAGTAACAGTCCTAGATAAACTTACTGCTGGTACAGTTGTACTCCATATTATTATTTTCTATTCAATATTCATTGTGGTAGCTGCCAGATAGAACACAGAAGAGAAATCAGCCTCCGGACAGGCCATCTATATATTAACGGTTGGTTTTGTATGTTATTAATCCGTGGTACAGGATGCTGTCGCTTTTCATTACTGAAAAAAGAGCATTCACAGCTATGGACAGGTCAGCTGCAGCGTTGACAATCTGTCGGAAACGTCGAGCTAGTTTCGTGTGTGCGCGTGTGCGTTTGTTATTCTTCATCTTCTCTTAATTCTGCATTCAGCTGTCGAAACGGTCCGCCTGTACCGAATCACAAACATTCCTCCGATAGGGAACGGCGTGCAGGTCTTGTGTTCAGTATAGCTACTAACTAGAGGTGCTCCAGCTCGTCCTTACATTCCATCAGCCCTGGATTCAAACATGACGACTCTGCTCTTTCTGTGTGTATTCACCACAAAGAGACCTCGAGGATTTCTGAGGTCCGTCTCTCTCTCTCTCTCTCTCTCTCTCTCTCTCTCTCACACACACACACACACACACACACACACACACACACACACACACACACACACACACACACACACACCACTACCGCTCTACTGGGTAGGACACTTTCTCACTTTCTGCTTGTGACACACGTTACCCTACACGCTGTAGGTGAATCACTTACTTAAAAACAACAAAAAAAAAGTTTTTATATAGGAAACTATAAGACCATCATTACGCTGTGCGTAACGAATGTACAGAGAAAAAAATTGTAGGTATTTTTTGAGGAACAATTAATTTGTTAATGATATGTAGTTATTTAATTTTTCCCTTGTCCTTTATTGTAATCATGCTTCTTTTTTTTTTTTTTTTTTTTTTTTTTTTGAGAAAAAAGTTGATCTTTTTTGTTTGTAGGTTTTGTCTGTTTAAGGTTAAAGTGCAGGAACACAGTTATTCTATGAAAACACTGCATTAGTGTAACAGCCACTTGTGTATTATTTCTGAAGGCTACTGAGTCTCGACACACTTCTGAACGGAGGCTTTCGACTGTCTCTGGAGACAATTGAACAAACAGACTGGAGTCCCAGCGACTTACTGCGCTCCAGTACCGTCGCTGGAGAGTCGAGCAACGAGGTTTTCTATTCGATGTGCGCTTCCAGGAGAACGACGACACAAAACTAACGTTTAAAACACTTCTCGCTGCACTTCGAGTGTACTTAATGATTTGTAAATCTGTATTATACCCTCATTTCATGGCCTTGTTTCTCCTTGGAATAAAACAAACTTTTGGCAGGCCATTGTTTTGTACTTTTAAGTAGCCTCAATGAACAATAAAGTGCTCTTAAACCACAGCCGTGACTTATGATTCATACTTTGTGAAAACAACTGATTACATTTGGGAAAATAAAATGCTTTAATGTCAGTTACTGTAATTCCACTTGAGTTGATTGCAATTTGTGAACACAATGAAGTGATTTCACTGCTCTATCATCACTGAGCATGTGCCAGCAAACATACCCCCGGTTTCACAGACAAGGCTTAAGATAGTCCCAGACTAAAATGCACGTTTGAGCTGTCTCAACTGAAAATATCTTGCTCTGACATCTTAAAATATCTGTGTCATTTTGTATCAACATGCACACCTGTAATGTTTTCTTCTAAGGCATTTTTGTAAAAGTTTTTTAAATATCTTAATTTAACTAAGGCCTAGTCCTGGTTTAAGCTAAGCCCTGTTTGTGAAACTGGGCCGTAGTCTTTCATCTGGCCTCATTTTCCCATTACCTACAACAGACTGAGACCATGAGCGTCAGAGAAATATCTTGAGTTCTAACCTTCTGATTCTAGGACGTGGATACAACTCTTTGACCTAAGTGACCAAAAAGCAAGCAAATATGACAGGACATTTCAGAATGGATTATGTGAATATATTTCATGTTTATTATGAGCACAAATGGCAAAGTTCAGAATGCCACATTTCTAGAGAGTTACAGTGCAGTGGTGTGAGGACAGAGATGAGCAAATTCAGTGCTGTTATTTTACACTGATCTACTACTACGCCGTTCTTCAGTTCAGGTGTTTGCACTGGCATTGAACTCAGGGAAGGTCCAGACCCCTGCTATAAACAATCTAATACACTTTTAATGAACATTAGGCCAGTTAAAAAACAAACAAACAAACAACAACAAAAAAATGCCTGAAGACAGGATCTTATTGTGCACAGATGCCATATTTAACTGCCCTTGGAAATCATGGCTGATGAAATGCCTTCCAAAAACTGTCCAGTGGACAAAACATATGGGCAGGGAAAACTGAAAACGTGATGTTAAAAAGAAACGTTCACCCAAAAATGTAAAAACTGTCATTTACTCACCCTCACATAGTTTTAAACGATATTTTGAAGACTTGGTAACCATAGAGTCAACAGTAGCCATTGACCTCTATATTATGGAAAAAAAAAAATATGGCTACCATCAGTTGTTTGGTTGCCAACATTCTTCAGAATATCTTTTGTTTTGAAGATGAACCAAATCTTTGGTTTTTTTTTGAACAATATGAGGATGCATAAATGATTTTAATTTTTAAGACAGAGCAACACTGGACTCGATGTTTAGAGCTGATCACAGCATCAGTTTATTATTTCTGGTGTCTGTCCCGACACAGACAAGCTCTGACAGCTATAATGTGATTTAATATGAATGGTTACGACAAATATTTCAACAAGTATATGGTGAAGGGTCACTGTCTGAGAAACCAATATAAGAGCACAGACGAGAAAATCACCGCCAGTTAAAGGAGCTTCATTCGGTGTCTTCAGATGCTCTCGTCGTCGCTCATGTCCCAGATCTGCAGGACAGAAGAACAGGAGATCAGATAGAGCAGAAGTGTGAAACTGTGCAGCATTATCATCTGATGACAGTTCATCTCAACATGCAAAACTCTTTTCAAGCACTAATCCTGCACACAACACGCATGTTTGAAGACTAAACTCTGAGACTGAAGATAAGCGTCCTTTGAAGACAAAGAGGCCAGACGCGAGTGTGTGAGCGTGAGTTTGGATGACGGAGGCGGATGGAGCCTCTTTCTTCTGTGGCACACCTGGCTGTCAAAAGCTCCATGTCATTGACATGCTAATAAAAGCTGAACAAAAAACAACTTCAGCGGCCTTTTCCCTTTGAAGTCTGCGCCAAGTCAAAAAAAAAAAAAAAACAAAAAAAAAAAAACCCTGAAGAGATAAGTGAGGTAAAGAGAGAGCTGAAGTGAAGACGACGGGCAAACTCTACTGACCCTCAGATAATTCACTTCACACAAACACACAGCCGCTCCTCACAGATCATTCATATAAAACCTTGCTGTGAGACCCAGATGAGACGACAGAAGTGTCATGTGCCGTCAGTCTCTGTGTGGCTATCATCAAGAATCTCACCCACTGGCACAAGACGGTCTTGTGTAACATTTCTGAGAAAACCCATAGACGCAGAAATGTAATTATCACATCCATTAAATCATTTGTGCAGATGAGTTTTTGCAACACAGGTGCATTAGGAAAACCAACTCTATCTCCATCCAAAACCGTAGCTATACACAAATTCACTGCAGTTTCTAAATGAAATGAACAGTAGTAGCAGTAAAACTTTTTAAAATTATTTTTGTTCCTTTTCACACAAATTACAATTACATGGAAAGATTATCGATTAATAAAGACTTATTTTTGTGGTTCCTTACACAATACTGTTATGAGCTCAAAACTCTTTTACCATAGTGCATGATTCGTAAACTAATACATTTCATCATTTGCATCACATAATCAGCTTTTCTGATGTAGTAAACTTGCTCGATAGCACACCCGGTGCAGCATTACACTTGTGATGTGAAGCACTTGTGTATGAGTCCTGCGAAACACAAGTCACGATAAAAGAGCTCAAAACTTGTAGAAGCAAGACAAAATGACGGTTCCTTCAGCAAATGAGATTTTATGCCACATTTGATTTTGTTAACATTATCAGTCAGGTTAAGTGTAGGTGCTATTTTATTTTCAAATGCGATCTGTACTGGAACAATGTATGCATGAACCAACATCATAAAATATTTCTGAGAAAATGTTGCATGTTTTAAGCGCCACTCAGTAGACATTTCACTTTTAAACTGCTGTGAAACATGCAATGTGATTTTTGCAAAAAGGTTGCCACAGGCACATATTTTACCTGAGCCTGTTTTTGTACTTTTTCTTTCTTTTTTTTTCTTTCTCCATATTGCAGGTTTAATAAAGTGCACTAACAATTGTGTTGTGTGGTGTGCTGTTAAAATGCATATAAAAAAATTATGCTTAAAATTGTGCCCCTGCATCACAAAAGCAGTCATAAGTAGCACAGGTATATTTGTAGCAATAGCCAACAATACATTGTATGGGTCAAAGTTATCCATTTTTCTTTTATGCCAAAAATCATTAGGATATTAAGATCATGTTCCATGAAGATATTTTGTAAATTTCCTACAGTAAATATATCAAAACTTAATTTTTGATTAGTAATATGCATTGCTAAGAACTTCATTTGAACAACTTTAAAGGTGATTTTCTCAATATTTTGATTTTTTTGCACCCTCAGATTCCAGATTTTCAAATAGTTGTATCTCAGCCAAATATTGCCCTATCCTAACAAACCATACATCAGTGGAAAGATTATTTATTATGTACAAATCTCAATTATATAAAAAAAAAAAAAAAAAAAATCCTTATGACTGGTTTTGTGGTCCAGGGTCACATATGTTTAAAACAGTAGTTTTTAACCAGGGACCCTGAGCATTCCATCTTCCAAGGAGGCTTGATGATGACTATTATTATAGTAAAATATTAATACAGTAAAATACAGCAACACCAATACTAAATTCATTAATTGAATCACAAAATGTTCTGGAATCACAAAATGAATCAAGGCTAATTATTTTAATAGATCAAATTAATTATCCAGTTGAATTAATTTGATATAGAAATCTCTCTCTCTCTCTGGCCAGAAGAGTGTCTGTATTGTCATAAAGCAGTCTCTGAAAGGCTCTGAGGATCAGGAAGGTGAAGAGGTGAATCCACACCCTGCAGAAGAGCGCGCTGGAGTTTGCAGCAGCGGTTCAAAGCTGTAATTACATGAATCATCTTAATAACAGTGTAGTGCATGTATCTTTCAATTACACCAGCGCTGTAGAGTCGTCTCATGGGCGTGTGACCGCATGTCATACGTTACACACATCAACACAAGCCCTCGGGTTATATACATATATATATATATACAGCATGTGTGTGAGAGAGCCAGATCGACACTATAAAGAATATTCTGTGGAACTAACACTCAGCCCCACAGGAGATTGTGTTTGTCTTTATGAAGCACAGCGCTCTGTGCCAGTCTTTTCATTCTGCAGTAATTACTGAGAGAACAGCAGAATGAACATGTAAGCACAGCATCTTCATTTCCCTCTCACATTAACCTGACGACAGCGCTGACTTATTATTAAAGCTGTCGTTACATAACAATTTCAGCTGAATCTCCACAGCCGTGTTCCTCTCAGAGGCCAGCTCAGAGTCATCATTCACACAATCACAAGCCATCTGCGCATTTACTTTGACAAGACCTATGATTAAAAAAAAAATTAACAAATAAACTATGAATTCGTATGAGATGTCCAGTTGTTAAAGTAACATTTTAAAAACTAATAAAAAATTATATATATAGATCAATTTATAACAATTTTTATAGTTTCTAAACATAAATCTACTGAACCTCTTTCTCGACTAAATTCACAAATGTGCAGGTGACGTTATATAATTTTATTAAGTCAGTGCCCTGCATTTGTAACATGCTTGACTCAAAAACTATTTTAAACATATTGCTCTTTTTTCTATAATTATGAGTTTTTATGATCTTGTAGATAATTGAGTGAATATATAAATATTCTACAAAAAAGAATAATAATCATGCACTTTACAAATTAATTTGTAACCAGTAGGCGTTTCCATTACCCTTCAAATTGCGCAAATTAAAATTCCGAATTGAAAATACGCCTAATGGAAATGCATCAATTTCACAAAAACTCCAATATATCGCAAAAAAGTTTTTACGCTCGCATGAGGTGGTTTTTCAGGCAATTCGAAAAAGGAATATTTCGCAAAACTGCAATGGAAACGTTTTTTTTCGCATGTACTGGTCACATGGCGTATGTAAAAAGTCATATAATCATTCTTCAGTGTACTGTAACCTCCAAGAAACACTTCATACGTGGTCGCTCTGGAATATAAGGGGCTTTCCCTTCATTAATGCTTAGACAATTTACACTGGACATGTCTGCAGTGCAGTGTGGCTCAGATACGGCCACTGAAGCTGACTGCGGCCACTCTAGTCAATGCACGTGTTCATTCCAGCCACGCCACACATGTTTCTGAAGTGGCTGTCCGTGGTGCTTCAGTAAAGATACACGCTTATGCCTCCTTGGAATAAATATATCCAAAATCCGTCAAATCTCACCAAAATCCATTGCCATGACTTATCGCGAGAGGCAAAAGGTTACGTTTTAGTCGCATAACATTGGTTAATGGAAACGCCGTTATTTCGAAATACTTTTTTATCGACATTTATAAAATATTGCCAAAGTTTTGCGCAAATCTGTAATGGAAACGCACCTAATGTTTGTTTAGAGCTGTTTTGTCTTGTAAAAGCTGCTTGATCTGTGCAGATTTCTCTCCTGATTCACACCAGAACACTTTTTCACTGGAGGAAGAGTTATTATGGATTATAGACTCTGGGTATTTGAGTTAAAAACGTCTTGATGGATTTGTTTCAGCTTTTGTCTTCTCAAGATGAGCTCAGTTTACTGTGGTTGAATACATTTCACGTTATGAACATGACAAAATTATGTTTCAAATCACAAAAACAAACTCTAAGCAACACTAGAGTCCCTACTGAAACCATCTTATTTCATTCAGTCTCGGGAATAAGTACGTCTCTGCGGCTTTGTTTGTTAACTAGTTGAGTTTTTCCTAGGATTCTGTTAATTTGCAGACTTCATGTGTCTCGGCTCGAGTCGATGGGTTTGCTCGGCCCTCATCTGCAACATGATATTCACTGAAGCCAGGATGAGCGTTCTCAACACAGTCAGCTCATTCCAGAACACTGCACACTACACAGGTTAACTATAACAGTAACGCTTTAGTTTCATGACTATTCCAGATGGTTTTCCCATCAGCGGAGCGGAGTCCTGGAGCTGGAGGAGCTGTCACGGAGCTGCTGGAGGGCTTGGGTCCAGCAGCAGGAACGTGTCTGCTCAGGTTTAACACACACAGGTGTGTGGATGAGGGGGACAGCCGAATGCTAACAACACCAGCCAACATTCAGGGAAACTTCAGGATATGAAAAGTCTTTAAAATGACCGATATCAAGTGTTGCATGCGATCTCGGTGATGTTAAAATGTTAAAATAAAAAAAATAATGTTAAAATAAAATGATAAAATAAAGTAAAATACTATATACTATAGTTGCTGGTTTGTTATAATGTTCTTAATTGTTCATTGTTAGACACTCACCCGTGGTTTCACAGACCAGGCTTAAGCCTAGTCCCAGACTAAAATGTAAGTCTGAGCTGTTTGATCTTAAAATAGATCAATGCCTTTGTTTTGTCTCAAGAGGGACACCAGTAATGTTTTTATCTAAGGCACGTTTATAAAAATGACTTAAAGGTCCTGATTGAACTCTTGTCTAATCCTGGCTTAGTCTAAGCCCTGTCTGTGAAACCTGGCCTCAATGCGTTAATCAACTGAACCTTATTTGTAACTTGATACCAAAATATTTAACAGGCTTCAAGTAACAGATTTAGCCTAAAAAAAAACGCTCATCACAGAGTTATTAGTATTAACTAAATCTAAAATGAAGACTAAAACCATTCAAAAATTTCCATTACTTTGAATCAGTGTTTTTAATTTGATTTTTTTTTTGACTATTATTTGTATTAATATTTTTTTTGTTTTAATTTTACACTTCAATGTTGTTGTTTTTTTTTTTTTAAGTAATTTTATTTTTTTTGTCATTTCTATTAGTTTTTGTTCTTTTTAAGTATTCTTATTTAAGATTAATCCGTTTTTATTTCACTTTTAGTTTAGTTTTTGTTTTTAATTCTGCTTTAGTAATTTTAGTGCTTCAACTTAAACTTATTTCAGGTAGTTGCCAAAGCAACATTTCTAAATTATTTTAGTTTAAGTTTTTCATTTAGTATGTTGTTTTATATTTTTTTCAGCTTCATTTTAATTAACAAAAATGTTTTATTAGTTTTAGTTAACATTAATAACCCTGTTTTGAATGAAATAAACATTAACTGAAATAAAGTAAATAAATACAAAACTTTTGCTACTTTTTGCTACTTGCCAATTCAACATTTCTTTTTTTCTTTTTTTTTTGTAAGTTGAAGTATTAACATAACTATAACTAAATCAAACTATATATATATATATATATATATATGTATGTGTGTGTGTGTGAGTGTGTGTGTGTGTGGCCCTGGAGCACAAAAGCAGTCATAAGTAACACAGGTATATTTGTAGCAATAGCCAACAATACATTGTATGGGTCAAAATTATCCATTTTTCTTTTATGCCAAAAATCATTAGGATATTAAGATCATGTTCCATGAAGATATTTTGTCAATTTCCTACTGTAAATATATCAAAACTTAATATTTGATTAGTAATATGCATTAAGAACTTCATTTGAACAACTTTAAAGGTGATTTTCTTAATATTTAGATTTTTTTGCACCCTCAGATTCCAGATTTTAAAATAGTTGTATCTCAGCCAAATATTGTCCTATCCTAACAAACCATACATCAATGGAAAGATTATCTATTCAGATTTCAGATGATGTATAAATTTCAATTTATGGTTTTGTGGTCCAGGGTCACATATATAATATTGATCAACTACAAAGAAATAAAAAATCTTTGTAATATTTGTAAATTTTGTATTAAAAAAACTGCAATTAGTGTAAACTGGATTAAGATGCACCATGCAGCAGAAAGGCACCACATAATGCCACTTCCTGTTCACTTAACACTAGTTATTTCCATACTGTGTTCATTTAATGTAAGGCAATAGTTTGTCCAGCACACAGCACAGTCTCTCAGAGCAGCATGGCAGAGCGAGTGTGTGGTCTGTGTGTTTGGGTGGTGTTACACCGCGCTCAGGAACACTGGCTGACGTGGAAGGGGAAGTTTAGTGCGCTGCCTGGAGTACACAGCCTGGGTTTTTCCCTCCTCACGTCTCTAAACTCCTCCTCCGGCTGTCCTCCAAACTCACTTCCACACACACAGCTCCACACTCGCTCCCTCCGGACCATGAGTCACCGCTTCAGCCCAAAACACACACACACACACACACACAGCCAGTGCAGAAACTCTGCTCATTTCTACTGTAAACACACTCATACTGTACTGCACAGATCTAGGAGGCATTGTGAATATGGTGAGAGTGTTTCTCGCGCTCTTCTTTCTCTCCGCGTCACACAGATTGACAGAATCAGCAGCGAGTGAAGCGCTCCACTGCGCTCATCCTGGCTCCGTCTCTCTCTGTGACACACTTCCTGCCCCACAGATCCAGGGAAAGACCATTTTAGGGTCCCGCTCCTTCCGGACTGAGCTTTCTTCCCACCGCAGTGAAAAACAAGGCTGCTGTTCCTTGCAGCGATGCAGAATGTCCATTTAAAGGATGTCATAATTTATGCAAGTAATATGCTCATATCTTTAACACGATCACAGACATCACAAAATGAGTCAAAGTGAACGGGAAACCTGGGATAGAGCTGCATGATTTGGAGAAATAATGTAACACTCCACGTAGTGTGCTCAAAAAACAAGACAAACAACAACAGGAGTGTAGTATACGTCCAGAGCTGGGTAGATTACTTACAAATTGTAATATGTTATTGATTCCAAATTGCATTGTAGTTAGTAACGTAATACCTTACATTATACGTTTTAGGTAATGTAATAGTCTGATTACATTACCTAAAATGTGTAATGTAAGGGATTACATAATCAGACTATTTTTAGATTATTTTTGACCTCTCTCTTTTACTTTTGATTTCTCTTTTTAACTCAAACGCAGAGATGAAGCAGCATTTACTGTCAGCTGAGATGCTGAAAAAATGCAGCACATATATAAACTGTGAAAACGTTCAACGCTTTGTAGCGTGCATGTGTCGGGTGCTTTAAATGATACTTTAAAAGGCTCTGTGTTTGGCTGTATGTATACGGTAACATTCACACCAAAACTGAAGTGCACTTAATAATTGTTAAGCAATGGATTCTAGATGAGAGCAAACTTCACAGATGAGTTCCAGAGCAAGAGTCCTGATGATGATCGGGTCAGTCTGACACTCGTCTCCGCAGGACGAGGCAGGTGTGTTTCAGGTGCTTCAGGTGTTGTATCTGCAGGTCTGAACACACACACTTCACATACGTCCACACTCACCGGTTTGGCAGGTGGAGCCGAGCTTATCGCAGCATCTGAGAGGAGCGCCGAGAAACAGCAGAGCTTCATCAGATGAGGAAAACAGAAAGCCTGCAAGTGCAAACCTGCCTCGCATAATTACCAGCGTGACGAGCAGCCAGTGTGGTCACACACTCACACACGGACGGACACACGCACGCACGCACGCATGCATGCACACTCACTCTCTCACACACACAAACACACTCACACACACACACACACACACACACACACACACGCACAGACACACGCATGCATGCACACTCACTCTCTCACACACACAAACACACACACGCACGCACGGACACACGCACGCACGCATGCACACTCACTCTCACACACACAAACACTCACACACACACGCACACATGCACACTCTCTCACACACACAAACACACTCACACACACGCACGCATGCGCACACACACACACACACACACACACTCACTCTCTCACACACAAACACATGCATGCACGCACACACACACTCACTCTCTCACACACAAACACACACACACACACACTCTCTCACACACAGAAACACACACGCACGCACGCACACAAACACACACGCACGCACACAAACACACACACACACACACACTCACTCTCACACACACAAGCACACACACACACTCACTCTCTCACACACAAACGCACACACGCACGCACACACTCTCTCACACACAAACGCACACACACGCACGCACACACTCTCTCACACACACAAACACACACACACACTCTCTCACACACACACACACACACACGTTCGTTTTTGTGAAAAGTGGGGACATCCCATTGGCGTAATGGTTTTTATACTGTACAAACTGTATGTGCTATTGCCCTACACCAACCCTACACCTAACCTACCCCTTACAGGAGACTTTCTGCTATTTCAGATTTTCAATACTCTCCATTCTGTGTGATTTATAAGCGTTTTGAAAAGTGGGGACATGGGGTAATGTTCTGAAAAGTCACCTTCACCTTGTAATACCTGTCATACCTGTGTCATTATACAAATCTGTGTCCTCATTTGTCACAAATACGCATGCACACACACACACACCAGACCTCCTTAAAGCCAGCATCTGAGAAAAGAGCATTTAATGAGAAAGACTGGAAGACTTTCAAAGATGAGGGCAAATCATTTGAATCCAGAGAGGAGGTTTTTGGAGAATCTGAGCCCAGATCAAACACAGCTCTGGTTTCAGAGCCGCAGAAGCAGAGCTGACGTCTGCGCCACTATCATCTCTGTGTGCGGGTTTGATGTACGTTCATCCAGACGAACACGATCTGAGCTTCTGACGTCAAATGTCAAATACAATACTAGATTTAACGAGCTACTTTAATCAATCACAGTACTACAGACTGTCTACTAAAGACAATCTCACTTTTCCAACATCAGCAACAGAAGTCACTCATGTACTGCTCATGTACTCATATTTACACAAAAATTGCATAATGTAAATAGCCTATAAATTAAAAAAAAACAGGAACTCAGAGAGTGAAGCCTCAGTATCATCACTGTCAAATAATTATTGTTCATTTTTAAACTTCAATCTGCTGTAAAATCTGCATTTGCAATCACACCAAACTCCCAATCACATGGATTACTACAGAAGCGTCTGTAATAACATTTCTACAACTGACAGCTGAAGTACATTTTATCTAATGAGTAATGGGACATCTATTGAACTTGTAACTTCTTGTCAAGGAAACTAAAGGCTTGCAGTGCAAGGAGCAACAAAACTCATTCTTTCACCTTTATGTTTGATTTTTGAAGTCACTGAATGATAAAGGCAATGAGATGCACATGTGCCTCAAACACAGTGATGATCAACCAATACTAACTAACAGTTCCAGCAGCAGCGTAAGCCAGTAAAAAGTAAAACAGTGATCATTTTTTTAATAATACTTAGCACATATTGTTCTTAAACAGCACTGCAAGCTGGTGCAACATAAAATTGTTGGTCACGCTTTATTTTAAGGTCCAGTTTCCACAATTAACTAAGACTTTTGCCTCAGTAAACTCCTAATTTTCTGCTTGTTAATAGTTAGTAAGTTAGTTGTTCACGTATTTGGTAGGATTATGGATGTAGAATATGATCATGCAGAATATAAGCTTTTTAGTACTAATAAACAGCCAATATGTGACCCTAGGCCAAGTCATAAGGGCCAGTTGAATAAATAATCTTTCCACTGATGTATGGTTTGTTAGGATAGGATAATATTTGACTGAGATACAACTATTTGAAAATCTGGAATCTGAGGGTGCAAAAAAAATCAAAATATTGAGAAAATCTCCTTTAAAGTTGTTCAAATGAAGTTCTTAGCAATGAATATTACTAATCAAAAATGAAGTTTTGATATATTAATGGTAGTAAATTTACAAAATATCTTCATGGAACATAATCTTTACTTAATATCCTAATGATTTTTGGCATAAAAGAAAAATGGATACTTTTGACTCATACAATGTATTGTTGGCTATTGCTACAAATATACCTGTGCTACTTATGACTGCTTTTGTGCTCCAGCCAGGGTCACGTGTTAATAATAGGCACACTAATAAGCGACTAAAAATCTTTCTTTAAGCGGGTTTTTACTTTTTTTACAGTGATGTAAAGGTCTCTACACTGTTTAATACTCAGTGTTCAGTGGCTTGATGACACGACTGACACTATGAGCACCAGTAATAATGAGGCTTGCCTTAGCAAACACCACTAATTACTGTGTGCACTAGCTAAAGACCAAATCACACCACACCAAAATGACAGATTTCATTCAAGCAATCATTTGTGGATGGCGTATAATCTTCATTTTAAACATTATGTGGGCTGACAACAATCTGTAATATGAGGTTTACAATGACAACTCACAATAGGTGGAGATAATTAAACCGTCATGGTTTAAAACCATTACCTTTATCTGCAACTAACCTAAAAAACAGAAGGAAAATCCAAACATGGGGACGATCCTATCTCTCGCTCCCATGCGAGGTTTGAAGATAAGGGCCGGTGATGTAGCCCCTAAAGGGCCCGAGAGGAGATTACAGCGCTGTCGGACAGTGCCAGGATCAGTCGAGCTCCATCTGGAGCCGTGAGAACAGATAAAACAGCCAACATATCCAAACGCTTTCTCCCAGCCACAACACTGCGGATCCCAGCCATCCCTGCTTCATTTCCACAGCGCACAAGTTTGATCAATGTGTAAAAAACTCCTCGTGCACCTGTAACAACAGCTCTCCAGAACCAGATCATGAGGATGAAGAAACCCTGCAGGACAGTGCTCCTGGTGAGAGAGTCGAATTTAACACTTAAAGGAAACATTCAAAGTGTACGGATACTATGGTCATGAAATTTTAGCATTTATTTTTAAATAAAACTAAAAAAAAAATAGATACATTATCCTTCAAAAGTTTGGTGTCAATTTTTTAATGTTTTTGAAAGAAGTCTCTTCTGCTCACCAAGACTGCATTTAGGCCTATTTAATCAAAAATACAGTAAAAATCATGAAATATTATTACAAGTTAAAACAGCTGTTTTCTATGTGAATATCTGTTAAACTGTAATTTATTTCTGTGATGCGCAGCTGAATTTTCAGCATCATTACTCCAGTCTTCAGTGTCCCATGATCCTTCAGAAATCATTCTAATATGCTGATTTGCAGCTCAAGAAACATTTCTGATTATCATCAATGCTGAAAACAGTTGTGCTGCACAATATTTTTGTGGAAACCGTGATACAATTTATTTTTCAGGATTCACATTTATTATGCACTTATTTAAAAGATAAATTATTGGTAACATTTTAAATGTATTTATTGTAATTTTTGTTCAAGTTGATGTGTCTTTGCTGAATAATTTCTTTAAAAATAAAAAGTACTGACCTCAAACACCATATCTTTGTTTTGCTTAATACAACAGATATTAACACAAAATTAATGCTATGAAAAATAAATATGAATATTCCATATATTTCTTGACAGAAAAAGTTTTGAAATCCTTATTGTGTAATGCTGGAGTTCCTAGCCATTCAGTGAGTAACTTTAGTAGTGAGTTTGATTTACTCACATTAGTGTTTAGTGAGTATCAATTTTGGCCCCTGTTGACCAATCTTGGTTATACAGGACAGAAGAGAAACAAAGTAACTGTTGAAATACTGCTGTATGTTCTGTAATTGAAGATAAAATGTCTTTGTTTGCTTCTTTGGACAGTAAGTGGTTAGCGTGTTGTTTCTGTTATGAGTTGTGTGTATGTCGTGATGCAACAGGCTAATTTCTGCTGAAGAGCTGCAGGCACATCTGCAGATTCAATGTAGCTGGTGCTGAAGGTGGGTAATAATAAATCACATTCATTCACACCAGAGAATGACTTCTAGTGAAGAGCGTGTAATGTGATCACTCGCTCTGGTGTTATATATGTGCTGCTCACGCTGTGAAGACATCAGATCTCCGGCTTGAACAGCAAACACTCGTGTTTCTGCAGCTCTACTTCATGTGTTTGTGCGCTGGAGGAACGACCCATCACAGTAAACCAGCAGATTTGATCCCAAACCAGCCTGAAGCAAGCTAGAAACGCCTCATCACGGCAAACAAACTCATAGTCAGTTTAAAGAAAGATAGAATCTGCTTATAGATGTTACATACAGCTTGTGTAGTTCAAACTCAAATGTTTTATTGATTCATGGACAGACACTGGACCAGAAACACCATGATTTGGCTTTGATTTAACGATCAGTTATATAAATATATAAGGGATAAAAAATGCACAGCAGTAACTCACACAGATATTTATAAATGAGCCATTTCGTTTCAGTCGGACAGGCAAAATAAAGACTGGAGTAGCTGTGCAGTTTGTCAGAAATAGAAAGAGGCGTCCGTCGACTGAAGGCATAGACAGTACCGCACACATCTAGCCCTAAATAGAGAACGACTCAGTGATGTGGATCAAAGCAACACTGTCAGTGCCTGTACTTCAAGTGTTTTCTGATAGGACTCCATACGATTGGGAGATTCACTTGAAACCCCGTGTAGATCTCGCTAATGTGAATTTGTCACGCTGACTGAAAGAAAGCTGCTTGCTTTGAACATGACTCCTGTGAGAGCTGTGCTGCATACAGCGCAATGGAAAACAGACCGTTCGATGCAGAAGACATTTTTCCAGTGTGACCACACCTTTAGTGCTATAATAATCCACGTGAGCATATTTATGTATAATATTAAAGAGAAAACTAAAATGCAGAATACATTTTTTCAAAAAATTTGATTTGAAAGTTTGATTTAAAAATAAATTATTTATGGTAAATTAAAGGGAAATCTGCTGTTCATTTACTTATTCTCAGGCCACCCAATATGTATGTGACTTTTTTTTTTTTTTCAGTACAACGGAAAAGAAGTTTTTAGCTGGAACCCTGTGGTCTGTGGTGATACATAAAATATGGCTACCAGCACTTTGAGAGTCAAAAAGCATACAGGCAACACAGAATGTATCCCCATGGCTCCTGACGATATATTGATGTCTGAATCAGTTCATTGAAATGAACTGCCCAATAGAATCAGTTGGAAGAAAAGAATCAGGTATCTGTTGTGTTTGCCTGAGGATTGCAAGTAATAATTAAGGCTGCCCCCTAATAGTCGACTAATCATTAGTCGACCAGAAGAGGCTTGGTTGACCAAAATTTTATTAGCCGCAGTCCATGACTAACAGATAGTTAACGGCTAGTCTAATGCAGTACATCAGGCAGGACATCCAAACACCCATTCATCGACCTCAAATATGGCTTATCATCTGAAATATGTAAGTATTAGCAACTTTACATGGCCAATCAATCTAATGTTAACCTAGAGAAATGTGTGCTGTTCAAGTGTCTGTGTGGAGTGTGAAGCTGAACAGTAGCTCACTGCAGGACAGATGGAGGCGCCGCTGTGTTCACTTGCTCCTAAAATACTGGTCATTTTTTGTCATACAGATAAGAGTAATACATTTTCAAATCTGTAAAGACTCTACATTTATTTGTGTCCACTCACAATAACAACAAAACATTGCGCTTTTGTAAAATAATGAAAGCAAACAGGATGCGCTTTCTGCCGTCTCAGTCTCTGTGAACTTGAGCACGAAACTCTGTGTATATCTTTGCCTTACAGACATTAATATATATATATATATATATATATATATATATATAGAGAGAGAGAGAGAGAGAGAGAGAGAGAGAAAGAGAGAAAGAGAGAGTGAAATGTCTACTTTCAAATGAACCAATTCAAATGGAAAACAAATATTCTCAGATTATGTAATCTGTATGAAACAAGCTGCATCACTACTGCGGAGATGACGAGTCTGTGTCACCGACTTCATCTCTTAAACCGAAACAAAGAAAGGACTTGTTTATCAGTGAATTATTCAAATGTTAATGCAGTCTCCTTACTGTTTTTCCCTGACACATTCATAATCATTACTCCTGCCGGGCGCGCTGTGGCAAGCTTTGTGTGTGCGCTTATTAGGCTATGTAGGCAATTAAAGGCTCATTATAATGATTTAAATGGTTTAATAATAAACGTGTGATTAATCGACTAATGCTTAAAATGAACAACTATTAGTTGACCTGAAAAATTCTTAGTCCAGGACAGCCCTAGCAATAATGTTGTAAACAATGTACAGTTTCTTGCACAAACCAATTGTTTCGCTTCATAAGACCTCAATATATCATCAGGAGTTAGGGTATTAATTTTGTGTTCTGTGATGGTTTTTTTTTTTTGACTCTCAAAGTGCTGGTACCCATTGACTTGCATTTTATGAGTCATCACAGACCAGAGGTTTTCAGCTAAAAATTCTCATTAATGTTCTACTGAAGAAAGAAAGCCACCTACATCTTAGATGGCCTGAGGATGAGTAAACTGACAGCAAATTTGCTAAGGTGCTCTGTTAGTAATATGCCAATGTGTGTTATTATATGGTAGTACAAAAGATTCAGGTCTCATTTTCTCAGTCATCAACATCCATGTTTTCAAACTTCAGCTTCAAATCTCTGCCCCAGTATAAAACAGCTCTGATATCTATGGGGTTAAAATTATGTACTGTAGTGTTTCATGTTTCTATGTTTCCAACTAGAAAGTGGACTTATACTGCACTCCTAAAAATAAAGATCTTTTTTGGCAGTGATGGTTCTATGAAGCACAAAAGGTTCTTTATGGTGGAAAAGGTTCTTTAGATTATTAAATCTTCTTTGCAATAGAAAACAAATGGTTCTTCTAAGAGCTGTTCCTTGAAAGGTTCTTTATGAAACCGAAAATGGTTCTTCTGTGGCACTGTTGTGAAAATCCCCATTATTTTCAGGAGTGTGTGTTATATTAGTGTTTTCTCCACAGATTGGCCTATTTAAAATCAAATCAAGGCCAAACAGTTCAGAAACGGGGAGGTGAATAATCTAAACACTTGCACTGCAAATATCCATGAATGAGAAGCCATGTACTCACTTGTGAGGAAGTTTAGGAGTTTTAAGCCTCTTGATGAAAGACAAATATATTTAACTAAGAGTCGCTGTAAACACAACACAGCTGGCTTTACACTGAACCACTGATGTGATCGTAACAACATGCAGAGCCACTTAACAAAACAGTTCTGAGAAAAGAGCGTTTCACCCAAAGCTTCAAACAGACGTCCAACACGGCCTTTCAGAGCTGACGGCTGATATATGAGATACTATGTGCATTTCAAAGACAGCAGAGATGTACACAATGGTGCTCAATTCAACTCTTCTTCTACACAACATTTACTCAGAATCCACTTGAAAATACTTATTATCTGTAGACAGGTCAGTAGAGTTTTATCACCCAGCACAAACGGTTTCCAAATAATTGGTAAATAAGATTTAGTGACAATCAAGTTTGTAATAAAGCTCAGTGGCCAACTCATTTGATAACATATGCTCATTATTAAAGGAAATACTCTTGTTTTTTCCACACGTAGACACAGCAGAATCATGCGCTGATTGTCACTGATATAAGTCTCTAGGTTCAGGAGCAGCAGAATCCAGCCAAAGCATCGTGAAGATCTGAAAAGACAGCTCTGCTCAGGTTAGAGAGATGAATGGCCCTGTCAGCATCTCTGACACTACATCAATCCTCTTGCAAGTCTGAAAACAACTGCATTAAAATGACATTTAGAGCACCAACCAATCCACACATCACACTAACAACAGCCAGATCATCTGCTCACTTTACACAATCAACTATCTCTCCTTAATGGTGTTCTCGTCAACAACATTTTATAATGTTAATAATAATGTGCAAATTTAAAAAAACTGTGCGCACAAACACGTTGAAAGATGTATATCTCATGTATTAAATGCAGAGCTTGAAAACGGAAAAAAAAAGTCAATCAGTTCACTCCGAGCAGAATCGATATTTTAACGTTTCTGTTCCTGCGTTCCTCTGTATTATTACCGTTCCGAAACCGGTTCGAGTAGAAAAAATAACAGTTAATTACGTTATTTTTTTTTTTATTGACTTTGCCTATAATAATAATAATAATAATAATAATAATAATAATAATATAGTACAGAGTTTTCTTAACACAAATAGAAAAAGAAAAAAATCAAAAAACAGGAAGAGATGGTATCTTAACCCTTAGTCACACCCAATACAGCATCATCTTTTCTAGATTTGCCTAAATGTAGGCTACTAAACAAAAGAAAAAAAATCTATTAATGCTTTAAAAGACATTAAAGTATTTTTTAAAGATATTTAAAAATGTTTGCTGCATTGTTGAAAAAAAAAAAAAAAAAGGTACTTGTATAAAATTGCGTTTTGAGGAAAAAAACAAACAGGCTAAGTCACGTCGCATTTTATTAGGCTATTACATTCAGAAATGGTGTGGGCTAAAATGCCGATAAATTTAAATGTTTACAGACATTATAAACAGTTATTAGTTTCTCTCCATAAAAAAATCCTCTGGTGTTACTTTAATATTGACTGCTCTCTTCATTCTTCATGCTTTACAGACTGATTTTAGACGGCAGAGGTTAGAGGGTCAAATAAAAATGGAAGATGGCTAACAAGATTAAGATTAACAGCATAGTTACACAATTTGACTTACACATCTTAATATTGCATTTATGTTGTAGATATTACTGATTAATCTCACAGAGGTTGTGTTTGAGTGAATTAACCTGCCAATAAAGTGGTTTAGTATGCCAGTGTTTAGCTGAATAACTTACTGCCATCAGATTGTTTCAATCAATTATTTTGTACAGTTTTATTTTTTTTTTCCAAATTCCGTTTTATTTTGTCCCCTAATTTGGTGCATTTATTCCAATTTTAATTGTTTAATAAAATTTTAATAATCAAAAAGTATGCACTTAATTAAATTCATAAAACTACAATAATTTATTATAGTTAAAATTGTTAAAATTAACTTTTATTTTTTTTTCATAAATTTTCTGTTTCTTTTCATTTTCTGTGTTTTATGATTTGATACAAATGTTTTTAGCAAAAACGGTCGCGTGATCAAGTGTTAATCAAATGTGAACAATTATTTAAATCTTAAAAAATAAAATCAAACAAAATCTGAACAATTATTTTCCTCTTTTGGCAAACAAAGTTCTGCATGACTTTTTAAATAAAAATAAATAAATAAATAAACTAGATTGTGTGTGAAATAGTGTGTTAATGTGTGATATTCCTTAAAGTTTTCATGAACTGTATTATTATTATTATTCCTGTTACTGTTCCTTTGAGAAGTACATTCTACTGTACGATAGTACTATATTTAGTGTGCTTGTAGTGTCTTGAACTGTTCCTCATCATATTCCTCATTCATTTCATCTTTACTGAAATCAAAGAGCCCTTCCTTGCTGTCTACTGAGGAGCTTCAGCTGATAATGATGTTGGTGTGTTGCTGGAACAGGCGCGACTGACAGGTTTGTGTGGGATATCATCATAACGCAGCAAAAGAACTGCATCATTTGACTGGAAACAAACAATGGCATCTTTATTAGAGTGATGGATGGAATCAGAAATGAAGGGAAGTGAATCTGAATGCGTCTGAGCACACAGAGCTCTATTGTGTGCCGCATCAGGAGAAGTCTTGTGTTCGTTCATCACCGCCTCTAACCACAGATAACAAGATCATTCACCGAACGTGAGGATCGGCGACAGAAGAAGACTAGTCGACACACAGAGCTCTGCAGAATACTGACAAATCACTGTCCGTTACTGATTACAGACTACATGATGAAAACTCTAGTTAGCAATGTAATCTGGGTTACTCACTTTAGGTCATGTACTGTAATATTGTAAGTATATCTGACTACTTTTTAGATTACTTTTTACTTAATCTGTTTCAAACATACCATTAAATGTACCATAATGAAAGAAAAAAACAAACAAACAAACAGAAAGAAAATACATTCCGTTATTTTATACTGCATCAACATCATAAAATGCATTAAATGTCACATTATTGAAGGATTTCCCTGCGGTGAACTGCGGTGGGTTTGTGACTTGATAAAAAGCTAATAATTAATTCAGTCATAAAAATGTAAAATAAAAATAAATTACTTTAAAACAAAAACAATCTGAACACTAAAAATAGAAATATTTAATTGTTTCCCTGCATGTAAATGTGACCATTAACTGTAAAGTATTCTAATATCAAAGAACACAGTAAACATGTGAATGTCTTGTTAAATTATTTGAAATATTCATCAGTTTAAGTAAATATTTTATTTTAAGGGGTTTGGCTGACAAAAATGTTTGAAAATTCCTGTATTACATGAACAAACATTAATAAACATGAAAACATCAACGCCATCTAGTAAAAAAGTTATATATTTAAAATACATTTATTTCATACTAAGTATAGTTAAAATCTCTTAAAATATTTACCTACAAATCACTCAAGACTTACTCAGGGCCGGCGCCACGGGGAGGCGTGAGGCGTCGCCCCCTCACTCAAAATGAATGTGAAAATAGATTTTAATTTAGAAATATAATGGTTTATTTGAAAAAAAAAAAAAAAAAACATATATATACAGTTGCCAAATGCATAGGCTTTCTAGCATTAATATAATTATACCATAGCAACAATTTATACACACACATGCATGTATATATTTCAGAAAAAAATGTTATGTTTATATATTAAATATATTTTTATATAATATAAATTATATGAATATAAATATATATATGTAATATATTATATAACATATGTAAATATTTTCCAAAAATATGTATGTGTGTGTATTAATACAGTCAGGTCCATAAATATTGGGACATCGACACAATTCTAACATTTTTGGCTCTATACACCACCACAATGGATTTCAAATGAAACGAACAAGATGTGCTTTAACTGCAGACTGTCAGCTTTAATTTGAGGGTATTTACATCCAAATCAGGTGAACGGTGTAGGAATTACAACAGTTTGCATATGTGCCTCCCACTTGTTAAGGGACCAAAAGTAATGGGACAATTGGCTTCTCAGCTGTTCCATGGCCAGGTGTGTGTTATTCCCTCATTATACCAATTACAATGAGCAGATAAAAGGTCCAGAGTTCATTTCAAGTGTGCTATTTGCATTTGGAATCTGTTGCTGTCAACTGTCAAGATGAGATCCAAAGAGCTGTCACTATCAGTGAAGCAAGCCATCATTAGGCTGAAAAAACAAAACAAACCCATCAGAGAGATAGCAAAAACATTAGGCGTGGCCAAAACAACTGTTTGGAACATTCTTAAAAAGAAGGAACGCACCGTTGAGCTCAGCAACACCAAAAGACCCGGAAGACCACGGAAAACAACTGTAGTGGATGAACGAAGAATTCTTTCCCTAGTGAAGAAAACACCCTTCACAACAGTTGGCCAGATCAAGAACACTCTCCAGGAGGCAGGTGTATGTGTGTCAAAGTCAACAATCAAGAGAAGACTTCACCAGAGTGAATACAGAGGGTTCACCACAAGATGTAAACCATTGGTGAGCCTCAAAAACAGGAAGGCCAGATTAGAGTTTGCCAAACGACATCTAAAAAAGCCTTCACAGTTCTGGAACAACATCCTATGGACAGATGAGACCGAGATCAACTTGTACCAGAGTGATGGGAAGAGAAGAGTATGGAGAAGGAAAGGAACTGCTCATAAGCCTAAGCATACCACCTCATCAGTGAAGCATGGTAGTGTCATGGCGTGGGCATGTATGGCTGCCAGTGGAACTGGTTCTCTTGTATTTATTGATGATGTGACTGCTGACAAAAGCAGCAGGATGAATTCTGAAGTGTTTCGGGCAATATTATCTGCTCATATTCAGCCAAATGCTTCAGAACTCATTGGACGGCGCTTCACAGTGCAGATGGACAATGACCCAAAGCATACTGCAAAAGCGACCAAAGAGTTTTTGAAGGGAAAGAAGTGGACTGTTATGCAATGGCCAAGTCAATCGCCTGACCTGAATCCGACTGAGCATGGATTTCACTTGCTGAAGACAAAACTGAAGGGAAAATGCCCCAAGAACAAGCAGGAACTGAAGACGGTTGCAGTAGAGGCCTGGCAGAGCATCACCAGGGATGAAACCCAGCGTCTGGTGATGTCTATGCGTTCCAGACTTCAGGCTGTAATTGAATGCAAAGGATTTGCAACCAAGTATTAAAAAGTGAAAGTTTGATTTATGATTATTATTCTGTCCCATTACTTTTGGTCCCTTAACAAGTGGGAGGCACATATGCAAACTGTTGTAATTCCTACACCGTTCACCTGATTTGGATGTAAATACCCTCAAATTAAAGCTGACAGTCTGCAGTTAAAGCACATCTTGTTCGTTTCATTTGAAATCCATTGTGGTGGTGTATAGAGCCAAAAATGTTAGAATTGTGTTGATGTCTCAATATTTATGGACCTGACTGTATATACATAATAAATATACACAGTACACACACACATATATAAACAAAGAGTTTTATTTTGAATGCGATTAATCGTTTGACACCACTAAATAAAATCCAATTACTAGTACTGATTACTAGAATCTGATTAATTCAGATGAAATGTAATCAGTTACTACTCAGCTCTGTCGATGCAGTGGAAACAGATGAAGAGGCAATGTGTTATGTTATGTTTTTATAAAGCGCTTTGGTCTGCTTCAGTCAATCAGACTGTGTCCAGATTTCACTTTAGTAAAATGACAACATAAATGTGTTGAAAATAAATGAAATACACTATCACCATCGGCAGAAAAAGACAGTGACTGACGTCTCAGAATTCATTCAGTTAGTCAACAAACACTCACTGCCTTTACTTCCACAATGTGATCTGTGCAAAAGGATATTCAAGGACAAAAAAACAAACAAATAAAAAATAAAAAAAACACAGAAAGGGGGTTTTATTTTATAAATAGGGATTTGATTGAATGGTGAAAGTGAAAATTCAATACCAGAGTTTGCTCAACCGAAAAGGAAAGTGATTTCAGAGACGGCACGAGTTATAATAATTTGATGAAAGGTCACTGACTACTTAACTCTCTGCAAAAAACATGCACTGATGAATAGTAAACACAAAGACCAGAAACGTTTATATTCAGAAAATAAATCAACACGGGGTCAATTCTGATTTCACATAATAATCATACAATAACAGATGGGCCTTAGTGGTTATTGCATCTGCATAAACTGTGGAACGCATGTGAGCAACACAAGAGTCTGTCAACACATTTCGTCAGACCTGGTTATTGTGAGCAGATCAGATCTCTGATTGGATAAACACAGGATATTCCTGTCAGATCCCAGGCAAAGGGAACAAATGATCCGGCTAAAGCACTCTCTATTACTCCCCAATGTTCTGCTGCTGCGTTCATGTAAGCTTCAATCCATGTTTATATTCAATCTATAACCTAATTCAAAATTAACACCTTAAAATGAACACTATCACTTTAAATTGAATTGTAAGAATAATACTCTGATGCTCACTAATGACAGAAGGGATTCAAATCAAATACAGACAAATCAAATTAGGGCTGAGTGATATACAGATTAATCATGATATATCTGTAATGATCTTTCTAATGAAATTAAATTGCTACAATGTGAATTGTGAATATTGCAATGCTTCTCATATGCTTTTTACTAGGGATGCACCGATACCGATACTGGTATCGGTATTGGGGCCGGATCCTGAGCTCATGTACTCGTACTTGTTAAAATGCCCCGATATCAAACGCCGATACCACACAGCATGAGATAAGTGCCATATTCAGACAAAGAAACACGACAACAGAACAACAGGCAGCAGAATGGAGTTATTAGAGATTAAAGATGTCTACGAAGTATATGTATGCAATGAATTTAATGTTAAACATTCAGTATTAACGCCTGTATAGCTGATATGCGCGAGCTGATAAACAAAGCACGCTGAGTGGATTGAGCACGCGGCGGCGCAGATGCGTGAACTCGTCGAGTGAATATCCCTTTCTCACAGACATCACTGGAAAGTTTGTAGTTTGGTTGGATAAGTCAAAAACAAGTAAGCAAAACAATGCACAAGTTACTTAACGGTAGTGAGGGAGGGAGAGAGAGCGTGCACACTTCTGTTGTGTGATCTTTATTGATGTTCGATCACATAGCAAGCATCATTTGGCTTAAAACTAAATCGTAAATATAAGACAATTTATAGGGGCATTCACTATAAACATTTATTTTCAACCTTAAGCATACACGACTTTCTGGCGAAAGTGAAACTAGCAGCCAGTGTAAATGCGCTAAGCTGTACTGTATTGTCCCTCTCATTCTGCACCAGTACAAATACGTGCACGCGTTGGGCGTGTTTTGCTTGCTTCATGAGTGTTTCTGCATTACATCAGTGACTTTGGAATATAAATCGCAGCACATTTCAGATGAAAAGAACGCGACTTTTATTTCTGAAAATATCACATTTAGGAGATTTATAACGAGTGGTTCCCTGCATTATTACAGCAAAACGCGTGATTACAGTACTAAGCCACTGCAATGCTATTAAATTAAAGATGATGTACCATAGAGAAGAAAAAAAAAATTAACAGGGAAAGTAACAACTTGTAAAATACAGTTTAATGGGCATAATTAAGTGTGAAAATAACCGAATGATATACAGTCAAACCAAATATCATTCAGACACCAGATATAATTTTTGATATTTTTTTTTTACTAGTGGGTGCAGGCCACTATAGTTCATTTAAGTAAGTGAGGATAGCAAAATAAAGTAAACTGTGACATATTATATAACCAAAAATTCTTCATACAGTGGACTACCAGTAAAATTGATACAAATTTGGGACTAAAAGAGTCTGCGAAAACTGAAGTTCAGGTTTGCATGAACCTGGTTGACAGCATGCCCAGGAGACTAATTCAATTAAATTCAATTCAAGTTTTGTATAGCGCTTTTCACGATACAGCTGTACAGAAAAAATAAGTTTCTACAATATATTTAGTAGTAGCTTATCATTGGTGACTATGTCAGTTAATGTACATATAGCAGAAATGTACGGAAAAATCAATTAAAGACGTAATCAAACAGACGATGAACTACAGGCTGTCATTAAGGCTAAGGGTTGATTGACAAAGTATTGATAGTTGTTTAAATATTGTCATACTAACAGCTGTCTGAATAATTTTTGGTTGATTGTAATCCATTACATACCTTTCTAACAACGTTATCTGACATTATCAAGCTGATTTTTTTCTGACACAGTTTAACTCAGAGATCTTGTCATATTTTATTACCATTTTCTAAACTATAGCGAATAAACTGTGATAATGTGAGAAATGTTGAGCGTGTCTGAAATTTTGGTTTGACTGTATCTATTTGATTAATGAAGTTAACCAACTAACATTATACATACTCTTTTGGTTTCTGTACCCAATATTTTAAAAATTAACAAATGCAATGAAAATATTGGTATCGGTACTCGGTATCGGCAAGTACCAAAAATAAAAGTATCGGTATCGGGCGAGTACTGGAAAAAGTGGAATCGGTGCATCCCTACTTTTTACGTGTCATTAGCTAAATGTTGTAATGCTTGTCTTGTGACTCTTGAGAGTGTTCAGAGTCAGACTGATGTCTCTTGTTAAAGTCGGTAGAGATTAATTTCTGTGAATCAGGAATCTTTTGTTTGCATCATCGCTCAAATATGTTCACAAAAACTCAATGCATAGCTTTTTACATTCATTAAATTGTTTCAATAAATGTAATATGCATTACTGTACAAAAACATGTTTCTGAAAGAAGTCTCATCTGCTCATCAAGGCTGCATTATTCTACCAAAAACAGTAAACATTGTCAAGTTGTGAAACATTATTACCATTTAAAATGTTCTCTATGTGAATATATGTTAAAATGTAATTTATTTCTGTGATGCGCAGCTGAATTTTCAGCATCATTACTCCAGTCTTCAGTGTCACATGATCCTTCAGAAATCATCCTAATATGCTGATTTGCTGCTCAAGAAACATTTCTGATTATCATCAATGTTGAAAACAGCTGTGCTGCCCAATATTTTAAGGATTAATTTAATGAACAGAAAGTTCAAAAGAACATTTATTTAAAATATAATCTTTTGTTACATTATAAATGTATTCATTGTCACTTTTGATAGATAGATAGATAGATAGATAGATAATCTATTTCAGAGAATTTGGCAGTACATCTAACCGGCCTTACAACCGCAGACCACGCGTAACCACACCAGCCCAGGACCTCCACATCCAGCATCTTCACCTCCAAGATCGTCTGAGACCAGTCACCCGGACAGCTGCTGCAACAATCGATTTGCATAACCAAAGAATTTCTGCACAAACTGTCAGAAACCGTCTCATCTGCATGCTCGTCATCCTCATCGGGGTCTCGACCTGACTGCAGTTCGTCGTCGTAACCGACTTGAGTGGGCAAATGCTCACATTCGATGGCGTCTGGCACTTTGGAGAGGTGTTCTCTTCACGGATGAATCCTGGTTTTCACTGTACAGGGCAGATGGCAGACAGCGTGTATGGCGTCGTGTGGGTGAGTGGTTTGCTGATGTCAACGTTGTGGATCGAGTGACCCATGGTGGCGGTGGGGTTATGGTATGGGCAGGCGTATGTTATGGACAACGAACACAGGTGCATTTTATTGATGGCATTTTGAATGCACAGAGATACGACAGCGTGATCCAGCTCCTGCCAATATCCAGCAACTTCACACAGCCATTGAAGACGAGTGGACCAACATTCCACAGGCCACAATCAACAACCTGATCAACTCTATGCAAAGGAGATGTGTTGCACTGCGTGAGGGAAATGGTGGTCACAGCAGATACTGACTGGTTTTCGGACCCCCCCAATACAGTAAAACTGCACATTTTAGAGTGGCCTTTTATTGTGGCCAGCCTAAGGCACACCTGTGCAATAATCATGCTGTCTAATCAGCATCCTGATATGCCACACCTGTGAGGTGGATGGAGTATCTCGGCAAAGGAGAAGTGCTCACTAACACAGATTTAGACAGATTTGTGAACAATATTTGAGTGAAATAGGCCTTTTGTGTACATAGAAAAAGTCTTAGATCTTAGTTCAGCTCATGAAAAATGGGGGCAAAAACAAAAGTGTTGCGTTTATAATTTTCTTCAGTGTATATGAACATAGTATTTTTATATTTATAAAAAGCTACTTCAAAGTATAAATGTTAACACAAACAAAGAGATGAAGATGAGACAACATCATTAAACACTAACTGTGACTATATCAACATGCAAAGTTTTTGATGAAAAAGACAAAACTAAAATGTACAACAGTGTGAAAAATTGTTTGCCCCCTTCCTGATTTTTAATTTTTTTGCATGTTTGTCACACGTTAATGTTTCAGATCATCAAACAAATTTAAATATTAATCAAATATAACACAAGTAAACACAACATGCAGTTTTTAAATGACGTTTTTTATTATGAAGGGGAAAACAAAATCCAAACCCACATGGCCCTGTGTGAAAAAGTGCTTGCCCCCTAAACCTAATAACTGGTTGGGCCACCCTTAGCAGCAACAACTGCAATCAAGCGTTTGCGATAACTTGCAATGAGTCTGTTACAGCGCTGTGGAGGAATTTTAGCCCACTCATCTTTGCAGAATTGTTGTAATTCAGCCACATTGGAGGGTTTTTGAGCATGAACCACCTTTTTAAGGTCATGCCGCAGCATCTCAATAGGATTCAGGTCAGGACTTTGACTAGGCCACTCCAAAGTCTTCATTTTGTTTTTCTTCAGCCATTCAAAGGTGGACTTGCTGGTGTGTTTTTGGATCATTGTCCTGCTGCAGAACCCAAGTTCACTTCAGCTTGAGGTCACGAACAGATGGCTTTTGGTAGACAGCAGAATTCATGGTTCCATTTATCACAGCAAGTCTTCCAGGTCCTGAAGCAGCAAAACAGCCCCAGACCATCACACTACCACCACCATATTTTACTGTTGGTATGATGTTTTTTCTGAAATGCTGTGTACTTTTACGCCAGATGTAATGGGACACACACCTTCCAAAAAGTTCAACTTTTGTCTCGTCAGGCCACAGAGTATTTTCCCAAAAGTCTTGGGGATCATCAAGTTGTTTTCTGGCAAAACTGAGACGAGCCTTTATGCTCTTTTTCCTCAGCAGCGGTTTTCGTCTTGGAACTCTGCCATGCAGGCCATTTTTGCCCAGTCTCTTTCTTATGGTGGAGTCATGAACACTGACCTTAACTGAGGCAAGTGAGGCCTGCAGTTCTTTGGATGTTGTTCTGGGGTCTTTTGTGACCTCTTGGATGAGTCGTCGCTGCGCTCTTGGGGTAATTTTGGTCGGCCGGCCACTCCTGGGAAGGTTCACCACTGTTCCATGTTTTCGCCATTTGTGGATAATGGCTCTCACTGTGGTTCGCTGGAGTCCCAAAGCTTTAGAAATGGCTTTATAACCTTTTCCAGACTGATAGATCTCAATTACTTTCTTTCTTATTTGTTCCTGAATTTCTTTGGATCTCAACATGATGTGTACCTTTTGAGGATCTTTCGGTCTACTTCACTTTGTCAGGCAGGTCCTATTTAAGGGATTTTAAGGGATTTAAGGGGGGAGGGCAAACACTTTTTCACACAGTGCCATGTGGGTTTGGATTTTGTTTTCCCTTCATAAAAAAAACAAAAAAAACAAAAAAAAAAAAACTTCATTTAAAAACTGCATGTTGTGTTTACTTGTGTTATATTTATATTAATATTTAAATTTGTTTGATGATCTGAAACATTAAAGTGTGACAAACATGCAAAAAAATAAAAAAATCAGGAAGGGGGCAAACAATTTTTCACACCACTGTATTTTCAAAAATAGAAACTCTGTTCTAAAGACTCTCTGCGGTTCCTTCAACAACAACAACAAAAACAACGAGAGAGAGAGAGAGACTGAGAGAGAGAGAGAGAGAGAGAGAGAGAGAGAGAGAGAGAGAGAGAGAGAGAGAGAGAGATACAGACCTCCACGAGTTTTCATGCTTGGGGTTGCCAGATGTCAAGAGTTTAAATCCCCCAATCAAAGCTTGTTAGGAATCCTAGTTTTAATCTCAAGCTACAGCTCTTTCAAACGAATTGTGCACTCAAGCTCAACTGTTTTTACGTGCAACTGCTGACTTTGGTACCACTGCCGGCTTAGTTCCAACTCAAGCTCCTTTAATTTAATGTTCAACAATGGGTCTCGTGGAGATGGTAACTCAACAGGATCTATGCTGAACAGTTCCTCGGGTTTCTGCTCCGGACCCTCACCCTCGGAACTCGATATTGGATTTGCAACACCTGCTAGCTCGCCCTCCTCTGGCAGGAGCCCATTTTCCAGCATATATTTCACTACCACTTCCTTAACCTCCCACTTTACTACACTCCGAGGCACCTTCATCTGATATAAATCCGCGAATGCAAATAAGTTATCTTTATGACATTTTTCTAATTGTTGTGCCAAAGGCCGAATTGCAAACTCCCCCAAATCAAATTTCGAAGATATCCCAAATCCTATGCCAAAATCCCCTCCCCTTAAAGTAAAACTCCCAAGGAAAATGAAAACAAACAAGGTAAACCTCATTAAATTGAATGATCCATTTGTCTAAACCAAATTTAGCTGTTCAAACCAGAAAAAAGTTTGAACAGGCAGACAAGCCCCCAATTTATGTTACGATTGTCTAGGGCCAGACATAACATAAATGAAACGTGTGCTCACTCTCAAGGTTGTATCACACAAAGAATAAATTTATTAATAAATAAATAAATAAAAAAATACTATATATATATAATATATATATATATATATATATATATATATATATATATATATATATATATATATATATATTTTTTTTTTTTTTTTTTTTTGGGGGGGGGGGGGGGGGGGGTGTTTTAAATATATATATATATATATATATATATATATATATATATATATATATATGTGTGTGTGTGTGTGTGTGTGTGTGTGTGTGTGTATATATATATATATATATATATATATATATAACAGCCCAAAAGGGACAAATTCTGGAATGGACAAGGCCAAAATAACAAAAACAAACAAACAAAAACAAAAAAAATTATTATACCCTTTAGATTCCCTAACCAAAATACACAACTTCCCTATCTCCCTTAACTTTAAACATAGAACAAACAGGACATATAAAAGAAATGGCGTCACACAAGAGCAAGTTTTTCAAAGCACACACAATCACAGAGAAACTAAAGAAAAAGCATAACAAATGGCACGAATTCGTCCCTCTAGAGTGTTTGGGGAGGTCCTTTTCACTGGAACCAGAACCAGACCAATCAGGAGAAGACCAATCAGGATCTCTGCTGAGTGCAGGCCACACCTTCTCCTGCACAGACACGCTCAGAAATACATACACATACTCCAATAGATATGAGATGTAACACTCTGAAAAGGACACATTTACCGCCTTGTGTTTTAACTTATCTTCACAACCTGGCAACCATTCGTACAAGCTCTCTCTTACGCTGATGATATGAAATCATCGACAAACGTGGGGCTGGAGTTCAGATATTCTGCTCTAAATTAAGTGGCATAAAGCCAGTCTGTGTTTCTTCACACAATCGTTTGCACTGTTTGCCGCGACTAAATCTGCCATCAAACGTTAACAGTGACAAGCTGCAATAAACCCAAACATGATCTTGACTATTTTGTTTGCAATGTTTTAATAGAAAAACATGAATATAATTTGGAAATATTGGAATTAATATTACAAATTTCACTGGTTTAAGAAGCTTTTGAGTTGTACCAGTTTTCATAATGAGAGCATGTTATGTTAATTTAATAAATTAGGAGATGAGATGAAATAAAGCATGTGTATGAGCTGGCAATTACCTGATTTGTATTTACAGGTGACAGTTCAATAATAACCATGATCAATAATCACGATTATAATTGATCAGTTTAATCATTATCCACCTGACTAATATATAAGTTTTCATCACTAAAACTTCCAGACTTTTAGTCGACTAAAACTGGACTAAAACAGGTTGACTAAATATGATTAAAAGCTACAAAGGACATTTGACACACGACTAAGACTAAATTAAAAATAAAAACTAGCAGACAAAAACACTAAATCAATGCCTTATCAAGTGTATGCAATGTCATTTTAATCAGAAAATAATAAATAATAATAGTTGTGACATGTTCCCTCATTGTAGGCATCAGGAGAATCCTGCCAGTGAGATTCGATCAAAAATTCAGTCCAGCAAACAACAAAAATTACCATGTTTCTTGGAAATGTGGCCATTAGAAAAGAAGAAATCACTGTGGGAAGGCAATTTATGCCTAGTTTGACTGCACACAAAGAAAGGCTACCATCAGTTTTTATTTTAATTTCTGTGGCAGAATACAGTAGCGCTGCTAAATTTCAGCCGTGCACAAAGAGCACTGCCTAAAAAGCTCAACGCATTATTGGATATTGACTCTCTCTTACAGTCCATTCATTCAGATATAATGTCAGATGGACAGACTGTTCCAGCAACAGATTTCAGATGCTTAAAACAGGAAGACTAATGCATTCATCACCTCACAAGATGAACAGTGCGTACTACTCCACACTCGCTACAATATAATACAGTGGGGCAAAAAAGTATTTAGTCAGCCACCAATTGTGCAAGTTCTCCCACTTAAAAAGATGAGAGAGGCCTGTAATTTTCATCATAGGTATACCTCAACTATGAGAGACAAAATGAGAAAAAAAAAAAATCCAGAAAATCACATTGTAGGATTTTTAAGAGAATTAATTGGTAAATTCCTCGGTAAAATAAGTATTTGGTCACCTACAAACAAGCAAGATTTCTGGCTCTCACAGACCTGTAACTTCTTCTTTAAGAGGCTCCTCTGTCCTCCACTCGTTACCTGTATTAATGGCATCTGTTTGAACTGTTTGATCAGTATAAAAGACACCTGTCCACAACCTCAAACAGTCCAACTCCAAACTCCACCATGGCCAAGACCAAAGAGCTGTCAAAGGACACCAGAAACAAAATTGTAGACCTGCACCAGGCTGGGAAGACTGAATCTGCAATAGGTAAGCAGCTTGGTGTGAAGAAATCAACTGTGGGAGCAATTATTAGAAAATGGAAGACATACAAGACCACTGATAATCTCCCTCGATCTGGGGCTCCACGCAAGATCTCACCCCGTGGGGTCAAAATGATCACAAGAACTGTGAGCAAAAATCCCAGAACCACACGGGGGACCTAGTGAATGACCTGCAGAGAGCTGGGACCAAAGTAACAAAGGCTACCATCAGTAACACACTGCGCCGCCAGGGACTCAAATCCTGCAGTGCCAGACGTGTCCCCCTGCTTAAGCCAGTACATGTCCGGGCCGACTGAAGTTTGCTAGAGAGCATTTGGATGATCCAGAAGAGGATTGGGAGAATGATGAAACCAAAATAGAACTTTTTGGTAAAAACTCAACTTGTCGTGTTTGGAGGAGAAAGAATGCTGAGTTGCATCCAAAGAACACCATACCTACTGTGAAGCATGGGGGTGGAAACATCATGCTTTGGGGCTGTTTTTCTGCAAAGGGACCAGGACGACTGATCCGTGTAAACGAAAGAATGAATGGGGCCATGTATCGTGAGATTTTGAGTGAAAACCTCCTTCCATCAGCAAGGGCATTGAAGATGAAACGTGGCTGGGTCTTTCAGCATGACAATGATCCCAAACACACCGCCCGGGTAACGAAGGAGTGGCTTCGTAAGAAGCATTTCAAGGTCCTGGAGTGGCCTAGCCAGTCTCCAGATCTCAACCCCATCGAAAATCTTTGGAGGGAGTTGAAAGTCCGTGTTGCCCAGCGACAGCCCCAAAACATTACTGCTCTAGAGGAGATCTGCATGGAGGAATGGGCCAAAACACCAGCAACAGTGTGTGAAAACCTTGTGAAGACTTACAGAAAACGTTTGACCTCTGTCATTGCCAACAAAGGATATATAACAAAGTATTGAGATGAAATTTTGTTATTGACCAAATACTTATTTTCCACCATAATTTGCAAATAAATTCTTTAAAAATCCTACAATGTGATTTTCTGGATTTTTTTTCTCATTTTGTCTCTCATAGTTGAGGTATACCTATGATGAAAATTACAGGCCTCTCTCATCTTTTTAAGTGGGAGAACTTGCACAATTGGTGGCTGACTAAATACTTTTTTGCCCCACTGTATATGAGCTTATAAACACATTAACACACACCTAATCTCAGTTCTTCTGTCAAGTAATGCTGCAGCTCTATAAGTTCTCCTCTCAAACCCACGGGTCTGGAATCATTCTGGTGAGAAATGCTCACTTTACCTTCACTGAACACCCTGTTACAGATGAAAGTCTCTTGCGGAAATGGCTTGTGAATATTGACTCTTGATTATCAGGTCTAAACATGCTTAAAAAGTCATTCCTTCAGACTTTAAGCCTAATTAAACCTTCCTAAATATTCACTTAAAAAGTTGCATTTTTTTAATAGAAGTTTAATTTATTTGTTCTAAACTGTCAACAGATGTGAGTCTCAGGCTTATTAGGATGGTTTGATGGCCTTTGTACTGGTTTCATGGTTAACTTCATGATCTGAGCACAGAAAAGCTTTCCTGAAGGATCATCAGCTGATTGGATGATGTTGTTTATATCTGTTGAGTTTCACAAGAGCACATTATTATGTAATTTCATATTGTGCTCTCACAGCAAAATCAAGCATGTTAAAAGCCAAACATAAACAGACACGTTCCATCAATAGAGCACAAAACAGGACGCTGATATTTTATATATATATATATATATATATATATATATATATATATATATATATATATATATATATATATATATATATATATTTTTTTTTTTCATCAAACAGTCAGCGGAAGGAGGTGCTAAAACTTCATAACCAAAATATCATGAGTCATTTTACTTTGATTCATTTGCAAATGTTACCAAAATTGGATAAATGTCTAAACACAGTTTGATTTGTGTGCTTTAAATGAATATTAAATGGACATTAGAATAAAAATTAAACAGACATGCAAATTAAATGATATCCAAATGATGTTAATTTTGAGGTGTTTGTACATTTTGCAATAAAAAGAAAAAGCACACACTCTTGATAATCAAAATATTTAGTAATAGTGATAAAATGTTACTCCTCAAAAATGCATTTAATATTTATTCATTAGATAATGTCAAAATTATGATTTTCCTGATGCATTTAAAACCCTTTGGGTGTGGTTGTTGTTGTACAGATATTTTATGGGTTTAAAACTTGTGCTAGATTAATTCTGAAACATATCAAACTGTTCTCACAAGAACAACATACTATTTCTGTGTCTAATGCTTAAAAAACATTGTCATAGGACACAAAAGTATACCACATTCACTGAAAATGGCAAAGCAAGAGTTGCTAGTTGTTTCCTCAGAAAGCATCCCACTGAACCAAACAGAGCAGAAGTAATGAGATGTGTCTCTCCCCACACAAAACCACCACTTCCAAACTAGAAGTGGTACATTTCCATTCATTTCACAGCTTGACATCAATCACGAAGCAGCACGAACACACACAAGTTAAAAATACAAGACGTCAACATGGGAATACAAAGCGCCTGACTGCAGATCCAAATGAAATGAATCTGAAGGCTTCAGACAATAAGCGTGGGCAAATGCAGGAGCACATATCCTCTCATTTTGGGTTGGACTGTGTTTGTGTCTCTAAACCGCTCTGGAGAGCAGAGGACTGCTGATGTGGGACTTTCCCACAGTTTCAGTCTTCAAACTGGCTGTCTGTCACTGGAGAGTCCCGCCGAGGGACCGTTCCCAGAATCCAAACCCTGTTCCTGGGTAAGCTTGGCTCGCTGGGGTAAAGAGCCTGAGATCAGTGCAAACGAAGGAAAACTGTCCCTGGATCAGGAGCAGGAGGAGATATTTTTGGAACACATGATGTCCAAAGCAAGTCGAAGTGAAGTTTGGGACCAGAGCCAGGAACAGCAAGAGCTCAATCAGAAGCAGCAAGAACTGACTGCATTATGGCTATTTTGCTTTCTGCAACTTCCTGAGCGGGAAGAATTACAAACGTAGTATTTGGGTTGGACTTGTTTTCTAAATGACATTTGTGTTGCAACCATTATATATGCTGATTTAGTCCAACATTAGGATTTCATGGTCCTCTGCAAGATTAGGGGGAAGTAAGAAATTTTAAATAAACAAATATATATAAAATAATATAAAATAATAATAATAATTATAATATACAAAAACTTATATTTTGGATGCAATATATATATATATATATATATATATAAAGCAAAATACCAATTATGTAACAAAATAAAGAAAAAGTGCTCATTAAATATCAATGTTTAGCACATTCAGTTGATTCACATTCAACTTAGTGATGCAAAAAAAAAAAAAAAGTAATTTGAAGCAAACAGATATTTTAATTTCATGGTTCTCGAGTTCATGGGAAATATTATTTAATTACATTCATTATTCATTGGTTACAGCATCTTAAAACATTCTAATTAATTACAATATTTACCCACATACACTAAATTTCATTAACTAATGTGTCTGCACAGATTTTATTAATATCACATGCTCAAAAGTTGAATCTTGCACAATGACTGGTGAAGTTTAAAGGGGTAATTCTTAAATTATTTTAACATGTTCTTTGAGGTTCACTCATAATGTCTTTCTTCCCAGCATTTCTACTCTTATCTATATTTCTTCCTAGATGTCTAATAAACATGGCATTGTATATTATAAATATTGTTGGCTCTGTTAGGAGCCACTTTTGTTCCTCTGTTGTAAGTCGCTTTGGATAAAAATGTCTACTAAATGCAGAAACCCTTTATGAATTTGCAAAGGTACTGATGTTCTGAAAAGACTGATGTTGATGCAATATATTCATGAACTTGGAGACAGATATTGAATATTAGCGATCAGATACGCCGGTCTGAGGCTTGACTGCCCGTGTTTGATGTGAGTTTTGTGCTCTGGATCGTGTGTGTGTGTGTGTGTGTGTGTGTGTGTGAGTGTGTATACACCATATGTCAGGCCGACACAAACTGAATGCTTCAATGGAGATCCTCTTTTTCTTTTTAAAAGCATCAGCCTGATCAGATTTCTTCAATGTGCCAATGTGCTTTCGTGTCTGAGCTGCTAGTGAACAGATCATTCATCATTCACTCATCTCCAAACAATCAGTCTGATCCTGCAGCTTGTGTGCACTAGTGGTTACATGACTTAAAGTCTCTTTCATCTATAACCATCTGTGCACTATATATTTCAGCGCGTACGTGTGTAAATGGATCTGATCATTTAATAATGAATGCACACGGCATTTGTCAAAGTGATGGGACGATAATCTCTGGCTCAGGTCTGAATGTGAATACGAGCACACACAGTGTGATGAAGAGTCTCACCTCAGCCGCCTGAGTCTCCTGATGGAGTAAAGTCAAGCCGGTCAGATCCTCCAGGAAGGAGTGCGATGAGTTGAAGACCTTCGCCAGGAACTGGAAACCGTCTCGCTCATAATTGTCAAGAACCTGCCAAAAACAAAACAATGCATAATTAAGTCTTTAAACTGGCACTACAACATCAGTAACATCAAAGAAGGGGTGTGCGATATTGACAAAAAATTACATCTCAATATTTCTTCTGAGTGTGTTTTTGTGCTAGTACTGTGGCTGGTTTAGTCCTGTCATGGATAAATTAATGACACTAAAACCACCAGCAGGTGGTGGCAAATCCTTGTCTTAATGAGTGATTCACTGAATCAGTCATTCAAACGATTCGTTCAAAACGGCTGATTCATTTAGAAACGAGGCAAATGACACTCTTTCTGAATGGATCACTGAATCACTGACTCAAATGATTCATTCATAAACAGATTCATTCAGGAACAAAGTGTCACTCTGAGATGCACAAATGTTCCGCTCCAGCTTTGTTTGGAGCTCTTTTGTTGTCCAATAAATAAATAAATAAATAAAAATATTGTGTCTACAACATAATCCACTCAATATTAACTTGAACTGTTGTATAAAATCAATCACACATTCACGATTGCTGTTATTCAGGGAAGCAGTATTCTTGCTTATGTGATATTACTAAACTATATCATATCTTACAAAAACAAAAACCATATTTTTTGGCTTTCCTAACTTGAATTGTTGGGGCATTTTAACTGCATTCTAACAGGCTTCATCACACAGTCAATGCTTCTGGACTCTTAAGATACGGTTTTTGTTTGTTTGTTTTTTTCCAGACTGAGCGACCTCATCAATAATGTCAACTCGCACATCGTTAAAACAACAATTATGATATTTTCGTAGATGATAAATATTGCACACCCCTACATCAAAGTGACTTGGGCTTGAGTTCATTAAAATGGTACATGGACCAATTGGTGTTGGTCTGGGTCTTAAGAGGTTCTGGAGGATGTCAATTTGACTTCAGCTCTGCTGAAAACACAGTCAACACCTATCAAACAAATGCTATACTGCCTAGAACAGCCCTGTTCCTGAAGGAACCCCAACAGTACATATTTTGGATGTGCCATTTTAGGTCCTGGAGCTGATGTGTTTGTCTTGGGGTTCCTCCAGGAACAGGGTTAGAAAACACTAGCCTAAAAGTTCACAAAGTGTCCAATCCTGCTCCTGGAGGGCCACCTTCCAGCACAGTTTAGCTCCAGCCCCAATTAAACACACCTGAACCAGCTAATCAAACTCTTCAGGATCTCTAGAAACTTGCAGGAAGTTGTGTTTGAGCTTGAGGAAGGAAGCAGGACCGGACAGCCCTGTCATAGACCTAACCTCTACAGATGTTAATATCTGAGAAGCTGGTATCTGCTCCTGCAGTTGGCTTGCTGGCCCGTGCACATCCAAACACAGCGATAACACAATCTGGAACTGCGGGAACATGGCACTGTTCCCTGTGCACAAAGGGAAGCAGTGCGGGAGAGGCAGACATCTGGCACCACTGTCCGCTGGCTGAGAGCACTCGAGCTGCGTCTCAGTGACGGTCCTCAGACAGACGGCCCGCCACAATCACACTGGCTCCTTTCACACAGCTCATTCTCAGAGGAGATTGAGTTTCTGCCGGGGGCTGATGAATGGGCGGCACTGTTTTAGGGGAGAGTGACGTCTGATTTCAATGAACTAGACATGCATGACTTGACTGACAGGGAGGGTTCGAGCAGAGGCAGACAGTAGCTGAGTATCTGTACTTTACTTGAGTATTATTTTTTTCTAGAAACTTATGACTTTAACTTCACTACATTTGAAAGACAAATAACGTACTTTTCATTCCATTACATTTCTATCAAAGTCCTCAAAGTAGAAAGTCGTTACTTATTAGCAGCTTTGAATGTCAGTGTGATCTTTTTTTTTTTCTTATCTCTAAAACATGCCTTTTTTCCAGACAGTCTATCAGTAATCACTCTTTCACGTAACCCACGTGAAGTGATTTCCCAACATTTTTGTGAACACTGACAAGTTGCAAATGTGATATTTAATTACAACAATTCAATAATAAGAAGCTAATATTGTGGTATATATTAGACACAATATTGTCTGATTTTGCTAAACTGTGTAAACGAAAATATTACCTATAAAGCCACAGAAGAACTGTTGTGCATCTCCTAACAAAACACAATATTGTAGGTGTTTGACTTGAAACAGCATTGCACAGACCTTTCTGTGTGTGAAATCAAAGTACAGCGAGAGAAATTAGAGAGTATTTTTGAAATGTTTGTTTTGATGTCAAATAAGTCTTGCTGTTTTGCTTTTTCGTTAAAGCAGTGTTAAGTTATACAGCTACAGTTGTGTTGCTGGGTTTTAAAGCAGGTTTGATTTTTTCATATCAGTCTGTATTTTTAGCAATTTCACTATCCACTCTGTTCAAATGTGGATGAATGGCAACACTTAAATGTGTGAACACTGCCAGAGCTGTAAGAGATCAGGGCTGCGTTTCCCAAAAGCATCGTAAGCTGAAGTACATCGTAGACCCATTGAAACCAATGGAGCTACCATCATCTTAGGCTTACGATGCTTTTGGGAAACACATTTCAGGACCATGCTGCTTTTGTGGAGGTGGGGGTGTAAAATAATATTTCCATAGGTTTGTAATATTCTAAAAGCTTTTTACCCCAAATATACTACAAGCTAGTCAGTGTATTCAGTAGGTGTAATAATTGTAAGTTGCTTCAGAGGTATTGCAAGTATTGCATACAATAATAATAATAAAACAGTGTTGTGATGTAAAAAAAGAATTTTACTTTTGGTACTTAAGCACTTTTAAAAGCAAGTACTTCTGTACTTTTACTTGAGTAAAAATCTGTCTTCATAACTTTCACTTGTAATGGAGTAATTTTTGACCAGCAGTGTCTGTACTTTCACTTGAGTAATGGAGTTATGTACTTTGTCCATCTCTGTTAGAGAACAGGCAAGAGTCGACCGGAGCTCATCTGTGCAAAACTCTGTGAAGCTGGGCGGTTCTTTGATACTCACAAAACCCACTATTTTTAACATTTAACATTATGGGAAAATTCACCATGTAGATTCACTCCAACATTCACAACTCAGATTTGCCACTTTAGCCTATCCAGAGCCGGACTCTCAATGCCAACGGTAGCACACAGAGGAGATACTGAGACAGATGGAGATGTATAATATTCATCAGCAGACAACAGCCCACTGTTTGTTTCTGATCTCTTGGGTTCTGCTTTTAGAACAATACTTGATTTAAACGAAGTTATTGCTCTCAGTGTTTGTGGTTTTCAACCATAGATGCACAGACCCTGACATCCCACACACAAACCACTCAAAAGTACATCATTAAGGGATATAATGCACTCAAGTTACTACCACATGACCCATAATTCAAAGAGACAACAGTACCAGTGTGAATAATGTAGTAAAGAGTAAAACAGTAAGGCAATCGATGCATGATTAATTCACATCATGGGAAAAGCGAGACACCATAAACGTGATCCACAGCACAGTCCATTTAATCAAACTAATCTTCCTTCATAAACTAGTTCAGAAATTGTGGTTATGACATCACGACCATAAGCTCAATTACATATGACCACCCATACTTCTACATGATTAATAGTTAGCCAGTCAAAACGGCGGTATCTACATTTCATCATCTTAAAGGTACAGTAGCAAAAACATCCTGTTTATTTCTACAGCACAAAGTATACTTCATTATTTACATGTCTGTGGCATAACTGTCATCATACTGTATGTGCGCAGTCATATTTTTTTAACCCCATGTACTCTGTGCACTCAGCTCCAAGCACCTTGAATGTTCTTGCACTAATTAAGCAGTTCACAAGGTTTCATCATTGATCCGGCGTATTGTTTCACAGTTCGAAAAAGAAAAGGAACAACAAACTGCTGGAGACGCAGCAGACACCTGTACTGACAATACTTCTTTGAGGGGATTCAGATATTCCAGCGACTCGAGTTTAAAAGAGATTTTTGTATCGCTCATAACTTCTGGAGAGAAACAGAGCAGACATTGGACAAAGATGAAGTGTCGAGTGCCTGTGTTTGTTCATGCTATAACAAAGTGTATATGCATAGCATCACGCATATTACTACATTAAACCGTCTGTAGCTAAAAAAAAATGTAAAGTTTAACTTGTATCTTTGTTATATTGTGTTTGTCCTATTGTTTGTAAGTTGATACTTTGCTCTTATGTTTAATAACAAAAATATAATTAAAAAATAGCTATATTGAGATGTGTATTGTTAGTATAACATTAAAATTTCACATATCGTAAAATAAGATTTTTGTTATATTACCCAACCCTATACTTTGCGTCAAAACTGAAGTATACTTTCGGCTTAAGGTGGTCAGAGAAGGTGGAAAATGGCCATGAAAACTCATTACTGTAAAGTCATTATGGTTTTTGAGGCAAGAAAACTAGACTAGTTTTGTGATGTTTTTTTGTGTATTTTTGGGGTTTGATCTTTTTTGCTTCATCATACAGGAGCATCTCAATAAATTAGAATGTTGTGGAAAGGTTCATTTATTTCAGTAATTCAACTCAAATTGTGAAACTCGTGTATTGAATAAATTCAATGCACACAGAATGAAGTAGTTTAATTCTTTGGTTCTCAACAAATTAGAATATGGTGACATGCCAATCAGCTAATCAACTCAAAACACCTGCAAAGGTTTCCTGAGCCTTCAAAATGGTCTCTCAGTTTGGTTCACTAGGCTACACAATCATGGGGAAGACTGCTGATCTGACAGTTGTCCAGAAGACAATCATTGACACCCTTCACAAGGAGGGTAAGCCACAAACATTCATTGCCAAAGAAGCTGGCTGTTCACAGAGTGCTGTATCCAAGCATGTTAACAGAAAGTTGAGTGGAAGGAAAAAGTGTGGAAGAAATACAAGAATTTGATTCAAGAATGTCGATTCAAGAATTTGGGTGAACTTCACAAGGAATGGACTGAGGCTGGGGTCAAGGCATCAAGAGCCACCACACACAGACGTGTCAAGGAATTTGGCTACAGTTGTCGTATTCCTCTTGTTAAGCCACTCCTGAACCACAGACAACGTCAGAGGCGTCTTACCTGGGCTAAGGAGAAGAAGAACTGGACTGTTGCCCAGTGGTCCAAAGTCCTCTTTTCAGATGAGAGCAAGTTTTGTATTTCATTTGGAAACCAAGGTCCTAGAGTCTGGAGGAAGGGTGGAGAAGCTCATAGTCCAAGTTGCTTGAAGTCCAGTGTTAAGTTTCCACAGTCTGTGATGATTTGGGGTGCAATATCATCTGCTGGTGTTGGTCCATTGTGTTTTTTGAAAACCAAAGTCACTGCACCCGTTTACCAAGAAATTTTGGAGCACTTCATGCTTCCTTCTGCTGACCAGCTTTTTAAAGATGCTGATTTCATTTTCCAGCAGGATTTGGCACCTGCCCACACTGCCAAAAGCACCAAAAGTTGGTTAAATGACCATGGTGTTGGTGTGTTTGACTGGCCAGCGAACTCACCAGACCTGAACCCCATAGAGAATCTATGGGGTATTGTCAAGAGGAAAATGAGAAACAAGAGACCAAAAAATGCAGATGAGCTGAAGGCCACTGTCAAAGAAACCTGGGCTTCCATACCACCTCAGCAGTGCCACAAACCATGCCACGCCGAATTGAGGCAGTAATTAAAGCAAAAGGAGCCCCTACCAAGTATTGAGTACATATACAGTAAATGAACATACTTTCCAGAAGGCCAACAATTCACTAAAAATGTTTTTTATTGGTCTTATGAAGTATTCTAATTTGTTGAGATAGTGAATTGGTGGGTTTTTTTTTTAAATTGGAGCCAAAATCATCACAAATAAAAGAAACAAAGACTTAAACTACTTCAGTCTGTGTGCATTGAATTCATTTAATACACGAGTTTCACAATTTGAGTTGAATTACTGAAATAAATAAACTTTTCCACGCCATTCTAATTTATTGAGATGCACCTGTATATTGTGTATAGCTCTTCATAAATGATCGTGAAAAAGTTCTTTTTTTAAAACATTTCAAAAAGTGAAACTTTCATATATTCTAGATTCATTACATGTAAAGTAAAACATTTCAAAAGTTTTTTTTTGTTTTAATTTTGATGATCTCTCAAAATATTAGAATATTTACATTTGAGTTTCATTAAATGACCATCCCTACAGTATAAATTCCAGGTATCTCTTGTCCATTGAAACCACAATAATGGGGAAGACTGCTGACTTGACAATGGTCCAGAAGACAACCACTGACACCCTCCACAAAGAGGGTAAGTCACAGAAGGTCATTACTGAAAGGGGTGGCTGTTCACAGAGTGCTGTATCAAAGCATATTAAATGCAAAGTTGACTGGAAGGAAGAAATTGGGTAGGAAAAGGTACACAAGCAACAGGGATCACCGCAAGCTTAAGAATACTGTCAAGCAAAGCCGACTCAAACACTTGGGAGAGCTTCACAAGGAGTAGATTGAAGCTGGAGTCAGTGCATCAAGAGTCACCACGCAAATAAGTTACAAAAAATAAAAAAGAGAGAACTTTTTCATGATATTCTATTTTTTTTTTTTTTAGATGCAGCTGTAAGTGGACCTCAGGGAAGAAAACATTAATAAATCTGTTGCAGAAGTAGATAATATGAGCACTCTAAAGTACAAATGCCAACAGAGATCCTAAGGACACACTAGCTCTCCGGCCAGAAAATGTTGAGGTCGACTGTCAAACGAAAGCCATTGCTGTGATTTTTTTTATCTGGCGCCTTGACTAAAAACTTTTTAAATTCTAACACAATCTACAGCATAAAGCAGATGGCTGAGGAAGAGCTTTTACACAGACATGAACTCCAAAAACAAATCATTTACTCTGTCAAAGTAAACACATTTATCTTCTATGAACAAACATCACACTGTATCTGAAACAGATCATGTGCGTAAACTTGCTTTCTTGCCTAGCAACATAACAGCAGGAGGAGCCGCTAAACAAGATTACATTGTGTTTTCCAGGAGTGGACCTCCTTAAATTGGAGCCCTTGACTTATGAAGCCCATTAAATCACTGATGCAGTGTGTGTATGTGTGTGTGAGGGCGAGCACATCTGGTTTACATACAGCGGCGCTCTCCTCCAGCTCCTCCCATTGCTTCTTGTAAGTTCCCCTGTAATTGCTTGAAGAGATGGTGGTGGTTTTTGCTCGGTGCAGATAAAAACCTCAGATGGCTGATCTCACTGTGCTGCCACCATGTCTGGTGCTCACGTGAGCGCACAGCTTTAAACTTTAATGCCCCAAATCAAACAATACCGAGGAAGAAACCCTGACAATGCTTGGCTGAACTAACTGTACGAGACCTTGAGTGTCTCTGCTGTGTAAACTGCTGCCAGGGTGTTTCGAGCGACTTCACTAATGCACTGATGTGAAGTTTCTAGGGCGATTGGGAGGTTTCTTCCTCTAAACGGGAGTCCCTCCTCAAGTCTCTGTGATCTTGTACAGTACAATACATCTCGGGTCCTTCGTCGACATGCATCTGTGGGATTTTTTTCATGTTTTATCATCCAGAATCATGTGTCTGATCACTTCACAACAAGCTACATTACTATTCATTACGCTCAGTTACACACAGATGTTTGAAGGGGTCACGACAAGGATTTTTTTTATTATTTTAATATGTTTCTTGATGGTTACTTATAATGTTAATAAAGTTTTTTGCACAAAAAAAAAGTAATATGCGGAAAAATTATCATTTTCAACCCTCATTCTGAACCTCTCTCTAAAACGACCTGTTTTAAGGGGCGTGTTCTTTAAGGCTTCTTATTAATCGGCCTCTGTTATGATTGGCTAATGTCATTGCATAGGAAACAGTATCAACACCCCCTCACTATTGCATGTGAGTTTTGACAACATGATCAAAATAAACCGGTCATTTCCTGACAAAGTATTATGAAATCATTTACTTACTACACAGTTTGTGATGCAGATCTAGCACCGATCTAGCAGCGAACATTATTTGTGTCAGAAAGTGAACTGCATCTGTATACTGTATCCAGTGTAGACAAAATAGCTTTTGACACGACACTAGCATTCAGTGTGATCAAATGTCAGCCATTAGCAACTGAACGCCAGTGGGCGGGGCCTATGCTGAGAAGAAGACTATTGGTCGATGTCTTGCTCTGGAGAAGGAGTTTATGCAAACGCATGCGCCCAGCTGATGTCACCTTGTCCCATAGGGTCTAAAACAAGCCGTTTTCTGAGGGTTGTTATATAAATGCTTTTTACTGATGATAAGGACATTTTAAGTTATGAAACCTGCAGGATGTATTAAGCATACAAAGACCTCTTCTGTATCAAAAGATCAAGGGAAATTTGGTTTCTCATGTCATAACCCCTTAAGAATTGTGTGCGTGTTGATGTTATATATATATATATATATATATATATATATAAATATAAATATATATATATATATATATATATATATATAAAAATATAAATATATATATATATATATATATATATATATATATATATATATATATATAAAACTAATAATCTATCTATCTATCTATCTATCTATATATATATATATATATATATATATATATATTTATATTTATTATATTTATATTTATATTATTATATATATATAAAACTAATAATCTATCTATCTATCTATCTATATATAGGCCTATGCTATAATGGGATTTTATGCATATTCTGGAGGTGTAAGGTCCTCATGTGTTTGAGTGCTTTATTTCAATGGGACATTGTTTCAGTCTGTCTTCAGTACGGATAAAAGACAACGTCTCCAAATTTACAAGTGTTTGTCTGTCGAGAGCTCGAGTGTTTGGTTTCCATGGTTTCACGCTCACGCTCACACACACACACACACACACACACACACACACACATACATACATGCACACACACACAGAGTGGATGGAGGCCAACATCACAACTGGAGCTCCGCACTCCGATTGATGAAGATCACATGTCAGCTCAGCTACTGTTACTATAGCTTATATAAGACACAACACCATGAATGAACACATTAAACATGGCCTGTTTCTTTAAGAGTGTGGCAAACATTTTGAGATTCATAGAAATGCAGTAATGCAGTAATTCACTGGCCATACAAGTCTATCTATCTCTGTCAATTTATCTGGGTCATTCTGTGTCAAATCAACCAAATTTCAGAAACTTTCCCATCTAAATGTTTTGCTCTTACTGACAATTTTTCTAAAGAAAGACCATAAACGCAAAAACACTAAATGTCATGACTGAATATTTACTGAGTAATCTACAGTTTTGCAGAGAGGGTCAAAAAGACAATTTTCACCTAAGATTTTGAGCTGAAAAACAGTCATGAATTGAACAGAACTGTAGCTTAGGATTCACCAATTGCTATTTAGTGCCTGTCACAGTTTACACTAATGTTTAAATGAAATAAATGACATTAAAAGTCAAAGTAATCACTTCGGTAACCTAAAATATTTTTCAGCTGTAACTGTAATTTGATCACTATCCATTTAAACATAATAGTTACTCATATTTTGTATTTTAAATATGCAACTAAGTTATATTTAGGTATCTTCATCTTTAAGGCCCTGTTTGGTTCATTCCCAGAGATCTCAATGAGACGCCATGTCCAAATAGTTGAATTTTACCCATTTTCAGTGGTCAAAAACCAGATGTGGGCCACTCTGTATACAGTTGATACTTATTGTAATTAAAAAACAATGTCTGAAGTATAAACAATGTTGAAAGTAGAATTGTAGCTTTTTTCCCCTCAATCAAAACAATTACATTGACGATACCTGTTGGAGTGCTAAAAATGCACTGAAATGGTCAAGCTGAGGCCTATTAACTTGCTCTCAGTAGTCCATTCATAAGATTCTGTATTTGGATCAGTTTCAGGGATATTTGGAAGAATTTTGTTCATTTTAACATTTTCTGAAGCTACCAAGAGTTCAGATATGAAGTATTGTAACAACATATTTGAAACATGTTTTATGCCTCTTAGGGCTATGTTTCTGCTCAACAAACCAAGATTTGCCTCACCTGGATTAAGTATTAGAATTTCTTCTTCTTTTGTGTATTGTTATAACGTGAAGTATAATCATACAGTATTTCCGCTACATTCATTCTGCAGTGGTGGGCCGCACTTATAACGTGATGACAGATGACAGAATGTATCATTTTCACATGCTTTTAAATCTTGCCAATTTAAACATTTAAGTGACTTTAAGCAATTCAAGCACAAAGAGTGAAGGAGAACTCAATACAGTACTCACTACGCTCTCTTATAGACCATTATCTGTGCACCCACAGCCAAAGCGCACACATTAAGCCACCTCTGAAACAGTGCACGACTACAGAATTGACTTATGTTTTGTGCCTTATTGTGCTTATTGCGTATTGGCCAAATACATACAAAATTATGTCAAAATGCCTGTCTTGGCCAGTATTCACGTAAACACAGTCGGTTTATATTACACATAGTATGTATATAGGCTATTAAGTGAATGTAAACCGTTGAGAAGCAAAATGCGCATGTAACAGTATATTAGATCCGTGCATGAGGTCTTAAAGCGACAGCAGCCTAAATAAACCTGCTGCTATCTGTCATTACTATTTATTTATACAGTGAAGACTATAAAGTGCTATTTTACAGTTGAATTATTATTTATTTATTTATTTATTTATTTATTTTTTAGTTAATATAAATTCAATTGTGACCTGTACTGGCAAAACGAGACACAATGAGCAAATTTTCAAAAATGAGTTATTTTTATTTTCACATTCTCCATTAAACCTTCAATCCTTCAAAATAACCTTCAAAATGATGCATGATTTATTTATTTTTTTTTTTGGTGTATATCAGTCAGTGGCAGCGCAATAAGAGAGCAGAGAAAAGGTACTCCTCTCAGAAAACATACAAATAAGGATCATTTTAGAGGTTGAATTACTATTTGGAGCATTTGGGATCGCTAGACGAGGGCTTAATGAACTTGTTTTTGTGAAAACCTGAAATTTAACCAAAATCGACATTTTTCACTTTTTTTGTCTGAAGATCAAAATTTTTTCACTTTTTTTGTCTGAAGATCAAAATTACCCATCTGTGCATTCACGCTCATTTTGCCAGCACATATACGCTAAGGGGCATATTTGGCAGAATCACTGATATTAGCTCAAACTTTGAAACATTTAAGGTCTCTCACACTTGAAATAATTAACACTGGGTAATTCTAAACTCTGAGTAAATGGGATGCTGGGTAATTTTATTTTATGTTTCACAATGCTCATAGTTGGAGTTAATGAATAATCCTGGTTATTTATAATCTGACATGTTGCACTTCACATTCCTAAACCCTGGGTTGATGTTATTATTTGCATATTTGCAGTGTCACTCATAACTAGATAAAACACAAATTTACATTTGGTTTTTGACCATTGAAAATGGGCAAGATTCAATAATTTGGACATGGAGCTGCACTGAGGTCCTGATATCTCTGGAACTGAAGGCCCTTAAAAATGAAGATCAGGAAACAGAATCTAAAGGATATTAGGAAATCTTAATACTTCTTGAGTTACAGGCATGCAAACTTTAAAAAAGAAAGTTTTTAGCACTCATGCACGTAGGTGCTATGCATTTGCTTTGATACAGGGGAACAAAATACAGTAGTCAATATTTGAAATGGATCAAAAAAGTTTATTAAAGTTGTCCTAAGACAAGAACGCATTTTGGTTTTAGGACAACTTTAATGAAAGGTTTTGATCCACTTCAAATGTTGACTGCTGTACATTCCTAGTTTCAATATTATTTGTTCTTCAGACATTCAGACTCAGACTCATTCAGACTGCGAAGTGACTCACATTTGGTTTGTGACCACTGAAAAATTGTACAATTTAACAGTTTACTCTTGGAGCCACATTGACTTCCTAATATCTCTGAAAGTGAATCATTATGGGCCAAAAAATAAATAAAAAATTGGAGATACTAAAAAAAATGTTTGTTCAGAACTAAAATATAATAGAACATTAAGATGTCATTAATACTTATTGAGTTACAGACATGCAAACTTGTTTTCACCAGGAAAGAAAGAAATAAATTAATGTTTTTTTTTTTTGTTTTGTTTTTTTCTCCAGGGACCTCTGGTCTGAGGATCATTATATATATCCTCATGAGCACTTCTCTATGACGTCCAATTATTTTGTCCAAACTACGGATGTAGGATGGTGTGGGTGTATTTTCTGTGAGCTCACAGAGTCACATTTCACAAACAAACAACTAAACAAACAAACAAACAAACAAGCATTGTGCACTAAAGACCCATCGGGATGTGTTCAAAAACACACACTTGTAGACAATGGGCAAAAGTTTTTAATGTGCTGCTTGTTGGAGTTTTCTTAGAAAAATACGCTTCCAGAGAACCTGCGGCATTATATGACCTTTATTACGCCGAGTTTGAAATGTGTAGCTGTTTTGCAAAAAGGTTACAATATAAACTGCATCACATCAAAATCAGCTGAAACTGATACTAAAGATGTTCATGCAGATCCATTTAGAGCTCACGGACTTAGTGTTTTAATGAAATGTGGTTTTTATTTCTGTTCATAACAAAACTCCTTTTTCAGTATCTTAAATGAACAATTCAACCATAAACACAACTATTTTTTTTTTTTCATTTACTAAACCCATATGCATTATCTCAAAATTTTGCTGATTAGATGAACTATCCCTTTAAAAGACATGATTAGAAACCCTAAGACATTTACCTCACACAGTTCCCTAACAGTCCTGCATCAAAGTGTAAGGATCTGAGACTTTTTATGAGGCTTTTATGTCGTTACAGCACAAAGAAAACAGAGCGAGAGAAAAGTTGGGACGGCAGCAGAAGAGGGGGAAGGGAGCGGATACAACTCACCATCAGCCTCCAGACTCACTGTGTTCACATACGAGTGTGTGTTTGGAGGAAGGAGTGGCTACAGAGCTGCTAAATGAGACAGAAACCACTGGGAGAGCACATCCACACATGCAGAAGAGTTTGAGCAGCCAAACTATGATTTATGAGATGTGAACCCGTCGACAACAGCGCGACCGCTGGGAAAAAACACAATTCAGCCCTAATTACTCACATACGGCTGTGACATCAACAAGGAGCCTAATTCACAACACATGGCCTCTCTAATACACATGCATCATCTACAGATACTTCACATATCTGCAGAAGAACATGCTTAAGATACCAGCAGACTCTCTGGACTCCATACACAAGCATTTTCATGTATCTTAGTTTGACTGTAAATTATCTCACTATTTTAACTATTTTTTTTTTTTGTTTTTTTATTTTTTTTTAGTACTGAACTACAGTGCATCACTCAAGCATTGCGTGACATAAAGTAACATTTATCTCAATCCCAAATCAAAAGCATGTAAACGGTCACTTACTATCGGTGAGCATGCAGTGCATTTGTCAAACGCCAAACTTGCAGGAAGAACGTTGTCAAATCTTGACAGGAATCCTCGAATCTGGAAAGAAAACAAATGATTTTTAAGATAAATATTCCTTAATCTCTAGCGCCACCTGGTGCCTGTCAGTAAAGACAGCAGGTGGCAAACATTAGAAACACCATCTTCTTTTATCTTAACCATCATGCCCTGCTTGGGGTCTGAGCATTTCTGGTTTCTCATTTCACGGGTTTTCCCTGATCTTATGTCAAATGAGTATTAACAAAAAATCCAGCTTGATAATATTTGTCAAACGTCTTCCATGAAAAGTGTTACATTACTTTTTGTTTGTTGTCCTCAGAGAAACATACACAATGAATTTTAACAATTCTTCTTCCGATGTTTATTTTGAAATGAATATTCTGAAAGGAATTAACTTACATAACTATATATTTTTCAAATGATAAACTTAATGTTACTTAAAATGGTTACGTAAATTATGACTATTTTAAAGCTGTTAAAGAGAATGCTGTGCCTTATTTCACACTAAAAGCTTTTTAAACTTTAGAAGTATAATTAGACGCCAACAAATTGTATGAAATTATATTTTGCATAGTACAAATCAAGCCTATTGAGGAAAACTTTTTTTAATTTTGAAATTTTTAATGACATTGACATATTATCTATTAAAAAAAAAAAAAGTGAAAATAGTTTGTACTGGATGTGATTTTTTTTTAAGTAATGTATGAAATGTTGATAAGGTTTTTTTTTGTTTTTTTTTTGGTAGTCATTTTTGCATGGAAATTACAATAAAAAAAAAATCTATGTTCTTGAAAAACTAGACATTTTTCTGCAAGCAAATGTAAATGATTATTAGTTGTTTCAGTATGAAAGCCACGCCACGCTCATCTAACAGCACATTCCACAACAGCAGAGCAAAGTGCTTTCTTCTGACGTAAAAACAGCAGGCAAATGACAGAGCGCTGTGTTCAATTACAGTCACGTATCTCTCAGCGCATGCATGCGTCTCAGGAGCTACTGCTGCCGGCTAATCTAAATTGAAAGCAAATTAAAGCAAGAGCCCGAGGGGAAGATAAGAGGGGTTGAGGCTTCGGCGTGAAGATTACCAGGCGTTTACAGGCGGCTGATGCATTACACACTACCCATGAATCCACACGCTCCAGCACAAGACACTTTGATGTAAGTCCACATTTATGGAGTCAAATCCACCAAATAAGTGAGATTCATACTTGGACATTCATCATCTGCTCAAATCTGTTCAAATATAATTACTTTTTAATCAAATTGAGGGAAAAAATCAGAGAACTGAAATTGTGCAGTTTGAGCATGAGATTATATCAGAACATTTGCATACAGCAGCTTCAAAAAGTACACACTTCAAACACTTTAAAATGAATGTCAATGCAACAAAATACGAAAGCAAGTGTCAATATTAATGAAGAAAGGTACATAAAGTGTAGCGTTGAACATGAAGACTTAGATGGATGGTGTTGGTGATAGATGTGATTCTCTACACCTCTGGTTCGTGTTTTACACCTGTGTGAACTTTAGGAGAACCGACTCCATGCAGCCGCTGAAAACCACATAAAAACACCAGCTGACTCAAGCACACTCGCACTTCATGAAGGCATTCGTTCCCAGATGACACTTGGCTTGATGTCTTGTCACTAATGCAATGCAATCCATACATTTTTAAATCATGTTACTGTGTCTAAGCAGTTTTTCAGGGCCACTGCATCAAGGCTTTGCAGAGCTGTGTTCAGTGATTGAACATCTGGACTGGTAATTGAAAGGTTGTAGGTTCAACTTCAGGATCCATGAACCAATAAGTCTCTGGTCGAGATACTGAGCCTCGGCATTTCCAGAAGAACACTGCAAGCCATTCTGCATTAAAACAGCATCCGCTAAATGAAGGAGGATGCCTGAAACACTCTCTAAACACGCAAAAGCTTATACAGACACTATTACAGACTTCACATGGTTTCACATCGTGCTCCAAGTGCAGTTCTTAACACAACCATCGCCGGCGCGTGCATACTGGCAAACTAGGCAGCCGCCGAGATTTTAGTTTATCTTCTGGGCATTCATTTGGAATTACTGCACTCGTATCAACAAGTTATCACCCTATTAGTTATTCTAAATCTAAATTAACTCTGCTTCATAATAATACTTCTCCCACGCATTACTAGCAGCATCAATACTCTACATGCAAAACACCCTCATGAACATCCATAAATGTCATCAAAATGAATAAAACTATCCGGACATGGTGATGAAATATAAGCTTACTGTTTGAGTGTGAGAGAGAAAGCAGGGGAGACACAGCTGGATCAAATGTAGGTGTGTGTAATCTATTAAATACGTACATGCAAAACCCATTTGTTGTTGTAGTTGTTTAGGCAGGTAGCCTGTCATAAAACATTTTTAATACACCAAATTTGTATTTAATGGGAACACGACTTTTTTCCACGGTTATTCAAAGCATTTCAGTCAGCAAGCGTGCGTTCTGAACAAAACTCTGTTAACTAATTTTTTACCCCAAACCCCCGTTAATTCCAACCCTTGGCAAGCAGAAGGCGAACCCTTATTGCATGCATAATATTTATATACTCCATATATCAATATTTATTATATTTATGATGCTACGAATAGCTGTGCACACCAGTGATGGGATTTCGGCTTAACAAGCACAGCTTGAACAAATTTCTGTGTCTCTTATTTAAAATGAACCACAGAGACTTGTGCTTTCCGCGTCCTGAACAGCGTTTATGTCAAGATGCTCACTGGGAATTCTCCCAAATCTTCCACTTCGGGCCTGTACATACACTTAATTCGCATTTGCAGCTGTATTAGTTTTTTTTTTTTTTTTTTTGACATTGCCAGTAGCCTTTATGAAAAAAAATAAATCAAAATCATAAAACATGCTCGTGTCTGCTTCTATTTTAGCGAAATTGTATCAACAAAGAAAATCTCCAGTCTTTCACATGCATCTTAAAGATGGTGTTTAATTGACCTATCGGTAAGCCCCTCCCCTTGAACACAGATGAGCCAATGGCATTTACAACCCGAATTCCAGAAATGTTGGGACGTTTTTTTTAAATTTGAAGAAAATGAAAACTAAAAGACTTTCAAATCACATGAGCCAATATTTTATTCACAATAGAACATAGATAACATGTCAAATGTTTAAACGGAGAAATTTTACACTTTTATCCACTAAATGATCTCATTTCAAATGTGATGCCTGCTACAGGTCTCAAAAAAGTTGGCACGGGGGGAACAAAGGGCTGAAAAAGCAAAAAATTTTGAAAAGATTCAGCTGGGAGAACATCTAGCAACTAATTAAGTTAATTGACATCAGGTCTGTAACACGATTAGCTAAAAAAGGGATGTCTTAGAGAGGCAGAGTCTCTCAAAGTAAAGATGGGTGGAGGCTCTCCAATCTGTGAAAGAGTGCGTAAAAAGATTGTGGAATACTTTAAAAACAACGTTCCTCAATGTCAAATTGCAAAGGCTTTGCAAATCTCATCATCTACAGTGCATAACATCATCAAAAGATTCAGAGAAACTGGAGAAATCTCTGTGTGTAAGGGACAAGGCTGAAGACCTTTGTTGGATGCCCATGGTCTTCGGGGCCTCAGACGACCCTGCATCACTCATCGGCATGATTCTATCATTGACATTACTAAATGGGCCCAGGAATACTTCCAGAAACCACTGTCAGTAAACACAATCCACTGTGCCATCTGCAGATGCCAACTAAATCTCTATCATGCAAAAAGGAAGCCATATGTGAACATGGTCCAGAAGCGCCGCTGTGTCCTGTGGGTCAAGGCTCATTTAAAATGGACTGTTTCAAAGTGGAAAAGTGTTCTATGGTCAGACGAGTCCAAATTTGACATTCTTGTTGGAAATCACGGACGCCGTGTCCTCTGGGCTAAAGAGGAGGGAGACCTTCCAGAGTGTTATCAGCGTTCAGTTCAAAAGCCAGCATCTCTGATGGTATGGGGGTGCATAAGTACATACGGTATTGGCAGCTTGCATGTTTTGGAAGGCACTATGAATGCTGAAAGGTACATAAAGGTTTTAGAGCAACATATGCAAAACCACATACTGCAGCTATTACAACAGCATGGGTTCGTAGTAGAAGAGTCCGGGTACTGAATTGGCCTGCCTGCAGTCCAGATTTTTCACCTACAGAGAACATTTGTTGCATCATTATACGAAAAATACGTCAAAGACGACCACAAACTCTTCAACAGCTGGAAACCTATATATCAAGCAAGAATGGAACCAAATTCCAATACCAAAACTCCAAAAACTCATAACCTCGATGCCTAGACGTCTTCAAACTGTTTTGAAAAGAAGAGGAGATGCTACACCATCGTAAACATGCCCCCGTCCCAACTATTTTGAGACCTGTAGCAGGCATCAAATTTGAAATGAGCTCATTTTGTGCATAAAATTGTTAAATTTCTCCGTTTAAACATTTGTTATGTTAACTATGAGTCAATTGTGAGTGTGAAAGAGCATGGCATGACAGTGTTTTGCCCAGAGCAGCAGTTGAGCTTGTGCCGGCCCTGAAACACAGGTGCATGTTGCACTCTCAATATCATCACTATATTCAGAGATATTAGTGTAAATCATCAATTTACTCCAATCAATTACTGTCTCGACACCTGTCAAGCAAGTGAAGGTCAACTAGCTTATATCTAGCTACCCAAAAATAACACATTTAGTTTAATATCGAGTGCAGAGGTTTGCTAATGCCTCAAAGTAAGAATAATAAGTGTTATCAGTGGACAGATATTTCATGTTCAATATACACTATAGCTGAAAAGTTTGGGGTTGGTTCACTTTTTAACAGTTTTTGAAAGAAGTCTCACCAGTGCTTCATTTATTTGATCAAAAATACAGTAAAATTGTGAAATATTATTTCTGTGTATAATAATTAATTGTGTATAATTTCCTACATGAATATCTGTTAAACTGCAATTTATTCCTTTGATCAAAGCTGAATTTTCAGCATCATTACTGCAGTCTTTAGTGTCACATGATCTTCAGAAATCATTCTAATATGCTGATTTGCTGCTCAAGAAACATTTCTGATTATTATCAATGTTGAAAACAGTTGTGCTGCAAAATAATTATGTTGAAACCGTGAAACTTTTGTAAAATTATAAATGGCTTTACGGTCTCTTTTGATCAATTTACTGCATCCTTGATGAATAAAAGCATTAATTTCTTAAAAAAATGACCTGACATCAAACTGTCTTGTTATGGCTGGTAAACTGAGATGAACTAAACAGGGAAGAGGTGCTGCTTCATCACACCACAGCTCTGACAGCACCGCTCTCATGCACACTATGATAATATTGCTCACTAGATCAGCACAGAGCTCTGGTTTATAAAATCAGCGCAGATGAACCTTCAAACTCTGAGAGCAGATGCTCTGCAGTTCTCCACACTTCCAGCAGGTGGCAGTGCAAGCTAAAGAGACCAATCGCCCATCATGAGTGTGCCATGCAGTCATGTTGAGCCCAACGCAACATTAATGCAAGAAAGGTCAGAATACTAAATCCCGTTAAGAACAATTTATGAGGTCAGAGATTATAATGACTCAGTCGTCACATGTGTCCTGTTCGCCAGCGTCTGTCAATGTGTTGAGGCTAGTCACAGTCAAGAGAGCTTTTCTGATTATCGCATTATGAGTAAGGAGTCGCATATTTGCAATTATGGGTTCTTGAGGGGGGGAGCATTATTTCTGAAGGGGCATATGCATGCTGCACGCTGGTGGAGCTAATAACCCAAGAGCAGCTCTTTGACGTCTGTAGCTGCGTCATTAGCCCCCTGTGTGTGTGTGTGTGTGTGTGTGTGTGTGTGTGTGTGTGGTTTGTTGCATGTGGGGGGCTCTTGCTACAACGCTGTGCTAAGCTTCAGCACACAGGCAGGGGGTCCTGCTGTGCCACTTTATGAATTATAGCGAGACTGTGAGATTGGAAATTGCAACATAGCAATGTAAACAACTACATATAATATGTATCATTAATACAAGTGCAAGCAAGCACAACTGGATTTATGTTGGTGTTTTTCCATTGTGTCCTTTAGAAGGAATCATACACTGAAAAAAAAGATGTAGGATTTACTTTGAAATAATTCTCACTCAGAAACTGCAAGCAAATGTCACAAAGAAATACAATAAACAGCAAGAAACTCGTTTAATTAAATGTGAAATTTTGAAATAGCATTTTCTTGTAAAACATTCTAAAATTACCGGTTCTAATTACAACTTTACAACTTTGAAAAATCTTGTTTTTTCAGTGTATATTGAAAACAGGATAATCTACCTTCTGCAATAGGAAGAATGTAGCTTTTCCTATTGCTTGGCTCCTAGTCAGAACCAGTTCCTTTTAAAATACTGCAAACAGAAAGATCGTCATGACATTTATTTCTGTTCACGGGTTTTGAACAGCTGTTCTTCCACTGATTTGGACAGAGAAGCACACTGAGACTGTTTCACACATTGAATTCACAGCATCAGCAAAACAAACGCTGTGAGCGCACAGACTGAACCCAACCTGATCAACTGAAGATGACCAGCCAAGCCCGATTCATAGAAAATCACTCAAGTCTGTTCTTTTTAAAGAATAGTTCAAATCACAATCATCACAAGCAATTAAGATTAATCAAAAAGGGGATGATGTAATTATGTGGAATCAGAATCAGTTCCACACAAGCCCTAATGTTCATCCCGGCAAGAACAATTTATGAGTTCAGTGATTATAATGATCTTCATGGTTACAGTATCAAAACCATGAGCTCATTAACATATGGGTGCCCACATTTACATCAACAGCAATTTAGTAATTTAGTAACATGGCCCATATCAGAGCTCATGGAAAAAGTAATGTCTTAAAGGCGTTAATTAATAAAAAAAAATAATAATAATTTCTCAGAATAATTTCTTTTATGTTCCAGATTTTATGTTCTCAGAATAATTTCTTTTATGATTGGCTAACCTCTGTTCAGGTGTAATTCACACTGTAGATCACTGGGACAGGCCAAGTCGCTCAATACTGAAGTGTGTCTTTTGTAAAAGGCGCCTAATGAAACATCACATTACATTCAAGATACAGCACACATTTCATCCGATACATTCTCTGGGAACTAAACCCATGAGTTTGGTGTGACACATTATATGTGAAGGTTAATGAGATCTGACATGGCAAAAGAGGAGCAAATAATGACAAATCAGCTATCAAATTACTTTAGAAAACCTGAACGTTTATGGATCTTTGAAGGTTTCTGGTCATTTCTGAAGCTTGACTATTCCAGGAGCAGCATGAACGCCTTACTAAACATCTCCTTTTGTCATAGAGGTTTGAAAGCGCTGCTGTTAAAGGGGTCATATGATGCGATTTCTTGTTTTCCTTTTCTTTAGTGTGTTATGTAGCTGTTTGTGCATGTATGTGATCTGCAGAGTTACAAAGCTCAAAGTCTCCCACAAAAGGATTTATTCTATCTAAAAGAGAAGGCTGATCCTGAAAATATCCTATATCCTGTGGAAATATTTGTGTAATACTGACTTTATATTTGTGAAATTATGCTACATCAGACATCTGCGCAAAACAAAAACAGCAGACGGACTGAATGTGATGCAGATTCACTCTCTGCCAGCAGGTGGCGCTTATAGAACAGCAGCGATACGGTGTTTCCTTGGTTACCACTGTAAACCAAGCAGCTGCTTATAAACACTACTTTAATATGCATTATATGGAGATAAGAGGAAAAGAAAATGCCATTGAAACATATCTGAAGACGGTCAGTTCCTCTCAAGAAATACATTCATATATTTGTCTTCCTGTATTTGGGCATCGCGACCACTGAGTTTGATCTGCCTGCTACAGTATTTACACTTCTTCACAGAATTCCACACAAATTTCATTTCAGGAAATGACTGCAATGCAGTTTGTGTGAAATTCTGGAATAGAGACTGGCCAAAATAAAACCATAAACCGGTTCTGACTTATAGCCGGTCGTCCGGTGCACCTCTATAACCTGAAACTTTCCCACACTGCTGATTTAACACAAGCAGGCGCTTCTTTGAGCTCTTGTGTGCTATCTGAACTCGCCATTCTTGTTTTGGGTTGGTGCGTAGATCATCTCTTCTTCTGCTCTGTCCTATTGTGACGGTTAGCAGTGTTATCACTCGCGCCCCCTTCTGGACTGATCACCTGTGACTGACCGTATTCATCATCTGACCGCATGAACCAAACCGCGATGGTACAATGTACATTACACTCCTATGTGTAACTGATCATGCCGCAAGAAACCTTGTCCTTGACTGACATTATAAGTTGTACTCACAGAAAAAAATGATATAAAGTCAATCCATTCAGAACATGGAAAAGAAGTCATCCGCAGTGCCAGGTCAAGAGGAGCTTACATACATTCTCTTCATCCTCAGTGCTTTCAATACACAAGTCCATCTTCTCTCTTTTTCCTTTTCATTCTCTCCGACTCTAGAGACTCATAAAGCTGGTGAACGTCCCCAAGTGTGCAACGATAAGCGTCAAAGACAAACAAGGCCAGCGCTGCAGCCTTTCAGTATGAGCCATCAACCACTTTCATGAAGGATTAACCCACGGATTTGCTCCTGTCTTCCTCGCTCAATTTTCCATTTCCTTTCTCAGCGGCTGTCTAACGACACAGGAGACTATAGTGATGGACCCCACATCCATATAGTTATAGCTTTTGTTTTTAACAGTCTCATACATTTGCTTAAAATGCATCACAACTCCTCAGAAACTCTGGACATTTCAGACTCGTCCTTGGATCACAAGGTCAGATGTCAGGTTTATGAGAATCATTTAATCAGACCTCTCAGCAATGACTGAATAAACAAGCCATCTTCTCTATTCTATTTAGCTCTTGACAACATACACATCATTTCAGACTGGTTTTAGTTTTTTGCAAACTCCTGTTTGTTTATTTACTGATTTGAACTTATTTCAGATACCAAAGCTGCTAGTTTTTGCCATTGTAATAGTTTTTGTGTTGGTGAGGACATTACCCCAGCCTCAGGCCACTGATGTTAACAGTTCCTGAATGGAGATCAGCAGGTTTTAAGGATGATCTTTTCTGCCGTGGAAATGTGCAGAACAGTTTCAAATTGGGCAGGGGCCTCGTGGCGGTACAAAAGGTCACCTTTACTTCCCACGAGAGTCCAGAGTGTGTTTGAGAAAGTGTGATTTGAGGCAATGAGCTGACCGTGGATCTGCTCGCTTTATGTGAACCATCAGGACTTTGACAAATGGTGTTGACAGATAAAAAGAGACGAAATTCCCGCAACTGTATGTGATGCTGCCTGCTGCACGTCTGAATGTCACATCCCTGCTGGACACTACAGTACGGAGCCCCTAAAGGGACATAATAATAGAAAAAAATCAAGGTGGGAGGAAAAAATATTTTCTCTCGCAAAACTAGTTGAGCTCGGACAAACTCTTCCTGTTTACTTTACAGCTTGCAGTTCATAAAACGCTTAACACTGCTTAATGAAGATGATAAAAAACAAAAAACAAATATGCTATATTATATAGCCTATGTATTTAAAATATGTAGCCTACCGTGTACATGCAAGCCCAAAATATGAGCTGAATTGCACAATACATGTTTTCTCCCCCATAGAAAAGTGCGCTTAACGTGGCTTAATATATAAAAATAAAAATATAAAAAGCCCATAATAAACTCGTTTTATATTTTATTAAAAATATGCACTATGTACAGAAAAGCAATGTGCTAAGTGTTTTTTATAATGTTTTGAAACTGCGAGTTCCGTTCTGGGCTCGTCTGCTTTTCTGTGCGTAATATAAACTGTAAACAGATTTGGTATTTTTAAATCACCGTCTTCGTTCATTAGCCTACCTTAAGTGTTTTCTATGGGGGAGAAAAGGCTTAATGTGCAGGGCGTTGCTTTCTTCTGGGCTATTCTGTTTTATTAATAGTAATATTATTAATAAGGTTATATATAAGCCTAATAATTTTAGCAGTATTGTGTCACTGTTTTAAAACATTAAGCCACATTAAGCGTTTTAGAATGTCCCAAAACCGTGACTTGAACTAAGCACTGACTGTATTTCTTTATAATTGAGTCCAAGTTCAAAATAAAACTTTATGAACCGCTCCATTGTGAACATACGGAGCTGTATGAACCACTACAAGCTGCAAAGTAAATAGGAAGAGTTTGTCCCAACTCAACTGGTTTTGCGAGAGAATGCAAAAGTTTTGCGAGGAAACACAAAGTTTCTCAAGGGAATGCAAAACTGGTTTTGTGAGAGAACGCAAAACATTTGAAAAATATTTTTTCCTCCCACCCCGATTTTTTTCCACTACCATGTTCTTTTAGAGGCTCTGTACTACTGAGCATGTGCAGTTACTTTTACATTTGATGTGTAAAAAGATTGTGACAAACCATAGAAAACTGTCACAATAAGGAGAGGATGAATGCTAGTTCCTCTTCCCAGAAGTGCTGCAATCATAAGTTTATAAAGGTTTTACTTTTCCATTTTTTTTACTTGTTTGTCATTTGTAATTTTAATATATTTATTATATATTTTTTACATTTTTATGTTTACAATTCAAGTTTGTAAATAAACAGTTTGTGTCTTAGTCAAACAACACGGTGATGACACAGGACGAAGAGGGATATTTAAAGTAGATGATGATGTAATATGTGAATGCATTACACAATAAGTGTCTTGAGGGAAAGTCCTGAGTGATATTTTCAGGAAGACGACGACCTTCTTTCATCGCTGCATCACACTCACACATCGACTGAACATGAACCCATATCAGCCTTCCTAATTCAACAGAGGTTATTTTGCACTTACATTACTAAAATGATTGATTGATGACTTATTGATCTGAGCAAATAAACAACATATCTGTAACATATTTGGAATTCAAAGGAAAACTAGAGATGTGATAAAGCAGCCCTCTTTTCTATAAATCTGAGATTTTCTCCTAACCAGCCACAGCCACAACAAGCAGCAGGGCATTTTGTTGACTCCCTCATGTCAATTTCTTTGTTGTTCCACAGTGGAATATCATTGGTTCAAAAACAATGTTCACATTACTTTATCTAATAAATTACAACCGGCTGTCAAGCTTTGCAGCATTTTTGGAATGTGATTTTAGTGTGTAAAAATAGGGCTGGAATAACTACACCTCTTAAAATCTGAACCGATTTTAAACCACAAAGCATCATACACTTACCGACTCTGTAAATTAATCAATGTAGCTTGAAACGGATTTGTAAAAATAAAATTGCATTTGATTTTTTTGCTGTTCACATTTGTTAAATATGACTGGATTCCAATCAGACATGCACAAAAATCAGATTTGGGACTGACAGTCTGAACAAGGCCTGCTCTGAAATCAGCTCAAAATATCAAACGTGTCTGAAATCCTGAAGTCTGAAGCTACAAAATTGGACTTTTAGCAACTAGCATCAACTTGTGCAAACTGTAAACTGGGGCAAAAATCTGGGCAAAAGTCGTGAAGTGTATTCCAGCCATTACTGGCACGTCAATCCACTACTATGTTTAAACCAGTCAACTAATTGTAATTAACTGCATAGACTGGTATTGGCTGAGAAGATCCCAAATGTAGATAATTCAAAGACATTAACATTACTGTGGCAGACAAGTAAATGACTGAAGAGACACAAACCCTCTTTAGAAGTCACTTAGCATCTTCATAAATGCTGCAAACAGATCAGCTTAGACCAGCATGAATTTCAACACAAGATCATCTCATGCTGAGGATGATTATATCCCCACAATGAACAACGCGCGCTCTTCATCTGCAACGCTCGTCTGTTCAGCAGCACATTTACATAATAATAAAGTACATTTTTAAAATGACAAATACATGCATCAGACAGTTCACAGGAGCTCATTACTGACCTGATGGGGGACGAGACCCAGAGAGGTCGGGGGTTCATTCATCCGGTCATCACTGCTGCTGGCCACAGCATAACCTCTGACAGAAAAACACATCACACATCAACACATTCAAATTAGACTTCAGTGCACCTCTAAAGAGCAGTTTTATGATTAGTTACACTGTGTGTGTGTGTGTGTGTGTGTGTGTGTTTGGAGGAAAAAGCTGCTGCTGGATTTAGTCACAAATCCTGAGGCCATAACTGTGACTCAAATGGCAGCTAGTCAAAATGTCAGAAATAGTCAAACAGGAACCTACTGAGTATTAAGCTACCTAAAAGCTATGTTTGGTTTATTACTAATGCATCCTGTGTGTTAAATGCAAAATGTGCTTCAATGCATCAAATGCAAACTATATTGCACCCCAGAAGGAGCTGACATATCAGGATGCTCAAACAGAGGCGTCCCATCACCAGTTACACAAAAGACTGACAAACATGAAAGACTGTCACCCAGATAACACATGAGAGCCAGGAATCGGGTCAGCATCGAGATCAGAAAACCTAATAAAAGTGTGTGGTGGGATGAAAATGTTAAGGAGGGATGAGTTGGTAAAACATCAGATCAGAACCAATCTCTAGCCTGATGGGGAGGCTGCATGAGCACATTTGAGCTGGAACTTACTGATCTACTTGACGAGACACAAGTTTGCATACACTCGCTGCACGTCTCATTAAACATTCAAAAATGTCAGCGTTTGGGAGTAAGAGAAGAGCAGACATATGGATTAGGGATGTAACGATATTATCAGTATCGTGATGTCTCGATATTATCACGGTCACATGACGATATGAAACGATCGGTCTTCCAGGCAATAACTGTAGTTTTTAAATATATTTAAACTTTTTTATTCTAACTAGGGATGTCAATTTTCGTCATTTAAATTAACGATCAATTAATCGATTAATCGTTAACCTTAATACTGTGAAATGCGTCTATTGCAGTGGCATATATTCACCGGCATGAAAGGATGTGCAAATGCCACTCAAAACGCAGGTGTTCTCACCCGAATTAAAGGGGTTTTAGTCTAAATAAAAGGCTAGTAGCAGGACTGTAAAATGAATAGATTATGATAATTTGATAAAATGAAGAAAGCGCGCCGTAGCACGGATCATTTTACTTTGTTTACTTTGTTTCAGATCCCGTCACGGAAACGGCTGAACGTGCCTCTTTAAATGGTTTCATTGTACTCATTGTTGTATTTTAAAACACAATCGCAATGTTTGCAATTGACATTATTGGAATTTAAATAAAATGATCCCAAACGTAACTGCGGCTCGTGGGGCTGCGCCGCGCGGTCAGGTGCTACGGTAAACACTGCTGCTGCTCACATGAAACATTTTAATGAGAGTATGACACAACTGAGGTACAAATCTTTGTTTATAAGAGAAATAATGGGTTAGCAGGCAAATGTTGCTATGTCTATGTGTTTGCATTCATGCTGTTTGGTACATTTAAAGCCATGCATGGCTTTGTGTTCTGTTCTGCCGGTTGGTCACGACTTTCCAGGAATTTAATAATATTTATTGTTTCTATTGTTCCTCGCCGTCTCACCCTCTAAATTTGCAGGTTTATTTTATTGTCGTTTACTTTTAATCACTGTTTTCGCATCTCTTACTGTGGTAAACATGCGGGGGAAATTAAAGATTTTGTAGCCATGAATTAAGAATTCGTTCCTATGACTTAATTCGTTCCCTTATCTTAGTTAAATCATGGGTTTTCTAGGGAACAAATTAATGAAACATAGACAGTGCCCACAAATTATTAAGTTGAACGTAGAAACAAATTAAATTACGAATTATAGCCTATATACAGACCTGTCCTGCTCGTGTCCCGCAGCCCTGTCGAAGCACAGAGCCCGGTATGAAACAATTATATCTGCGGAAATTAGAATTAAACATGACTTAGTTACTACATTTCAATACAAAATACATTTCTATTTTTTTTTTCTGTTTTAATGTACTTTTAAAGTTTGGATCACATTAGAAGCGTAATTTGTATGTTAGTGAATTATTTTCTCAAAAGATCCAGCCCCGTCACGTCACTCACAGCCGCTCACACGTGTTTTGCGCATGAACCGCACACACCCCAAAATTAAACTGCTTAATCGACCATCGATAGCTTTAATCGATTGCATCGATTATCGACAATTAATTGATCGTCGATTAATCGTTAACATCTAACATAAATGGTCTTTAAAGTTGTGTTTTGGGTCATTATGCTTTGGCACAGTATCTGTCAAAAAAAAAAAAAAATACAATAATGGCTTATTCCTCTCATCAAGTCTGTTTTCGCTATGTTTCAAAGCGAAGCGACACTTCGTTCATGCAATCAGCTCGTGTTCCGGTGTTTTCCACGTCTCAGAACGGCTCCGTTCACACTGAATGAATGCAGTGAACTCGTTTATTGCACGTGCTGTGAGTTTAGCACGTTTGGGAACGCAACGGACACCAGTTATGCTTTATTTTCACGGCAGATGATTACAGCATTTCACTAGATTTGCAGTGAGATGTTTTTGTAAGCCTGTTTTCACTGAAGCTGAAGTTTTCCTTCAAAATAAAAGGTCTACTGCCGTTTCCATCTAAATAAAAACATACAGCATGAATTGCTGACAGCAAGTGGTTTAAATGCTGTCCAAATTCAAAATATCTCTTTCAAGTGTAGAAATTAGGAAAGAAGTATTGTAAGCAAAAATAATATACCTATGAAATATTCATTTTCATTTATTTTACAGTGCAATTGTTTTACAATATATGGCTATTACTGTCATTGTTGTTATTATATTCTAATTTGCTTGGCTTCTAATACAGCAGTGTGAATGTAATTTAGACTGAGACAGTATATCACAAATAAAAAGAGGGTTGACTCCCCCTTTAAAGTTCAGCTACAAGTCAATTCACTGACTTTTTTCTTACTTAAGAACATGGGTTGGAGCTCTTAATTTTGAACTCTCAAAGTGCATTGGATAGAATAATTAAATTTTAAAATGTACAAATATTTCACTTCTTTTTCCAGTTAATTTGTATTTTTTTATTTTAAATATTGCAATGAATATTGCATTGTAGGCTTCATATCGCAATATTATCGTATTGTGAGATTTTGATATTGTTACATCCTTAATATAGATACATTTGAAAAAGTGTGACGACCCAAAAGAGAACTCAATTCAGTCCGGTTTTGTGAGCGCACACACAGAAAGCGCCTCTCAGACAGTGCAAGAGGACTGAATTCACTTCTCTTTTGTGACTTTTCGCACTTGAACTGACAAATACACACAACAAAAGCAGACAAATTGTCTGTTTTGGCGAGTATTCACATAATCACAATCAGTTATATCTTAAGTGAATGTAAACAGTTGAGATAATATTGGATGTGTATCGGTTTATTGGATCCGTGCATTCCGTTTTAAAGGGACAGCAGCCTAATTTAGTTGCTGTTGTCTTTGTTATCAATGTAAATCAAACACCACAAGACAAAGAGAAAGCTACTCTAGACTGAATCGCTATAATGGATTAATCTATGTTTAATCACTATCAAAAATATGTCTGCTTGAAAGAATGAAGAATGTTGTATGCAGGTTGTTATAAAAAATCTACATATAACCATTGGTGTTTCCTTGAAAAGAAGACCATGTTCTTTCTTTATGAGAAGTGGTTTTATTTCATTTTAGGATAAATAAAGGCATGTTATGTATCACAGCAGTCTAATCTACATCTATATTGCATGTTCAAACCATAATATCATTCATATCATTCAGCTTTATGTACTCTTTTTTAATTATTATTATTATTTATTAACTCTTGAATGAGGGTAAGTTTCATGGGAAAAAGCAACTTTTTGAACAAAAAGTTAAGAAAATCATGTTTTTGTCCAAGACCATGTCTGGATGAGATTCAAAATTATGTTCAAAACAGATGGATTCGATGGCTTCCATCAACACCCACAAAGCTTCACTGTCCTAAACTACTTCCTTGATCAACATTTCATTCGGTAACGTTTGGCAGTTTTGATTTATACGCTGTTTAATGTTTGATATTTACATTATTTTACATATGCATCTGCTTATGATCACTTGATTCTGTGTTTCTTCACCATGCACTGTAAAAAATAAATCTGTAAAACAAAAGAAAAAGTACTGGCAGCTTATTACACAGGACACTATCCAATTATATCCTATATATTTTACATTCACTTCTATTAATTCTAAAACAAAACTCAGTGGAGTGTAAAATTCAAAACACTGGTAAAATGCTTGTACAAAATAAAATTCCTTCAAATTATACAGTACATTGTACCCTATTTTTACAGAATTTTGATCCAGACGTTCAGTTCTCTTTCAGAAGATGAATAATAGTGCATAATACTTGGTCCGGAAACCAAACTTGGGATGACTAATAGCTCACTTATAATGAACTCACCTCTCTCTAAACTAAGATGGGGGAAATATTTCAACATCCCAAAAACAATTAATCTCAGAATTTGCTGTTAACGTGGTTTCTGAATTCAAAGCATCCTCGGGTAACAGTTGGACAGCTGAAAACCCCCTGCGGTTATGGAGCTCTTATCATACGAGGGTGCTGTATATCTGAAGGCTTTTATCCAGAGGCCATCAGGAGAATGCCAGCACTATCTAGGGCACTGAGTGCCTGCTTTCTAACGTCTTCCTTCAATGGTAAACACGGATGAAAGCTTTCTATACCCTCTCATCTGACTGGAAATACATAAAAAGCAACATACAGACTTTTTGTACTCCAGAAACGACATTACAGCGCAATTGCTATTACTGCTGTTTTGTTTCGGAGTGACTTAAACATAGGGCTGAAAATAAAGCTAAGACGGCATGAGCGAAGAGTGACATTTCTGCTTCAGCAGTGTCACCAAAATGAAACTATTTTTGACATGTTTTGAACAGTTGCCACATATGCTATTGGCCAGCCCTGCCCAAACTCACGCTGTGTGTTGAGTGTTGCTGATCGATAAAGCAGATCAATGTTATGAAAGCACCACAGACTCACAGTGTTACACTTTTCAAAGGAATCAACACACAAATGCTTTATTTCTAGTTGTTTGGCATATTAAATTGGCAAAGAAGTGAGTATTATAAATGAAAAAAAAATAAACATTTCAGCTTTACAGAAGCTAAGTAGATGAAGGACCCAAATATGCAAGCTAGTTCTACACATTACAAGTACTGAGGTGAGTACTGCTTTTCTACTACTGAGATTTCATAAATTTTCAGTTTCATATCACAGACTATTTGTCACACTTTCTAGCTGTGTCTTGATTTTAGAAGATTTTACCATCTGAGTCTAAAACCCTGGAACATTTCGCCACACCGGTCAATAGCTGACAACTTGAGGAAATTTACAGGCCATAAATATTTTTACTGATCAAGAAACTGTGCATCATTAAAAAAAATAAATTAATTAATTAATTAAAAACAGAACAAATTGGGAAATATCTAATTATATTTATTATTATTGTAATCATTGCAATTATTATTAATATTTGTATTAGTAGTATTTAAATTGAATTATACCAAAGTAAATAATTAATCAAGACTACTAAACTGTATAATAATAGTAATAACAATGCAATTAAAATAACAATATTATGGTTGTTGTTTTTTTCTTAGCTTTCAAAAATCAAACCACAGAGCTTTTATTTTGGTGGAAGCTTCTCTTTTCAAAATGCTTACAGATTAATAAATCAACTTCTCAAACTAGGGAACGTCTTTGGCGCATGTTCCATTTTCAAATGCATGCAACTAGGATTAGGATTAGTATAGGCAGTCATTGTTAGAATTCATAAAAAGTTGTAACACTGTTTCATACTCGCACTTAATTAAGTGATTATTGTTCATTTTTTAAACCCTGGGCTCTTTCCTTCTGCTACATAAAGAATGCTGCAAAAGTTGATTGCATGCATGAAGTGTCCAGCAGTGCACACAGTTTATTATTTTTTTATTATTTTTTATTTTTTTAAGTGCACCACCTGAATATTTGGAGTGCAAATTCCAGTGTGAACACAGTATGTACACTACAAAATGGCCCAGGAAAGTGTCCAGCTGTTAAGTTCATACAGCGGCAGTGAATCCTGCTCTAGCGCATGCACTATGTGGATGGAAGCACAGCAGAGTTCACAGCAGCAGATGTGTGAAGCTGAGGCACTCACCCCTCTGGGTGCTGGAGTATAGAGACCATCAGCTCCACGGCCAGGGCTCCGGCGATCATGGCCAGACCGGGACGGCTCACAGTGCACTGCTGGTCCAGAGTCCTGTCTCGGGTGGACTACAAACAAAACAAGACTTCACTAACAGCTTCGAATAATGACAAATCATGGAATGCAAACATATTAATTTCTCAGTCTGTAAAAATGTTTCATTTCGGTGATGGATCAACTCAGTAGGAGACTGTTCTCAATTTTTCTGTAGGATATGATTTCCAGAACAAAGCGTCCATTGAGTTGAGGTCACTTTAGCATATGACTGATTGGTTTCTGCTACACATTTGATTTTCTAATATAATACATGTCTTGAGGAAAACCTAATTTCAGCAATGATTAAAACTCACGTCTCCAGGGGCGACCACATCGTTACAGAAGTAGCAGCCGAGACGATGTCCGGGGATGTTGGAGAACAGAGACGCTCCTGAGAATGAACCGAAGTCATGCTTATAACAGAGCAACAACAAGAAAACATCGCGATACAGCATCTGCAGGCTCACTATAAGAGTTCCCACGCCTTTTAACCAGTGAATGAACCTTGACCGACAAATACTGGGAAACATTTGAATTAAAAGAGCTGGATGTATTTACATTGATCTTATGTATTAGTTATTAGTGTACAAGAGCAAAATTAATGGAAGATGGCCGATATATTTACAGATATATTCAGTCAGTTTATCTATTTGAACTTTTGTCATCACATCACAGTTTTGCAGATCAGATCATTACGCTTTATTTACGGAAGAACTTAATTCAGTTACACCCAATGAAGCAGTAAACTCTTTCCTGAGGTCATTTCCACATTACTGGACTGCATTCATTACATACTTACATTACAAGACAGACACAATGAAAGAAAAGTCACTCTTATCACAGAGATGGTTATATTTGCACGACTAAGAAATAAAACACTTTACCAATTGTGACTGAACATTAAATTGTACCAAAAAATAACTTATAAGTTCAGATGACATTTATCATTTTTCATTTCTTTTACACAGATCAGTATGTTTGATCTATTTCTACAAAATGATTTATAAAAACATGGATACAATTATTGGTATCAAACAAGACGCTACAGTCCACAACATCTGACACTAACATCTAAGAGCTAAGAAGCATCCAACATACCCAACATTTTACAGATTTTCATTAGGTATTAAAACATATATATATACAAATATATAAGCTGATTGTACACTCTATCCTTCTTATTTTGCAATGTGGAAGTAAGCTGTTTTTCATATTCATTAGCCACTATAGGTAAATAAGTAGAAGCAAATCGAAATGCAGTACATGGTAAAACTATTTATAAACTAGGGATGCACGATATCAGATTTTTGTCGATATCCGATATTCTGATATTTTTCAACTAATTTTTTGCCGATACCGATGGCGGTACCGATATATTTCCTTTTGTTTGGAAACAACACCAAGTCTCTCCTGTGCAGAGGTTCTTAACAAATTATTTTTGATTTTGGTTAGGTTTTAATAAAAACTTATTTGTTAAAATTAAATAAACAATAATGAAGTTCTTTTATAATGAGAGTACATTGAAAGCTTTGAAAATAATTATAAATCAACTATAAATCAATCACCTTTTTTTTTCCCAGACAGATGCAGTGGTAACCTTAACATTTTATTTAAAGATTTAACATTTGTAGATGGTCTAAAGCAAGAGTTGTAAACATTCTGAAAATCTTTCAGAGCTCATAATCTGTTTAAAAAAAAAAAAAAAACCATTACACATAAATAAATAAATAATTCTGTATATATAACATTATTTAATTTACAAGTGTCATCATGTTTGTGATTTTTATTCATGTAAGCTATATCTTCTGACCTTTAAATCAAAACATACTCGGGATTTTACGACATCAGTTACTGCTTTATTGAATCAGATACACAATCTTAATGTTATTTGTGTATTTTACTTTTTACATTTTATTACAAGTAGGCCAACAATGCCCCCTAGGGAATTAAAACTCCTTACCTGACAGGCATTAGGACCCGGGGAGGGTATCTATCTATGGCCACTATCACCGCTGCATGCGCTAGTGACTGTTGAATGTATTGCGCACCGGGCGAGTTATTCTGTTCATGCATTCTCAGTTTAAATGCATCGATCAAAAACAGTGAATCTAGTCAACATTCAAGCAAAAATTCGCTTCAAGAATGACCACAATGCTGACTTGATCTTATTTTACTACGACTCCCTGAGCACATGTGAGTTATTCGTCTTATCGGCAAGACATATCGGCATAACTGTACATATCTGACTGATGCCGATGTTTACATTTTAAGCCATTATCGGTCGATTCCAATTTCGTTCCGATAATATCGTGCATCCCTATTATAAACCAGTGTTTGCAATAATAATTTAAAATAACGTGATAACAAATACAAGTTGCAACATCAAGCACCGTTTTTGGTTACAAATGGCTGTGTGGTTAAAAATAAGGTGGATATAATGCAATAAATGCATCTCATTTATTATTTATAAAAATGGCTGAAAAAATGAATATGTAAATAGTCATGCTATAAAAGCATGAAAAAAGAGCAAGTAATCATGACCCACAAGTAATTAGGAATTTTCCATCAGAGCCATAGATATGATACAGACCAATTCAAGCTTCAAGCAGCACCTTCATGATTTTTCATGAGTCACACCTGCTCCAGCAGGTACTACAGGCAGCAGCAGTGCAGAATGAGTCACGAGACGTTCACACCGGATCTGTTCTTGCATTCACAGCTCAACGGAGTGAAAAGAATAGAACAGAAAGCAGGGGTCTTGACTTTTTAAAATGTAACTTAACACAGTCTTAAGAACACAGCGCTCACAGTGCGAGATGCTGAAAGCATAATATGGAATGTAATGGCCAAATATGTCCAAAATATGGCAGGTGGAATACAAGAACCTGCTTTATGTGAATGTCCCCTAATGCTCTATTGTACCTCAGACAGACTGACTGAGACCTCAATGCAGCAAGAAGTGGAAGTACAGCTAGTAGCCTTTGCACTCGTTGAGTCATAGGTGGACAGTCTTAACAAACAGACTCTGCTACTTCAGAGCAGAGCTCTAAAAAAAGACTGGAGAACCAGAAATAATAATAACAAAAAAAGAACACTTACATTCACTATAGTTAATTCAGTAATAAATGTTAGATATGACATTTTTAATCACGGTGATCCCAATTTTGTAATTCAAACAAAACATCTAAAAATAACATCACAAGTAATCTACACAATTCCATTCCATCAATTAACATCGTGTGAAGCCAAAAGCTGTGTTTTCTAAGAAACGAATCAGTCATTAAGAAGTTTTAACTAAAATACGAATCCATAATAACTCTTCTTCCAGTGAAAAAGTGTTCTGGTGTGAATCAGGAGAGAAATCTGCACAGATCAAGCACTGTTTACAAGCAAAAACAGCTCTAAACAAACGTGGCTGGATAACAAACATGCAAGTGTTATCAGAAGCAACGGTTTGAAGTTAAAAACATCTTAATGCTGGATTTGTTTCAGCTTTTGTCTTCTCCAGATGTTAACTGATGGACTGGAGTGGTGTGGATTATTGTGATGTTTTTATCAGCTGTTTGGACTCTCATTCTGACGGCACCCATTCACTGCAGAGCATCCATTGCTGAGACACTGATGCAATGCAGCATTTCTCCAAATTTGATGAAGAAACTCATCTACTATTTGAATGGCCTGATGGTGAGCACATTTACAGCTAATGTTCATTTTTGGGTGAACTATTGCTTTAACTGTGATGACTTGACATTTTGTATTTGAGGTTTACTGTAGACCTCTGTTCTATGTTTATACATCGCTCTTACAACACACTTTAACTAAACAACAACACAAGCTGTGGAAAACACACATTTCAGCCGTACCTGGTGTGATGGTGGCTGCTGGTGTGGAGGAAGACGAGGAGTTAGAGGAAGCAGACATGGGGCTGGACTCTTCAGACTGTGACTCTTTGGGTTTCTTAAGGCCGTGTCTCATTACCACAAATGTGTCAAATCCCAGAGCAGCATTAACTATCAACTGCAGAGAGACAGACATATTTCTCTCTCTATAAAGGTTCACAATCTCAATATCACTGAAGTAAAACGCTTTTTACGCAAAACAATTCCAAAACTTTGTTTATTTCCAAGTTTAAACTGGATTTTAGTTTGAATTTGCTGTCAGACTTTGGGGCCTAGCAGCTGTACTATTATTATTACTAACAACTATTATTATAATTAAATGACATATTGCTTTCACTGTTTTATTCAACTGTAGGTGATTCACAACATATCCAACAGATGGTCTATATTTTTGAATCAAGTGAAATCTCTACCTCATGATAGGTTTTATTTATTCATTTTTTTATTAAAGAAAATTAAACATCTGTCAGAATGGTTATATTTTGCATTGAAGCATATGCATTTAAGCTTCAAGTATGCAAAGCCAAAGTCAAAGTCCTTTGCAATTTTTGTCCGCAATTGGTAGTTTTGTTGGACTCCATTTTGTGCACATAGGTATTTACTATGCAATTACATACAGACTAAGTCATATCAATATGATCAAAAAATTCTAAATATATATTTATTTAGAAATAATAATAATAATAATAATAATAATACACTGCTAGTGTAATCAGTTATAATAAACATACATATGTGCAGTATGCCTATTTTAGAATAAAGTGCTGAAAATACACAAACATCCTATTACGTCAGGCAGGGGTTATTTGTAGTTAAAGGTTCTTAAATCAGATTTACAGGACAAACTCTGTGTAGCACTTACCAACAACTGTGACAATAGCCTACAATAAAAAGGCAGGCAGCCATGTGATCGGAAAATAAATAAATAAATACAGGATGAAAGACTGGAGGGAGGAAGCTACCTTTCTCTGGCTAGCAGCGATGACTGTCGGAAGCCAGCGGCTTTCACGAGTGTCCATCAACAGGAAGACCACATCGTGTTCAGAGATAAGCTTCTCCAGCTGTTCCACATCCTGCCGAGCTTGAGCCATTGTCAGCTCGGAAAAGTTCATTGGGTGGCCTGGCATTGGGATGCTCATGTTGTAGCCCTCTGCAATCTGAAAGGAACGAATAATATATTCACAACAGATGACAGGATAAAACATTATGTTTAAAGTAAAAACGATTTTGAACACTTATTCCTGGATAAATTCCTCTCAATGTTTGCACTCACAATTTGGTACATCCATTCTGAAGTATCTAACAAGTAACATGTCAGGCCATTTACAGAGTTCTGTATTTCAGAAGGTTTGAAAATAAGCAGTTGTGTATCATCTGCATAGCTCTAAAAGTTTATCCCATGCTTCCTGATTACATTACCTAAAGGTCACATGCTGTATGCAATATAAACAACCAAGGTCCTAAAATGGAGCCCTGTGGGACTCCACAAAAAAATGTAAATTTTCTGTGGAGGAAAAACCCTATAAACAGTCTTACCAGCTTTGATTGTTTAAGTCAATGCATGAGAATCATGTTATGCATTTTATCAAAGGCTGCACTGCTATCAGCAAGACAAATTAAGTATTGTGTTTATTGCTCACATCACATGTTTTGTACCATATATCAGAATGAAAAAGTAAGTTTCTTAAGTAGATTATTATCAACCAGATATTCATTTAACCAAGCAAAGACAGCCCAAAGTTACTAGCAACCTATTTAAGTCAGTCAAATCTATGACTGAGATGAAAAGGATAAATCTCGTTTCAAAAATGCATGTGCCCAAGTGACCGTCTAAACTCAGTGACTGTCTGCATGGCCTTTCAGTCTTCCATGTAAAGGACAAACTGCTGCCACTCCCAGACTGTTGATAAACCAATGTCTGTCTTATCTGTAAACCCTGGACAAGCTCAAAGACATCTAATTCTCACAGTTCAAACAATATAGTAACATAGACAGCTAATGCTGACATTATGTTTTGTATGTATAGCCAGAGGAGAACTGCCTGCAGTGTAGCCTAGTTTCTCTCAAGACTTTTTTTCTCCTGTATTAAAATATAATTTTGTTCTTTGTCTGCAAACCAGAGGTGACTATGGCAAAGATCAAAATAATATTTTGATACTATTACTGATGGACTAAAAGACTAATAAGTTATGGAATATCTCCGGCAAATTCCAAATTCTAAAATACTGAAAGAGTTATTTTCTTGTAATTCATAGTAATTCATTCAGTAAAGCAGTTTTAAACTATGTGTATGTAAACCTGACTTTTGTATTTAAACATTTCAGAAAAAAACATTTATATCCCTTTTCAACATTTTTTAATGACTTTAAAATATGAAGTGGTGTAACCATCAAGTAAAAAGTGATACACTATTTTCTTTAGAACTTTATTTTCTTCAGAACATATTTTTTAATTATTAAAAAAAATGACAAAAGTATATTAAAGTCTGTTTGAATAATAAATTTATATGTTTGTTATATATTTCACTGTTCAAGCAGCATTTTGACTTTAAGGGTGTTTAAAGGACACCTCTCTGTGATATCATTTGCTGTTATATGGATTTCCTGTCACGTGACAAAAAAGGCCTTCCTGCATGTTGAGTTTGATGTTACATGTTATTTTAAAACAAAACTGCTTCAATAGTGTTTATTATTTTTAAGAAATATATTTCTTCACATATCTCAAATATATATTCAAGCTTTTAATAAGGCATTCTTGAGTCACTGCCTACTCCAGACAGTCATATCACCTTGAAATTTTGTCTTTACTTTGACTGGCAAATCAGAATTTAACCTGACATAGTGAGAATAAGGCTTCAATATTCAGCTCAAGAAAGAGGGAAGAAACACACAAAAAGAAATGGAAAAAGAAAATGAATGAAATACATTTTTTACTACTTTAGATTTGAGAAAATGTTCATAGAGCTCTCAGATAAGCATCAAAGCTAAGAAAGTAGCACTGGCAACTTGACCACATTCACTGATCCAGTATCTATTCAGCATGTTTGTGTCAACGTTTGTTGCAACGCAAGACATGATTTCAGTTCTGTGAGGTGAGCAGTGAATCAGACATCATCTCATCCCACTATCTGAGAGAGAGAGTCATAATTACTGTGTGGATATCTGGCCTGTCTAATTGGCCTGACACACGCTGGGGTTCTGTGAAGGTAAAACATGTGGCATAATTAGCCGAAAGGGGGAGCAGATCGATACAGGATGAGCAGATGAATTAATGATGACCACAGAGTAAACACAGCAGACGGCTAATTTCATCACGGCGGACAGACGGGCAGCTGTCAACACAGACATGACAGAAAAGCAAAGATTATTTAGCCAGGTGCACTGAAACATCCCTTAATAAGACCCATCCGTTCACACACACACACACACACACACACACACACACGAGCGTCCACAGCTCAGCTGATCAGATGGTGTGCGTCTTACATAAGGATATCACTCTCGCTCTTGTTTTAGCACCTCCGTTCTTTGCACTCGGAAAAATAACATTTGGAGCAAATGAAGAAATTGGCAAGAAAGAGACTTTTATAATGAGGCCCTTCTGAGGTGTGATCAGATAATAACTTGACCAACAAGAGTGTAATGTGACGATTTCTGCTTTCATTTCAGCGTTTAGACAGAAACTAAAGCAACAGTGACAAACACTGACCCATCAACCTGCCGTAGAAATAAAAGTGAAGACATGGTTGTTTGCGAAACTAGGCTAATCAATAAAATCAGTAAGTAAAGAATTACAATGAATTCAGCTATTGTGCACAGAAATCCATCTGTAGTGGCACTTTCAATTCATGAAACGCACACATATTAGCCTTCTGGTCTAACACTGCACTCCTCTGATAATATTGAAAATTTGATGTGGAAGTGCTAACGGGATTAATTTTTAAAAATGAACAGTAAGATTTGACCCATTTCTATTTTTTTCTAGTTGTTGGAAATACTGTTTAACCTATGATGTTCTGCCTGAAATTGTGACGTTTTCTCATTTAGGGTCATGGAAATGCCTGCAAAGTGTTGACACTCTGATGTGTTGTGGACTGTGTATATGAAACTTCTTTTACGATTATGACATTGGCGGGTCAATTTGAACCAATATTTTTCATCATTAAAGGCAGCTGCACAGATTTAAAATAAAAACTGTATAGTAAATTTTATCTTGCTATGTTAGATTCTCAACTTCCATTTGAGGGTATTTACATTTATGCATGTGGCAGCCACTTTTATCCAATAAATAAATAATTAAATAAATACTTTTTTAATCAGTATATTAATAATATTACTACATTTTATTTGAAATGCTCCTTTCTCAAACTCAAAGCGCTACAACGCATTAACTTGTTCACATTTGATTAAATCTAATTTAGAGTTCCATGTTTGTTTACATTTATCCTCCTTAAGATTTATGTGAAAATATAATATGAAACTGTTATATGAACTGCTATTTTAAACTGTTGTCTATTAGTCAACAAATGCTTAATTGCAAATGCAAATATTTGCAGGAGGTGCAGCTTTAATTGAGCAAAATGCAAATTAATAACTGCCACACTCAAGTCTATTTCAAGTACTTTCACATTCATTTAGATTCAGACATGATTAAATGTCTGAGTGGACGAGTTGTTTTCTCGGTCATTCTCATTCTGGATTCTGGATTTTATGCAGCAGTTACCTTCATCACAGGTGCTCAATGATCAGCCAACAGGAGGCACTGCTTCTACTAACGTTCTACTAAATAAAATGTTCTACTAATAATTTTAAAGAAAAAAATTTAAATCATATGCTTACAATGCCAAGATAAGGCAATTAAATAAAAGTGTAATTGACAGTAGTGTACCAGGGCTCCAGACTGCCACTAATTGGATATTTTGCAACCTTTTTTTTTTTTTTTCTGCCGGTGACACTAAATTTTAGTTAAAAAGTTAGTTTAGTTTAAAGTTAGAGGTCACGCTGGTGCCACTACCAATCTGCCTAACTGATAAGCGTTAGCATTCTGTTGTGCATGATAAATACGTATTAAAATGCGAAACAAAATAGCTCTTGAAACTGTGCGTCGTACAGATCTTTTATCAGCTCAGCTCAAAAGAGAGCGCAGTGTGACAGCGCTGTGAGTGATCGCGCTCGAGTTCAGCACAGAGTTCTCCAGTATAAATCACATAGTTATGCGATTTAAACTAGTTTAATGCCAAATAAATCAGAGCTGGATCATTCTCAACAACTGATGCGGAAACACCTGTGCAACAACGATCCAGTTAGAAGGCGTTTCAATCTACAAATCAATAACATTTACCATGGTAAATGTAGTAACATTGACAGTAATTGTATTGTGGCAGAAAAGTAGAATATTCATATTGAATTTTATTATATTAATAATGTACTAAATATATTAAAGGAGTAATGGAATATAATCACAGTATTTTTAAGTCAAATCAGTTATTTGTTGTGCATTTGTACTTCAGGTTACTGTTTTTCATAGCAAATATTATAGAAACTATATAGTTAGGCTACTTTTTACCATGGTAGTGAGGTACTGTACCTGTGGTTATCATGATCTACATATGTATGAAAGATGAGGCTGTTATAATTTTCAGATACAGAAACAGGTACTGTTTTTGTTAATGAAAAAAAATGTACATCTGCATCCCAACTCAAGCTCCAGCTACTCTCAACTCTCTAAAACTTGTAATATTATTAGTATAACGTGCATATATATATATATATATATATATATATATATATATATATATATATATATATATATATATATATATATATATATATTGGGGGTGGGGGGGTGGCCTCAGATTGTCATATATGTAGCCCCGAGGAAAAAAGGTTGGGAACCACTACACTAGAGGATTGAAATCTTCTGCTGTCGTTTATGCATTTAATAAACTGTGACTGTTCAGCCTTTATGTGACCCTGGAGCACAAAACCAATCATAAGGGTCAATTTTTGAAATTGAGATTTATACATCATCTGAAAGCTGAATAAATAAGCTTTTCATTGATGTATGGTTTGTTAGGATAGGACAATATTTGGCCGAAATACAATTATTTGAAAATCTGGATTATTTTTTCAATCAAAATATTGAGGAAAATCATCTTTAAAGTTCTTAGCAATGAATATTACTCATTAAAAATTAAGTTTTGATATGTTTATCGTAGGAAATTTACAAAATATCTTCATGGAACATGATCTTTACTTAATATCCTAATGATTTTTTCAATAATTTTGACCCACACAGCGTACATTTGGCTAATGCTATTGCTACAAAATATACCTGTGCTACTTATGACTGCTTTTGTTGTCCAGGGTCACATATCATGTTCAGAATTTTACTAGGGGTGACCCCCGAATAGTCGACGATTCGATGCTTCGATTCAAGGAGCCTGATTCGACTCCCAAGTGATTTCAAAATGTTTTGGCCGCTTTAATATATATCGTGTAGCCTATATATTATGTTATCTTGTATAAGATGCTTTTGGTTGAGTTGCACTGCAGTAAAGTGCTTCATTGTAGTAGGCTGGACAAATACAGTGAGCAGGACAAATACGCATATACATGCATATACATAACATTATAATGAGAACACTATTATAATAAAATGCTGTTCATTTTTAGAGTTTAGTTGCCGTGTTTCTGCACGTTGTTGCGTGAAGAACGCGTCCACAAAAGGAGTTCATTCAGACATGTTCACTTGTGCATTCGGGGCATTTTGTGCAGATAGCCTATATAAGTCGTAATATAAATAACGAAGCGTATTCTATATGAGAGAAATTAGTTAATCCCATTCATTAAAAAAAGAGCTATCAAATGCTTCATTCTACTGGTCATCTTCAGCGTGTGCAACTCAAAACAGAAATGCAGAACATTAATAACTATGGCATATACATAACGTTATAATGAGAGTACTATTGTAAAAAATATTGTGAACGTTTAATGTTAACTATCTTTTAATCAAAACATAAAACATTATTTACCCCGTTTGCACTGCGAGGCATCCGTTACACATTTTACCTGTGTGTTAACATCAGTAAGTATGACTGTCAAATGCCTGATTTGACTCTTGTTAATGTATTTTACAAACATATGATTCGACTATCAGTCGAATATCGGCAAGATTCGAAAATTCCGATTCGACTATAAAAATTCTTAGTCGAGCACACCCCTAAATTTTGCATATGCAGTGCATGTTAGTATTAATGCATTTTGATGGAAAATTCTGTTACTGTTATAATAATAGTCTTTGTACAAAGTTGTTTCCATTTGCTGTCCAGTGTAAAATATGGATCCTGTAGCAAAACCAGCTGAAAAAATTACAGACAAAAAAAAAAAAACTAATCAGTGAAAACTCAATATATTGTAAACTCTTTGTAGTCATCTCAAAATCAACTAAAAAAGTAACGGTCACAAATATGCATCAGGAAAGCACTTTCTTCTTGGTTGCCAATGGCCAAACGGTCTTCTGGAATGACTTCTGGAAAGACATTTGTAGAAGCTGGCAGCATGATGAATCATGGGAAGTGAAGGGGATCTGATAGTGGAGAGATTCACACCTGCCAACAGCGTTCCCACACAGACTCATGAATATGAAGGCCAGCGAAAGTCTGAGTCACATCTGATGTTACCACCTCACACCGCTTAAAACACACGGACGATATGTGCCCAAACTGATTTTGTTGCTTAGCACCGAGAACATATCTGAGACTCTCCAAATTAAGAAATGGAGGAGATTGCTAGTTTAAAATTGTAAGAACTAAGGATTGGTGACTTGTGAAGATGACTAGTTGGTTTATCTACAGTTTCTTTAGCATCTATTTTACTTTTAATATTTAAGAGAATGCATTACCTATGCAGACATAACTAAGTGAACACTGTAGCACTTTCAATACACTGATCTGCGGTGCGTTTCCTGTACAATCACATAACATGCATAATTAGAAATGAACTAGCTAGTCATAATTAGTCATAGTCATAGTCTGATTCATGTGACTCACTTCAAATGAAAAGCTTTAAAAGACTCACTAACCATCTCATCATCTGTTGGATTCGGTTTCGTGACTCACTCTTTCACCTTGAACTTTGTCATTTTCAACCTTGCTGAAGCAAAAACAGCATGAGTAAAAGACCCATAGACTCTCACAAGGACAGTGGAGAAAAACAAGACTCCCCATGGTTTGTTGACCACACAAAGTTCATTTTACCTCTATTTATCCAAGCAAGTCAATTAATAATTGTTTTCTTATTTACAATGTAAACTTAACATTTGCATCAAAATCTAAAAAACTTCTGCTTTCATCCAAAAGGGAGTTCACTGATCATCTGCAGTGAAAACAGAAAAGGCAAGTTTGCTTCTAGAAGAGCCCCGATCAGTGATGCATGAGAGGATCGCTCAGCAGATGAATATAAATGAGCCGCATTTCATATGAACACGAGTTACAATGTGGGATTAAATGCTATGAGACACTTCCCAAAGATAATGAACATCAGTGACCTGGACTGGTCAAATACATCTGCAGACCAACCAAATACCTTTCATCGATATTAAAATGAATCATTCAGACTTCATTGTTGTAGATAATTGCATGTTGAAATTGAGTCCTACTGATTAATCTAAGGGTCTCAAACTAACGGCCCACAGTATAGGTTCATACAGCCTCTCGGATGTTTATTCATGCATCATTAGTCTAATAAATACACAGATCGTTCTGCGAGGTGTGAGGGAAGGATGGTTTTGCTTACTGTAACTGTGCCAAGTTTCTGTCAGCTGTAACTGTTCACTGACCCCAAAGAGCACCTGTGCTTCTCAAGCTTCTCATATGCAACTACAATGAACTTGTTAAAGCTTTTGGAAGTCCTCACCACACCAGGAAAGATCTTCTTTAATCTGTCCACCGCGGCGAGAGCTTTAGCCTTCCCTCCACTCAGACAGTCTTCAAACTCATAGAGCGGCTGTCGCACTGGGTTCGAGTAGGAGATCTTCGCGTTGTCCACAAAAGTCATGTGTCTCACACCCCAGCCCTCAAAAACAGAAAACATTCAGAGAAACATTCACTAAACATGTCTGCCATTTACAGTATTACAGCGCAAAGAAACTGTGAGCAGCAGTTGAAACCAGATGCTGTAGTGATACTGTATGCATTTAAATCACACAAACACACCACCCTTACACATTTTTCTGCTTTATCGACAAAAGTTTGTGCTATTTGACAGGTAAACGTAATTTTATTTAAAGGGGATGTTTGTGTACATTTTCTAAGCAGTTATTCATCAAATGAGGCTTAATTCATGGAGATCACTATCAGTGTTGGGGGTAATACAAGTTACATAATCAGATTATTTTTTTCAAGTAACAAGTAAAGTAACATTACTTTTTAATTTAGAAGAAAACATCTGAGTTACTTTTTCAAATCAGTCACGCCAGTTACTTTGTTTCTCATGTATTGACTGACAGCTCTGGTGTTGCCATGTTGAGAGAAATCAGGAGTAAGTGCAGAGCGTTGTGTGTGAACATGATCTTACTGTAGTTCTAGACTAAATATCAACATGTATTTACTCAAAAACAGATTCAGTATTCCTCAAAATGAATAAAAACAGTCAAAAGCAAACTTAGAATATTATACAAACCTGCAATAATTAAATATGTTAAATAAGACAAATATCATTTATGTATTTAATCCTATTTTATTAACCAATGTCTTTGCTACTGACCTTCGATGATCCAATTCAATCATACTAATAAGAAATAATGATACATTTGTGTTTAAATTTTGTTATTGCTGAATAGTGTTGATCTTTCTTCTCCTGCATAATATTCTTCATGTGATTAGTTTGAGCGGCGCCCTCTACTGTACAGACGTGAATTTACATTTCCTTCAGTCTGAGGCGCATTCATTTCACTTTTGGTGTGAAAGGGCTTTTAGATTTGTAAAAGAAGAACTTTTCTATTCAAAAAAAAAAAACAAGCAAGCCCTGCCAAGATTTAAAAAGTAACTCAAAAGTAACGTAACATTACTTTCCATTAAAAAAAAAGTAGCGTAATTAGTTACTTTTTTTAGGGAGTAACGCAATATTGTAATGCATTACTTTTGAAAAATGCATTACTTTTGTGAAAAAAAAAGCAAAGATAGCATTTATGAAACTTTTCACACTCGACTCCTATTTAAACAAACAAAACTCAGATCTCGATATGTTCAAACTGTCCCTGACTCTAAAACTGTCAGACCACTTTCTCTTCACACCACTGTTGAAACCTGGACAGCTACAATTTTTTATATTATGGTTTTCTGCTGCTTTTATCACTACAGTACTATTATTACTAAAATAATACTGATAATGCTACTAGTAATTCATTGAATATTACAATATCACAGTTATAGTACTATATTTCTGTTGTAATTCTTTCATTTGAATGAAACACTGAAAGATTGCTATTTTGCTATAAAAGGGTATCAGTTCTTTCAGTGTGTTCACATATAAGCCACAATTCTTGTGAACCGCTGTAGGAACCCAGTGTAAAAACACTCTTACGCTCGCAATTAACTGCATTTTCAAGTGACACCACTATCATTGTGAAATGGAAGCATCTGCGACTCGCTTTCTATAATTACAGTCTTTGACTTACGACTATTTCAAGAAGCAATTATGCCAAAGGCAAGCAAGCACTTAAATGACATAAAGCAAGCCAAGAATTCCATACTGAAGGCAAGGAAAGATTTTCTGACACCTGTCAGACGCGATAAACTGTCGATAATCATGCAAATCAAAAGCAGATGGTTCTTACCATCAGTGTTCTGGCCACATTGCAGCCCAGAGTCCCAGCTCCCAGTAACAGACACCTTGTTGACACGACCTTATCCAGATCCAGAGACGGGACCAGCCTCCAACGCATCAGCTTCAGGTTGAGATCGACAGAAGACTCCGCAAGCCTGGAGGAAATCAATGAAATGTGTCACATACCACTGAGAAAACCATTTTGAAGTGTATAAACTGACGCCAGATGTTTAGTACCTTTTAGGGTCCATGCATTCACTGAGATTGACACTTCTAGGTCCCATCGCTCCTTTAGGGTTCTTCTCCCAACCCACGCTCTTTGGACATACTGCATAAACAAATTAGTATATATATAAACATAATGCAACAGCCTACAGTTAAACTGACTTTAATATTAATATAAAAGACACTTTGCTTGGTGTCGTATAGGTAAAATAACTGTAAAGAAATATTTGAAGCTCAACCTAATTGCACAAATGCCTCAGACATACAATGTCTTTGGCCTCTGTATCATATTTTGCTTGTTTTTTTTTATTTTGCGACATCCAGTTTTGAAAACAATAGTTGAACGTTTAAGCAACAATTCAACTTCTAAAACAGTTCTCAGAAGCCCTGCGGTCTGCAGTTTGCAGTTCACCCAAAAATGAAAATTTGTTGAAAATGTGCTCCCCCTCGGGCCATTCAAGATTAGGATGAGTTTGTTTCTTCATCAGGTTTGTAGAAATGTGTCACTGCATCAGTGTCTCAGCAATGGATGCTCTGCAGTGAATGGGTGCCGTCAGAATGAGAGTCTAAACAGCTGATAAAAACATCACAATAATCCACAAGAAATCCACACCACTCCAGTCCATCAGTTAACATCTGGAGAAGACAAAAGCTGAAACAAATCCAGCATTAAGATGTTTTTAACTAAAATATGAGTTAAAAACTATAACCTGAGTTGAACTATAATCCATAATAACACTTCCTCCAGTGAAAAAGTGCATCTGCTGTTGTCTCTCACATCAAAATCCAGCCACATCTTTGTTTAGAGCTGTTTTGTCTTGTAAGCAATGCTTGATCTGTGCAGATTTCTCTCCTGATTCAGACCAGAACACTTTTTCACTGGAGGAAGCGTTATTATGGATCATGAACTCGTATTTGAGTTAAAAACATCTTAATGCTGGATTTGTTTCAGCTTTTGTCTTCTCCAGATGTTAACTGATGGACTGGAGTGCTGTGGATTATTGTGATGTTTTTATCAGCTGTTTGGACTCTCATTCTGACGGCACCCATTCACTGCAGAGCATCCATTGCTGAGACACTGATGCAGTGACACATTTCTACAGACCTGATGAAGAAACAAACTCATTTACATCTCGGATGGCCTAAGGGTGAGCACATTTACAACTTATTTTCATTTTTGGGTGAACTACTCCTTGCAGTCATATGACCATCAACTACTCAAGGTTTTTTTTTTCCTATTAATAATTATTAGTTGATCAAACTGTATTCACTATCTGGTTTTGAATACAAGAAAACATTGAGTGAATGGTGCCCAAAGATGCATCATCAGCCATATATGTGGCTGTGTTGGTTAATTTTGGTGAGATGATGGTGGATTGAACAATGTGAGATCACTGGACTTTTCAATGCAAGTGAATGTCACCGCTCAGAAGGGCAAACCTCGCTGAAGTGTGAAGACATCCAAGCTTGTGCATCTGAAGGAGAAGGACCATACCAGTCAAGGACAGCGGTGTAAAGGCAAGGAGGATGGACTGTTTAAGAAAGCGATGAAAGAGGCCATGTATATGAAAATGGAACAACCAGATTTTAATCAGTTGTCCTTATCAGGTTCCTACGGCGCTGTCCTTTCTTACCCGGCGGCTTCGTCCCAATTCACACAGCGATTCACACATCAGTACAGAGACTCCCACAGGAATTCACAAGTCTGATGGGCTGTGATGTGTGATGAGGGTGAATGTCAGGGAATCTCCTCCATCAGTTCACAGCTGAGGAGTGAATGAAGGATCTGAGCAGACAAACATGCCCCAGCTCAGGAAGAATAAACCATACTAGACCTTCTTTGACGTCAACAACTGAAAATCCTCACAGACTGAACTTACTGCACAGTACAAAGAAATTCAACAGATCTAACAGAAACCATAAACGGGTCATATCATAAACTTTTGTCTCTTTTAATTTTTTTATTTTATTTTTTATCCTGCTATTTAAAGGCAGGATTCACTATGAATGAATTGCGGCCACTGAAAGTGTGGTTTATCTGCATGCACTGTCTGTGCTGGATTCCAGCTGGATTTGCTTTACATGCCCGGTTATTATTGTTCTCATTTATTTGATCATCATCAGCTGATTTACTACCGTCATGATTACTAGTGCACATAAACTTTATATCTGAAAAATATTAAAATTTATATTTTAAAGCTCAGAAAAGTCATGCATTCGCAGAGAAACTTTATGGTAACTCACAGTCCCCTCCACTGATATTGGCACCCTTGATAAATATGAGGTGGCTGTGAAAATAAATATGCAGTTTATCCTTTTGATCTTTCATTAAAAAAAAAAAAAATCATAAAATTCTAACCTATCATTGAAGTAAAACAATTGAAAGCGGGGAGAAAATCTCACGATGAAATAAATGTTTTTCTCCAATGCATGTTGACCACAATTATTGGCACCCCTGGAAATTCTTCTGAGTAAAATATCTCTGAAGTATATTCCCATTCATATTTACATTATTTAGCACACCAGGGTGAACTAGGAGCATGAAATCATCCAGCCATGACTTCTGTTCCACAGGATTATAAATATGAGGAACACAAAGGCCAAATTCCCTTAATCATCCATCACAAGGAGTAAAACCTAAGAATATAGTTCTGATGTGCAGAACAAGATTGTTGAGCTTCGCAAAATAGAAAGTGGCTTTAAGAAAAGAGCTAAAGCATTGAAAATCCCCATTTCCACCATCAGGGAAATAATTAAGAGGTTCCAATCAACTAAAGATGTTAAAAATCTGTTTTGAAGATGACGTGTGTCTATATCGTCCTAATGCACGCTGAGGAGGAGAGTTTGAGTGGACAAAGACTCTCCAAGCATCACAGCTGAAGAACTGCAGAGATTAGTTGAGTCTTGGGGTCAGAAAGCCTGAGAAAATATATCAAACATCCCCTACATCACCACGTGTTGTTCGGGAGGGTTTCAAGAAAAATTCCTCTCACTCCAGCATCTTCAGTATCAGACACGACTGGAACTTCAAAGCGCACTGGCTTCTACGGTCAGATGAAACTGAAAAAAAGAGTTTTCTGGCAGCAAACCCACCAGATGAGTTTACTACAAACAGAGATAAACTACCCCGTGTCCACGGTTAAATACACTGCTGGATCTTTAATGTTGTGGGTCTGTTTTTCTGCTGGAGGTCCTGGACATCTTGTTCAGATGCATGGCATCTTAGATTCTATCAAATACCAACAGATGAAAAATCAAAACCTGACTGTCTCTGTTAGAAATCTTATAATGGGCTGTAGTTTGATCTTCCATCAGAACAATAATCCAAAACAAACATCAAAATCAACACAAAAATGGGTCACTGAGCACAAAATGAATCTTTTACCATGGCTGTCCCAGTCCTCTGACCTGAACCCTACAGAAAATGAGTGAGGTGAACTGAAGAGAAGAAGCTGTGGATCTGAAGGATCTGGAGAGATTCTGGATGAAGGAATGGTTTCTGAACTCAGAGATGTTATCTTGGGAAAAGGACGTTGCAATAATTGGGTGCCAATAATTGTGGACAACATGAACTAAAGAAAGCATTTATTTCACATTTAGATTTCCCCCCACTTACAATTGCTTTACTTCAATGATAGGTTAGAATTTTGTGAAGTTTTTGAATGAAAGATCAAAAGGATAAACAATGCAGATTTATTTTCATGACTGCCTCTGCTCATATTTACCAAGGGTGCCAATATTAGTGGAGGGCACCATATAAAACTTTTGCTGTCATTAGCAAAAGTCTTGCGTTTCCCCAAGGAGCTGTGCATTCACTTGCAAAATTATTGTGATGGAAATACTATGATATGGGAAGATTTCAAAAAGCAACATTTCTTAGGAGAAATTAATTTCGCAACAGAACGCAAATATTTTGCGAGATAACGCAAAGTTTCTCAGGGGAATGCAAAACTTTCGCAAAAAAAACACTGGAATACAATTTCTCCTACCATTTTATATATATTTGTCATCACCATGTCCCTTTAATTCCTGGGCTGGGCGACTCTGGCCCTTCAGATCCTCTTTCCTGCAGAGATGGGCTCTAATCCTAATCAAACACTCCAAGCTAATCAAGGTCTTCAGAATTTCTGCGTGAAAGTGGATCTCGAGGGCCAGAACTGCCCACCCCTGCCTTATGGGCTCTGTAAATGAATGATAATGCAAACAAAATCAAACAATATGAATCTGGATAATTAGCAGGAATAAATAGAATGCAAAGCTCACTTACGGTTCATATGACCCAACAATCAGCTAAAAAACTGAAACCTATACGGCAGGCAGTCTGAGGACTCTGTATTAACATTTAAATGGAGTCTGGCCTCTCCTGAAAGCCCAGCCTTTATGCTGCTGTTCTGAAGCACTCATGCGAAGATGATAAATTACCTGCAGAAGCCGTCAGGTCTGGGAGCTTGACCCGAAAGATGATGCTGTGCCGGATCGAGCGGCTCCCTTGTAGAGTCCTGTCTCTGAAGCACAGAACCTCCAGCACATCCAGCTGTGAACCCCTGGCATTCACACGCACAAACACACACCACCGTAAGCACATATGGTCTTTGGAGTGACCTTAAACTTACCATTACAAAGAGACGACGGCTGGAAGAGTCAGTACAGATGGAGCACTATGACATTTAACACTGAAAGCTGCAAAATGCAGCAGTATTTACCAAATCTTCCACCTGCATCGCATTTCTTAAAAAATACATCATATTTATTTATGTAAGATTGATACTGTTTCTTTAACAAAGTCTCTTAGGCTCATCAAGGGTGCATTTATATGATCAAAAATACAGAAAAAAAGTGATATTGTGAAATAACATTTTAAAATAATGTTTTTCTGTTTTCATATACTTTAAAATGCAATTGATGAATTTTCAGCATCATTACTCCAGTCTTCAGTGTCACATGATCTTCAGAAATAATTCTAATATGCTGATTTATGATCAAGAAACATTTCTGATTATTATCAATGTTGAAAACTGCTGTGCCGCACAATATTTTTGGAACATTTGATACTTTTTCAGGATTCTTTAATGAATAAAAAGTTAAAAAGAACAACATTTATTCAAAATGGAAATCTTTTGAGACAATATAAGTATTTACTGCCACTTTTTTTTTAATCAATTTAGCACATTCTTGCTGAATAAAAGTATTAATTTCTTTCAAAAAATGAAAGAAAAAAAAATGTACTGATCCCAAACTTTTGAACAGTAGTGTATGTTGTTAGAAAATATTTGTATTTTAAATAACTTTTATGCATCAAAAAAGTATAACAGGTTACAAAAAAATATTGTGCAGCACGACAGTTTCCAACATTGATTATAAATCAGCATATTAGAATGATTTCCGTCAGATCATGAAACACTAAAGACTGGAGTAATGATGCTGAAAAATTCAGCTTTGATCACAGAAAATTACATTTTAAAATATATAAAATAAAAATAGAAAAACATTATTTTAAATTGCAATAATATTTCACAATATTCCTGTTTTTTCTGTATTTTTGCAGCCTTGGTGAGCAGAAGAAACATCCAATCGATCAAAACACATGAAGTGACTAAGTATAAATAAATCCACAGTTTTTGGATATGGAGCTATGGTCATATGTGTTTTGGACTTGTACCATGGTAGTACTACAGTATTCTTTAAAGTACTTTGGAGTCCCATGGTGTATATAAACACAGTAATCATTCAGTCCTGTGATCTATTAAAGTACCATGGTACTGTTAAAACTGGTCACATTGTTTCTAGGTGCTGCCATAGTATTTTCATAAAGGTTTCTTGGCTGCAAGGCTAATAAGTAGCTTATCAAACCTCAGACAAAACGCCAGAGGAACAACACGCTTGATCGGCCAGGCAGTGCAACACATTCTCACAAGACATTAGCAGATGGTTGGAAATAATATTTCCTCATTATTTTTGCTACAGAAAAAACTTCTTTGAGATTGAAAGTAACGTCAGCAGGAAAAGAGTGGAGTTGTGGAAACAGGGCTATAATTTAACACCAGTGGGATGCGTGTTGGAAAAGCTCATTGCAGACGTACCATTTTCTTGAGAGGAGGATGAGAAAGTTTCTGAGAGGCCAGCCTGGATGTTTGGGAAGCGTGCATGGGTCATACACACCCACAGTAATCTGACAAACAAACCAGGACACATGCCACATTATACCCACATACTGTGAAGAATTAGATGTAAAGAATATTCTGGGTTCATCATCAACCACCACAGAACACAAATTAGACTCACTTCACCTCATTATCAAATATGGTCATCTCCAGCTATGGAAGTTATGGAATAACCTGCAGAATTCCATTAATAATAATAATAATAATAATACTGGAAATTACCTTCTTTAGGTCTGGGAAGAAGGAGTTCAAGTCTTTTAGAGGAGCGACTTCAACGCTTTCATCTGTGTACTTGAGCAGAAAATGTGGGACCGCCGTCATTCCACTTGAGACGCAAAGATTATCATACGCCGCTTGCAAGCTTAATATCTGTGAAACAGATCAATTCAAAGCAATCAGTCCACCTCATTAACTCATGAAACACAATGAAAAGAAAAGAAAGTTTATGCTTAGCTGGAAAATATTTATTTATATTTAAGTGAAATGTAGTCTCTAACATGTACAGTGGCTCCAAAAGCTGGTGTAAAGAAGGATAGTGTGACATTTAGAACAAAAAATCAACTGAATCGCAATCTGAATTTAGTGAATGGAATGAAAAAATTCATATTCTGAATTTTGAATCGAAATGAAGAGGGTAATAAATATCACATCTTCACATACTAATGATGAACACTACCAGTCAAACATTTTTAAACAGTAGGATTTTTTTAAAGAATTCTCTTCTGCTCACCAAGCCTGCATTTATTTGATCCAAAATACAGCAAAAGTAACTAATTAAAATACCTGTTTTCTATTTGAATATATTTTAAAGTGTAATTTATTTCTGTGATCAAAGCTGAATTTTCAGCATCATTACTCCAGTCTTCAGTGTCACATGATCCTTCAGAAATCATCCTAATATACTGATTTACTGCTCAAGAAACATTTCTGATTATTATCAAGGTTGAAAGCAGCTGAATAGAATTTTTCAGGTTTATTTGATGAATAGAAAGTTCAAAAGAACAGCATTTATCTGAAATATAAATCTTTTGTAACATTACACGTCTTTATCATCACTTTCGATCATTTAAATTGGTATAGTGTTTAATGTTACAAAAGCTTTTTATTTCAGATAAATGCTGATCTTTGGATCTTTCTATTCATCAAAGAATCCTGAAAAAATATGTACTCAACTGTTTTCAACATTGATAATAATCAGAAATGCTTCTTGAGCAGTAAATCAGTATATTAGAATGATTTCTGAAGGATCATGTGACACTGAAGACTGGAGTAATGATGCTGAAAATTCAGCTGCGCATCACAGAAATAAATTACCTTTTTAAAATATATTCAAATAGAAAGCAGTTATTTTAAAAAGTAAAAAATATTTCACAATATTACTACTTTTGCTGTATTTTGGATCAAATAAATGCAGGCTTGGTGAGCAGAAAAGAATTTTCTGCTCACCAATCGTCACTCATCTTAGGGCCTATATGACATTATGCATTCAAATAATTAACAATGAAAAAAAATTCTAATCAGCACATGCTTTCCATAACGCACTGACTAATGGCTCATTATCCTTCGCTCAAAACATCCTCATCAGAAGTGAGTTATTTTCCGCACCTGTTTGGCAGAGAAGCTGCTCTCTAATGACACCGGCTCCTGCTCCAGCTGAACCCCCTCCAGAAAGCAAAGGGCAGGAAAGCAGAACCAATAATAGAAATGATATTTCTTCAGATCCTGGATAAACAAAAGGACCATTCAGAAACAAATGGCTGAAAGGACATTAATTTATTAGGACATTTTCTAAAACACTGGCATACAAACCGCAAATGTCAAGAGGATGAATTTGTTTAGGATGGAGGAGTCTTCCAGAGCAGCGCCTGACTGAATAGCGCTCCAAATCTGTGATGAAGACAACATTACCAGTATTAATTAAACTGACATGACCAGAAATGATTTCTGATACAGTTTATGCAAATGCAATAATGTAAACATTACGCATTCCACACTGTGAAACACATTCTGGGACAAAATCACTAAACATTTGCGGTACTTTTGTGCACGATATTTTTGTTCAAAATTCTAGCATTTAAACTGAGTCATTAGGTGCATCCAACTTCAGATACACTCACTTAAAGGAACAGTTCACCCAAAAATCTAAATTTCCTCACCCTCAGACCATCCAAGATTAGGATGAGTTTGTTTCTTCATCAGATTTGTAGAAATGTGTCACCTGCAGTGAATGGGTGCCGTCAGAATGAGAGTCCAAACAGCTGATAAAAACATCACAATAATCCACACCACTCCAGTCCATCAGTTAAAGGGATAGTTCACCCAAAAATGAAAAGTCTGTCATTTACTCACACTCAAGTAGTTCCAAACCTGTATGAATGTCTTTGTTCTGCCGAACACAAAGGAAGATATTCTGAAGAATGTGGGAAACAGAGGAGTTCTGGGGCACCATTGACTTCCATAGTATTTTTTTTTCCTACTATGGAAGTCAATGGTGCCCCAAAACAGCCTGGTTACAAACTTTCTTCAGAATACCTTCCTTTGTGTTCAGCAGAACAAAGACATTCATACAGGTTTGGAACTACTTGAGCGTGAGTAAATGACAGACTTTTCATTTTTGGGTGAAATATCCCTTTAACTGATGGACTGGAGTGGTGTGGATTACTTGTGGATTATTGTGATGTTTTTATCAGCTGTTTGGACTCTCATTCTGACGGCACCCATTCACTGCAGAGCATCCTTTGCTGAGACACTGATGCAGTGACACATTTCTGCAAATCTTGGATAGCCTGAGGGTTATCACATTTTCATAAAAGTTTCATTTTTGAGTGAACTATACTTGAAACTAAAATAATAATAATAAAAAAAGAGAAAATCTTTAACTAACAAAACAAAGAGTGGAATGCTGGATACTTCATTCATGCACTCAACTGTTGCAGCTTTCCTTATCTATCAGAAGAGGAGAGCCTATTAGATTCCAACGTTGAATAATAAAATTTAAACCTCATGCACTATACATAATATAAATTATACTATATAGTGTATGCTTATACTATGCATTATGTTTGAGAACACAGTGCATAGTATAAGAATATACGATATAGCATAATTAATAGTATGTCTTTTGGGACACAAAAAGCACCATTCGTTTCAGTGCAAAAACATTGGGTTTATTAAAAACTGGGCCTTATATGCAAAAGTCTGTGCTGTTTGGCCATGGCGATTATAACTGTGTTATTAACATTTGCAGAACGCAGGCAGTCAACAAAATTGTATCAAGAAGATTAAGAATGGCAGCAGTAATTTATCAAATGATGGAGAAGCATACTCAGCATCCAGATACACAGTGACAGAAAGCGCATAATTCAACTGAGTGCAAATATAATACGCTATCAACAGGCACAATTAATTAAGAGTGATTCAGAGCACTGAACCTCATTGGCTGCTTTATCCAGGAGAGCTTTCTTGTCGGTGGTTTTGAAGGCTTCTAATGTGTTGGTGTTGTACAGAGTTCCTGGGGCTGGACAGCAGCGAGCCGGTGTGGCTCCGTCACTGAAACATACACTATATTATTTGCATTCACTGATGCACTGTATTATTTGTATTGTGTTTTAACATCATAACGTAACCAGTATTGTATAGGATTTGATTTTGCACAAACCAGGATATGCTGATAAGATAACCATAATAGCTTATCACACTACGGCTCAGGGTAAAATCACTGTAGAGCTTAGCTGTAAGCAGATTATTGTTTTATACTGTATGCAACATGATAAAAGAAATCAATGTCAATAAATAGGTCAACCATAAGAGTATCTAAAGCAAAGGAAAATAATGTTTAAAACACGTTCCAAGGTCTTAGAAATGTACTCTTTGTATTCATTTTGGTTTCATATGGTTTTTGAAAAACACTACGAGTTGTTTAAGGGTCAATGACATATAAGGATTTTCGACAAATACAAAAATAGTAATATCTATTGCAATTGATCAAACATTAAGAATATTGTGTGCACATAAATTCATATTAGAATTTTAAATTAAGTTATTTTAGTGTTTTTTCATCTAGATGAATAAAAAAAATGTCAGGTGGTGCGATCGTGATTTATCTTAAAATTAATTCATTTCCTTAACATGAGTAACATTTTTTTTTTTAAGTTCTCAGTAATTAAAGAGTGTTTAGAAACAAAGTATTAACAGTTTTTTTTTTTTGAGTTTTTGTAAATAATTCTCATTTTTGTTCTAAAAATAATAGAATTAAAATAAATATAAATAATAAATAATTATTTACAAAGATAAATCACGGTCGCACCACCTGACATTTGTTAAAGCAATGGTCAGTACATCTAGATGAAAAAAACACTAAAATCACCTAATTTGAAAGTTTAATATGAATTTATGTGCAAACAACATTCTTAATGTTTGAACAATTGCAATAGATATTATTTTTTTGTATTTGAAAAATCTGAAGTTTGCTTGTCAAAAATCCTTATACGTCATCATTGACCCTTAAATGTTTAAATTCAACTCTCAGATTCTTCACTTTTTTAACAAAACCATGAATTGGTAAATATCAAATATCATGTGTTTTTTTTTGGGGGGGGGGTTCTGTACCATATGCATTAACTAATGTTGACAGATGTTAACATTAATGTAATGTTCACGTTAACTAATGTAGTGAACTACTGTCAAGAAATGGAATCTTGTTTCAAAGTAAATTAACCTATAGTAATATTTGATAGTAGGATTCTAGAACAGAATTAGTAGAATATCCACTTGCCACAATATCTATACAGAATGCACTTGTTGCCTATGCCTTTTGCAGTGCCCTTTGAATCGAATGATTGGAAAGTACCCATTTTTTACGACTTGAAGTAAAATGTGCCTTGTCTTTCAGGTCACCACTGGTATGTTTTTTATGTCTTATTTGGAGAGCAGCAGCGTGGGTGCAGATGGCTGCAGGGGTCAGGAGTAACCCCTCATCACTTCTCCTGGCTCCACCAGACTACTGGGCTGCTGACAGTGATTCTGTGTGGCCAGCGCACTTACTCAGCCATCATAAACGCAATTAATTCTACTGAAACAATCCTTGAGGATTTAACTGGCAAGAAAAAATCATTAATTTCACAAGTAAGAGACGTGATATTGGGGCCATTATCCAAGGCTTTCAGAATAACCACCTGCATTACATGCTCTTAATACAGAAAACTTACACATCAAATGCACTGAACTCCAGTGTCAAGCGTGTCGGCAAGCCAACAGGATCACCTGCGATTTATAACAAAACATCTGCATTATATTACAGCTTAAAGATGGATTAAGTATTCTCGTTCAGCTCTGGAGTTATTAAATGAATCATTGCTGACATACATCTAGAACTAAACACTTTTGCATGATGCACCCATGCTGATGGTGCAAGCAGAGAGAAAATGTCAGATTGGTTGTTTAAGAAGTGGTAGTGAAACACAAAGGATGGCTATGTTAGAACAGCACACTACTATACTACTCTTAATATTTATTAATATGTATATTGCAGACAATATGTGCATGTTTTGTATGCTTGAATGAACTACTACATTTGCCAGTATTCACATTCTGGACAGCTGCTGTATTCAGAATGCAACACTAGCACACTACTGTCTGCATACTGCAGAGACATTTTACAAATACCGCAGAGATATTCTCTTATTATTTCAAAATGGCAAATACCATTTTAGTAGCACTTTACAATAAAGTCCCATTAGTTAATATTAGAAATGCTTTAACAAACAATACATTTGTTACAGTATGTTTTAATTTATGTTAATGTTAGTTAATAAAAAAAACAACAACTGTTTATTGTTACCTCAGATCCATTAAATATTATTAATAGATAAAACGTTTGTATTTAATTTGCAAATGTTGAAATTAACATGAAGTAACATTATTTAAACTTTAAAAATGGACCTCTTTGAACTTTATAGTGAAGTGTTCCAAATAGTGGTATGATGAATTGTTTTCATGTGGTTGTGTTATTGTGTGTTTGGATATTATTGCTCTTTTGTTGGTTTTGATTGCTTCTATTGTCATCATTTGTAAGTCACTTTGGATAAAAGTGTCTGCTAAACGACTAATATATATATATATATATATATACACACATACATACATACATACATACACAGTCATTCAAAATTTTGGATCAGTTAGATTTTTAATGTTTTTTAATTGAAATTGTTGTGCTGTTTAATATATTTTTGGAACCTATGATACTCTTTTCACTGGTTCTTTGATGAATAAAAAGTTTAAAAGAACAGCATTTATTCAGATTAGAAATATTTTCTAATAATATGTTTTTACTATATATATATATATATATTTTTTTTTTTTTTTTTTTATCCATTTAACACATCCTTGCTGAATACAAGTATTAATTTATTTAAAAAAAAAAAAAGAAGAAGAAAGGAAAACAAATTTACTGGCCCCAAACTTTTGATAGGCAGTGTGTGTGTGTGTAAGTGTATATATATATATATATATATATATATATCCATACAGAAATAAAAATGGACAGTTTTAATCAAATTTCAGTTTTTTGGGAAAATGCCTTAACTTCTGTCTAATCAAAGAATGAATGAAGACATACAGTAGATCTTAAAACTTCAACCACAGCACAATGTATTTAAATAAAGACATACAGTAAGACTGAACATACCATCTGACATTACAAAAAACCAAATGTGCTTTATTTTGTCTCTAATCATCAACTATAAAGTGACTTTAATTTTCAGGATCTAAGCAATCTGTTCTGACAGAAGCCTAGCACTTAAGAGGCCAGTGCTGTCAAATCTCTTTCATTACTTCACTCCTCATACTCACCGTTACAGTAGTAGCCTTTGATGTGTTTTGGACTCTCATCTAAGCGGAAGTCGTTGAGCTTCTTCTGGGTGAGCTGATGCCAGAATCCTGCCTCCAGGGCGCTGCAGAACGGGGCAAACTGCAGCTTTGGGGCGGCTGCGCCTCTCTCCATCGACTGCGCTTCCATCAGGACCAATGCTTTTATTCCTTATGACACAGAAAATAAGAGCAAATCATGCCCAGTCACACAATATGAGACAATTCAACCACTGATTATTTTTATTAAACCTTTAACATCATAAAGGTGCTATAAATACAAATATTTTGCCTTGAAAAAAATAGCAATAATAATAATAATCATAATAATGTTTAATTTTTTCAAAACAAGATTATAATGTACAGTGACAGCTAGCCAAGAGATATTTTCATAAATCAAAATAAAATAAAAATGAATTAAATAGTCAAATGTAGTCTTAGAATACATTCCTCGATAGATTGTTAATATTTTCTTATAATAACGCATGCATTTCTTGTTCGATTGGGTTTGTGGAAGTTGGTTAGTTTTGAAGTAGTAGTTCCCTTTTCTCACTTCAACAAGCTTGGATGTCTAAATTCATAAAAAAGTAATATTGTACTAAACTAACAAAACATCTAGACAACTAATTACGTCTTGTCAGCCTAATTAAAGTAAAAGCTGCGCTCTTTAGTAGTAAAAGCACTGAGTCTGTCGCTGTGATCGGGTGTTTGTTCTTTAAACACACTGCAGTAAAGGCACCACACTGAGAATGTGATTTGTGCCAGTTATAATCTCCTAAATGACAAACAGAGAGTCAAAGCAACAATAAACACACATGACAGAAACATCACTCACCAGACAGCGCTTCCTGGTGGAGGTCATATGACCGCGGTCAGCTTGCGCGCATGCGCAGTCGCTTTGTTTTGGTTTCTGAGCAGAGCTAACGCGCTAACGCTTCACAAATTACTTTAAAATTAATTTAATAAGTAAACATGTACCGACCGAATGGAAGCCGTTGTGGCGTTTTCGCTGGTGCTACAACTGGTTAAAGCTTTATATTTAATATTTTGTCATTTCAAAAAACGCTTTCTAATAGTCGGTGTTAGCATACGCGCTTGTCTGATAAATGTTTTGAAGCATCATATTATCGTTGTCAAATAACGTTAACCAGTCGCTTAAACGGTTCAGATGGGTGTCAAATCCTCTTGTGCTGCGTTAATGTCCAAAATAAAAAGTCTTAAGGTGCCAAAACCATCGAATAAAAGACAAAAACCCAAAACAAAAGGAAAACACAAACTAATAGACAAGAAAATACTGACAAAAACTTATAAACGCTGTTTCTTTTCATTGTAACTCTATTAGATGAATCAGTTCATGTGTCGGGTGCCGTGCAAAGCAGAAGGGCGATAGTGAACTAGCCAGAAAATCCAGACTGATATACAGCATGACACCTTTACAAAAGCTGTGACTGAGCTCCTGAGTCAGTCGAGATGAGCAGCATTCCTGTCCTGGGACGTCCTGCCTGCAGAATCAAGGTCTTTTATCAAGCCGGGATTATGATCTAAAACTCCCAAGCTAATTTACATGCAGCTCGTGCTTACAGTAATGCATTTGCAATGGAAGACTGTCAGTCAGGTACTGCAAGTGGCATCAGAAATGAACGATAAAAATATAAAACTAAGTGTGTCAAAGTGTATGCATAACTTATAAACACTTAACATGTTACCATGCAAAGCATGCTATGTCTAATTGTTCAATTCTAAATATTTAATTATGATCATGATAACAAACCTGATAACTATCCCATGATATCTGCTCAAGTATGCCAGAAAGGCACGCGATGCATCTGTACAGCAATAGGCATTGCATTAATGATGCATAAACACAAGTTCATCTACCTAAAGTGGTCACACTTAAAAATCACAATTTTGATAACTTTACAAATTTAATTTTTTACATTTCACTGAATTCATGCACATGCTTCAGTAAAAATGTCTGATATTTTTGCTTTTGTTACATTTTCACCTTTTAATTCTACAACACTGTTTAACATTTTGTTTTTACCCACCTTTTTATTTATTTATTTATTTATTTTTCCTGTTTTAATGAAAATGATCAGTATGCCACAAATACGGCTCGAGCTTTTAGACAGGGTTTCTGTGGATCTAAAAGGGTCTTAAAAAGTCCTAATTCATCCTTCTGCAGTTTGAGGCCTTAAATGTTATCAATCAAGGCAGAAATTTATACTTTTGAATTCTTATATTCAAGTTATGGCACATAATGTTGCAAAAAATAAATAAATACAAATCTTCCTCAACATTTTTGTTTTCCAATACAAATATCTAAACATCCTTAAATCGAAAATACATTTACAGATGCAAAAGTAAGATTATGTTTTGAACAAAAAAAAGTGAAAAAAACACTTTTTACAGTGCGATCAAAAGGTAAAAGATATATAGAGCTATTTAAGCCTTAAACTTTTTATTTATCTATTTACGTGTGTATTTATTTGTTTGTTTGTATGCAAAAAAAGAATCAGAAGTCTTACATTTACCACCTGCAAAAACCAGCCCAATCTCATGGCAATTCGTACATATTTTACGAGGTGGCTAATTCGTACGACCTCACTCATACAAATTCATACGAGTTTTACTAAATCGTACGTATTTTACGAGTTGCCAATTCGTATGAATTTGTACGAATGACCTACACCTAACCCCGCCCCTAAACCTACCCGTCACTGGGGTTTAGACAAATCATACAAAATCGTACGAGTGAGGTCGTACGAATTTGTACGAATTAGCCACCTCGTAAAATACATACAAATTGGTCGTGAGATAGCGTTGGCAAAAACCCTAGTAGAGTAATAAATGAAGAGTATTTAACATCAAAACCATGTCATCTTTACTTACATGTTAATTTTACATTGAATAGGTTCAGTTGATAGGAATTAAAATTACATTAAATAGTTCATGCTTTCTTTTTAAAACTTAAAGGCCATTCTGAACATGCTTGATTATCATACACCCAGAATTTCATTGTTCAGCTGAAGCTGTTTGCATGTGGCATCTTCGAGCTCTCTGCGGACAGTGTGCATTCACTTTTGACCAAACTCATATTTGGCTTCAGCTGATAGGAATTAAATTTACATTAAATAGTTCCTCATTTCCCATTTACTGTAGACTTTCTACAGGACCATCACAAAGACCTCTCTGCAAAGACAGCACTGAATGCAGCATCGGAAATGCTGAAATTACAGGACAGTCGCCAAAATATACATCTAAAGTTTATTTTAAGAAAACCATCTAATTATAGCAAGAATGGCACTTTTGTTCCACCAATCACATGGTTTCATAGAAAGTGACAGGCACTAACTGAGAGCTAACAATGAAAACTGTTAGAAGAAAAAGAGAATTGAATGGGACTAAGCACTGCAATGCATTAGTATTATATATAATTGCTTTTCCATAACTTTGTAGTCCATTTCATCGTCACCTCAACGCTGCACATGCATGTAAAACACAGAATGTGTGGAATGTATACAAGCATTCTGCCGTCTGTTGTTTAATATACAGTGGGTACGGAAAGTATTCAGACCCCCTTAAATTTTTCACTCTTTGTTATATTGCAGCCATTTGCTAAAATCATTTAAGTTCATTTTTTTTTTCCTCATTAATGTACACACAGCACCCCATATTGACAGAAAAACACAGAATTGTTGACATTTTTGCAGATTTATTAAAAAAAGAAAAACTGAAATATCACATGGTCCTAAGTATTCAGACCCTTTGCTCAGTATTTAGTAGAAGCACCCTTTTGATCTAATACAGCCATGAGTCTTTTTGGGAAAGATGCAACAAGTTTTTCACACCTGGATTTGGGGATCCTCTGCCATTCCTCCTTGCAGATCCTCTCCAGTTCTGTCAGGTTGGATGGTAAACGTTGGTGGACAGCCATTTTTAGGTCTCTCCAGAGATGCTCAATTGGGTTTAAGTCAGGGCTCTGGCTGGGCCATTCAAGAACAGTCACAGAGAGTTGTTGTGAAGCCACTCCTTCGTTATTTTAGCTGTGTGCTTAGGGTCATTGTCTTGTTGGAAGGTAAACCTTCGGCCCAGTCTGAGGTCCTGAGCACTCTGGAGAAGGTTTTCGTCCAGGATATCCCTGTACTTGGCCGCATTCATCTTTCCCTCGATTGCAACCAGTCGTCCTGTCCCTGCAGCTGAAAAACACCCCCACAGCATGATGCTGCCACCACCATGCTTCACTGTTGGGACTGTATTGGACAGGTGATGAGCAGTGCCTGGTTTTCTCCACACATACCGCTTAGAATTAAGGCCAAAAAGTTCTATCTTGGTCTCATCAGACCAGAGAATCTTATTTCTCACCATCTTGGAGTCCTTCATGCGGGCTTTCATGTGTCTTGCACTGAGGAGAGGCTTCCGTCGGGCCACTCTGCCATAAAGCCCTGACTGGTGGAGGGCTGCAGTGATGGTTGACTTTCTACAACTTTCTCCCATCTCCCGACTGCATCTCTGGAGCTCAGCCACAGTGATCTTTGGATTCTTTACCTCTCTCACCAAGGCTCTTCTCCCCCGATAGCTCAGTTTGGCCGGATGGCCAGCTCTAGGAAGGGTTCTGGTCGTCCCAAACATCTTCCATTTAAGGATTATGGAGGCCACTGTGCTCTTAGGAACCTTAAGTGCAGCAGAAATTTTTTTGTAACCTTGGCTAGATCTGTGCCTTGCCACAATTCTGTCTCTGAGCTCTTCAGGCAGTTCCTTTGACCTCATGATTCTCATTTGCTCTGACATGCACTGTGAGCTGTAAGGTCTTATATAGACAGGTGTGTGGCTTTCCTAATCAAGTCCAATCAGTATAATCAAACACAGCTGGACTCAAATGAAGGTGTAGAACCATCTCAAGGATGATCAGAAGAAATGGACAGCACCTGAGTTAAATATATGAGTGTCACAGCAAAGGGTCTGAATACTTAGGACCATGTGATATTTCAGTTTTTCTTTTTTAATAAATCTGCAAAAATGTCAACAATTTTGTGTTTTTCTGTCAATATGGGGTGCTGTGTGTACATTAATGAGGAAAAAAATGAACTTAAATTATTTTAGCAAATGGCTGCAATATAACAAAGAGTGAAAAATTTAAAGGGGTCTGAATACTTTCCGTACCCACTGTATGTATTGTATATGACATAGAGGTGGTATGAAACAACATATTTAATCTTCACATGACCTCAGTGTTACATTGTTCATCAACCAGAGACATCCAGTTACTGGCTGTGTCCGAAAGCTGAAAAACACTGCCTCTGAAGGCAACATACAGAGGTAGAAAAGCAATAAGGCACATCCGAATCCAATGATCGTGTCATTTTATGTCTACTGAGATACCTTCGTCTGATGATTTTTGATGAATCCTTCACTGCCTTTAATATCCTATAGTAAAAGATGGCATATGAAAACTGGTTGGTGCTCATTTTGTGTGTTTTTGACCAACTTTTTCCACTTTTGATGTTATTTCTAGCAAGTAATTAAATATTTGCTTAGTTATCACCAAAGCTTTCTTTATTATATTGTAGATTATTCCACCTTCATGCTGCCTCAGAAATCTCTCTAAAGTCGTTTTTGTGAGGTGCCTTCAAATGCAAACACTGCCTGGAAAGTCATTGCCTGATAAGGCCAGCTAAGCAACGAGTCAGCTGCCTAAGCTTTCGGACGCAGCCATTATGTCTAAAATGTTTTAAAGATGTAATTATGTGTTTTAATGTTGCATTAGATGTTACAGTTTATATCAGTTTTGTTCAAGCCATCATTTGTATTGTTAAAAACAAAGATCAGGTGAAATGCATTGCATTGCAAATCATCCATTAGTTCCATGTATACAGACAAGTTGTGCAAAGTATGCATACACCACTGCTTTCTTTTTAAAACTTCAAGGCCATTCCGAACATGCTTGATTATCATACACCCAGAATTTTAATGTTCAACTGAAGCTGTTTGCATGTGGGATTTTCCAGCTCTCTGCGTACAGTTTTGACCAAACTAATATTTGATTAAACCGCCTGTAAAATATATATATGCACCACACCTGCTATTTAAACATAAGCAATGCCAGAAGGCATTAACCACATCAAACCAAAGCTGTACTGATGGTACATCACCCTCAATAGCAAAGTTTCATGAATTATTATTTTAGCGTTGTTTAATTTAAAAGTAAGTTGCTACTATACCATGATTACGTCAGATCTAAGTGCTGAAGCAGCAACATAAGTGCTCAGTTTCATAACACTCTGAATAAATTTATCATATAATCTGATGCAGATTACATTCAGCAATAAATAATAAAACTGCTCTGTACTTACAAGATACCAAAAAATAACACAAGCATGGCAGATTCACAAAACTACCAATGTACAAAGTGTCACAAGAAACGCTTAGAAAACACCAATAGTTTTACAGTTTTATAAACTTTATCTATCGATATGACATATCTTTTTGAACACCCTTTTGAAGTTTTCATTGCACAGCGGGTATATGAAGGGATTCAGGGTGGAGTTGATGTACCCTAGCCAAATTGTGAACATATGAAGGTCATGATGCACACAGGTCTCACACAAGGCCATGACCATGAAGGTGATGAAGTACGGGATCCAGCACACCATGAAGACACCAATGATGAAGCCGAGCTGCCTGGCGGCTTTCCGCTCCTTCCGGATGCGCATGCTGTGGATGCTCTGCTTGGACTGTTCACAGAGCTTCTGCCACGTTTGTTTGGCGGGGAGCGTGTTAGTGGTATCCAGCGGAGGGCTGTTCTCAGCCCAGGGCGACGGTGGTGACGGCGGAGCGCTGTGATTGCAGAGAACCGTAGCGTAATTGTGAATATCCACAGCCGCTGCACTCTCACACATGTTGCCAACAGAGTTTGGCACTAACACATTACAGTCGTTCGCATTCATGAATGTTTTGGGCTGAGCGTTGTTCTCGGACTGCAAGAAGGCGAGAGATAACGAAGGCGGGCATTCAGCGACGGTTTCCCCGTCGTCGCTCTGAAACGAAGCCTCGTTGGAGTCTTGCACGCTCTTTCTCATGCGCTTCGAAAGACTGAACATTGCTTTCGTCTTGTAACAACTCTTCCTCTTTCTCTCTGATGTAGAGTCCTCGTTGTTGTCTCTTGAGTTGTAAGGCTGCTCCAAACTGTATTGATCCAGCAGGCCCTCGTTTTGAGAGAACGCCTGTGAAGCCAGACTCTCTCTCTCTGAGGCTTTGGTTATCTGCAGTTGCATCCCGTTATGCAACGTGTCATCTGCTTCGGTTTTCACCATCGGACCGGCAAAGTTCTCCCACTCTTTGTAATGATCGCGGACTGCGATGAAAATCTGCGAGTAGAACAGAAGCATCAGAAAGGAGGGGATGTAGAAGTTGAGGATGGCTGTCAGGACTTTGAACCAGGTGACGAAGCGGAAGTCCGTGTCGCACTGGTTCTCCAGCTCTGGCTTTCTGTCGACTCGAGCAAACATCCGCCAGCCCAGGATGGGAATGATCCAGGTCATGGAGAGCAGCCATGCGCTACAAATCAACAGCGTTGCTCTTCCTCGCGTCCGATACTTTAGATACTGTAAAGGGTGGCGTACGGAGCGGTACCTGTCCAAGCAAAGGATAAACAAGCTAAAAATGGAGGCTGTGCTCGCCACATAGTCCATGACCAGCCAGAACTGGCAAATAACACGACCCAGTTTCCACTCGTCCTCAAGAAGGTAGACCAGATTCAAGGGCATGACTGTCGCCCCCACAATGAGGTCCGCTATGGAGAGGCTGACGATGTACAGGTTTCCTACTGTGTGTAAAGTCCGTTCCTTTCTCACGGCAAAAAGGACCAGCAGGTTCATGATGACCGTCAGAAGAGAGAGCGTGCCGAGCAGAATCCCCAGCACCGCATTGTTCATGTGATGGTGGAAGGGAGTGGACGCATTCGAAAGACTTGTGACGTTGGGTTCGGGGTGTTCTTGAATAATTCTTTTCCCATTTGTTGCGGTGAGTATCGTTGTTGTCTCCATTGGGCACGTGTCACATGATGTCAAAGTTGTGAGAAAGCACATAGTGACTTTGGGTTTTCAAATTCATATCCACATAATGGAGTTTCTGAAAAACAAAACCAGAGAGAATGCATCAGCTTGAGTTCGTATTGTGCGCTTATTGATGTGTGACTCACTGTGCTGAATGAATGGAGACATCATATTTCTGATGCGCTCAGTCCACATGACTGAAATGTCATGTTCTTACGACAGCACAGACGCAAGCGGGTTCATTAAGAAGCAGTCGCTGGGACCAGGGATGTTTAGAAAATATGTGAGACACACATTGTCTGGTTGCTAAGAGAGATGGTTTCTATCCATGCTTCACCATAAATAAAACCCTAGACCTTAACAAACCCTTGGCTGTGTCTGTCTAGGCTCTCATCTCAGGTTAGATCTCTCATTGGAAGTTGTCCGTATAAGCGTATTATGTTGTCAGGGCTCACCCTCTTTATACATTCAAACATCTTTTTTTTTATTTTCTTATTTTTTGTCACTTGATTTATGATATGTGAAATTTGGATGAGAAAAGAAAGTGTGCACCCATAATACATAATGTGAAGTACATGTAGATGCGTTGCCTCTTAGGTAGATAGGTAGAATTTTCTTTAAATCTATCTTATAATTGTTTCCCTGTCGTTTAAAATCCTATAGCTTTGTTTCTTCCATGGAACTTGAGAGAAGAAATTCAGCAGAATTCCCATGCTGGAAATAGGCTTGAATACTTGGATAAAAACAGCAGCAGAGATTATTAATGATGTGCTGTCTGTTCCACACATACTGTATGATATGACTTAAGAAGAAATATTGTGTATATTTGAATTGCATTTATTCTGCTTTTTGGAGCTTGATAGCCCCTGGTCACTGTCTACTGCTGTTTCATGGAAAACAGCAAATTCTGCAGAAAAAAAAAAAAAGTCATAGAGGTTTGGTGAGTGACAAAATGATGACAGAATGTCATTAATGCTCACTTTAATCTGAATTGAACACTCTTAATGTTCGCACAACAATTTAACATCAATACACTAATGTTCACTGTTTGTGATTTTGAGGAAGAGGCTTATTATACCTGAACACCTCATGATACAATGCAGGTCATCAATCATGCTGTTTCTCAAGTCCTGTTATATCTAAAGAAGTTGCATTAGGAAAAACTGTTAAAAGAAGCATTAGCTTGCATCACACAGTATAAGCACGTGAACCTAAAGCACTGTTTTTATTTTTTTTTTTATTTTATTTTAATTTTTTTTGTATAAACACAAAGACTGAACATGAAGCCACACATATACTTGCACCAACTATTTATGCATTTCTGTAAACCTGAGAGCTTTAAGGTTTACAGCGTTGCACTCAGGTTATGTACATTCTCCAAACAAATTTGTAACGATTTCTCGACGCATTAGAGTGGATCGTAATGTGGAGAAACCCAAGCTATAGTGATGCACTTCATCTCACCGATGCGCCACGCTTAAAACATGCACGCGTTAATCGTTTTCTGAAGAGTAGTGCGTAAATTGTGCGTAATTGTGATCTCGCCATTTACTGACAAACTCTTCATTCACTGCCTTTTTTATTGGATGAAGCTCAGCGAAAGGAAAGCGATGCATGTTCTTCGCGGAGAAGCCGTGCTTCAGTCGACACCTGTGGAATGCTTGTCATCTGTGCGTAAAGTCGAATAATTCTATCAAAGTGCGCGCTGTCTGTCCATCAGTCACGAGAGCAAACATTAGTCACTTTTACATAACTGGTGTAGTGATTCTCTTCAGTGACATTAATTTAGCTCTAAATGTGATTAGATTGTAATCATAAGCACGAATGGAAACTTACCCTTCCGGCTCGCAGTAATTTCCCGGCAGGAATTGATCTCCACAGATCTGATGTTCACTTCGACTGAACTGGACGCTGACTGACGATTTACTGCTCTGAAGGGTCTCAGAAGTGTCTCGTGAATGTCTCATGGATGGACCCACACACACACACACACACACAGAGAGAGAGAGAGAGAGAGAAGGAAGGAGAGAGAGAAATCCATTCTTCATATGCTATGCATTTTTTTTTTTTTTTTTTTTTTACAATGGTCTTTGTATGGCTATTTATTAAAATCTTTACCTAACTAGTTGTTCTTAGGTAAAAAAAAAATAATAAAAAAAATAAAAATTAAAATAAAAAAATATATAAAAAGACCTTTTCAAAATTGTCAAATAATGTTTATAAATCTCTCTCTTTTTGTCAACTTTTTTTCTTTCAATTGGAAATTAGATAAATGACAAAATGTTAATACCATCCCTGTAAAAACTATCCCTTTAGAATATTTTGGCAGTATTCTCGTTAAAAATAAGCACATCTAATGTACAAGTGTGTTTTTTCCCCCAAATAAATATCATATAAAGTCATGTACTGTAACTGGGAAATAATGACACCTCATGGCTTGTGATGTTCCTTTGGGAGCGTCTGCTCAATGAATAAATGTAAATAAATATCATGATGGTGGTATTTAGTCCTGAACGGAGGTCTAAATTTTCTTTATGTAAAATATAATTTCTGACTGTAACACTGTAATATTTGAAGTGACAGCAAAAGAGCAAAGGCTTTAGGCGCTATGTTGAACTAATGAAAGTCTGGCTGAAGCTCAGGGTCTTTCCTAAATGATGGAACAACAGAAAAAGCAGATGATGAAGGAGGACACGTCTCACTTTGCTGGCCATAAATCAGTGGCTTGAGGACAGCTTGTGTTATATAGCAGCAGCGCCAGGGCTAATGAACTGGATGTGTCTCTTGAATTGAAATGTCTCATCTGTCACGCATACTTGTGTCTTGATTGTACAACCTTCATTCAAGAGCCGGAGACTGACAGCCTAACTACCTCTTCTATGTGTTAAGGAAATAGGACCTTATTACAAGTCAGTGAACCAAATAACACTCCAGTTTGTGTGTTTTCAAGAGCATATAAGAGCCATAATAATGAGCTTGGATGCTTATTCACATCTAAGAGAGAGTACATCATATTTTAAATCAAACATGGAATCATACTTATATGTTGGTGGTCTTATTTTGTATTGATTCTTCAGGGTATGTTTTTTAAAAAAATGTATGGTTACCCTTTATAATAAGTTTACAGTAACTGTAAGTACTTATGAATAATTACATTTATAGTTTATAGTTAATTCATAGTGTATAAATTGTAGTCTGTACATTGTTACATTAATAGCTTATATACAAATAGTGAGTTTTTCATTCATTGTCACTGTGATTAACAAGTTATTATTGTTTATCTCATATGTGTACCCAAATGATTTACATTATTTTAAGTGATTTAATCCTACCTTTATTAGATGTTAATTGCGTAAATGCATGAATGTGTATCAGTTCACTTTAGCATTTCTTTACATTTCTTTAGTATTAATAACTTTTATTTATTTATTTATTTTTTTACTATTTTTTTCTATCTTTTTTCTACTATTAGCAATCCTTTACTACTAGTTTCAAATCAGACTGGTCTCATAGTATATACATAGATATTTATGTAGATTTTTTTTTTTTTTGTATGTTTGGATATACGATGAAATGTACAAAATTGTACAGTGAAAATATTTTTAGTTACAATATGAGCCGCTCACATGTATGTGAATGCTCTGTGAAGTTCTCTTCACAGAAACTAAAAGGCAACTAAAACATATCCCACTTGTCCCAGAAGTAAGAAGTGTTTTGAATGGTATTTCACATTGATTTTGTTTCAGGTTGAAATGTTTTTTTTTTGTGTTTTCATAAATAAACTAAAAGGATGCATTTAGATGCATGCCTCTGTTCTTTCTGTCTCCCCATCCTCAACATTACAGATGCCTATCACAGCCCTTTCATTGTGCTTTCATTGTGTTGCTCAGGAGTTGATGACCCTCCTGCATCCCCAGCTCCTCCTCTCATCAGCAGTCGGGACTGGCCTTCAGATAGGGGCTAAGCACTGCAGCTGAGGAGGCACCTTTTATTTTATTTTATTTTTTTTATTTGTAATCTTACGCTGTTGCTGCTCTTGAGTCTATGGCAACCCACAGATCCACTTATGGATAGGGTGACCATACGGGCCATTTTTATGGGATGTGTCCTTGCCGTCAGTTACGTTAAGGTGTAATGCTTGATCTATGAATGAGAACACAGCCTTGGAGCTGTCCACGGTGCTCACAGCATGTTGTAGTAGTCCAGGCTCATTGGTCACCTGCTTGTTAAGTGCTGCTCTGCTCAGTGTATCACTTATGTAAATCTCAGGGCCAGGCTTGTAAATGACATTCAGGTTGTAGTTTTGCAGCTGCAACATCATGCATTGGAGACGTTTGGGAGCACTCAGGAGTGATTTCTTAAAAATCGTCACAAGAGGCTTATGGTCGGTTTCAGCTGTGATTGTCTCCCTGCCATACAGATAGTGATGAATCCTCTGACATGCAAATACTATGCTCAAGCATTCTTTCTTGATTTGGGCATAGTTTTGTTCAGTACGAGTGAGTGCCCGAGAGGCAAATGCCACAGGTTGTCCCTGCTGAAGTAGACAGCAGCCCAGGTCGTTCTTGCTGGCGTCGCTTTGTATTGTCACTGGCTTGTCAATGTCATAGTACTTCAAAATGGGTGTGTCCATAATCATGCGTTTTATTTCTTGAACTGCCTCGTCATGTTTGGGAAGCCAGTGCCACGCAATGCCTTTGTCCAGCAACCTGCGAAGCGGCTCACACACCTCTGAGAGCCGTGGGAGAAATTTGGCCAGATATGTCACAAATCCGATGAATCGTTGAACAGCCGTCACATCCTGTGGTGTTGGCATTGCCAGAACAGCTTTCGTTTTTTCTGGGTTGATCCGTAAGCCTTCCGCCAATAATATGTTCCCATGAAAGTTTCAGAATTTCACAGCTCTGCAGCGTTCCATCAGTGCGCGGAGATTTTTGTTGTTATCTAACTCGGCTTCTGCGTCTGAGTCACCGCAGCCAACCACCACTATGTCATCCGTGATGGTCTCATCAACAGCTCGTGTTGCTTGCATTGATAGATCTCAGGTGCCACAGAAACACCGAAAGGCAGTTTCCACCATCTCATCCGCCCCCATGGTGTCCAGAATGTTGTCATTAAACTGCTCTCATTGTCCTGTCTACAGTGTAAAAAGGCATCACTAACGTCCGCCAGCGTGAACAGACGTGCTTTGGGTAGTTCATACAGAATGTCCTCGAGTGTTGTCATGTGGTAATGCGATCTTTGTAGCACTTGATTCAGGTGTTTTGGATCTATACATATCCTTACTTTGTCTGGCTTGGCTATGACTACCATGTTGCTGATCCATGGGGTAGGTTCAGTGACAGATGTGATGTGTCCATCTCTGATGTATCGAGCTGTTCTTTTACTCTGGCTTTCAAGGTCACCGGTACGTTCCGTGGTGTGCACTGCACTGGCAACACGCTGCTGTCGAGCACAAATCAAATCTCTCCTGGGACAGACTCGACTGGGTCATTAAACACGTCCTTGAAACTGCAAACTAGCTGTTTCTTTGTGAGAGGCATGTCTGGGCATGCAACAAGTTTGGGAAGCTCCTCCGGGATGATAAATTATATAGTCCTAGCCGCTGACATGTGTCACTCGAAAGTAGTGGCTCTTGATCGGCTTCTACCACTTCGAGGACTAATTTATGTTTGGTGTCCTTTACAGTACATTCTGTGTGAAATCTCCCCAGGGAAAGCATTGTGGCACCAGAATACAATTTCAGTCTTCTTGTACTTGGCTACAGGGGGTTTTTATGATCCAGTTTCTCTTTGATAATGCGGCTCATAACATTACAAGTTGGTCCTGTGTCTAGTTGACAGGCCTGCTTTTTTTTTTTATTAAGTGTCAGGTTAACGAACCATCTTGGACCTGGGGACTTTACGGTGTCAATGCATTCCTCAGCAGTGAAAAGCTGACCCTCACTGTAGGGTCCTTGCTCATCCTGACCATCATCCATCATTATATTAACTCTGCCTGCCCTATCGGCTCTCTGTCGGGCTCTACACACCATGGCGAAATAATTCAATACACCACATGATCGACACGTCTTTCCATATGTGGGACACTGCTCTCTGCCTTTTTTGTGACCATCCCCACAATACTTGCAACCCACAGTCCTGAGTGTTTGCTCATTGCTCATTTCGCCATCCTTGCGTTTCAGTCTCTGTGCTTGTGCGACGTTAACACTGTCACTGATTGTGTTGTCAATTGCTTTTACACGTTGTTCCGTCGCTTCTGCCAATCGGCATATTTCTACACTCTGTGACAAAGTCAGCTCAAGTTCATGCAATAGGCGCCGCCTGGTGTTCTCTTTAGCAATTCCCGGACAAGTCTATCACGAATCATTTTATCTTTGAGTTCCTTGTATTCGCAGGTTGATGCTCGTTCCTGTAGCCTCGTGAGAAAACTATCAATAGGCTTGTCCACTTTGTGCTTGCAACACCCGAACATATACCTTTCGTAGATCACATTTTTCGCAGGCTTGAAGTAGTTTCCTAGGGCATCGTTTATGGATTTTGGATCTTTCGTTTGTTCCTCACTCAACACAATATTGTGACTGTAGATATGTCGACATTCGTTGCTCATTAAGCACCGCAGTGCTGCCGCTCTCACCTCTTTGGGCTTCTCAATTAATCCCGTAGCTAGTTCATAGTCCTTGAATTCCGCTCTGAAATTATCCCAATTTTTTTATATATCCCCGGACATCCGCATGCCCTCGGGTGCGGGAATGCTGTTCAAGGCCATGTTCAGATTTTAGTGCCTACTTCTGACACCATGTTTGTGTTCAAAGCAATAAACAAGCATGAGCTGAATCAATCTGCAACTTTATTAACAGGCCTCAGCACGAACTGTGCGTGAACCAGCACAACAGCGTCACCACAGGATACAGGCCATATATGGTATTTCACTGTGTAACAACGACTGATTGTTCAATGACAAGAGATTAAAATATTGCTTGAAATTGTTCTAGGCAAGAGTGTATGAACACAGAAAGTCAACAGACAATGATTTAATCCCCCAGTGAGCAAACCAGAAACAACATCAGCAAGGAAAAAATCTCAGGAGAGCCTAGGCTGCACCTGGGGAGCTGGTTCTTCTCTGGCTAAACATTTTCAATAATGGCTGTGGATTCAAAAACATATATTATCTTATTGAGTCTTTGTAGCAGGGAGTGTTTATAGAAAGTGTCTAGTGGGCATATAGTGGGACGAGTGCGTTACTACAGGTGGTTTGTATAGCCCACTCACCTGTGTGTAGCACACTCAGAATTGCACTTAGGAAAATTGTCAATAGTTATTTATAAGTTGGGGGGCTGAGGTGTTCATGGTTTCAGAGGGGGACAGGGAGATTGGAGTTAAGAGCTCTCACAGCCTGGGGAAAAAAGCTGTTGAGCAATCTGACTGAACGAGCTTTGATACTCCAGTACCTTTTACCTGATGGCAGGAGCTGGAACAGGTTGTGGGAGGGGTGGGTGAGGTCCTTCACGATGCTGGAGGCCTTGCTGGAGCATCGTGCAAGGAACACGTTGACGTGTCACGCGCCCAATGTTGTGAATGCGCTCAGGACAGTTGGACATTGCGGTGGATCAGAGGTAAAAAATGATATAAATACTGTTCAGTTTCTTGCACAGACCGATTGTTTCATGTCTTAAGACCTCAATGTATTTTTGTTGTACTTTGGTGTAATTTACATATTTATTTCTGAAATGCTGTCAAGTATTTAAAAGAACAATACTTCATAGCTGCTCCACCGCAGCGACTGGGAGCAGAAAGAGAAGAAAAGCACGTAAACATTCTAAATGAGTCTTTATTATGGCAGAAGCAGGTATGCAATATAATTTTAAAATGTGTATTACAAACAGATATATATCTCGTATAACCTATGTACAACTATAGTGCGTCTATTGCCCTATTTTTAAACAGGAGATTTAAAGAATCAAATAATAAATAGGATTATATACAGGTGCATCTCAATAAATTAGAATGTCGTGGAAAAGTTCATTTATTTCAGTAATTCAGCTCAAATTGTGAAACTCGTGTATTAAATAAATTAAATTTAAGTCTTTGGTTCTTTTAATTGTGATGATTTTGGCTCACATTTAACAAAAACCCACCAATTCACCATCTCAACAAATTAGAATATGGTGACATGCCAATCAGCTAATCAACTCAAAACACCTGCAAAGGTTTCCTGAGCCTTCAAAATGGTCTCTCAGTTTGGTTCACTAGGCTACACAATCATGGGGAAGACTGCTGATCTGACAGTTGTCCAGAAGACAATCATTGACACCCTTCACAAGGAGGGTAAGCCACAAACATTCATTGCCAAAGAAGCTGGCTGTTCACAGAGTGCTGTATCCAAGCATGTTAACAGAAAGTTGAGTGGAAGGAAAAAGTGTGGAAGAAAAAGATGCACAACCAACCGAGAGAACCGCAGCCTTATGAGGATTGTCAAGCAAAATCGATTCAAGAATTTGGGTGAACTTCACAAGGAATGGACTGAGGCTGGGGTCAAGGCATCAAGAGCCACCACACACAGACGTGTCAAGGAATTTGTTAAGCCACTCCTAAACCACAGACAACATCAGAGGCGTCTTACCTGGGCTAAGAAGAAGAAGAACTGGACTGTTACCCATTGGTCCAAAGTCCTCTTTTCAGATGAGAGCAAGTTTTGTATTTCATTTGGAAACCAAGGTCCTAGAGTCTGGAGGAAGGGTGGAGAAGCTCATAGCCCAAGTTGCTTGAAGTCCAGTGTTAAGTTTCCACAGTCTGTGATGATTTGGGTTGCAATGTTATCTGCTGGTGTTGGTCCATTGGGTTTTTTGAAAACCAAAGTCACTGCACCTGTTTACCAAGAAATTTTGGAGCACTTCATGCTTCCTTCTGCTTACCAGCTTTTTAAAGATGCTGATTTCATTTTCCAGCAGGATTTGGCACCTGCCCACACTGCCAAAAGCACCAAAAGTTGGTTAAATGACCATGGTGTTGGTGTGCTTGACTAGCCAGCAAACTCACCAGACCTGAACCCCATAGAGAATCTATGGGGTATTGTCAAGAGGAAAATGAGAAACAAGAGACCAAAAAATGCAGATGAGCTGAAGGCCACTGTCAAAGAAACCTGGACTTCCATACCACCTCAGCAGTGCCACAAACTGATCACCTCCATGACACGCCAAATTGAGGCAGTAATTAAAGCAAAAGGAGCCCCTACCAAGTATTGAGTACATATACAGTAAATGAACATACTTTCCAGAAGGCCAACAATTCACTAAAAATATTTTTTATTTTTATTTTTTTTATTTATTCTTTTTTTTTTTATTGGTCTTATGAAGTATTCTAATTTGTTGAGATTGTTGGGTTTTTGTTAAATGTGAGCCAAAATCATCACAATTAAAAGAACCAAAGACTTAAACTACTTCAGTCTGTGTGCATTGAATTTATTTAATACACGAGTTTCACAATTTGAGTTGAATTACTGAAATAAATGAACTCTTCCACAACATTGTAATTTATTGAGATGCACCTGTATTATGATTGTTCGTTTCCTTTTCCAGGGGTCCGTGGGAGCAAAGGAGTGGGGAGACGCTGGAGCGGTGGATATCGCAGAGATTCCTTGGAGGTAAGAGACAGGTAAGTAAACACAGGGTAGTCATGCAGAAGGTATGTGAACGGTAGACCCGAATAGGAGGGAGTGTGGAGAGTGCGCAGATATAGTGGAGCTTAACTGCAGATGGCAGGTGCAGGTGATCAGAAAACAGGTGCTGGTGATTGTGACTGATGACAGGGAACTTGTGACCAATACATATTACACAATAATAAGAATAAATTTGTAAATAAAATTAATTTTATTTACAGCAGACAATCATGTGACTGGCCACGTGAGCAGCGCGTTCCTGGGTTCGTAGGATCACAGAACTCGCTCCTCCACTGTGAATAAATCGCCATCTGAATCCTTGAGTTTTATCACTGAAGTGATATGTAAATTTATTTTTACAGGCGTCCATATGAGAAACAATCACCGTCTGAATTGGGCTTTAGAAGCTATTAAGCAGACAGTCCACTAATACTCTAATGACTGCTAGCTGACATGTAGTTGCAAAGTTGTTAGTAGAATGTCTAAAGTGGACAATCAAAATAAAGTGTTACTCCACTTCTTGATTCCTGCGCCCTCACCACTGCAGTCACCACCATACCAGTCGCTGCACCAGTCCCCACTCCTTTTATGGCTTATGTTGTCAGTCCCATGGCTAACCCAGTGCCCTACTCTAGTTTGGTGGAGGAAAGCAATGCATTTCTACTACAAAGTTCTCTGGCAAAGAGAGCAAAGATCTCCTTTATAATCTCTTTACTAACAGGAAAAGCACTGCAGTGTGCCTAGATGATCTGGTAGCAGTTGGGACTGGTAACACAGTCTCTAGACAGCTTTGTAGCTCATTTTTTGGTAAACCCATTTGTGACTTTTCCATCAGTGACCAATTGTACCATCTGCACTAAGGGAAGATATCTGTCTCAGAATATGCTTTGAAGTTTTGCACATTGGTAGCAGTGGGTGTATGGAATGAATTTTCTCTCCTCATGGCGTTTTGTGAAGGGTTGTCATCACAATTTTGACTGCATCTCGCGCCATACAATGATACCATCAGCCTTGAGAGATTCATGCAACTAGCCATCCGAGTGTCCCAACATATGCAGGGTTGTAAGGACAGCTCCCAGCATCAGCCCCATATTATCCACCAGCTAGAGCCTGCCAGCTCTCCAGAATCAGAGCCGATGCAAATTGAATCCACTCGACTCCCAATGGCTGAGCGACGACACTGGCTGACTCAGGGTCTCTGTGTATACTGTGGTGATGTGGTGGTGGTCATTGTCTAGCTCAGTTTAGTTTAAATAGTATCTGTGCAATCAAATCGACGATAATCGCTAGAAATTAAGTGTCCCCAACTGAGCAAGCCAGAGGCGACAGCAGCAAGGAAGCAAAACTCCCTCTGTGACAGAATGGAGAAAAAAAAAAACCTTGGGAGAAACCAGGCTCAGTCGGGGGCCAGTTCTCCTCTGGCCAGACGAAACCCGCAGTTCAATTCCAACCGCAGCCATGTCAGATTGTGTAAAGGGCTTATTTGATTCCTGTGGTCTTGTCCTGATGGGGCATTTTAATTGATAATTTAATGTATTTGTTATATTTGTGTTTTATTCATTATTCAAAGTTTTTCATTTATATGATTTATTCCTTTGCTATAATTGTAATGTATAGTTTAATGCATTTATTGTTTCTCAGTCTATTTTTATAATATATATTTGTTTGTTTATTATAATTTAAATTTATAGTTTAATTCATTTAATATATTTCTGTTGTGTGTGTGTATATATATATACATATATATATATATATATATATATATATATATATATATATATATATATACTAGTGCTGTCAAAGTTAACGCGTTAATAATGCGTTAGCAAATTTATTTTAACGGCACTAATTTTATTAATTTGATCAACGCAGCGTGCATTTTCTGTTTGACCCATGGCCTAACCCGTACTACTATAGTTGGAGAAATGGAAATGGATGGAGATGCTGACAGTGTTGCCAATTTAGCGACTTTTCAGACCACTTTGGCAACTTTTATTTTTTTTTTATTTTTTTTTCAAAAAGCGCCTAGCGACCAATCATTATAGGGTTTGCCCAAACCTTATTTAGCTTCTGAGACTCGCCGGTACTGCCGCACGAGCGCGAGGTCTCTCTTTCCCGCTGCGCACACACCTCTTTCTCTCTCCCTCCGCCTCTGCTCTTTTCAGCGTGCGGATGAGAGGAACAGCGCTTTCAGTTAAAACAGATATTATGTTGCTTCTCTAATTTAACATGCAAGTATAGCCGAAATCACAGCACAGCTATTGTCTTTATCTCATGTATAGCCTATTTGATTTTATCAGACTATGGCTGGATTATAAATCAGGATTTTTGTGCAGATTAACATCTTGGAAGGGAGAGCTGGTTATGTAGTCTCAATGGGTCGTGTTTCAGTCACTATTTCATATTCATTCCGTTGTCTGACAACAGAAACAATAAAATATATCAATGAAAACAGTTTTATTGAAAATTTAGCTGCATCAAAATACAGCATGTGGGCAGTGGGCACAGAAAGGCAAACAAATGTAATAATAAATAATAAATGTACATTTTGCATGTTCAGAAGAAGTGAGATGCCCTGTCATGCGGAAATGTAAACAGGTTTGTGTAAGTAAATTGCTCAGTGCAAAGAAAGAGAAGTAATGGGAACCTGGTATTTCTTTTTTCATGTGTCTAATAGACATGAGCAAGTTCTTTGAAACACATCTATGATCTTTGAAACATGTCTAGTCTTCAGGCTCTGTTAACTATGGTTTCACTAATAATAAACATATATTGCATAAAGCATCCATATTTGTCATTGCCCATGTTGATTAGAGTATTTAAAACATGAAAAGTATTAATTTAAGGTACATTTAGAACAGATAAAAATGTGCGATTAAATTGCGATTAATAGCGAGTTAACTCATGACAATCATGCGATTAATCACAATTAATTATTTTAATCGAATTACAGCCGTAATATATACACATTTTTTTTTATAATATACTATTTATTATTTTAGAATGTATTTATTCATTTTTCATATTTGTATATTATTATGTTTTAACTAAAATTTTAAATGTATAAATGTATTATTTCTATTTTTATATTGTTGCAATTTCTAACAATAATGCAGATGCAAATTACATCAGGAGGACTTCCATCTGCTAGTTCTGGAGGATTCTACCGCTGGCATCATCTTAGGGGGACTGTGTTTAATCAAACATCATCTGGTGCTGTCCTGGCAGAGCAGAGAGATCCTTAAGTGGAGCAATACCTGCTTTCCTGTTTCCCGAATCTCTCTTTCCAAGTTCCTCATTTAACTTTTCCTGTATTCTCCACAGTCAAGTTCCGTTATCCACTTCCTCTCATCCCTGCTGCTTTTGAACAACTCTGACATGCAAGAGTTTTCACAAAGCTGGATCTCCGCAGTGTATATAATCTCATCAGACTTCGAGAAGGGGATGAATGGAAGACTACTTTCGTGACCCCTACTGGCCACTTTGAGTATTGTGTCATGCCATATGGCCTTGTTAATGTCCCTTCAGTCTTCCAGGACTTCATGCATGAGGTTCTCCGGGAGTACCTCCATCATTTCGTCATAGTCTATATTGACGATACTCTAGTGTACTCTCGGAGGATGGCCGAACACCACCACCACATTGCAGAAGTCTTTCAGAAGTTGAGAGAATCCCACCTATGCCTCAAGGCAGAGAAATGTCAGTTCCATCAGTCTGAGATGCAATTCCTTGGGTACAATATCAGTTAACATGGCATTTCCATGGACGAGAGGAAGGTGGAAGTCATCTGCAACTGGCCAGCTCCCACCAAAGAGATCCAATGTTTCCTGGGATTTGCTAATTTCTAACACTATTTTTCATTTCATCACAATTTCAACTCCATAACCAGTCCACTTACAACTCTGCTCCATGGAAAGCTCAAGCCTCTGTCCTTGTCTCCAGCAGCTGCAGAAGAAGCTGAAGCAGGCCTTTTGCATAGCACCGCTCCTAATCCACCCTGACCCAGATAAACCCTTCACTGAAGAAGTGGATGCGAGATAAAAAGAGGATGTCAGGATTGTGCCATCTTGAAGACTCCTCGCTATTTGCCATCTGACAGTTTCCATCCTCTTATTCCATGTTTGATTTGTCTGTTAACACAAAGTCTTTATTGTTTGACTCTGTTTGTTCAGATATAAAGGGAAAGGAAAGGGAAGTGGTGTGTGGCCAAGTATGGTGACCCATACTTGGAATTTGTGCTCTGCATTTAACCCATCCAAGTGCATACACACAGTAGTGAACATACACCTGGAGCAGTGGGCAGCCAATGCTGCGGCGCCCGGGGAGCAGTTGGGGGTTTGGTGCCTTGCTCAAGGGTCTCACCTCAGTCGTGGTATTCCCTGCCGGACCCGAGACTCAAACCCACGACCTTCGGGTTACAAGCCCAACTCTCTATCCATTAGGCCACGACTGCCCCTTTCGTCATAGTCTATATTGACGATACTCTAGTGTACTCTCGGAGGATGGCCGAACACCACCACCACATTGCAGAAGTCTTTCAGAAGTTGAGAGAATCCCACCTATGCCTCAAGGCAGAGAAATGTCAGTTCCATCAGTCTGAGATGCAATTCCTTGGGTACAATATCAGTTAACATGGCATTTCCATGGACGAGAGGAAGGTGGAAGTCATCTGCAACTGGCCAGCTCCCACCAAAGAGATCCAATGTTTCCTGGGATTTGCTAATTTCTAACACTATTTTTCATTTCATCACAATTTCAACTCCATAACCAGTCCACTTACAACTCTGCTCCATGGAAAGCTCAAGCCTCTGTCCTTGTCTCCAGCAGCTGCAGAAGAAGCTGAAGCAGGCCTTTTGCATAGCACCGCTCCTAATCCACCCTGACCCAGATAAACCCTTCACTGAAGAAGTGGATGCGAGATAAAAAGAGGATGTCAGGATTGTGCCATCTTGAAGACTCCTCGCTATTTGCCATCTGACAGTTTCCATCCTCTTATTCCATGTTTGATTTGTCTGTTAACACAAAGTCTTTATTGTTTGACTCTGTTTAATACTGAACCATATTGCTCTTTGTAAAATTCCGCATTGGAAAGTCAAATCTCTTCTATGGGTAAATGACATGATACGGTCATTAAGAAGAAAGTAGACGTGCGGAAAGGAAATGGAAGAAGGATATGTTGCAGATTTCTTATATTATGCTGAGGGATTCTTTGACTACATTTCAGGAAGCAGCAAAAATGGCTAGAGAAAATTATTTTTCTGAAATTACTGTTAAGTATTCTCACCAGCCTTGCGTGCTTTTTAATACAATTAACTCAATTTTAGAGCCTTCAGTCTCGGTTTGTCTTGAGTCTTCAGTTGCAAATTGTGAGAGATTTCTAAAGTTTTTTTATTGATAAAATCGATGGTTTTCACTCTGCAATTGCACTAATGAAGTTAGATCTTGGAGTTGTTGCTGCTCCCTTAGGCTCCTTTAGAGCCTTTAAGATGATGTTGCTTTCAGAAATCACTGAGATCATGGGTATGTTAAAGGTCACTTCATCTACACATGATGTTATCCCAACCAGTCTTTTTATAGAAGTTTTTGATAGTATTGTTCCTTACATTTTATTAATCGTAAACAAAAGTCTGGCCGAGGGTTGTGTACCATCGAGTTTTAAACGTGGTAGTGGAGCCATTGTTAAAGAAACCCTACCTAGATCCTGTCACAGATCGGCCAGGCTCCCACACCAGCCAATCACAAGAGGTGAGGTGAGGTGAGACCCTTGAGCAAGGCACCAAACCCCCAACTGCTCCTCTCTAGCTCTAGAAGTGCAACCGCATCTATATCCCACCGAAAGGTCCAAAATAGCCTTCATAATATCACTCTTGACGGGCAGGGCACTACAGTGGGCTGAAACGATTTGGTCTCAAGCAGTAACTTCATTGAGTTCAGTGAGTTGAGTTTGAGTTGAGCTTTATTGTCATTCCGCTACATGCGGGGGCATACAGTGGAACGAAATGTCGTGCCTCACAGGACCACGGTGCTACATAAATACAGGCATACAGCAATGAAGTAAAACAATATAAACCTATACACAAACTATCCTACTGATAGATTTTGACTATAAATATACTATCTATATAAAAAATTTACCTATACATAAACTAAAAAATACAAACTATACAAACTATACGAATGCTTCAGATAAATACTGTACATGTGCAAAGAGAGACAATGTGAGTTCAAGCAGCTGGCTGGGGAACAGTGCAGGATGATTTGTAGTGCATGAGCATGTAAACATACATATATTACTGATATTACTGAGTCTTTTTGTGGGATTTGTGTGCACACAGCAGTGTGTGTGAAAAGTGACTAGTGCGCATAGAGGAAGAGAGTGCGCTACTACAGGTGGTTTGTACAGGCCCACTCACCTGTAGCACTCTTCGATTGCACAAACAAAGTTCCATAAGTTCCAGATTGTCCATGTTTCAGGAGGTAGGGGGTTTGTATGGGGATTCAGAGAGGGGCGGGGTGACTTGAGTTCAGGGCTCTCACAGCCTGGGGGAAAAAGCTGTTGAGCAGTCTGGCAGAGCGGGCTCTGATGCTCCGGTACCGTCTACCTGATGGTAGGAGCTGGAAGAGACTGTGGGAGGGGTGTGTGGAGTCCTTTACGATACTGTTGGCTTTGCTGGAGCATCGTTTGAGGAAAATGTCCAGGATGGAGGGGAGAGGGGCACCGATGATCCTTGCAGCTGTGGTCACTGTCCGCTGGAGGGTCTTGCGGTCTGCTGCAGTACAGTTCCCGTACCAGACAGTGATACAGCTGGTCAGCACACTCTCAATGGTGCCCCTGTAGAAAGTGGTGAGGTTGGGTGGAGGGAGACTTGCTCTTTTCAGCCGGCGGAGGAAGTGTAGGCGCTGTTGTGCCTTCTTGGAGAGTGACATGGTGTTGGTGGTCCAGGTGAGGTCCTCTGTGATGTGCACCCCCAGGAATTTAGTGCTGCTGACTCTCTCCACAGGCGAGCTGTCGATGGTCAGTGGGGGGTGATCAGCGGAGTTTCTCCTGAAGTCCATCACAACCTCCTTTGTCTTCTCCACATTGAGGGACAGGTTGTTTGCACCACACCATTCAGCCAGCTGTGCCACTTCCTCTCTGTAGTGCGTTTCATCGTTGTTGCTGATGAGACCTACCACTGTTGTGTCATCAGCGAACTTGATGATGTGGTTGGAGCTGAACTTGGCAGTGCAGTCGTGGGTCAGCAGCGTGAAGAGCAGCGGGCTGAGCACACAGCCTTGTGGGGCACCTGTGCTCAGTGTGGTAGTGCTCGAGGTGTTGTGGCCGACACGGACTGACTGAGGTCTTCCGGTTAGAAAGTCCAGAATCCAATTACAGAGGGAATTGTTAAGGCCCAGTAGGTTTAGTTTATTTGTGAGCTGTTGTGGGATTATTGTGTTGAATGCTGAGCTGAAGTCAATGAACAGCATTGAACAGCATTGCTCACTTCCGTGAGGTCTTCAGCTGATCCACTGGCGATCCGTCCATCAGTGATCAGCTGTACCATCTCCACCAGGGATCCAAGTCCACCCAGGAATACGCCCTCTAATTCAGGACCCTAGCAGCAGCCAGTGGATGGAATGAACGATCTCTCCTTACCACCTACCGTCAAGGGTTGGAACCCAGATTGCGGTTGCAGCTTGCCGGCATTGATGACTCCTGCGGCTTGGAGAATCTTATCCAACTGTCCATTCGATGTGCAACTCGGATGCTATCCTGCTTTGAGAAAGAACCAAAATTAACCTGTTGCACTCCCTTCCTTTGCCACCCAGATGCAAACCACCCTCCAGAACCAGTTCATGAACCTATGCAGACGGATACCACACGCCTATCTCATGTTGAGTGGCAGAGGCGAATTTTTCATAAATTATGTTTATATTGTGGAACCGGTGGGCATGTGATATCTTCATGCCCAGTTCGCCCTCCTCGACTCATGGTGAGTGCCATTAATCCGGTTATTCAAAATGTGAAACCGCTTTCAACTGCTGTAACGCTTACTGCTGCCGACATCTCTCTTCCAGTCCATGCTCTCCTCGACTCAGGGTCTGCCGGGAACTTCATATCAGGGAGCCTCTGCCGCCAGCTCAAACTCCCAACCACTACCAACCAAACAGTTTACCAAGTCCAGTTGATAACCGGGAAACCTATCAGCCGTCGAAATGTGAGGTTCCGTGCGGGTCCAGTTCAGCTGAAGATTGGTCAGCTACACGAAGAGAGCATCCATCTACTGGTTCTGGAGGGAGCCACCACGGACATCATACTCGGACTACCGTGGTTTGCACAACATGAACCTCAGATCTCTTGGCACACCGGAGAAGTCCTTAAGTGGGGCAACCAATGTTTCCCGAACTGTTTCCCATATATCCCACAGCCATCTCCTTGCTTGACCAAGATTATACCTTTGAACTCCACCTCCATCGAAAGCCCTATAGACAAACAATCCATCGACATTCCCACCTGTTATGCCCCCTTCAGAGACGTCTTCTGCCCGAAGAAGGCCTCCCAATTATCTCCTCACCGGCCATGGGACTTGCGCGATCAATCTCATATCAGGTGAGCCAGTGCCCAAAGGGAAAATATACCCACTGTCACTTCCCAAGCAGAAGGCCATGGAGGAGTATATCGATGAGGCACTTAAGCAAGGTTACATCCACCCTTCAACGTCCCCTGCTGCTTCAAGTTTCTTCTTTGTGGCCAAGAAGGACGGAGGCTTGCGGCCTTGCATAGATTACCGGGCATTAAACAACATTACAATCAAGTTCCGTTATCCCCTTCCTCTCGTTCCAGCAGCCCTAGAACATCTTCGTGGTGCCACCATCTTCACCAAGTTAGACCTCCGCAGCGCGTATAACCTCATCCGGATACACAAGGGAGACGAGTGGAAGACAGCCTTCGTGACACCTACCAGCCACTATGAATATCTTATTATGCCGTATGGCCTTGTCAGTGCCCCCTCCATATTCCAGGACTTCATGCATGAGGTGCTCCGAGAATATCTGCACTGGTTCGTCCTGGTTTACATCGATGATATCCTCATCTACTCTCGGAGCTTGGCCAAACATCGCTGCCATGTTGCGGAGGTCCTACAACGCCTGAGGGAGTTCCAGCTATTCCTCAAAGCCGAGAAGTGTTCATTCCATCAACCCTCAGTGCAGTTTGTGGGATACAACATTGACAGTGGTGGCGTCCGGATGGATGAGGGGAAGGTGGAAGCCATTAAGAACTGGGCCATTCCTTCCAACATTAAGGAACTCCAACGATTCCTGGGTTTCTCCAACTTCTACAGAAGGTTCATCCAGAATTACAGTGTCATAACCAGTCCCTTCACCAGCCTTTTACGCAATAAGCCCAAGTCTCTGTCCTGGACACCTGTCGCCACAGAAGCCTTTGAGAGATTGAAAGAAGCCTTTACCCATGCTCCAATCCTCCACGGGGGTTGGAGCCGTTTTATCTCAGCAGCAGAGGAACCCAGCCAAACTCCATCCATGTGCCTTCTTTTCCAGGAAACTCAGCCCGGTGGAAAGGAACTATGATATCGGCAACCGGGAACTTCTGGCCATCAAGCTAGCCCTAGAGGAGTGGAGGCATTGGTCGGAGGGTGCACAACATCCCTTCTCAGTACTTACTGATCACATGAACCTGCAGTATTTACGTGAAGCCAAAAGACTCAACCCACGTCAGGCCCGCTGGGCCCTCTTCTTTACTCGGTTTAATTTCACAATCTCCTATCGTCCGGGTCCCTAGAATATTAAGGTAGATGCCTTGTCTCGTCTCCATGCCCCAGAAGAAGACGAAGAAAAGTCAGAGCCCATAATTCCCGAAAAGATCATCATCAGTCCCATCCAATGGAATCCCGATTCAGTTACCTCCTCCAATGCTTCCACGACCACTCCTCTGGGCTGCCCACCAGATGTACGATATATCTCCCGAACACAGCGCACTCCTCTCATTCACTCTGTTCACACATCACTGGGCACTGGCCACCCAGGGGCCAACAGCACCCTCTCGCTGCTGAAAGACCGCTACTGGTGGCCTAACATGGCCAGGGACGTGAGAAGTTTCATCCAGGGCTGCACAGAATGCACCATTTCCAAGAGTTCACGCCACTTACCAGCAGGCAAACTCCTTCTGCTGCCCGTTCCCAACCGTCTATGGTCACACCTGGGAGTTGACTTTATTACTGATCTACCGGCCTCAGATGGTAACACCTGCATACTAGTAATTGTGGACCGATTCTCTAAGTCATGTCGACTTCTTCCCCTCAGAGGCCTACCTATGGCCATGGAGATGGCCGAGTAATTATTTAACTTTATCTTCAGATATTACGGCATTCCTGAGGACATTGTATCGGATCGAGGACCACAATTCATCTCCAGAGTATGGAAGGGTTTCTTCAAGCTCCTGGGTGTGACTGTAAGTCTATCTTCAGGATATCATCCCCAGACAAACGGGCAGATGGAGAGGAAAATCCAGGAAATTGGTCACTTCCTACGAACCTTCTGCCACGGCCATCAGGACTCTTAGAACCAGTTTATTGGCTGGGCCGAGTATGCTCAGAATTCCCTGAGGCAGCCTTCCACTGGACTCACTCCCTTCCAGTGCATACTCTGCTACCAGCCACCCCTGTTCCCCTGGTCTGGGGAACCATTGGAAGTACCAACAGTCGACTACTGGTTCCGAGAGAGCGAGAGGGTCTGGGACGATGCTCACCACCAACTCCAACGTGCAGTGCGCAGGCGCAAGATGACAGCAGACCTTCGAAGGTCCGAAGCTCCCCCGTATCAACCGGGACAGAAGGTCTGGCTGTCAACGAGGGACATCTGGATGCCTGCCCTGCAAGAAAATTAGTCCCAGATATGTTGGCCCCTTCATCATCCTGAGAAAAATCAATCCAGTCACCTTCCAACTTCAACTCCCACCACAATACAGAATTAATTCTACTTTTCATGTATCACTCTTGAAACCTTACCACTCTCCTGTCTCTCCCTCCACAGAGCCTGGGCCGAGTGAAGAACCCCCTCTCCCGCTAATTCTGGAGGACGGCGCCATCTACAAGGTGAAGGAGATCCTGGATTCCCGGCGCTGTGGTGGTCAGCTGGAATACCTCGTAGACTGTGAAGGCTACGGCCCGGAGGAGAGGTCTTGGGTCCCCAGAAATGACATCCTAGACCCCACACTACTCGACGAATTCCATTCCAACCACCCAGATCGACCAGCTCCCAGGGGAAGAGGTAGACCACCACGACGTCGGGGTCCTCGGTCCTCTGCAGCGGGCCGTGGAGAGGGGGGTAATGTCACAGATAGGCCAGGCTCCCACGCCAGCCAATCACAACGCACAACATCACCTGAATACTAATGGAGCACACCTGCACATCATCTGAACCTCATCACCCAGCACTATAAAGCCACACACCTCACTGCACTCAAACGTCCGGTCTTGTTCTAACGAAGTGGACTCCTAAAGCTATCTCAGCATCTTATCTGGTACCTACTTGTCTGTGTACTTACCTCCTGTGTCCTCTCCAGCGTCGAATCCTCCAATCTCCAGTGTCAAGTCTCCTCCCATACGATCCCGTCATTCTGTGCAAGATTTACAGTGATGTGTGTAGTTCCTCCAGCATCCACGAGTTCCTGTCAAGGCAAAGACCATCCAGTTATCGACTCATCTCTCCATATCTCGTAAAACTGATCTTCTACTTACCTAGGAGTCACATATGACTCCACCCTAACATTTAAACGTCATGTAAAAAAGGTGGTAAATAAAGTTAAATTCAATTTGCAGAATTTTAAACAAGTTAGACCGTTTCTTGATACTAAAACTGCCAAGTTGTTCTTATATACTATGATATTTTCTCATATTGAGTATTGTTTTATAAATTGGTCATTAACTAGCACAACTACTCTTAAAAGTATTGAATCTCTATTTGAGAAAGCCATAAAAACTTTTGATAAAAAGGCATTGTCATTCCACCATTGTGATATCTTAGAAAGACATAAATTTTTAAGTTTTGACAATTTCAAACGTCTCAAGTACGCTTGTTTGGTATATAAAGTGTTACATAATCTTGCCCCTCCTCCGCTGCATGGCTTTTTCCAAAGACTTGAAAGCGGAGGTAGTATACGGGCCTCTGTAAATGGGGACTGTCTGATACCATTTAGGCGTACAACTTTCGGACAAAATGTATTGTCAATAATAGGTGGTAAACTCTGGAATAGTTTGCCCCTCCCAATAAGAGAGTGTCCTACATTCAACACCTTTAAAACTCACTTAAAACAGTGGTTTCTAGAAAACCAGAGATATAATCATTTTTAAACCGTCACACATTTATCACTTATACACTTTCACTGTTAAACTGAATGCAGTATAGAGGTGGATGAACAATGTTACTTCCATTATGTATTTTTGTTTTGTTTTGTTGTTGTTTGTTGTCAATGTATATGTTATCATTATGTGTACTTTTGCATTTATAGTGAATGAATGTTGTGTTATTGTTGGTTGTCTTTATGTTAGTTTTATGTTACCTGCCTAGGGACTGCAGATGAAAAGTAGTTATTGTTACTAATTCTGGCATATTTACATGGTGTTTTTTTTTTTTTTTATATATATACCAATGTTCATGAATATGCATGGTCCCTATTAAATAAACCAATAAATAAAAACTGTTCAATAAGAGATTGACATAATGGATAAGTTTCAGTCAGGGTTCAGAACTGATCATAGCACTGAATCTGCCCTTATTAGGGTATTAAATGATATTATATTGGAAGTTGACAATGGAAATTGTGTCGGTCTTGTCTTGTTAGATCTGAGCACGGCCTTTGACACACTGGATCATACCATTTTGTTAGAGCGTCTTGAGTGGTGTGTTGGGGTAAGTGGGGTGGCTTTACGTTGGTTCCATTCTTACCTGGAAGGTAGAACTTTCAGATCTACTACTTTGTAGAACTGTAAAGATTGGGAATAATTGGTCTTCTGCTGCTCCTGTAAGTTATAGGGTACCTCAGGGCTCTATTTTAGGGCCGCTGCTTTTTTCTCTTTACATGATTCCACTGGGATTTATATTTAATAAATTTGGCATGTTGTATCATAGTTATGCTGATGACACACAGTTGTACCTGCCTTTTAAAGCAGGAAATAATGCTGCTGAAAATTGCCTTGAGGAGGTGAAATGTTGGATGAACTTGAATTTTTTAATGTTAAATAATAAAAAGACACATTGATTACTCTAAAACCAAGTCTGGGGCAGTTTTCATCATGTGTAAAAAGTCATGCCACTAATTTAGGCATAATATTTGATTCTGAGCTCAAATTCAATCGTCAAATAAACAGTACTAAAAAATAGTTTCTTTCAATTGAGGAGGATTGCAAAATTGAAGTCAGTTCTATTGAAGAATGATCTTGAAAAAGTTATACATGCTTTTATATTTTCACGCTTGGACTATTGTAATACGTTATATCCAGGGGTTTGTCATTCGTCCCTGATGAGGTTACAATTGGTTAAAAATATAGTGGCCAGATTGCTGACAAATACTAAGAATAGAGACCATATAACTCCAATTCTGGCCTCTTTACACTGGCTACCAGTTAAACAACGAATTGTTTTTAAAATTTTGTTATTCGTTTTAAAGCCATCAATGGCTTGGCCCCAGAGTACATCAAGGATCTGTTAGTTATTCAATCCTCCTCAAGATTGCTAAGTTCTAACTCGCAGATTATGGTCAAGGTTCCACGTACACGTCTTAAGTGTAGAGGTGATCGAGCATTGTCAATTGTGGCCCATAGACTATGGAATGATCTTCCTTTCTCTGTGCACTCTTCGACCCCTCTGGAGATGTTCAAATCACGTCTTAAGACCCATTTGTAATCACAGGTGTTTGATGTGTAGTTTTACAGGTATTTGCTTATGTATTTTAATTAATTTCTATTATTGTTTTTGATCTTCTTGTATGGAATGCCAATCCTGCCATAATTATAAATAAATAAATAAATAAATAAATGTACAAAGAAATGTAAAACAGCGAATATAAACAAATATATAAATAAATGTACAAAGAAAAGTAAAAAAAAAAAAAAAATTATAATTTTATTTCCTTATTTATGAATTTAAAAAAATCCACATTTATTTCCACTTTTATTTATTTTCACGTTTATGTATTTATTTACGTATTTATTTCCACATTTATTTATTTCCACATTTATTTATTTTCACATTTATTTATTTCTACATTTCTTTGTCCGTAGGATAATGAGGAGGGTGTGTTTTGCCTCAGGAATAGCAATCGAGCCAGAGTAGGCGAGGTGTAAGTTTTGAAGCCACAGTGACACCTTGTGGTGCCCAAACGAAATACAAGAAGTGTAGCCTACATGACGCACCTGTTGATAGTGTGTGATGAATGACTTAGATCTTATATCACGGGTCAGTGGCGTCACTACTGACAGTGCAGCCACACCAAGTGACTATGTTATTATAAAAATAAATTTGAATAATGCAATGTAAGTAGTGCCAAGATGCTTCACAGCAGTGAATCAATACATAAATTCGAATGTTACGCTCGTGTGTTTTGATAGTAAACCGGTAGAACTTTTGGCAAGCATTTCTGAGGTTCTGGGTTCTACTCCACCCACATATAGATTTTTTTTTTTAAATGTATTAAATTTATATATATATATATATATATATATATATATATATATATATATATATATATATATATATATTGCCTAATATTTAAACATAAATAGGCCTATGAAACTAAATAGGCTACGCTTTCTTTAACCCTCTGGCCTACTAACGCACCGGCGCGTTCTGATGGATTTTTTGCTCATGACAGCGAGAACAACTTAAAATAGCCTACTCCTTTATTTTTGGCCATACAGATTAGTGCAAGACATCATTATAAACTATAAATGGTCTACTTTTATTTGTGTACACTCACAATAAAAACAAAATCTTGTGCTTTTGTAAAATAAAAATAAAATTAATAATAAACAGGGTGCGCTTTCAGTCGTCTCTGCGAGACAAAGATGAACTGAAACTCAACGAATAATTATCAATTTATCATATGTATATGGAAATTACATACAACAAATAAAACAAGACTATTCATTCTGTGGAATATTTTAAATAGTTTCCTCAAAGTATTAGCCTATTGAATAGGTGTAATTTGCAGGTGGGACATGTACCCACAACCCCACCACTTTTTGCAACATCTCGCGGTGCCGCACGGATGTACCTAAAAGAAAGAAACATCTCCATTCTATAAGAAATTGGTAGGTGTGTGTTAAATAACAGACAATCTATTGCTGGAATGTGTTGTTTTTGAAATCATGGAGAGTGCTTGTTGCCGCTGTTATCAGTGCACAATGCTTCGTCTTCACACAGACGATCGAGCGCTTCGTTCTGGTAAAAGCACAAAAAAAAAAAAAAAAAATGCACACAAACGTGTCCCAGCTCTTGATACACAATCACTGATGAACACTTTTGGTTTTAATGAGAAAAAAAAAAAAAAAAAAAATCTATATGAGGGTGGATTAGCACCCAGAACCTCAGAAATGCTTGCCAAAAGTTCTTCCGCTAGACTATCAAAACACAGAAGTATGATATGCAAATTTATGTATTTATTCACTGCTGTGAAGAATCTCGGCCGTACTTACATTGCATTATTAATATTTATATTTATATTAACATAGTCACTTCGTGCAGCTGCACTGTCTGCACTGTCAGTAGTTACGCCACTGATCCGTGATATAAGATTTTGGCCATATTGCCCATCTAAGTCATTCATCACACACTATCAACAGGCTACACTTCTTGTATTTCGTTTGGGCACCACGAGGTGTCACTGTGGCCTCAAAGCTTACCCCTCGCCTACTCTGGCTCGATTGCTATTCCTGAGGCAAAACACGCCCTCCTTATTACCCTACGGACAAAGAAATGTGAAAATAAATAAATGTGGAAATAAATAAATGTGGAAATAAATAAATGTGGAAATAAATATGTAAATAAATACATAATTGTGAAAATAAATAAAAGTGGAAATAAATAAATGTAGAAAAAAAATAAAAAAACACATAAGGAAATAAAATTATAAATAATTATTTATTTATTTATTTATTTTTTACTTTTCTTTGTAAATTTATTTATATATTTATTTATTTATATTTACTTTTTTACATTTCTTTGTACATTTATTTATTTATTTATTTATTTATAATTATGGCAGGATTGGCATTCCATATTCTTGCACAGCACTTTGGTATACGTTCATGGTTTTTAAGGTACTTTATAAATAAATGATTAATTGACTGATTGAAATAAATAATGCTTCTTAATATTATTTTTAAACCAAGAGAAAGGCCATATTTAAAGCCTTCTGAAGTCATGTAATAACTTGTGTGACAAATAGACCCAAATGTAAGTCATTATTAGCAGAAAATCCTCCTCTGTGCATTAAAGCTCAAAATTCATTCATTTTAAATTAGGGATGTCTGCCAATTGCATTTTAAATCAAATTTCACATGATTCATTGTATTTTCACTATTAACTTGTGGCAGATTAGCATATCATTGAATACAAAAACAAAACAGATCAACAGAAGTCAATACATTGCTTGTTTCATATGATTGAACATCAGTCTAATACAGACCTACATTTTGTCACGAATCCTGTCCATGCACTTCCGGTCGCTCACCACCAGAGGTCACTCGCTCACTACATGGACTCTTGCACTACACTAACTGTTGCACGTCACCCCAGACTACATTTCCCAGCAGCCATTTCACTAATCACACGCTCACACCTGAGACTGATCACACAGCTGATTCCCATTACACCCCTTACTTACGCCATGGACTTCCTCTCCCTCACTGCCAAGTATTGTACGCACATATCACTCTCCTAGCGATAGCTACTCTACGGAGCCCACTTAGTTGTCATAGTCTTGCCTTGCCTGTTTCCTTGTGTTTTGATTCCTGCCCATGTTTCCTGGATTAACCCTTTGCCTTCCCGTTCGGACTCTGTTTGCACCTCCCTTGGACTACTGCTTGTGTACCTGGATTATCTCTCTGCCTTGCCCTATTGGATATTGTTCGCCGATCGAAGACCCACGCTTGCCCTTGGAATACTCTTTGTCTTGCCTGTGTTGTCCCTGTTTGCCATTTGCATGAACCTTGCTTGTTTTGTAACCATGTCTCTGTCTAATAAAAACCCTGCAAATGGATCCACACGCCTCTCGTCTCGTCGGCTCCGTAACATATGTACTGTACATTCCACATATTCCATTAAATCAAGTGTCAGTCTGTCTGAGGTTAATTCAGTATGTGTATGTAGGAAAATCCATTCTTACAGAAATTTTGGTTAAAGGCCCAAAATTTCATCATCATGTAGCACAGGTATATTTGTAGCAATAGCCAACAATACATTGTATGGGTCAAAATTATCGATTTTTCTTTTATGACAAAAGTCATTAGGATATGAAGTAAAGATCATGTTCCATGAAGATATTTTGTGAATTTCCTACCATTAATATATCAAAACTTAATTTTAGATTAGTAATATGCATTATTAGGAACTTCATTTGGACAACTTTAAAGGTGATTTTTTTTTTTTTTTTTTTTTGCACCCCCAGATTCCAGATATTCAAATAGTTGTATCTCGGCCAAATATTGTCCTATCCTAACAAATCATACATCAATGGAAAGCTTATTTATTGAGCTTTCAGATGTATAATTTTGATATATAAATCTCAATTTAAAAAAAATGACACTTATGACTGGTTTTGTCATAAGTGACCAGGCTCAGGGGTTGACGTTAAACCGTGGTCTTGACTCTCTGTGGTCATTAAAAATCCCAGGATGTCCTTCGAAAAAGAGTAGGGGTGTAACCCCGGCATCCTGACCAAATTTGCCCATTGGCCTCTGACCATCATGGCCTCCTAATCATCCTCATATACTGATTGGCTTCATCACTGTCTCCTCTCCACCAATAAGCTGGTGTGTGGTGGGCGTTCTGGCGCAATATGGCTGCCGTCGCATCATCCAGGTGATGCTGCACACTGGAGGTGGATGAGGAGATTCCCCCCCTTCCATGTAAAGCCCTTTGAGTACCCAGAAAAGCGCTATATAAATGTAACGAATTATTATTATTATTATTATTATTTTGTCATCTGAATACAAAATCGTATTGCTTCTGGGAACTTGGAATACTAATTCTACTAATTATACTGTTCTTTCAAACATAACTTACTTTTGGAGCTCAACGGCATGTGACCACTCTCACCATCATCAAATGATAGATAGATAGATAGATAGATAGATAGATAGATAGATAGATAGATAGAACATTATACCCAGTCTCTGCTTTGCATTGTAATATTCTGTAATTACAACGCATAAGAAATTGCAGTGGTTAAACATAAATCCTTCTTGGAATAGCAATAAACAAGTTCTATATTGTGTCTATTGTGATGTCATGTGATTGTTCCCCAGAGGAAGTCTTTATGTAGGCATTGCTATCTTTGAAAATGACAATAATGTCCATTCAAGAAGAAAACATTTTTATAACATTCATTGTGTACAGATGAACAGATGAACATTGTGTACAGATCTCATATTGCTGGGCCATCATATAACCAAACAGCACAATCATCAGTGACTCATGACCCCACCACACATCTAGCTGACACATTATATAATTGCTCTGCTCCACCACCTGAAGTCTGCCCCTGTAGTCATCATAGGTACGTGCCCAGCATGAAGCCTGAGCTGCATGGTAGGCAGCATAATCATAGGATATCTTACAGTTTTTCTCAATCGATTTGACACATATCTTAAAATGAATGCAACTGACTCTTTGCAAAGACCCACCCCCCTTAGTTACTGTTGCTATGTCTCTAGGTTTTGCCAGGTTTGTTGATGTCAAGTTTAACCTTCCGCGAACCCTTAGATACAAGATGTTTCTGAGAAACCATCCTATAAATACCAGCTTTGGTACCTGTCATTTAGCAGACACATATAATTCAGATCAGTTGGCAGTGTGCTGATTGCACAGTTCTGCTGGATTTGGTGGAAATGTCTTGGCCACATCCACAGCAGTGATTGGACATCTCAGAAACCCTTAAGATGGTTCTTTGTGTAACTATCTAAGGTCTATAACTCTCATCCATTTTATCCATTTACTACTCAGATTTGGCCAATTCATCAAGTGGCTATTTATGTTAATGTTAATGATTGTGACTACAGCTCCTCTTTTCTCTTTGTAAACACCACAAGCATATGCAAAGACCAATACAAATCGCTCAGTATTCATTTGTGCACAGAATTACCCATAGTTTTGAGTATTTGCAGATTGTGAGTAAGGGAAACAGTGTATTTGTGTAATCTTCCAGTGTGTGGATTCATGAATTGATGTGTGCATGTGTGGATCTGTTGCATGTATATTTGGATTTCCGTGTGCAGTTGTGAATGTGTTGGAGATTATACTGTTGTCACTCAATAAACCTTATCAATTGTAAATGCAAGCTTTCCAACTAGACATCATCAAACTGGGCCAAACACTTTTTCACAGTGCATACATGCATGCATACAACAGCAGTTGTAGTTGTAATGTTAATATTTACTTCTGCAGTAAAGTTGAACTGTTTGGCTAAGGTAAAAATGTGTTTACATGGCTGTGTGTTAAGTGTTTTGAGAGCAATTGCATTACTTTTTAGAAATGTGTCAAATCGGTTGAGAAAAAACTGTAAAACCACTGACAGGTGAAGTGAATTATGATTATGTTGTTACAATGGCACATGTCAAGGGCTTGATGTGCCTTGAATTGTATGCAAATTTCATTGTTTACAAGAAAACCTGGATCAATTCACATATGAACACAATTTTGTCCGTCATGTTTCTGTTCTTACTGGCTGCATGTGTTCCAGGCCATTCACAAAAGTTCAAACAGATGCAGATGATCCCACTGCATTTAAAATTCACTTCCTGGACTTGCTTCCAATTCGCTTCACTTCTTCCACTTACTTCCAGTCCTGCATTTGTTGTTGCATTTTTGGCATTTTAAACGCACACCATTAAAAAAAAAAAAAAAAAAAAAAAAAAAGTTCTTTAGAACCAGGTTTTTGAAAGCCTAAGCACTAAGGATAGAAAGTATTACAATGATTTTAATTTAAGATGTTTGAAGCCAACATACAAAATCCCTGCTAGAGAAAACCTTTTTTTTTTTTTTTATAAATTTGTGTGACTGGACTTTTGACTCAGAAATGTCTAACAAGCTCTGAGACAACCGTGACAACCTCTTTGTGTGAGAGGCTATCATTAGCTATATCATTTCCTCTATATGTAATATGTGTGACATATCAAAAGGTTAATTGGGACTGATGAATAGACCAGCGCTGTATAGCACTCAGTTGTGGCACAACTTCGGACTACGTTTAATGCATCTCATGTGAGATACAACAGCAGCTCCTGGGAAATTGCTTGTCATTAAGGGAACATGGTAAAGGCCCATTGCCAGTAATCAAAGGCACTTAGTGTCTGATTGATCAAAGATCCGTCAAGACTGTGAATGCAAATGCAAACATTATGTCCTTAACTACATGCTTTAAAATACATTCAGAATGATCAATGATATTTCATTGACATGTAGTACACACGGTCAACAAAAGCTGCTATCCGTTGATCTGTTTCTAATGACTACATGCATAGAAACATCTTTGGAGGTCCTTTTGAGTTACTTGAAGATTGTGCTTTCTTGAAAATTCTCATAGGCTTTATATTAGCAGGATTAAGTTTCCTCATGAATGAATACAACCGATACATGTTGAGAGGAAATGAAGCACAGTATGAAGATCTTGGTAGTACTCATGCTATATTCATAATGAAATGGCCACTACATGATAAATTGAGATTAAAATAGGATCCATTGACGTGTCTTCTGTCATTGGCTGGTATGATTGCGCACGAGCCAATTAGAGACAAACTGCAGCTAAGACAATGTGCAGATGGTTGAACCGTAGCACTGTTTTCACAGCTTGCAACAAAACGCAGATGATTCAGAGATATTCAGACTATCAAATTCGCTGTTTATTTTTTACTAGCTGCCCAAATGACCTTGACTCCACACAGCTAGGTTCAGTCAGATCAGTCTGTTCTGTCCGCAGAATCTCTGAGAGTGCATACATGCTCTTCTCACAGTGTTTGGTGTTTTCTCTATGCAGTGGTGTATTGTAACGAAGTAATAATACTTTGTTACAGTACTTAAGTATTTTTTGGGAGTATCTGTACTTTACTTGAGTTTTTATATTTCAGCCAACTTTTACTCCACTACATTTCCTGATTAAAATGTGTGCTCTTTTATATGGAGTGAATTTTGAGACAAAATTATACAAACAAATGCAGTGTTTTGCAAATAAACACAATCTGCTTTGCAAAGAAAAACTTGACTTTCAAACAAACGCAAAGTGATTTGCAAATACAAAACTCTATTTGAGAGAAAATGCAGAGGTATGGACAAATATATGTATTGTGTGTTACATCTGTGAGACTCATTTGCCTTTTTATGAGGAAACTTGGCTTGATTTTCTCACAAATGCAATTGAGCAACTTTCTTTTCCAAAAACAGCAGATGGCAGTCAATTTACGCTAGTCTCCCGAGACCCGAAACACCTCTTTACCTTTTCACACCAATATGAGTGGGGAACAGGTGAGCTTCTGTCTTGCTATCTCTATAATTAACCATTTATATGTTTTCACAAAGTGACCCTACTACAGTGTCAGTGAAATTCACAACAAGTGCTGTAAAGTTGTTAACATGATTGATTATTTCAAAAATCAGTAGTGACATGGCTAAACATTTAACTAGGCGGTCTTTCCCTATAAAACCTGATCCATTCTCCGTACCTCTTATTCTCTGTTGGATCGCGGGATATATATTGATACAATTGTTCAACATTCAAAACAATGCAGGGGTATAACAATATATCATGTCACAATATATTGTAATACTAAAACGCAAATGTATAGTGGATAGCGACAATATTGTGTACCAAATATGAAAGCTTAAACAATTTAATGTAGTATCAGATATAGTAATATCACCCAAGAGGTCATTAATTATTAATAAAAAAAAAAAAAAAAAAAAATGAAAACGCTGTTATATCAGCGTGAACTTGATCCTTCTCCCCAATTCCACTGTATATATACAGTATGAGCTACTGATATATATTTCTGATCTAAATATTTATGTACTATTGAATCTTTAGATTCTTGTCTGTTTTTATCATTTATACTCACTATGAACTACAGGCATTGGGAATAACCATGGAGGTGTTACAGGCAACACAGCAGTATTGCAAACAGCACAATTACTTATTCCATTTTGATGTGCCTCATTATTTGCTTTCCATCCAAAACTAATTAGATTTACATATACATGTTCCCAACAGTTTTCTAATACTTTTTTAACTGGGTGTATTTCTGAATGCCCTTTTACAGTAGCCCAATACACCAGTTTCAGCATCAACCTGCGAAGCTCCAGTGGCATCTCATTCATTTCAATCTGTAAAGCTGATACAGGAGAAGTTTTAAATGCTCCACAGCATAATCACAATGTCTCCTTTTGTATTTTATTCATCTTATCTAACAGAGATGCTGAAGCTGTTCCATAAATCATACTCCCATAGTCTAACGTAGACCTTAAAAGTGCACAGTATATTCTTTTTAGAGACTGTGTATCAGCTCCCCAATCTATTCCTGCCAAACACCTCAGTACATTTATTCCTCTTTTACATTTATCTACTATTTGTTGAATGTGTTTTGCAAATGTTATCTTTGAATCCATCCAAATACCTAAAAATCTAAATTCAGATACTTGTTCCAGTTTTTGCTCATACAATTTTAACTTAACAACTGGTGTTTTCTTCTTTTTTGAAAAACATATTATTTTAGTTTTTTCCTGATATTCGAAATCCCCAATTACTTGCCCACATTTCAACTTCTTTAATAGCGTTCTGCATGCTTTCTTCTACATACAACAAATTTCTACCTCTTTTCCATAAAGCACCATCGTCTGCATATAAAGACTTTCCAATCCCAGATCCAACTGTATTAAAAATATCATTTATCATTATGTTGAACAATATAGGGCTGCACACACTACCTTGTGGGGTACCATTTTCAATTGCATATATCTTTGAGTACGAAGACCCCACCCTTACTTGAATGGTTATATCAATTAAAAAAATCCTTAATCCAATTATACATTCTACCATTAATATTCAATTTATTCAGTTTAATTAAGAGTCCTTCCTTCCACATCATATTGTACACTTTCTCTATGTCTAAAAACACACCAATTAATACTTCTTTATTAACCTGAGACTTTCTTATATCTGATTCTAGACTTAAAACCACTCTGATGAGGACATAAACGATTTTTTGATTCCAGAACCTAATTCAATCTTGCCACTACCATACGTTCCATTAGTTCACAGAGTTTAGAAGTTAATGCAATCCGTCTGTAACTTGTAACTTGCGAATGGTCTTTTCCTGGCTTTACAATTGGAATAATTATCCCATGTTTCCAAGAGGAAGGGAGTTTTCCTAATTTCCACACTCTATTAAAAATATGCAATAAAATATTCGTTGACTTATCTGATATATAATCATTTCATTACATATTTCGTCTTTACCAGGAGAAGTATTTCTGATTCCTACAAGTGCCTAATTTAATTCATACATAGTAAAAACTTCATCTACTGAGCTTTCATTTGCATCTATTTGCTCTAAAATATTTGGATTTTCCTTCAATTTGTTTTCTCTATATAATCTAATTTCTTCTGATATATTTCTATTACTATGAACTTTAACAAAATTTTCAGCCAATACTTCTACTTTTACAGAGTTAGATATGACTTGTTTTCCTTCACTAATTAAAACTGGAATTTCTCTATTAGGTTGAATCCCTCTCATCTTTCTTATCATTCCCCACATTTCATTAATGTCTGTCTCTTTTCCAATTTCATCACAAAATTTCCTCCAGTAATTCTTTTTTTTTTTTGCCATCCGAATTGTTTTCCTGACAATTGCTTGTGTTCTCTTATACTCAATAAAATCATTAAATGAATATGATTTTTTTTTACTTTCTTAAATGCTTTTTTACTTTCTTAAATGCTTTCTTAAATATATATATATATATATATATATATATATATATATATATATATATATATATATATATATATATATATATATATATTCATTTGCTTCTTTTCCATTGTGCATTTACTTGTACTTTTACTTTCAATACTTAAGTACATTTAAGATAAAAAAAAAAATACTTTTCGTACTTAAGTACAATAAATATCACATACTTTAAGACTTTTACTCAAGTAATATTCTAAACGGTGACTTCAACTTCAAAGTTGTTTTTTGGTAAGATATCTGCACTTTTACTTGAGTATGGCTCTCAGGTACTTTATACACCACTGTCTCTATGACTGATCACCCGGAAAGCCTGTTTATGTGTCTTTTCTGCCCCTCTTTTGCATAAAATTGTATCACCCAGGAAGTGACATCTTTTGGATTTTTTCAACAGCATGGTGAGGAAATATTTCAAGCATTTATCAAGCATTTCATATTGAAGCATTACCAGCATTAGTCAAGATCCAACATTCAGGGCTTATTCAAATGAAAAACAAATCATATAAACACGATCGTATAATCATATAAACATCTTATTCATTTTATATATATATATATATATATATATATATATATATATAATGTTTAGTATAGTTAATTTTGGAACATCATAAGTTTTGTTGATATTGATATTGCTGAAATTGGGATGCATTGCTAGTAGCAGTATTGGATTTATTCAATCTCACTATAATAGTAGAAAGCCCATTTCCAAAATTTTAATTATATTCAGCCAAAGAATTATATTTGGATTTTACAGCTAAATTCAAGACCATTCTGCAGCTCTACTGTCAAACCTGTTTCCATTTCTCGTGATTTTTTTTTTTCAGGGGAACCTTGTTTGTTTTATGTATGGAAATTAATGCTTCTTTTATTGAAAACAGCACAATAACACAGTTTAAACTGTATTTATATGTGATTTTAGCTGTAAAAATGGCAAAACTCACCCTGTGTTTTGTACCCTATTCATGCAAAGTGCCAGAGAGTGACAAATGCTGTCTCCATCTGAGGGCGGCTGCTCTGTCTGCCATTCATGAATTGCAGAATATTGTGAGAAACAGAGAATGAAGAGAATGAAAGGAGCACAATATTCATCACAGCACTTTTCACTGAGGATTCTATTTGCAAGAATAAGCAAGTTACATAAGGCTATTTTAGTATCTTATTCCATCAAACGTTCAGAATTCTTCCTCTTTTCCTGAGAATTCATTCAGATCCCTGTCAAATAAATGCACACTTTTGAACACAACAGACATCATCTGAATTGTTTTATTTATGTACGAAGTGGCATTGTTGCACGGCAACCATAAACCATAATCAGCCACTGGAGGCTGTGCATTAAAGTGATTTTTACCACAGGTGGAACACACTTGTATTAAACTACTCCTTATTATAAGGTGTTAGAGAAATTCTTTTTAAATGCACTTAACCCAAAAATACAAATTCTGTCATTGTTTACTCAACCTCATATTGTACATTTAAAATTTGTACTCCTCCAGTGCAGCATGGTCAGATTTGGCTCATCCAAGCACGCTCTGCCAGTTTAGACTTCAAACATCACTTGTTTTTTCATCTTGGTGACGACTGATGTCAAACCACACAAACATGCTCTGAATGTGCCTTATTCGAATGTATGCTAGTGCAAATGAGATTTGAGAGCTACAACAAAGGACAAAATGTTTGGTAAAAATTTGGCAAAAAAAAAAAAAAAAAGTGACCATGGAGCACAAAAGCAGTCATAAGTAGCACAGGTATATTTGTAGCAATAGCCAACAATACATTGTATGGGTCAAAATTATCCATTTTTCTTTTATGCCAAAAAAATCATTAGGATATTAAGGTCATGTTCCACAAAGATATTTTGTAAATTTCCTACCGTAAATATATCAAAACTTAATTTTTGATTAGTAATATGCGTTGTTAAGAACTTCATTTGGACAACTTTAAAGGTGATTTTCTCAATATTGAGATTTTTTTGCACCCTCAGATTCCAGATTTTCAAATAGTTGTATCTCAGCCAAATATTGTCCTATCCTAACAAACCATACATCAATGGAAAGATTATTTATTCAGCTCAATTAAAAAAAAAAAAGACTCTTATGACTGGTTTTGTGCTCCAGGGTCAAAAACGTGTCAGTTCCTTATGTAAAGCTTTTGTTTGACTACAGAAGTTTGGAAATATACTGTCATATGGGCTAATTTGATAGGGTTTTTGCCATTTTTGAGGCTCAGCAGCTATCATCCTCATACACTTTCATTAAATGGGAAATAGCCACTTGGACATACTACTAAACATGTGTTGTGCTACTCCAAGGAAGAAAATCACATGAAAGAATTTTCATGTTTGCATAAACTATTCTTTTAATATGCTTTAGACCTTCTTTCCAACCTGTCCTTCTCTCTCAGTCTCTCTCTAAATAACACAGGCAATGATGACACCTGCTGGGTACATTGTGTCTCTGCCTTACCAGACAAAATATTACGAATGCTGTTGCAATTAATTTTCTGTAATATGTACTACCTTAAAGTATAATTTAAAAAATATAATACATAATACATGTATAATGTTAATACATATAAAATAATATAATGCAATACATTATAATACATTTGTTGTCTTTATTTACTTTCTTTGAGTTCCACGAAATGCTATGATTGTTAAAAAAAATTTAAACAGGTGATGCAAAATACATGTTTGGGATATATATAGCGGGTGAATCTTCCTGATACTCTTCTGGTACAAATTAATGTAGAAATCTAATTGTATTCCTTAGTCTTTCATTATTATTATTATTATTATTATTATTATTATTATTATTATTAAATAAGGTAAAATATGAAAATAGGCAAAACGGCAAACATATAGGAAACATCCTTTAAAAACAAACTGGTAAAATAAATCTAGAAGAAATACATAAACATGTTTGTGTGTGTGTGTGGTTCAGGTATCCCCTATGTTATAGTGACAAAATGTCCCCACGAAGATGTCAATATCGAAAATGTAGGGGTAGGTAAGGGTAAGGGGATAAAAATACAGTTTGTACAGTTGAAAAACCATTATGCCTGTGGAGAGGCCCCATAAAGCATGGACACATGGAAATATATAGTGTATGTGCGCATACACCCTCTTAACATATTCTGGGGACAAAATTGTATGCAAAGAGTGATCTAAATATGACAAAACCTCCCTTTGGGGACATCCTCATCTGCAGAAATGATAGAAAAATAGGATAGTACACTGTAAGAAAAAAATAAAAAATAAAAATAAATAAAAATTCATAAGAAAAATGGTAATGTCCAGGCAGAAAATCACTGTTACGATTTCTATTAAGTCTTAATCCAATTTCCTTCAATCCCAAAACACAAGACAATTTGTAATTCAAAATATGGGTTAATAATTTTTTTTTCTCGTTTTGTAAAATGCAGAAAATGCAGGGTTAAGTTTAAGTTAACCAGTTTAGCCTATAGTATTTATAACTAGCTGCATATAAAACAACAGAGATCTATAATTAAAGTCTTTATTTAGGTGAGTAAACAGTTGTGCTGTCTCTTTGGGTTATTGTGAAGTAGATCTGAAAACGCTCGTACTCTTAGGCCCGGTTTCACAGACAGAGTTTAGACTAAGTGAGGATTAGGCCATAGTTCAATTAGCACATTTAAGTAATTTTTATAAACATGCCATAGAAAAAAAAAAAAAACATTACTGGTGTGCATCTTGAGATAAAACAAAGGCACTGATATATTTTAAGATCAGTCAGTGCAAGTTTCTTTCAGTTGAAACAGCTCAGACTTTTAGTCAGGGACTAGGCTTAAGCCTTATCTGTGAAACCGGGGGTTAGTGTTTTAAGCATGTTAGAGAATGGCTGGTGAACACGCGCTGGTTAGCTCCCGCTGGTTATTGTTGTAACTGCATCTTCCAGGAGCAAATAAGTGATGGCCATTCAAAAGCAGCTGTGCATTCAGATGAAATCAAACGTTGCCCTTCTGAGCCTGCTGCGTCTCCAATAGTAAAGTAATGTTACAGCTCTCTTTCTCCAGGCTGGTTACTATTCACCCCACGTTACTGTACAGAACTCCCCGGCACTCACACTAAATTGCTTGTAATTGCAATTCAATGCCACAGCGTGTGAAATAATGCTGCATGAAAGGTTTCCACAGAAATTAACTCTGCTTCTGTTTCATGAATGGTGCGTTTTGTTCTTTTTGTAGCTCAACAGCATCTCATTCCCATTTCACTGCATGTGAAGAGCACACACTGCAAAACATCTGCAAAATCAACAAGCAGAGGATGCTGGGGCTTCATGGGGACATCATAATGCTGGCCATGACCACATCAGTACAGCTAAAGCACAACGTGTGTCTGTGTTTGTCCCTGCAGCATCGCACGCTCGGCTCCTCCCTCGCTTCACCTCCGTCCCACTTTTCTCCTCGCTGTTTTCTGCAGATATTTGGGAGTCACATTGGCTGGCATGTGAGCAGAAGCTGAGGTTACATAATGCGTCTCATCCCCACAGGCTCCACACAATGTCCTCCTGTCTTACCCTCTCTCTCTCTCCTACTCACACGCTACTATCAGACCCTCTTCACAGCCCCTCCTGAGACTGAGGCTCCAGCACGTGATAACAAAAGTTATTGATAGAAATAGGAAGATATTTTTTGCAAGTAAAATGGTGCGTGCATTCCTGAAACCAGTACTACAGGTCTGAATATGTAGAAATAAATCAAATCCCTTTATGCAAAGGTTAAAAAGTATATATGTATGTGTTTCGTATATTGTGTTCAGCAAGTGTGGGGCATCAAGTAAAGTGGGACAAATGAGATTTGTGACTGATTGCCCTTGAAATATCAGGACGTCTAATTCGCCTGCCATCATCAAACTTCAACATCACCCTGATCTCCACAGACTAATGAAAGACTCTCAGATGTACATTTAGTCATTTAACAGACACTTTTATCTGAAGCATCTTCTGAACATCTGAAGCAATGCCAAGTTCCAAGAAAAGCTAGCATAATACCTCAGTAATACAGGTGATAAAACAGAAAGCAAAACAACGAATCAGAGATCATGAAACATAACCAATTCTCCAGGGTCATAAACACAAAAACTAAACACCATTAGAGTAACACACGACACAAATATAATGCAACAACCATTAAATATATCTATATCTATATCTATATCTATAAACTATATCTATATCTATAAACTATATCTATATCTCACTACCAGTCAAAATTTTTGTTTTATGCTTTTTAAAGTATTCCCTTCTGCTCACCAAGCCTGCATTTATTTGATCAGCAAAAGCAGTAAAATTGTGAAATATTTTTACTATTTAAAATAACTGCTTTCTATTTGAATATATTTTAAAATATAATTTATTCCTGTGATAAAACCTATATTTTCAGCATCATTACTCCAGTCTTCAGTGTCACGTGATCCTTCAGAAATCATTCTAATATGCTGATTTACTGCTCTAGAAACATTTATTATTATTATTATTATTATTTAAAACTTTGATGAATAGAAAGATCCAAAGATCAGCATTTATCTAAAAAAAAAAACAAAAAAAAAACAAAACTTTTGTAACATTATACACGATATCATTCAAAAGCTTGGAGACAGTATGTATATATGAATTATTTCTGAAGAATCATGTGACTGGAGTAATGATGCTAAAAATTCAGCTTTAAAATCACAGAAATAAATTACATTTTGAAATGTATTCAAATAGAAAACAGTTATTTTAAATAGTAAAAATATTTCAAAATATTTCAAAATTTTATTATTACATTTTGTATCAATTAAATGCAGGCTTGGTGAGCAGAAGAGAATTCTTTAAAAAAAACATAAAATCTTGCTGTTCAAAAACTTTTGACTCATAGTGTATACTTAACCCTCAAAGGTTCTTAAAAATTATTTTACAGAATAATAATAATTAAAAAAAATAAAATAAAATAAATAAATAAATAATTTATATATTGTGATTTTAAACCATTTACAGTTTTTCACTGTACATGGTAAAGCAACTTAACAGGTTTTAACTGTAGCATTTTTTTCCCTGTAACAGTTAAAAATGACAATTTTATTTTTGCAGTGAATTAATTAATGCATAGAAGTTACATTAAATATTGTTACAATATGTTTATGTTCAGGATGGTTGTAGCATCACAAAAAGTGAGTGAACATGACAAAATAATGCATTATATTAAAATATAGTAATGTAATATTACATTATAATAATTAACTAATATAAAGAATAATATAGTACATACCATTTAAAGCTGTCAGGTGTTATAAGTAATAATAGCATATAGATCCATTCATTTTTACTGTAGTACTGCATTCTGTTCTGCTGTATATTATTTGTAAATGCAGCACACACACACACACACACACACATCCGTGTATAATCATAATAATTCTCTGTGTGTGTGTGAGAGAGAGAGAAGGAACAAGAGCTGCTTCATCAGGCCAGTATTGATTCCTCTGTAGAAATCTATTTACATGTAATGAACAGCGAGACACATTCACCCAGGGACGCGTCGCACATGAAGAAATAGATTTGAGAGCCCGAAGATATGAATGTGAAAAATCAACTGGAAAGTACACCTTGCCAAAAACCTTTTCTTCACCTCTGATGAAAATAGGCCTGACAATCTATATTTGTTGGCTGAGGGAGAAAATGTATTCCCAAAGTCATTCAGACACATGAGAAATAAGTTTTGAAAAATTAATAGTCAATCACCTTCAGAATATGTGATTGCTTTCCCTCCACTGTGATTATATTCTGCCATGTTGAGAAGTCAGTGTCAAAGCAGAGAACCAACACTCTCATATTTCAGCATTGTTGTCCAGTAATAGATTACATTCCATGCATTATGCTGAGAGTGAAGTCAGGTTTAATTGTGGATTTGATGTTTCTCTCAGAATCAATCAGTCTTTCAAATGTAAGCAGAGAATGTAGATTGCTTGACCTTTATCTTCAGCATACGAGGCTCTGGAGGAGTTCAGAGGGGGGTTAGGGCAGAGTTTTATGGTGGTTGCTGTGTTTTCTGGGTGTTTTTTCACCCCCATGTCTCTCTTATATGCTGCTCTCTATGACTCGAGTCCCTCCATCGATGTGCATCTGTGGGATTTTCTCACCTTGTGCAAACAAACTGAAAATGGTGCATGTGATCTCTTAGTAAAGTAAAAGCACATCGCTCTTCAACACACACATGATTTGAGGAACCATACCTTTAGCACAGCCCTGTGGGAACAATTACAGTGATGCTTGCTACACTGCAAAAAAAAAAAAAAAAAAAAAAAAAAAACTGTGAAATTTATAGTTGAAAAAAAAAAGCAACTGGTAGCAACATTTTAAGTTTGCACATATTAAACATATTTAACATATTAAATACTATTATTATCTATCTATATTAATTAATTAATTAATTAATGCATTTTGTATGTTAAATTCTATAAAACATAATGGACATAACTTAAATATCTCACACAGTCTTCAGTAAGAATCTCCATGCTATGTGCTATTTAAAATGATCTGCAGGTCCCCTTTCAGTCGGTCACTCCGAGTCACGTCGGATGACCAACAAAATTGGAAATTGGGATCTCGCCAGAGAGACCAATCCACTTCAAGTGTAACTAAATGAGCCAATGGACATTGGCATGCGATTATTGCATCCAGCTGCCACTGATCACAGCGTGAGTATAAGAGGCAGCAGGTGCACCGCATTAATTCATCCTTTCGCTTCGGAGCCGAGCGGTGGTGCATCACAACTGCTCTCTACTTCGGTGTTGCAGAGAGAACGAGCGAGTGTGGGCATTACGGCAACATCAGCAGTGGTCACGGTCTCCCGGCTTCAACAAAGATCGTGCAGACAGCCACACCAGGAGTGTGCGGTGGCCAGCTCCCCTGCATGCTTCAGCACTAAAAGAACAATTTCTCTAAAAGAGCATTTCTCTAAAAGAGCAACACGGGTGATCGCGTCTTTTTAAAGATGTCTTATCACCCGTGCGTTTCTGGGTGTGGTTGTTTCCTGGTGCCTCAGGACGGTCACGATCGCTGCCTCACGTGTCTGGGCATTCAGCACGCTGAGGAAGCTTTTGTGGATGGTTCATGTTCTTCTTGTGGGTACGTGACCATCTCGGAGTTGCATAAAAGACTCCGCTATGTCAAACATGGTGGAGTCCCTCTGCCTCTGCCGCGATCCAGCGTTCGTCCCGGCACCCGGGGCGGTGCTGCGTCCAGTGCAGTCAGAGGTGATTTGAGGATCACGGTGAGGGCTTCCCCAAGTGGAGCTCCTTACCCCTCAAGCACTCCGCAGCCGGTGGAGCTGCCGTTGGAGCAGGCTGGGCCCTCTGCAGGACAGAGGGCACCACTCGTTTCCTTTGGTGCCCCCTCTGACGACCAGATATCGATCGCTGCATTGGAGGGCGAGCCCTCTCTCTCCGGGGATGACGACTCGGCTGCGTTGCCCCCTTCGGGTGTGGTAGCGTTGTCCGAGTCAGACCCAGAGATGATGACTATGCTTTCCCGGGCTGCCGAGAATGTCAAGCTCATGTGGAATCCTCCACCGCGTCCCGATCCTTCAAGGCTGGATGAATGGTTTCTCAGTGGGGGTCGCGCTGGTTCTCAGCGCCCCCCTCCGATGCCATTCTTCCTGGAGGTGCATGAGGAGCTCACTAGATTGTGGAGGGCACCTTTCACTGCCCGAAACAAATCTTGTGGCTCCTCCGCCCTCACCACCCTCGATGGTGGGGCCGCTTTGGGGTACGCGGGCATCCCCACGGTGGAGCGGTCTGTGGCCATGCAACTGTGTCCAACAGCCGCTACCACTCTGCGGGGTGACCCGTGTCTCCCCTCACGTGCCTGTAAGTATTTGTCAGGCCTAACTGGCAGTGCTTACAGAGCTTGTGGGGAAGCGGCTTCTGCCCTCCACACCATGGCATTACTGCAGGTCCACCAGGCCAAAGCCCTGAAAGACCTGCACGAGGGTGGCCACGACCTGGCGGTTCTACATGAACTGCGTGCTGCAACAGACCTCGCGCTTCGAGCGACAAATGTGACTGCACAGTCTCTGGGTCGTGCGATGTCCACGCTAGTGGTTCAGGACGCTGTGTCTGGCTGACATGAAGGAGCAGGAGAAGGTACAGTTCCTGAATGCTCCCATGTCGAAGACCGGCCTTTTCGGCGACGCTGTCGAGAGCTTTGCCCAGCAGTTCTCGACAGCACAGAAGCAGACTGAGGTGATCAAACACATCTTGCGCTGGAGGAAACCTGCTGATTCCACCCCGGTTGCAGCCCCTCAGCCTGCTCGTCGCCGTGGGCGCGCCGCTGCGGCCACCCCCGCTCCTGCGCAGCCACAGCAGCACTTCCACCAGGCAGCATCATTGAGCCGGTCGCAGGCAGGATGCCCAGCCCGTCCAAGCCCCCGCCAAACCTGGCGGCAAGCGTAAGTGCAAGAGGCCCTGAGACGGGCGACCCAGAGATGGAGGAGACTGCTCGTCGGGAGATGGTGACTGCACCACTCCATCCCCCGGAGGAGGGCCGGGTGGAGAATATTTAGTTTCATTTTATTTTTGTTCCGCCACTGGCCCAGCAGCCAGCGGTACTCAAAACATCAATAAAAGAGCGGTTTCCTCAATCTCTGGGTCTCAAGAGGAGGAGAATGGTGAACCGTGCATCACGGGATCACTTCCCTCCTCCTCTCTCGCCAGCAGGCAGCGGGTGGTTGCCCAAGAGCACCCCTGCTGCCCGTTCGTGGAACCAGGTAAGGGCGGTAGCACTTGAGTCCCCGCTTCAAGTCGTCACACGCCAGGCTGTTACAAGTCTCAAGCCAGGTTCCTGTGTTTCCTCCCACACGAGGAGGAATCAGGTGAGTGATACAGTGCACACCCAGACCCCGCCCCCTGCTGTCATAGGCCAGGCCATCACAGGCCCCAGGTCGGGTCCCTGTGTTCCACCTTGCTGCCCCACCGACGTACGTCGGGTACGTCGGTGGCCCCGTTGGTCCCGCTGGTCCCTCTGGCACGGTCTCTCGGAGCCTGGCTAGCGCTCCTCGGTCTGTCTCGGTGGCTCCTGCGGATCATCAGACTCGGCTACGCGATTCAGTTCGCCCGGCGTCCCCCCAAGTTCAGGGGCATCCGGTTCACTTCAGTCAAGGCCGTCGATGCCCCTGTCTTGTGTGCGGAAATCGCAATCCTGCTGGCGAAGGTTGTCCCCAAGAAAAGCGGTGGGTTACGACCGATCTTGGATCTGCGAGTTTTGAACCGTGCACTTTACAAGATGCCGTTCAAGATGTTGACGCAGAAACTCATTTTTGGGTGCGTCCGTCCCCTAGATTGGTTTGCAGCGATCAACCTGAAGGACGTGTACTTTCATGTCTCGATCCTCCTGCGACACAGGCCATTCCTGCGATTCACGTTCGAGGGTTGGGCATATCAGTACAAGGTCATGCCCTTCGGGCTGTCCCTTTCGCCTCGCGTCTTCACCAAAGTCACGGAGGTGGCCCTTGTACCCCTGAGAGAATGGGGTGTGCACATCCTCAACTACCTTGACGACTTGCTCGTATTTGCACAGTCTCGAGAGCAGCTGTGCACACACAAGGACCTGGTGCTCAGGCACCTCAGCCAGTTGGGTCTTCGGGTCAACTGGGAAAAGAGCAAACTCGTGCCAACGCAGAGGATCTCTTTTCTCGGCATGAAGTTGGATTCGGTCAACCAGACAGCACGGCTCACCCAGGAACGTGCTCAGTCGGTGCTGAACTGCCTCAAGAGTTTATCAGGCAGGACGGCGGTCCCACTGAAACTCTTTCAGAGGCACCTGGGGCTTATGGCTGAAGCTGTGGTGATAGTTCCGCTTGGTCTGCTCCATATGAGAACGCTTCAGCACTGGCTCCATGGCCGAATCCTGCGGTGGGCGTGGAAACGCTGAACTCACCGGGTTCAGATTACACCGGCCTGCCGCAAGACCCTCAGCCCGTGGACAGATCCTTCATTCCTTAGGGCAGGAGTGCCCCTAGAGCAGGTATCCAGGCATGCTGTGATATTCACGGATGCCTCGGCCACCGGCTGGGGAGCTATGCAGTGTCAGGGGTATGGACGGGTCCCCAACTGCGTTGGCATATCAATTGCCTCGAGTTGCTGGCAGTACGCTTTGCCTTGAGCCGCCTCAGAGGGCACCTTTGGGGCAGGAACATTCTGGTCCGCATGAACAACACTGCGACTGGCAAGGCGGTTTACGCTCCCGTCGCATGTCGCAACTCGCCCGTCACCTCCTCCTCTGGAGTCAGAAGCATCTGAGGTCCCTTCGTGCCATCCACATCCCAGGAGTGTTCAATCAGGCGGCCGAAGAGCTGTCTCAAGCGGCACTTCCTGGGGAGTGTAGACTCCATCCCCAGGCGGTCCAGCTGATTTGGAGTCGGTTCGGAGTTGCTCAGGTAGACCTGTTTGCATCTCCGGAAACCACCCACTGCCAGTGGTTCTACTCCCTATCCGAGGCAACGCTCGGCACGGATGCATTGGCACACAGCTGGCCCCAGGGCCTGCACAGACACTGTGTGAGATCAGGGAGGACAAGGAGCAGGTCCTTTTAGTGGCTCCATATTGGCCCAACAGGACATGGTTCCCGGAACTCATGCTCCTCGCGACAGCCCCTCCCTGGCTGATTCCTCTGAGGAAGGATCTGCTTTCTCAGAGACGGGGCACCCTCTGGCACCCGCGTCCAGACTTGTGGAAACTCCATGTGTGGTCCCTGGACGGGATGCGGAGGTTCTAGGTGACCTGCCCCAGGAGGTAGCTCTCACTATCGCTTCAGCATGAGCACCGTCCACAAGATGGGCCTATGCACTGAAGTGGAACCTGTTCGTCGAATGGTGTTCCTCTCACCATGAGGACCCCCGGGGATGTTCGATCAGAGCCGTGCTTTCCTTTTTGCAAAAAGGGTGGGAGCGTAGGCTGTCCCCCTCCTCCGTTAAGGTGTACGTTGCTGCTATTTCCGCCCACCACGACCCCATAGAGGGGAAGTCGGTGGAGAAGCACAATCTGGTAATCAGATTTCTTAGGGGGGCCAGGAAGTTAAATCCTCCTAGGCCTCCCTCCCTACCCTCTTGGGATTTGGCATTGGTGCTAAGAGCCCTACAAACTGCCCCCTTTGAGCCGTTGCAGTCAGTCGAGTTGAAGTTTCTCTCTATGAAAACCCTACTCCTGACTGCATTTGCCTCGATCAAGAGGGTGGGGGACCTGCAGGCATTTTCGGTCAACGAGTCGTGCCTTGAGTTTGGGCCAGTTGACTCCAGTGCAACACTGAGGCCCCGGCCCGGCTATGTGCCCAAGGTTCCTACCACTGCCTTCAGTGACCAGGTAGTGAACCTGCAAGCGCTGCACCTGGAGGAGGCAGACCCAGCCCTAGCTTTGCTCTGTCCTGTACGCGCACTGCGACAGTACGTGGATAGAACTCAGAGCTTCAGGACCACAGAACAGCTCTTTGTCTGTTACGGAGGACAGCAGAAGGGGAAGGCTGTCTCCAAGCAGAGGATGGCCCACTGGATAGTGGATGCCATCACCTTGGCCTACGAAGCACAAGGTGTGCCCTGCCCGCTCAGGTTGCATGCTCACTCCACTAGGGTTGTCGCATCGTCCTGGGCGCTGGCTCGTGGTGCCTCGCTAGCAGACATCTGTAGAGCTACGGGTTGGGTGACTCCCAACACGTTTGCTGGGTTTTATAGCCTACTTGTCCTGTGTTCTCACCTCAAACGGGTAGTGGCACTGAGAGGCCCGGCTCAGAGTTGGCTTGCGGCGTTCTTATGCCTAATTGTCCAGAGAGTTCCATAGCCAGGCAAACCCTATTGAGTCCTCCAGCACTCCGGCGTCTGGACGTGGCGGAGCGTCCGGTGCCAGGCCTTTCAGCCAATGAATTCTTGAAATCTGGTGTGAGGTTAGTGCCCATATGAGAGACCCTGCTGGGATCCCATATGTGTATTCATTCCATGGTATGCTTATTAGAGCCGTGTTTCCCCTGGCAGACCACATTCTGGCATCTCTAATGATGCAGCCTAAGCCATCTCAGAGACTTCCATGTGCAATAGGGCCCTACGGGGTTACTTCATATGTCAAAATGTCACTTAACCCCCTAACTTCCAAGCAGAAGGGCACGCTTTCCAGTTTTATCCTAGTTCTAGTGTTTGGGTTGCTCAAGTAGTTGACCTTCTCTGTGTAGAGCCCGGTCCTATCGTCTGCCTTATAGGAAGGATCAGGAGGCCTACACAGGGCACTGGAAGGGGCAGCTCCTGTGGCGCTTTGGTAGGGATCCCAACTTCGTCGGTCATCCGACGTGACTCGGAGTGACTGACTGAATGGGGAACGTCTCGATTACGTATGTAACCCTCGTTCCCTGAAGGAGGGAACGGAGACGTCACGTCCCATCGCCACAGTCGCTGTATCACCGCTGAGCTGCCGAGTCACCGGCTCAGCTCCTCAGCGAAAGCATGAATTAATGCGGTGCACCTGCTGCCTCTTATACTCATGCTGTAATCAGTGGCAGCTGGATGCAATAATCGCATGCCAATGTCCATTGGCTTGTTTAGGTACACTCAAAGTGGATTGGTCTCTCTGGCGAGATCCCAATTTCCAATTTCGTTGGTCATCCGATGTGACGTCTCCGTTCCCTCCTTCAGGGAACGAGGGTTACATACATAACTGAGACGTTTTTCTGACTGCACATCATTTCACTACATTTGCCATGTCTGTGCAATGTACAGAAATTACAATTCAATACCTGCAAGGCAGATTTAAGAGCAATATGGAGCTGTCATTATGAATTTTAATGAGCAAAGATTTTTCTACATGAATTTCAACTGACAGAACGCACAACACACAATTAGCAAATAATCATATCTCACTAATGTGACACTGTAATAATAGTGAAAATGACCAGATGACTGAGATGTCTTTTCTCAAATGAACCAACCTAACTAGCATGTTTTAATGATGAAGTATGGCTAAACTGGCTCCATTTTCATTTGGCAGAGATTGTCCTGTTCTTGAGATGTTAGTTGACCTTCTGCGTGATAAACAGGGCTAATTATGTTTGGAGTGGTCTTTACCGTTCGTGGCCATGCAGCGTTATAATAATGAAACGGCAGAGTGACTCAAACCCCCCTGAGCCAATCAGACTCTACAGCACGCTTAATGCACTCAGGGCCAACAGAAGAAACATACATGACTGTTTCGTGGTCTGCTGACGGGAGATTGTGAGCATTTGCACTGAAAGAATGGGTGCTGAAGTATTGCATGCTGTATTTGGTCTGTGTGGTCATGATGCTGAGACGTGAGGTCATTAGCTTTAGCACATTCCTCTTCCATTCATGCCTGTCTGTTTGATTCTGTCTCAGAACGGCTCAGAGCTTTTCTGAGGAATCTAAAATTATCACCAGTATCCCAAAACCCCTCCACTGGCTGTCATAATAGATACGAGTGCTCACGTTTGCATTGATGACATTTGTACTGTTGTAAACCCACCCACCCACCCACACACACCCACCCACACACACACACACACATAGGGATATTTCTTGTGTCACTCAGGGTGAATCTTACAAAATCTGTCTGGAAATGTCTGAATCATATTTTGCTTGGAAAAAATGAAACATGGAAAAAAAAATGAAAGAAACTAAAGCACAAAGACTGATTTTTGCATTAAGGCATTTTCATAACAATTAAACACATTCATCCCAAATTATCATCACTGTAATGCTAAATAATAATAATAATAATAATAATAATAATAATAACAACAATAATAATAATAATACTATTCTGATTGTTGTTGTTGTTTTTGTTGTATCAATAAAACATATGTACATTATGGAAGTACATTATGGAACTGTATTTTATATTTAAAATCTGATTATTTTAAATATTTAATGAAGAAAGTTCACTTCTCAGGTAAAAAGTAAATATGTTTGTGGCAAAAATAAAATATAGCCTACTTGTTTCTGTTTGGTACTGTGACTTGACTTGCTTGGTTTGTTTGCACTGGGACTTGACTTAATTGAGACTTGATGGTAGGGACTTGAGACTTCCTTCAGACTTCAACGTGTGATTTACCCCCACCATCTGGTTATTAATGAAATTAATATTTCATATTATAATACTACTAGTAGTAGGCCTACTACTGCTACTACTGCTACTACTACTACTACTACTACTATTATTATTATTATTATTATTATTATTAATAATACTTATGTTTTTTTTTTTTCTGACTTTGAGGCTTTACAAAAGTGCATTTTGCTATGACCAATGCGTTTTACGCACACACACACACACACACACACACACACACAAAAGGACTTTCTGTGGCAGATACATGTGCGCAGTCTGACAGATGCACAACCCCCAGTCACTCTCAGAAACTCCACAGCACGCACTGCATCACAGCATCATCTTTTCTCGCAGTCAAACACACGCCTGGGCTCCTCCTGAGTCCTGCTGACAGCTCAGTGTTCTCAGAGCAGATGCGCGCAGCGTCCATCAGGCGGCAGTGTTCAGTGTTCAGTGTTCAGAGCCACGCAAACCCACGCTGTCTGTCTGCTCTTTATCGTTCTCTGCACCTTGGAGGGGGGTAGAGCGAGCGCGCTCCCGCTCAAAGAATGGACTAAATCCCTCCTTTGATTTCGCTTTTTTGGGAGAAAAAAATCCAGCAGTCAAACAAGCAAGGACGGGCAGGAAAGTAATAGGCCCTGAACACCTTAGCAGCATAACTGAGGTTATTTTTTTTTAATGCATTTGCAAAAAAAAAAAAAAAAAAAAAAAATATACATATATATATATATATATAAGGTTGACTAGAGAGAGAGAGAGAGAGAGAGAGAGAGAGAGAGAGAGAATCAAAAATCTGTCATTCTCTTTTCCTTATAGTCGATGTAATATTTATTTAAACTGGCCTTAGCTGATACCCTGGCCTGGCCAAGCTGGTGTTTCTTGGTTTAGCTGTGAGCTGAAACATTCCTAAAACCTTCTACAACCAACCAACAGGCAAAAGCGAACCAGTTTACACAGATTTATTTTTTATTTGTTATTAATTTGCATAAAACCAATCTATTCATCCTGCTTTTCTGCAGTCTTCTGAAGCCATTCTGTGACATAAATCTCTGTTAAGTTTAGTTAATAATAGTAAAAATACAATTGTTCGTTGTTAATCCATTCAATAATAATAACAGATACTGATTGGCCACAAGTCTTTCCTCATTCCACAGCAGATCTCAAATCTAATTTTTGTGATTGTGATTGCAATATTTATATATAAATTATATTTTGGCAGCAATGACATGAGATCTGGTGCTGTGGATCTCCAGCGTGGTGAAATATGTGGAAGCGCAAATGAGATTAGAGGGGTAGATTTTACATAACTTCTGTTCCTCACATAAAGCATCAGAAGATTCCAGAAGACATATGGTCACGCTTCTGCTGTTTGAAAATAGTCCTCATGTGCTTCAATAAAGAAGAACGTCTCATATGTGTTCACTCATTTTCTGCGTGAATTATTTTGAATGACTCCTACTATGAACTTCTAAAGGCAGTAATTACAAAGCACTTGACATATTTCTTTCAAGCCTTATTAATGTGTCAAACGTGACATCATGCATATGTCTCAATCTGCTAGCTTATCATCAGGAGTTAAACATGTCCTAATGAGTCCATTTCACAGTCAAGCCGTGAGTAAATTTTTTTCCCATCAGTTTGATGCCAATGGCCCCTGTTTGGCCCAGTTCTCCATGATTTATGTTGACAAGTCAGATGTAAGGGTTGAAAAGACATCCATCTTCCCTGGAGAGTCCAGGAACAGCAGCACAAAGAGAGAGGTATGGCTCCACAGCCGAGAAAACGCGCTCTCATTTCCATCCAAGCCTCAAAGAGTCAAAGATCTCATTCACAGCCACAAGATTCATCTTTGTTCCAGAGATTAAACTCTATTTGATGGATGCACTTTCTTTACCCATGTGAACGTGGAAGGAGTCGCAAAACAAGTTTTGATCATGCATTCTAGAGATGCGTCTGGCATGTGTAATTACATTTGAACTGTTAAAAATGGAGCACTTTATTTTCAAGTGCCGTAGTCACACGTGTTGCATGTATTTACTGTGATAACAACAACAGTTAATCACTAAAACACTAAATCAAACCCTAACCCCACAGTAAGTTCATGTTAATTAATACATAACAATGCAAAATCTAAAATATTATCAAATAATGATAATTAGAAGTCAAAATCTTATTTACCAGTTTAGCATACATTTGTTTTTGATATTACTAACATACATTGTTTAAGCCTTGACAACTGTGTTTTAGTTAGTTTCATGCATATTACTGTAAAAAAAAAAAATAAAATAAATAATAATAATATATATATCGATATAATATATAATAATAATATATATATCGATAAAAAATATATCTCAACAAATTTGAATACTTCAATAAAAAAAACATTTTTAGTGAATTCTTGGCCTTCTGGAAAGTATGTTCATTTACTGTATATGTACTCAATACTTGGTAGGGGCTCCTTTTGCTTTAATTACTGCCTCAATTCGGCGTGGCATGGAGGTGATCAGTTTGTGGCACTGCTGAGGTGGTATGGAAGCCCAGGTTTATTTGACAGTGGCCTTCAGCTCATCTGCATTTTTTGGTCTCTTGTTTCTCATTTTCCTCTTGACAATACCCCATAGATTCTCTATGAGGTTCAGGTCTGGTGAGTTTGCTGGCCAGTCAAGCACACCAACACCATGGTCATTTAACCAACTTTTGGTGCTTTTGGCAGTGTGGGCAGGTGCCAAATCCTGCTGGAAAATGAAATCAGCATCTTTAAAAAGCTGGTCAGCAGAAGGAAGCATGAAGTGCTCCAAAATTTCTTGGTAAATGGGTGCAGTGACTTTGGTTTTCAAAAAACACAATGGACCAACACCAGCAGATGACATTGCACCCCAAATCATCACAGACTGTGGAAACTTAACACTGGACTTCAAGCAACTTGGGCTATGAGCTTCTCCACCCTTCCTCCAGACTCTAGGACCTTGGTTTCCAAATGAAATACAAAACTTGCTCTCATCTGAAAAGAGGACTTTGGACCACTGGGCAACAGTCCAGTTCTTCTTCTCCTTAGCCCAGGTAAGATGCCTCTGACGTTGTCTGTGGTTCAGGAGTGGCTTAACAAGAGGAATACGACAACTGTAGCCAAATTCCTTGACACGTCTGTGTGTGGTGGCTCTTGACGCCTTGACCCCATCCTCAGTCCATTCCTTGTGAAGTTCACCCAAATTCTTGAATCGATTTTGCTTGACAATCCTCATAAGGCTGTGGTTCTCTCGGTTGGTTGTGCATCTTTTTCCTCCACACTTTTTCCTTCCACTCAACTTTCTGTTAACATGCTTGGATACAGCACTCTGTGAAAAGCCAGCTTCTTTGGCAATGAATGTTTGTGGCTTACCCTCCTTGTGAAGGGTGTCAATGATTGTCTTCTGGACAACTGTCAGATCAGCAGTCTTCCCCATGATTGTGTAGCCTAGTGAACCAAACTGAGAGACCATTTTGAAGGCTTAGGAAACCTTTGCAGGTGTTTTGAGTTGATTAGCTGATTGGCATGTCACCATATTCTAATTTGTTGAGATAGTGAATTGGTGGGTTTTTGTTAAATGTGAGCCAAAATCATCACAATTAAAAGAACCAAAGACTTAAACTACTTCAGTCTGTGTGCATTGAATTTATTTAATACACGAGTTTCACAATTTGAGTTGAATTACTGAAATAAATTAACTTTTCCATGACATTCTAATTAATTGAGATGCACCTGTATATATATATATATATATATATATATATATATATATATATATATATATATATATATATATATATATATTGTTACGGCTGGCGCCGTTTTGTGTTGCTGTTTGTTGTCTTTTCTCGTCTCTCGTTTGTTCGTCTAACTTTCTTAGCGCTACGCCATTGGTCCTGCTAACATTGGTCCTGCTGGAAAATAATGAGAAGTTTTATGAATATGGCATTAATAACCCATTCAGAAATGTATATGACATATATTGCCCTGTATCAGGAGTGATATTGCCATATATGCTCCCTATAAAGTGATATTAAATTTTCACATGCATACATTCTCTGGGTAGATACAAGTTTATGACATAAAATCCCCATAGTAAAATTTGTATATGTTAATAATATCTGTATGATGATTTTTATATGGTATTATATTTAGCAACAACTTACGTCAACAATATGTATTGATAGGGGTTAGGATGGATAAATATGTACATGACATATACATCAAAAAATGTATTACACATACACATTTGTATGGGTTAGATATATATGTTAATGTATGAAATTGTCTTAATTTCTAATAAGTTTCATATACATATTTATTTCATATGACAATATATTTCACACATGGAAGTTTACAGTTGCATATGGGAACACTGTGCAAAAAAAAAAAAAAATATATATTTTGCTCAACAAATGTCTTTTTTTTTTTCTTTTTTTTTTTTATTAGTGCTGAGGTCTCAGGGATTTCAGTACGCAAGCTTTTTTTTTTGGAAGCTGCTCTGCGAGCTCATATCCCATCAGTCAGCAGTCTCAGACTCACTCTGCTAACAGACGTCTTTAATGCCACACTCGATGCATTTGACAGCTGCCCTGTAAGGAAGGCATGGAAATGCTGCATGTCTCTGCTCATGTCATGATATCATCTTCCTGTCATGTCAAGCCAGAGGATGCTGTGTTCTGGATGCATTTCCTAAAGGGCTGAGAGGAGAGAGATAACACTTTAAGGTTGACTAATCATAGCCATATATTTTATATATTTTTATATCAATATTTTCATATTATAAATCTTTCTCAAAACTCTTTTTATTAAAGTAGCCAAATTTAACGCAGAAACTATTAGGGAATTGCTCATTCTCTCTCTCTCTCTCTCTCTCTCTCTCTCTCTCTCTCTCTCACACAAACACACACAATACATATATACATAAATGAAAATGTAGCTCTCAAATCATGCATTCATGCATTTTCAAATATGGTGCATCAAGACATCACAGATTTGGTTTAATTTGGTAGCGATGGCAGAGGGGATGTTTTTCAGGGAGTAATGTTGAATAAAGCACATATGCTATGGACCAATTTTTCTTTGTGCTATTTTTGTTTGTAAGTTTTGGAGCTCAGCAGCATCTGTCCCCATTCACTTGGACGGAAAAGCATCAGCAAGAATGTATTGCCTTAGCCAAAACTTTTCCAAACAACTGGGGTAAAAGATGACAGAATTCAGTAATTATCTTAGGTCATATGGTTGGTGTGAATCTGTGTTGGATTGTAGATGTTACTCATGTTTTTATTTTTTACTTTTATACCGATGACACATTGTGTCTCATCAGAAAGAGCCAAGAACTTCCTTAGAAGACTTCCTGTAAGAAACACAAACACAGGAACCGGTCAAACAGTACCATTTTTGAAAACCTAAAATAAAAAATAAAAAAATAAAAAAACACCAAAAAAACCTGGCTGCCTCCTCTTGACATTTATGTCTCTATGACCCTATAGAATTGAAAGAGCCTCATTGCAAAGTGAATGTGCAGTAATGTGCTCTATCCGTCTTGCTGACAGATGGAGCCCACATAGATTTCCTTCTGCTGGAGCTGTGAAATGAGAATGTATCCTCTGAACCTTCTCAACCAAACAAACAGACTCTTCCCAAAACTACAGTGGCATACTTGAATTCATGCAGCAGCTTTATCCTTTCTGTATTTTCTTATTTTTCAACCAATCCCTCAACCTTTCATGTATTTATATTTTAATGCACCATTTCCAGGCACACTGGAAGCACTGTTTTATTATATTTCCTGATGCTTCATTGGTCTAATGCAGTGGCTTTTTGGAATTATTCAAATAATTTGTGTCCTTTGTTGGTGATAAAACATTTTTGGCAGTATTCTACTGTACAAGCAATACCCCACAAATCCAAAACACTTCAAATTCAACAAAATTCCAAAAATAATAACACAATGTTAGCTGATCACCTTGCAATCCATATAGCTGTTGCTGTCAGTTGATTCTGTTATTACCGCTTTCACCAACAAGCAGATGAAATGAGACCAATTTTCTTTTTGAGTGGTGAGTTTTTTTGATAAGCCACTCCTCTGCCATGCCTTAGCCTGAATGAAAATCACCCTAAAATGAAGATGTTATTTACTCTCTAACCAAATCAAAACATTGGTCAACTCAACATATCTCAACTCAACTCAACATATCAAATATCATTTTTTTTTTTTTTAGTTCCACAGAAGTACATGAGGGTGAGTAAATGATGATAGAATTTTTCATTTTTTTCAATTCCAACTAAAAAAACATTAAAATGTCCATAACAAAAGTTCAATAGTGATCTATAAAGGAAAATACGGAGATAGAAGAGAAATGAGAAAGCAAAAGAATCTGTGAATAAATGCTGTAAACAAATTTCCTGTAGCTCAAACAGTAGAGCCTGAGTTTGATTCCCAGGGAAAGCATGAATCAATAAAACGTGTAACCTGAATGCAATGCAAGCTGCCTTGGAAAAAAGTATCTACCAGAGGCATAAATGTAAATGCAAACACTGTGATGCTGTCATTATGTGTACTATCATGTAACCTTTTGCATGACCTTTTGGTTGTCAAGTCAGTGGAAAGGCAGGCTGGTTCACAACAGGCTCCCAGATCGCACCGGCTGAGGCACCAGCACCATTTTAGTGGATCGTGGGTATGGTTTACAGCATCTCCAGCTCTCTGCCACCCCTCATCTTCCTCTGACAAGCCCATACACGGAGAAGCCTGGAAAGGTCACGGCTAATAACAGGCACACTCTTAGTTAATTGCTCTCAGATCTGCACAACAGGCATGCTGATAAAACCAACTAAAGGGTTGATTATACAGACAATTCTGTGACTGAAATGACTAAATATGTGCAGAAATTAAATGCCATAATTACGGCACTAAGCATGTTTACTTGATAGGTAATGTAAAATGACATTTACCAAATAAAACTTCTGTAATCTGTAGTATAGAAGAAATTATCAAATTTCCTTTTCTAAATTCAGCAAATAGGAAATATAGATGTAAGGACTATGGACCTGTCTGTGTGTGTTTCTCCCTCGTGTTAATTGTTAATTGGTTTCCAGGTGTGTCTCGTCTTCCTCCCCTGATTGTCCTGTCCTTATAAGCCCCAGTCCATTCAGTTCATGTTTGTCAGTCCTTAAACGTCATTTGAACATCTTTCTATGTGTTCCTGTATCTCTTACGTGTTTGGATTATTAAAGATTGTATTTCCAGTACCCCTCGTCTCCTCGCTCCTTGCTCCCCCGTGAAGTGTGACAGAAGGGCCGACCGAAACAGTAACCTCCGTGTTTTACCCTCCGTTTTGTTTACCATTTTCTCTCAGTGTTTTTTGTTTCCGTTGTGTTTCTATGGATCCCCTCGTCCGGCCCGAATTTCTACTCCTCCTGCTGGAGCAGGGGGACAGATCTCTCGAGGACCATACAAGACTGTTCTTGTTACTAGCTAACGCCACCAGCTACCCGGACGACGTGCTCTGTTCATTCTATGACGCAAGCCTGAACACCGCGAGCAGAGCGCTGTCGTCCGAAGATGGTCCTCGAGAGGAATTCGCCGCCTTCGTGGAGTGGACTCTGGTGAGAAATGGATCGCCACTCACCATCTGCTCCGTGGATGATCTCGCCAGATCCACTCCTGACCCAGAGCCCAGCCCACCAACTCCCACCAGCCCGAGCCCACCGATGATGGAGAGCCATTTCCCGCTGCGATCGACGAGCCAGCGCCAAGCCGAGCGACTGAGCAACGGATCGCCCCGGACGTTGAGCCCCACCCATCAGGCCAGGTGCGAGAGCCGGCGACAGTGCCCACCACGAGGCAGGCAGCCGTGGATGGTGTGAACGCGGAGTGGAGCTCCGCACCCTGCACCGTGGCTGAGGGTGAGCTGATCATACTTCTGGGACTGCTGGACATGGAGGGGGATTTGATAGACTGGGACACGGATCTGGAGGCCGACATTCCCCCTCTCCTCTCTCCTTCGTCTCCGCTGGTCCCGTCCAGCTCCACTCCTCCAGAGCGCCCTCCAGTGCCCGCTCCTCGTAAATGCCCACCCTCCCACCCGCTCCTGCCTCCTCCACCGCTGTCGTCTGGCAGCCCCTCCGCTCGCCCTCAGCCCACCATCAATGCGGTGCGAGCCCCATGGGACTGCCATCCTCCAGCGTCGTCGGGGCTGAAGTATCCCTCATCTCCGCCTCCAGCCTCATCAGCCTGGACTCTGCCTCGGCCCGTGGACCCAGTGGCTCCACCTCGGCTCCTAGCTCCCTCGCCTCCACCGTCATCCATCGATCCACCAGCTTCACCGGGCTCCCTCGTCCATCCGGCTCCGCCTTGGTCAGGCGTCGACCCGCCATCGCCTCAGGACTCCGCTCCTACGGCTGCACCTCGTCGCTCCGTTGAGCTCCTTCATCCCGCCAGCTCCACCTTAGTCCTCAGTCACTCCGGCTCTGCTGCGGATCTCCGGAGCTCCGTCTCTGCCTCGGCCGCCAGAGCCCTCGGCTCCACCCTGGCCCTCCGGATCCTCGGCATCCCCCTGGCTCGTTGGCTCTCCGTCTCCGCCTCGGGCTCCTCCACCACCTGCTCCGCCACCGTTGGTCGGCCCCCTGGAGTCGGCGGCCATTCCTCCTCCATGGCTCCTCCCTCCTTCGGCTCCACCGTGGGTCGACATCATGGCTGTGGTCTGGGTCCTGCTGGACTCCTCCTGCTCCGGATCCCTCCTGTCTCTGCCCTGGCTCCTCCCTCCTTCGTTGCCTCCCTGGTCTCTGTCAGCCGGCCCCCTCACGGGGGTTCGTCCTCCGCCTGAGCCTCCTCCTTAGTTCCCGCCCGCCCCTCCCCTTTGGATGTTACTACGGTGCGAGGACGCACCTTCCGGGAGGGGGCGTTATGTCAGGACTATGGACCTGTCTGTGTGTGTTTCTCCCTCGTGTTAATTGTTAATTGGTTTCCAGGTGTGTCTCATCTTCCTCCCCTGATTGTCCTGTCCTTATAAGCCCCAGTCCATTCAGTTCATGTTTGTCGGTCCTTAAACGTCATTTGAACGACTTCCTATGTGTTCCTGTATCTCTTACGTGTTTGGATTATTAAAGACTGTATTTCCAGTACTCCTCGTCTCCTCGCTCCTTGCTCCCCCGTGAAGTGTGACAATAGACAGGCAATCAAAATAATCAAAATGGGCAAAACTCATTCAAAACTTGCAATGATATCCTCAGTACAATTTGTTTTGAATCATGTAAATAAATGTCAATGTTATGAACTAAGCCTCTCACTGCCATTTGAGAGGTGGTTACAGTCAAGGAGGTCTATAATAACTGGAGAAAGCTATCCATTAGCCTTCCTGTTCATATTAATGGTAATTGTTTAGCTGGAGCAGGACTGCAGGAAATGTCCATGCACCCATTCATCTTCCAAACCGCTTAAAGTAGTGACGATGGTGATAGAGCCTATCCCAGCACACTGCAGGAAATGTGCAGTTTGAAAATTTGAAATATTTGCTCATGGACACTCAGTTCTGGACACAAATGTCATATTAGCCGTAAATGTCATAACTCTGAAGCCACAGGAAAATGATATCATGGCAATGCTTATGCCCAAAGGCATAAAGAGAGAGAGAGAGAGAGAGAATCATACTTCTAAGAGCCTCCATTCAAGAATTCAATAAATCTTGCTTCTTTAGCTCGAATCACAGTATTTTTCCAGCCAATGTTCCAGTAACTCATGCATATTCCTGACTACACAAACTCTGAATTAAGGTGATTTTAACTGCAAGATGAAAACCTTTTGAAATGTATTATAGAAACTACTGTATCCTATCAAGTCTTTGGTGTTTCTAAGCTTTGTAACACTTTGTGTTTGCAATCAGAACTAAGGTGAAAAAATGTTTATTTGTCCAGGTTAGCCATTTAAATTTCCCCCCATTTTTCCATTACTCCTTCCACACGGAAGTGACGCTGTAAATTGGCAAAGCTTTTGCCAATGAAAATGAAACATTGTAGGTGTCATAGACTGCTGCAGGAATGACAGATTTTTGTAGGCCAAAACCCGGAAATCAGTTTTTTAGCACTTCCAGTTCCATCATACCGAAATCAATTATTTTTTGGATAAATACTTGAAATAAGATCTGTGTTTAGCTCAAGATACTTTCCTGTTTATCACATGATATAAAAGACATCAGTAATAACCCCTTGTCTTGAAAAGCTGGTCGCTATCAGAGGGACTACAACATGAACCGTCATCACACTGAACAAGTAAACTTATTTATTCATGAGCTGCTTTCACAGCCTCACTGTGCTTATAATTCTGCTCTTGCAAACTACTCTAACTCAAAATTTCAGGGAAAACTTTTTAAATAAAGACTGAAAGTGTTCTCAGCAGCTTAATGGTGGTGACACTGAAGTCATGTGACTGTGATGTGGCTCATTTGTAGCCTACGCTTAGCTTTTTACTTTTGGCAACTGTATTTAGGCTTCAAAATTCATGAAAGTAACAAAATATAGAACAAAAGGTGTGAGAATCATAAACTTTTGTTGGTCACAGAGTGTATTTTTGCAATAATCCAATGGAGAAATCCTTTTGGGTTTTTGTCGAGTGAACCAGGGTGATGCTACCTACAAAAATGCATCATGACAGCAGCACTCTGTTGCCACTTTGCCCTCAGCATACCTCTTCAGTTTAGTGACAGCGCTACCTGGTGGTCAGAGTTTACAAAAAACTGTTTTATGCTCACTCATTTGCAATCACTAGGCCTGAAACCATACATAGAGCTCCACAACAGCAACAACAATAGTGTGAATTGTTTGAAAAGAATCCCAAATATAGAAGCATTTTATTCTAAAACATATACAGCAGCAGGCAGGCCTCAGCATCCCTGTGATGCTCCATAGAACAAGCGCTATGGAGAACGCATGGATGGATGAATGTAGCACCAGGATTTTATTCTGCTTACCTTTCTTGCAGACCATCTGTGACAAAGGCAACATAATTGTCACTGCTGGGGAAGTGACACTGGCACACACACACACACACACGTACCTCATTCACTCTCCACTTTCATCCCTTCCCACCGTTTCTGCTGTCGGAGAAGCGGGTGCACACGCGATCCGACGGCACATGGACATGTTGAATATTTTTCCCCCTTTTCCTTCAGTTTATACATTCCCGGGAATGTCACGCATACACACTGCACTTTGTATGATGTTTCGTCTTTGTTATGTTTTTGTTTGGCGTGAGCGTATGTTAGTCGGCCTCCCGGGTTGAGATGCTGTGCCGGTGTCATGAGAAATCGAGTTCCCCCTCGAAATCAGGTCCACTTAGGACCCCAAGCGATCCCATTGCATAAATAAATATATAAAGATATTAATGTAGAATTGTATGGCTTAATATATAGTGCATAATAGAACAAAATAGTCCATAATGAAACTAATTAAATGTAATTTCTTACACTTGATTAAATGCTAATTAATAAATAAAAGTAATAATATCCTATTAAGTGAAAAAAATCGAAAATCATTAATTAGTTTTATTTATAAAATAAAACATTTGACATTTAACACTTCATTTAACACAATTTAAAAAAAAAAAAAAATTGTGAATACATGTAAGATAAGCGCAAACTCCTGTATAAAATAAGCTATGCAGCTAATCAGGTATCTGTATGCTATGCTAATACATAAGCTAACGAATACAGACATTAATTATCATTGTAACGTAGTTTAAACAGCATTTATCATAACATGATTTTGTAGGAATTGTAATCAGGGACTAAAGAAAGTACCTATTAAAAGTCATTTGAGCCAATGGGGTCACTTGGGGTCCTAATGGGACCGGATTTCGAGGGGGGACTTGATTTGTCACCACACCGGCCAAACAGAGGGTGTTTCTCAAACGGAAGGCTGCATCCTACCGAGGCAGCATCCTTCTTAGTTCAGTCCTTCAGAGTCTTGTAGGCTAGAGTCCTCGTCAGCATATAAACGCTAGAATAAGATGCTCTAGTAAGTGCGCGTGGCTACATCACATATGTTCCCGCCCTCACCGTCACGGCACGAAAACACTAATAAAACTTAGTTTTGGAAAAATACTTTGTATTACAAATCTTTATATTGTTTCCCTTTCTATTAATGCAATACAATGAATCACAGCCGTCTAGAGTCTCCCTGTGGCTTAAATTATTGGCAGTTTAGCGTTTAGTAAGCAATTTACACCAAAAAAAAAGATAACATCTATCCTTTCATGTCCAAAAACATTATTTTTGTCTTAGATTTCATAATAAATTCAGACAAGCTCAATACAGACTCGTTTTTCGTCAGTTCATTTTCATGAAATGGAATGGGTACAAAGGATTGTGGGTGACTGAAGGTCACGGAGGATACATCCCATGCATACTTCAAATTCAGCTGAATGACAACAGCAACAGCAACAACAATTGTGTGAATTGTTTGAAAAGAATCCCAAATATAGAAGTATTTTATTCTAAAATATATACAGCAGCAGGCAGGCCTCAGCATCCCTGTGATGCTCCATAGAACAAGCGATATGGAGAACGCATGGATGGATGAATGTAGCACCAGGATTTTATTCTGCTTACCTTTCTTGCATGCCATCTGTGACAAAGGCAACATAATTGTCACTGCTGGGGAAGTGACACTGGCACACACACACACACACACACACACACATACACTCCTCATTCACTCTCCACTTTCATCCCTTCCCGCCGTGTAATCTTTGATGACCAGTTGACCTTCAAAGAGCACATTGCAAAGACCGCTCGATCTTGCAGGTTTGCACTACACAACATCAGAAAGATCAGGCCCTTTCTGACAGAGCATGGTGCACAACTTCTTGTCCAGGCCCTTGTCATTTCTAGGCTGGACTACTGCAATGCTCTTCTGGCTGGACTTCCATCAAACACAATCAAACCTCTACAAATGATTCAGAATGCAGCGGCACGTCTGGTCTTCAATGAGCCCAAAAGAGCCCATGTTACACCTCTCTTTATCTCCTTGCACTGGCTACCAGTTGCAGCTCGGATCAAGTTCAAGACACTGATGCTTGCATATAGAACAACCACAGGCTCAGCACCCGCTTACTTCCACTCACTATTACGAATCTACACCCCCTCCAGAAGTCTGAGATCTGCTAGTGAGCGACGCCTCGTGGTACCATCACAGAGAGGCTCAAAATCACTCTCCAGAACATTCTCATTCACCATTCCTGGCTGGTGGAATGATCTTCCCACCTCTATCCGGAATGCTGGATCCCAATCAATCTTCAAACAACAACTGAAAACTCATCTCTTTCAGCACTACTTGACTTCATCCTAAACTTTAAAAAAAAAAAAAAAAAAAAATTCTTTCTCCTTACTTATTCCTTTCCTTTCTAGCTTGTACTTATTTGAACAATGCCTGAGACTTGTTGTTACGAGCACTTCCTCTGTCTGATTGCCTCTTCAAGATGAATCGCTTTATGTATTCCCCAATTGTAAGTCGCTTTGGATAAAAGCGTCTGCAAAATGACTAAATGTAAATGTAAATGTAAATGAATGAAGGACACAAAACGAAGGCTGCCTTCCAAGGATCCTTCCGATTGAGATGGCCTTCAGCGACGTTTGATGACGTGGCAGCCGAGAAATGCAGCCTTCGTAGGATGCAGCCTTCCGTTTGAGAAACACCCAGAGCGAACGGGCGGCGAGCAGTTATGACATCACTGACTGTGCCGCGCCGGCGCAGAGCATGAGGAGGTCAGTGAAACCATTGTTTGTCATTAATAGGGGTTTTTGTCAGTGTGTCAAAATTAAGTGTTAAATGGATTAATTGATGAAGATTATATTTATTTATGAATTATATGTGGAGAGTATGAGCTGTTGTTGAATGATGGGGCATAATTATGGAAAGTATATGACATACTTGAGCTTTAACCTATGACATTTACCTGTCAATGGAATGATCCTAGAATGGGGAGGAGCCTGTCTTATAAAAGGGGGGACCGGACTTTAACATATCGCTTGTTTACCAAGTCGTAGCGAGAGTGCAACAGCGGTGCCTCTAGCGAACCCCCCCCCAACCTTGTATATTGTGGATAAGTGTTACCTGTATATATATATATATATATATATATATATATATATATGTGTATATATATATATATATATATATATATATATATATATATATATATTGGATTTTTCCTGTTTTATTTTCCTCTTTTATTGTTTCTTTGTTACTTTTGGGTTTTGTTTTATTATGCACCTGTAAATACTTCACTGTGGACTGTAGATTTTTGGCACTGTAAATAAATTACACGTGCACGAAATTGCTGTTGCGGGTGAGCCATCATTTTTAACATCTTTACGGACACTTGTTACTTCCCCCAAGCAAGCTGGTGGTGCTCGCTTTATCACACCATCTCACCATCATAAGGCTGTAGACACCCCTTTGGCAACAGACAAGTGATAGACTCCAGCAGTGCTAGCACAGGCCTCTCGCAGTCACAAACACATCTCAAGGCGTTAAGTAAGAAACAGCAGCACAGTGCCAGCTGGGCCGAACGAAAGCAACTGGCTCGCTCCCTGTGCGACTGGGTGAGAAGCAGCTAACAGCTTAGCTTGTGACCTTGCGCTGTTGTCAGATTTCCAGAGCTGTAGGGCAGAAGTGTGTGCTCCTCAGCTGGGACAGGATTTGGGTTACAGGGGTGGAGCTGTCATGATTCAGTCTTAGATTTGATGTTAGACCTTGCCTGAAAGGATACTGGAGAATAATTATGTCAGTCCTGACCATATCAGCTAAAAACTTCTTGCTTTCCATTTTCAGGTTTCCTTTAAATGCTTTTATTGCTTATTTTTACTGTTGGGTTATAAAGACTGAGATGCTCATGAAGAAGTGACTTATGTACGAGCCTCGTGGCACATTCACTGAACATCTTATGCATGCTCAAGTCTGAACAATTTCAGGTTATCATGTAATTACTTTATCACATGGTACAGTGGCTCACAGTGGCTCTCAATCCTGGTCCTTCAGCTTTTGTCTCTTATTGTCTATGTGTTACAAAAAAGGCTGTCCATATTCAGCTATTTCTAGTCATGCAAGTACATACAGCTCCAGTCTGCAGTACTACAAAGAAGAGAGATCAAGTAATTTGACCATAGATGTCTGAAAGAGAGTTGTGGACTCAAGAACCTCTCAGATCGTTGCAGTGAGAACCAGATTAATTTGAAGATTGAGACAAATTTGAAAAGGTTTGGTTTACAAAATGTTTTCATTTACAGATATTTCCTTCAGTCCACCTAGAAAATGGTTGTGTTTACAAGATACCATACAATTCATAAAAAAGTCTGCGAGCATATTGACAGACACTATCTTGGATCTACTCTGGCTAGTGGAAGTGACTGGTCATTACGAGTAGACCTGCACAGGTGGCTGCAGTTCCCACACTGCGCAAACCACATTGAGACCGGTCCTTGTGGCATGGTCAGAGATGAGCAAACGGGTGGTGCTAGAGAAATGTACCAGTGGAGATAGGCTGCCGTGGCTTTGTTGCCAAGTCAACCGGCTTCAGCTCTGGCGAGGTCAGGAGAGAAAGGAAGGTTTTGGCTTTGGCTGAGGAGGAATGATAACAGCTGGAGTGTGGAGAAGCCTCAAGGCATAAGGACCTGAGATTTAAATCCAGCCACAGATGGGAAGTAACAAAGAATAATGTAGGATATCAGAGAGTGAATAAGACAAATTAAGATTTGATCGGATTGGTGTTGAACAACCCAAAGAGCCAAATTCCACAGAGAGGCCCCAGATAACAAGACAACGTCATAAATTTACCTGGTGCCATGAGTCTGGAGCAAGCCTAACCCACAAGCCTCTTTCACAGAACAGCTTGCAACATTAAGACAAAAGAATACTTATTGATAAGTCCAACACAGGAAGGAAATCATCAAATTTGGGGCAAGTAATCAAGACTGATGGTCAAAGAGACCATGTGTTCCACGATAGAAATCTGGAGCTTCCTTAGATTGACTTTATCCCCACAAGACAAAGACTGAGACTGAAATTCCTTAGGAGACCTTTTAACCTCTCTAGTCCTCACAGAACATGTCCTTATGTTCACAGAATGGTACAGAAACTGCCTTTTCACTTATAGATGCACCAAAATCATCTTACAAGGACTTATGAATCATTTCTATGCAGAACCCCATATTATGTTTGTAACCCACACATTAGACTATCATGCTTTAATCACATATTATGTATGTCTTTTTAATCATTATTGAATAGCTGAAGGATTCATATGCATGTTTGGTATGTATGAGTTTGAAAAATCATGCTTTAAATGTTTCTTCCAATCAATTCTTTGTCAAATGTATCATAGTCTTGTTATAGAAATCATGTTCAAAATTATACTTTACAAGAGCGGGAAAATTCGGACCATGTGACTGATACAGGATTTATGATGGGGAAGAAACAGAGCAACACCCCTAGGCTAAGATCATTTCTAATTGGTCAAGACGTCCAGATAGCACGGTCTGAAAGCTGTGTTTAAATACTCAGGACACCATCAAATTATGCTTTTTCGTCATTGCTCTTGCTTTGTACATTTAGTCATGCTTTTTGCCACTGCTGTTTGTCCGTGAATTCTTTGAGCGGCATTCCAGCGTGCTCTGGCCTACATGCCAGCTGCTACCACAATGAGAAGAAAAACAAACTAGTCTCGTTACATCCTTTTATTCTTTTACTTAAATTTTTTGTCTTTCCATGAGAGTTTCGTTAAGTTTGCCACAAAGTCCAGCTCCGACTGCACCCGCCCAAACTTCAACCAGACCAACTCCGCATCAAGAGCCAACGCCCAAGACATCACTATGAAAGACCACTGAACTCAGCCAATCCGCAACCTCGGGAAAACCCCTTTCTGCAAGAGGACAACAAAAGGGAATCCCTTAACACAAAGACAACGCAAGTAATACAACTCCAGAATTTTGCTGAGCTGGTACATTTAATATAAATTTTAGCCTCATTGAGAAACTCAATGCAAGGGTTAAATAAGTGATTGATGGTTGTTCAGGTCTATGCAATTGCACATATTGCTGTAAACTTGGGATATCACATTTTCATTCTCTTAACTCATCCTTTCCTCACTTTCTCTCTTTCTGCAATGTGTATGAATGTGTGAATGCGTGTGTTCATGTGTTAGATTAGTTTACATGTCTTAGGTTTATATAAATAAAATCTTATTTATTTTGAAAAGAGAAGTATCTTGTGTTTTTGTGCTTACAAGTTAATGTCTTAAACTGCCGATCTTGTTACTGTGCTATTTAATAGTATTTTCACTATATTTTGGATTGTAATATCCAGTGCAGAGTTGATATTATACGGCTCGTTCACTGAATCGCTGCCGACTCAGTGATCCGCCGTGAAACAGTGATTCTGTTCAAATTCCCCATAAAATCATAAATGATTTCCTTTGAGCTAAATTGACCTTGTTTACATTTTACCTATTACCCCTTACAATAAATACTTTGTTACTGTACTGAAGTGGATTTTTCTGGTATCAGGACTTTACTTTTCTGTCTAGTTTTTACTTTCACTCCTTACACTTTTACACAAATATCTGTACTTTCCACTTCTTACATTTTCAAACCAGGCTCATTACTTTAGTTTTAATCTGCACTTGGTGGATCACCATTCAATAACAAATCTCTAATAAATCATGAATCGATTAGTCTTTACTGGCAACGCAATTTGGCTCGCACGCTCTTCGTCTCCTCCAAAAGGTTTCTATCAGAGTAATCAATGCAAGTGACTCGAGAATGGAGTGGATTGGAGAGGAAAAACTACTGACCTGTTCAGGACTTCAAGTGCAGGTCAGTTTTATCTGTAAACAGGCTACTGTAGTTTTGTCTTTGTTTACTTAGTTAAGCATTAAACTGCTAGCAACTTTTAGCAGTAGCAGCCAGAGGATTAATAATACTGTAAACTAAACTAAACTAAACTATATTACTATAATCACTGAAAATACTGTATGCTAAAGGACATCATTATTATCTACTGTAAAGTTAGAGCAATAATTTACATTTACAGTTTGTCATTTAGCAGATGCTTTTATCCAAAGCGACTTACAAATGAGGACAATGGAAGCAATAAAAAAAGAGCAATGATATGCTCAAGTGCTATGACAAGTCTCAATTAGCTTAACACAGTACACGTAGCAAGTTTTTTTTTTTTTTTTTTTTTTAATAGCAAACAAATGTTATATAAAATAAAGTTATGTTACTGCAAATAGAATACGATGAGGTGGTTGTTTTGCAACAAGGTAGAGACAGTTCTGTTCATAACAGTAGCTGGCTGTTGGGAAAAGTGACAAGTACAAGAAAATTAGTGAAAAAAGTAAACACACACAAAGTGAGATGCAGAGAGATATCATGGAAAATGAAGAGACTGAAAAGAAAATGGAAGTGAAGGTGCAGTTCAATAGTGAACCTTTAATTATTTTGCAAGGCCCCAGCCTAAGGTTTGAAACCCTTTTTAAATTTCATGGCCATACAAAAAAAAAAAAAAAAAAAAAAAGCATTGTCTGTAGTTTCAGAATTTGTTGTGGGTGTATGGGATGGCCTGGATGAGTGAGAGATTTCCCGGCCTGAAATTTTGTCCCAGTCCTGCTCTGTTCTACATGGTGGTTGTTCAGCCTTGATACATTCATTAGCTAACAAATTCTTATATGAAAGCTATTTTGTATTAATGTGTCAATATAACATGAGGTACAGTAACCAGCGTGACACTAAAACAGGTAGTAGTAATGGGTACTTTTTTTGAAAGTACATGTCAGAACCCATACTCCTTTACTTTAACTTGAGTAAAAAAGTGTAGTTAGTACTTCTACTTTTAGCAGAGTATTTTAAAACATGATTATTTGTACTTCTACTTGAGTGAAGGATGTGTGTACATTTGCCATCTCTGAATCCATCCGCAGGTGTTCTGGGACTAAAGGGGTGAAACATCAGTGAAGGGTGGCTCCCAGCTGATGACCCTGCGGCTGGTAATTTGGCACTGCGGAGGTGCATCAGGCAGTAATGCCCAGCAGGTCCTACCATCAACCTGTTGCTAACTACCATAGTTTTGTTTCAGACACAAACAGAACTGTTTTGTAGACCCAAACAGCAGGACTGTAACATTATGAGTTATCACTGTAAAATAATAAGTACCTTTTACATTTGGATTGGCAGAACATTTAAACACACACACACACACACACACACACACACACACACACACACACAACCATTCATTTGTATACTTATACATTAAACAAACAAACAAACAAACAAACAAACATATGGGGACATGAGTTCTCTTTGTCAGAATAAAGAGTGTGTAGCTTTAACAAAACAGTGTTCCAGTGAAATGGCCGTATGCCAGAAATATTTAAGCACATAAGTCTTACACTTTTACAGTGTGTTCTACCTCAGTGTAACTCTTAATTAATTCTAATCTACTTAATTGTCCTGCTGTGCCAAAAAATAATTAAACATACTGAACACAAACATAGCTGGATTGTTCATGTAGAAATGGACATAAGAAGGACATTAGATTAGATAGATTAGAAGGACACAAGAAGGGAAGTCGTGGCCTGATGGTTAGGGAGTCGGGCTTGTAACCTGAAGGTTGCCGGTTCGATTCTCGCACCGGCAGGAATTGAAGGTGGGGATTGTGAACAAACAGCACTCTCACTGCCTTCGATACCATGACTGAGGTGCCCTTGAGCAAGGCACCGAACCCCCCAATTGCTCCCCGGGCGCTGGAGCAATGGCTGCCCACTGCTCCGGGTGTGTGTTCACGGTGTGTGCGTGTGCGTTTGTTCACTATTCACTGCTGTGTGTGTGCACTTGGATGGGTTAAATGCAGAGCACCAATTTCGAGTATGGGTCACCATACTTGACAATACGTCACGACTTTCACTTTCACTTTCAGATTACCAACAATGTTAATAAAATAAAGAAAGAAAGCAATATAATTGCACAGCAGTATTAGTCCATGTCAGGTTGAAAAGAAACACTAAATAAACTAGGCACAAAATGTGTAAAGACTTCTGATAGACAATCAGATTTTTTCCCCTGTCCATGTGTAAAGCCAGAGAATCAGACTGGTACTGTCAATTTTCTGTCAAATGCTTGAAAATCTGTGTCCAATACATCGTATACATGTGTCACGGTTCTGTTCCTGTTCTCTGTGATTGTATGTTGACCTAGTTTCCTAGTGTGTGCCTGTTAGTCCCTAATTAATTCTGCCTTCACATGCTATCAGAAACTCCCTACTTCCCACTTTTGAAGTTATAATTACGAGTTTGTCGTGTTCAAGTGCTTTTTTGTCGGAAAGAACAAAAATCATGGTGGACAGCCTATTCATTCTTGCCTGTTTCTTGCGGAAAGTTTATTAAAGCCAAAAGGTATAGATTAGAAGATATTTAGTTCTGTCATGACAACTCTCGGAGTGATTTGCATGGTAATATACATGACAATGTTAATGCATTGGTCTTGGCGGAATAGATCTGCTGCTGCAGCAGAGCAAGTACTGATACTTGCTACTGCCAATACATCCACAACATGCTGCTGTGAGCATGTAAGGAATATTGCTGCTGCACATATAACATTAATAACACCCCCACAAATCACAGAATGAACAATACATGCCAATATGTGCATGTTGCTGAGTATAAGGATATAACTGCTGCATCGGTGCACATAAATGTGCCCACACACATGAAGATTAACCGACAGGATAGAACAAAACACCCCCCAAGACATATGTACTGCTGCTGCTCCGAAGAGCCATGTGAACCGCATGTATTACTATCTATGTGTGCCTGGGCTACCACGCCGACCGGTTTAACACTAGTAGCCTATGACTATGTGAGCCTAGGCTACCACACCGACTGGCTTAACAATATAGTGGCCTATGAGCTATGTGTGCCTGGGCTATAGTGCCGACCGGCTTAACAATAGTGTGGCTGCGTTTGCTCCAGCTGTATAAACACAGATGCGTAAATTCTGCTGTTAATATGCTTAATATTTTACACCTGCATACAATGAAAACTTCTAACATGACACTTATTTTAACCTTGTTTATGGTTGCTCATTTTTGAATTCTATTAGGCAGACCACACAATACACACAGCCATATGGATTAAAAGAGCATTCACTTATCTTAGATGTTGATTTCAGGAGTTTCTGAAGTGCACTGCTACTGCTACAACAAACACTGCCAAGTATTTGAATGTTGAGCAGCGAGCTCACTGGCTACCGGTACAGGAGAGAACCAATCAGCTGTGCCATGTAATAATGATGCCATTATTTCATATTGCGTTAGATCTATCAGACTGCACCATCTAGAGTTTCATGCCAGAACTTTGTATTCAATATCCAACAGGTTTTGAATAAAATCCCATTCATTGGTAACCATGTAAACATTCACAGCGCTATCTAGATATTCAGCTGGCTGACGATTCCAAATTTTTGATCAAATAAATGCTATTTTTGCTGTGTTCAGTACATAAAATACACATTAAATGTTTTTTTTCCTTGCTCCAGCAAACGTGACAGTGAGTGAGATAGCCCTTAATGGTGAGCTTATGTGCTAATGACAAAGAACATATCAATGAGACATGAATATGATAACTAAACTATAATTCAGATGTGCTTGATGCATCTGATTCTGGACTTCTGGCAAAAGATAATATTGTGTAAATATGTCATTTTGTATATTTGTGCACTTGATGTGCCATATTGTAATAATACATTTAAGTAATGCAATCCATAATCCACGCATGAGTAAAGATCAGTGCATGTGCAGAAAAAAGCAGAATGCAGCTGTCCTTTCTTTGTATGTGAGTGTCAGGATTATGGACCTGTCAGTGTGTGTTTTGCTCCCTGTGACCCAGTTTCTGTTTCCCATTGATTGTGTTTATTTGATTCAGGTGTGTCTCATTTAGTCCCTCTTTATCCTGTGTTTAAAAGCCCCAGTCTTTTCAGTTTATGTTTGTTGGTCCTTGAATGTTTTCATGTGCTCTGTGTTCCCTATATGGATTATTAAAGACTCTAATTTTGTGGATTCCTCGTCTCTTCGTTCCTTGCTCCAGCAAACGTGACAGTGAGTGAGATAGCCCTTAATGGTGAGCTTATGTGCTAATGACAAAGAACATATCAATGAGACATGAATATGATAACTAAACTATAATTCAGATGTGCTTGATGCATCTGATTCTGGACTTCTGGCAAAAGATAATATTGTGTAAATATGTCATTTTGTATATTTGTGCACTTGATGTGCCATATTGTAATAATACATTTAAGTAATGCAATCCATAATCCACGCATGAGTAAAGAAGCATACAGCCCATTTTACACATATTTACACAATGTTTTCAAAACTGTTCAATTTATACTAAAATCCATAAGACTAAATTAAACTGTAGTAAAGTAAATGTGCTTTGTAGATGCACGTTTCAGTGCACTGTTGGACTGAAACGTGCATCTCCACTATCCATTTTTTAATTGAAAGCCGAAGAGGAATTCCTTCCAGCAAAAAGACTAGTAGCTACAGTATGGAAGAAACTGGCTCAGTGTATTGTGAATAAGATGCTCTTGATAGGTGAGCAAGTTTGCTTTGTTAATGGTGAAGGAGTTGATTTTGAGACATGTAAGTCTTTTAGTGGTTTTAGTACATAACAGCTGCCAAATTGCATGTTGGAAGACAACTATGTGCTCAGCATATGAAAAAAAAGCCAATTATGAAAATCGAGCCAATTGAAAAAAAGTATTAATACTCGAGTTAATACTGTAAAGCTACTTGCTTTTAAAGCAATCTATTGTATAAAATGCTATATTAATAAATGTGACATGACTGGAGTGCAGAGCTGGTGCAGACACCCACATCTATGATCAGATGCTTTCTCAGCTGCTGTTTTCTCTCCGCTCTTTTAGTTAGTTAGTTAGTTAGTTAGTTAGTTGTGTGTTTATTTTGTTACTAAAAGGAAAGCGTACAGCGCACATTCATTTAAATGCCACTTGGACAGCGTCTGGATGTTCTGGATCATAAGCCAATGAACACATCTGTGATTGGGAGGGCATTGTGATGGTTTTTGAGAAGTGAGTCATTTGTCAATTGTCAGAAACGGTTTACAATCAGAAACTGTCAGTTGTGTCTTGCTATTCCTTTACTAAACAATTAGATAATTAAGGTTGCCAATAAAACCGATGAGAAAATTCCCATAGATTTACACCATGTCACATCTGGAGACCTGAAGAAAACAGTGATGTGAGGATGGACTCCCACTTAGCAATGGCCAACAGGCATTCTTTTTTCATCACAATTTATTGATAAACTATTATAGTAGTATAATGTTATATATATATTTTATACTGACGTGTTTCTTACATTCATGCTTACTCCGTGATTTTAGTCTAGTTCTCTGACTGCCTGCAATGGGGTTAGTCTCATGACTAGCACTGCTGGTTTGAATCGAGCTGCTGTTTCCAAACCCTGCTTCCCTTTTCATCCAAACCCCTTTCCTCTGTCACCCCTCAGCTATCTTACTGTGCCCTCTTTTGGGACTTCTTAGCATCAGTGTGTGTCTGGGTAATTATGCTCAAGCCGGGACAAAAAGCGCATGGCACTACACATTAGCATAATGATTTACGAGGGAGGTCACGCAAGGCAAAGCGGAAATTAGCTGCTTCAGGCAACTGGCAGCAACATCATTGTTATGCAAAAGATGCTTGATGCTAATGCCTTAATATGCTGCGTTTAGATTTATACACACAGTGTTATCACTGGAATGAATGCAAATATAAAAACGATTTAAAAAGTCTCTCTTCAGAATGGACTTTGCATGTAGGGCGTACGATAGCGTTTCTAAAGAGCGTCAAACCCTTTCTCGTTATTGATGTCATAGACCCAACGGCCGTTCTATTATCATGTTCTGTAATCTTCCTATCTAAGATCCTGCTGTCTGGTTGGAAATAGATAATTCTGAACCAAGAACTGATTTCAGCTTGAAATATCACTAGATAGAGCATGCACAAGAATATCTTGCAGTTGCAGACAGTTTCAAGAGCAGACGCTGCACACCGAAAGCAGGAAAATGTCAAAATATTGGAAAGTCTCTAGCATAATGGAAGCACTGAAACTTCATAAATATCATCTAAGCTGACATTTTAAATTTAAAATGAATCACCATTAGCATTGAGTCCTTGCAAAAGGCTCAGCTTGTCTGAGCTATTTTCGGCCTCCTCATTCAAAATAGCCATGTGATACTCTTGCTGATTGCATTACTATGTAGATTGATGCAATTGCCAACTTTGCCAATTGCTGATTTAATCCCTTGTGTGTTTGTTTCATATGAAGATGCTGTGAGAACCTTCTTGAAATGGCCTGTTGTGGGGAATTTCTTTGTTTTTCCAGGTTTTAAAGATATTCCTAATGATAAAACCGTTACTGTTCCAGACTACTCTCCTGTCATGTCGCTCATGCACCTTTTCAGAATATGCATGATTTTTCAGTGTGTTTATATTATCTTGTCATGTCCTCTAAGTTTAATTTTCTCACAGTTCAGTTTGCTTTACATTCTGTGGTTGTTTCAGTTCCGTTTGTTAATCTTTGGTACTTTGCTGTTAATCAAGTCCAATTTATTTGTATACTGTTTTTCACAATACACAATGTTTCAAAGCATCTTCACAGAAAGTCATGATGTTTATAATATCCTAATAACCTCATGCCTTATAGTTCCATTTAGAAAATGAGAACTGAGTGATAAGGTTTAATATAGACATATAATGTTGCACCATATATACTATATGTATACTTCATTATGCATATCTATACTGTAGCCTGGTTCCCATAAAGTCATTTAAAGCACTCTTGCTCTGTCATTTTCAAGGTGGTGTTAACTTATCAATCTTTCCATAGACCCTTGAACTTGATATATGTGACTTATAGAGTCTGTTGCCTTCAGCCCACTTCGAGGCAGCTTTTCTCAGCCGTGTTCCTGTTAGTGTTAAATATCGGCTAACTCTGGATTCACTATGGTCTGAATTCAAATTTTAAACTTTTTTTTTTTGTTTTAGAAAAAAAAAAAAAAGTGAACTCTAATCCAGGATTGTCAGTGTAAACAATAACAACGTTTTTTGTTGTTGTTGCTAAAACTACTCATTAAATGATAATTTAAGACATTCACTCCACATATAACTGCTTTTATCTGTGAAATTATTCATTTTTTATTTGATTTGTTTTAGTGCTGTCAATCAATTTAAAAAAATAACTAATTAATCATATATATTTTCTGCCAAATAGTCATTTAGAATTTTAACTAATTTAAGACTGTGTTTACGGGGTCACTTTCCAAAAATGGCATTTTTACATAATTTTGTGTTTTTGTTCAGGGAAGCGGTACTGGCACGCTGTCTGTAGCGGCTTTCTGTGCGTGTCGAATGTCTGTTCACAGAGAGCTACTTCATGCACAGCGCATCAGTACCGAATTCAGTTTTCTTTTGCGTCTTATGCTTGATAGCATGTTCATATACTAATGTAGCGCTAGCCAAAGGACAGCAGGGAAAAAATGGATGCTGCATGAATTGGGTTAAATATATAGGTAACACTTTATTTTGATAGTCCACTTTAGACATTCTACTAACAGTAAGTAACTTTGCAACTACATGTCAAAAAGCAGTCATTAAAGTATTAGTACATTTGTCTGCTTAATATCTTCTAACACTTTACTTTGATGGGCCCACAACATACTTTGTAAGAATCTTTGCAAGTATACAGGTGCATCTCAATAAATTAGAATGTCGTGGAACAGTTCATTTATTTCAGTAATTCAACTCAAATTGTGAAACTCGTGTATTAAATAAATTCAGTGCACACAGACTGAAGTAGTTTAAGTCTTTGGTTCTTTTAATTGTGATGATTTTGGCTCACATTTAACAAAAACCCACCAATTCACTATCTCAACAAATTAGAATATGGTGACATGCCAATCAGCTAATCAACTCAAAACACCTGCAAAGGTTTCCTAAGCCTTCAAAATGGTCTCTCAGTTTGGTTCACTAGGCTACACAATCATGGGGAAGACTGCTGATCTGACAGTTGTCCAGAAGACAATCATTGACACCCTTCACAAGGAGGGTAAGCCACAAACATTCATTGCCAAAGAAGCTGGCTGTTCACAGAGTGCTGTATCCAAGCATGTTAACAGAAAATTGAGTGGAAGGAAAAAGTGTGGAAGAAAAAGATGCACAACCAACCGAGAGAACCGCAGCCTTATGAGGATTGTCAAGCAAAATCGATTCAAGAATTTGGGTGAACTTCAGAAGGAATGGACTGAGGCTGGGGTCAAGGCATCAAGAGCCACCACACACAGACGTGTCAAGGAATTTGGCTACAGTTGTCGTATTCCTCTTGTTAAGCCACTCCTGAACCACAGACAACGTCAGAGGCGTCTTACCTGGGCTAAGGAGAAGAAGAACTGGACTGTTGCCCAGTGGTCCAAAGTCCTCTTTTCAGATGAGAGCAAGTTTTGTATTTCATTTGGAAACCAAGGTCCTAGAGTCTGGAGGAAGGGTGGAGAAGCTCATAGCCCAAGTTGCTTGAAGTCCAGTGTTAAGTTTCCACAGTCTGTGATGATTTGGGGTGCAATGTCATCTGCTGGTGTTGGTCCATAGTGTTTTTTGAAAACCAAAGTCACTGCACCCGTTTACCAAGACATTTTGGAGCACTTCATGCTTCCTTCTGCTGACCAGCTTTTTAAAGATGCTGATTTCATTTTCCAGCAGGATTTGGCATCTGCCCACACTGCCAAAAGGACCAAAAGTTGGTTAAATGACCATGGTGTTGGTGTGCTTGACTGGCCAGCGAACTCACCAGACCTGAACTCCATAGAGAATCTATGGGGTATTGTCAAGAGGAAAATGAGAAACAAGAGACCAAAAAATGCAGATGAGCTGAAGGCCACCGTCAAAGAAACCTGGGCTTCCATACCACCTCAGCAGTGCTACAAAAGTAAAGTAAAGTAGTGACGTATTGTCAAGTATGGTGACCCATACTCGAAATTGGTGCTCTGCATTTAACCCATCCAAGTGCACACACACAGCAGTGAATAGTGAACAAACGCGCACACACACACCGTGAACACACACCCGGAGCAGTGGGCAGCCATTGCTCCAGCGCCCGGGGAGCAATTGGGGGTTCGGTGCCTTGCTCAAGGGCACCTCAGTCATGGTATCGAAGGCAGAGAGAGTGCTGTTCATTCACAATCCCCACCTTCAATTCCTGCCGGTGCGAGAATCGAACCGGCAACCTTCAGGTTACAAGCCCGACTCCCTAACCATTAGGCCACGACTTCCCACAATCAGTTTCCCACAAGCTGATCACCTCCATGCCATGCTGAATTGAGGCAGTAATTAAAGCAAAAGGAGCCCCTACCAAGTATTGAGTGCATATACAGTAAATGAACATACTTTCCAGAAGGCCAAGAATTCACTAAAAATGTTTATTTATTTTTTTTATTGGTCTTATGAAGTATTCTAATTTGTTGAGATAGTGAATTGGTGGGTTTTTGTTAAATGTGAGCCAAAATAATCACAATTAAAATAACCAAAGACTTAAACTACATCAGTCTGTGTGCATTGAATTTATTTAATACACAAGTTTCACAATTTGAGTTTAATTACTGAAATAAATGAACTCTTTTACTGCGTTCTAATTTATTGAGATGCACCTGTATGTCAACTTATTCGACTAACCCTAAACCTAACCTAACAGTCTACTCTGAGAGTTAGTAGACATGTAGTTTCAAATTAATGAGAATTAGTTGACATGTAGTTGCTACCCATACCAAAAGTAGTATACTTCAAGTTTATTTTATTAAGTATACTTAAGTAAAGTTCAAGTATATTTTTAAGTATACCTTATGTAGTAAGTATACACAGTGTACTAGTAGTATACTTGTAAGTGTACTATTTCAATACTCCTTAGGACTAAATTGGCCCACTTTCTAGCATATAAAAGTATACTTTAAGTATAACAGTAGTAAACTTTGAGTACACAACTAGTTTACATCAATGTTTTTAGCTTGCACTGCAACTATACTAAAAGTGAACTAGGTATGCTGATAGTTTACTAATTAAATACTTGTAGTAGCATTTTTAGTACACTTTGAAGTATAGTCTCCGTAAACTACTAGTTTAGTAGTTTTATATTGCAAGTGTACTCGTAAGTTTTCTTTAAGTGAACTTTACATCATACTTTCAGTATACTACTATGTCCCTATTTAGGTATTAATTTGTATATATTTTGTAATATGAAAATTTGAACATACAAAACATTAAAAGAAAGAACGTTATCTGCTTGTAAACAAAAACATTTTATTCTAGCTTCATGCATTCTTTTTTTTTTTTTTTTAAACACTTGAATGTGGGTAAGTTTCATTTAAAAAAAAAAAAAAAAAAAAAAAAAAAAATATATATATATATATATAATATTTTGAACCAAAAGCTTAAAAAAGACTATGAATTGGATTCAGAATTCAGAGTCGATCAATATCCCAAAACTTTATAGTCATTATTACCTCTTCATTGGACGACACTTTATTCCATATCGTTACACAGTTTAGATGCTGTTTTATGTCTGATGATCATGTCAGATTACATGTGGAAGCATCTGTTGTTTAGGTATCTTCTTCACTTGTTTTTTTTTTTTTTTTGGAAATTCTGTATTGAAGATGTGTACTAGCACCCCCTACAGTATAACAATGGAAACATGGATTCTAGGAGCACAAGTATAGCTCAAATATATTTAGACTTTTTTTAAAGTATAAGTCAAGTTTACTTATGTCATTTTAAGTATATTTCTGAGAAGTGCATAAAGCCCATTTCTGAGAAGTACATAAAAAGTAGACAAAGTACACTTTCCTATTTTTAGTTTAAAAGTATACTAATAGTACACTTGAATACCCTTCTTTTTTGTAAGGGTAAGTTACTTATAGTTAATGTCTAAAGTGGACTATCAAAATAAAGTGTAACCAATATATATTATATAATAGTGCAATTAACATGTTAAAGCTGCATTTTGTAATTTATTTATTTTTTTATTTTTATTTTTTATTTTTTCCCCATTAAAAATGATCCAAAATCAATTATTGATCAAGTACCTTGGCCTGATTCACAACAGTAAGCTTGTAATAATGTTTTCTAAGTTGAGTGAAAACAATTCTCATCTACTCTGGCAGTTTCAGAAATGATCTCTGTCCACACTCATCCACACTGTGTATGTGTGTAAAAGTGTAAACAGGAAGTTGGTTGCTAGTCACTGGAAGGTACAACAATGAGCATGATGTTATTGTTTACATAGTCTTTAAGGATACGCAGAGCAAATGTGGGCAGCCATGACAATGTTACGGGGCTGATGAGACGTGCGGATCCATATGCAAGCTTTTATTTAAAGACATGGTCATAAATACAGGCAGGGTCGAAACAGTGGCAAACAGGTATGGCAGGGACAAGACAAAGAGTAATCCTATGGCAAGCGTGGGTCTTCGATCGGCGAACAATATCCAACAGGGCAAGGCAGAGAGAGTAAATCCAGGTACACAGCAATAATCCAAACGAGATGCAAACAGAGTCCGAACGGCAAGGCAAGGGTTAATCCAGGAAACACGGGCAGAAATCGAAACACGAGAAAACAGGCAAGGCAAGGCAAGGCAAGGCAAGGCAAGGCAAGACTAAGACAACTAAGAGGGCTTCGTAGGGTAGCTATCACTAGGATATTTGCGTACAATACTCGGCGATCTGACTGAGGAAGTCCATGGCTTAAGTAGTGTGTGTGATTGCGAGATGGGTATCAGGTGTGAGCATGTGATTAGGGAAATGGCTGCTGGGAAATGAAGTCCGGGGTAGTGTGTGGTGTGAGAGTCAATGTGATGGAAGGGTGACCTCTGGTGGCGAACAAATGGAAGTCCATGGACCCAATTCATGACAGAGCCCCCCACCAAGGAGCGGCTTCCAGACACTCCACACTCTGTACAATCCAGGAGGGTGGTGGAGTGGAGGCGGAACAGGGTGAGGGATGGAGGGCCAGGTCCATGTGGAAGTGAGACTGGGGACTGAGGCAGAGCCGGCAGGACAGAGCACCAAGGCGGAGCAGACGGGACAGGAGCCCACCGGGGCGGATCAGACGGGACAGGAGCCCACCAGGGCGGATCAGAGGATCTCCATGGTGGAGCAGAAGACCACCACGGCAGAGCAGAACACCACCAGACCTGAGCAGTTGACCACCACGACGGAGCAGACAGAACAGGTGGAGCAGAAGACCCCCAGAGCAGGACAGAAGACCACCACGGCGGAGCAGACGACCTCCACGGTGGGGCATAAGACCACCAGAGCAGGACAGAGGACCACCACGGCGGAGCAGACGACCTCCATGGCGGGGCAGAAGCCCATGGCAGAGACTGGGACCTAGGGGAAACTGAGACACAAGGAGGAGAAAGAACATGCACAGACGCAAGGACTGGGGTAGGGAACATGGGAAGTCTATCAATGTTTTCCCTGGTGGCAACTGAACGAGTAAGTAGCTCATAAACCGGTTCACTGACTGAAATATGACAGGTTGACAGTTCATGAATAGTCTCTATAGCAGTGACAGAGTTAATGTGAAATACATGGGATGCATTTACAGTCTCTGGGTTCAAGACAGGCAGGATTATGGGTTCAGAAGTGGGTCCTTGGGCTGTGACAGGGCTACAAGAGCCCACAGGGAGCTCAGGTAAGATCTCTGGGGTCGTGACTGGACTAGTGGGGCAAATAACAGGTTCAGAACGGGGCGAGAGTTCAGAGATAGCCTCCTCGGCCAGTTCAGAGCAGGGCAAATGTTCAAAAATGGCCTCTGTGGCCGTGACAGGGCAGGACGAGAGTTCAGGGACAGCCCTTCTAGCTGCGACAGAACAGGACGAGGGTACACAGACGGCCTCCATAGCCCTGACAGAGCAGGACAAGGAATCACAGACGGATACCACTGACACCTCTGGAGGTTCTGCAGCAGTTGCCGCCACCTCTGGAGGTTCTACAGGGGTAAACTCTGGACACAGGGAGAGTTCAGTAACGGTCTCTTTGACCGCAACACAACAGGCTGAGAGTACATTGATGGGCGCCACCATCATACAAGGGGCTGAGGCGAGCCCCGCTGCTTCTGGAGGTTCTGCAGCGTGTGCCCTCACCTCGGGCAGTTCTGCGGTGGTGTACGCAGCCCAAACGCAACATAAAGCGATTCCCATCCTGGGAAGCACTTCGGACAGAAGAATTAGTTCATGGACAGAAGGGTTGGAGTGAGTGGTTTTGGGGATACCAGCTGCGCGTGCAGACACCAACGGTGCATCCTTCAAACTGGATATCATACTAAGATAACGAAGGACTGACCTTGAGGAACTGGGTGCAGCAGAAAGGAGGTGATGTGACTCTAGATGATCCGTTGTGACGTGCTGAGATTCTGGATGAACAACTGTGAAATGACGAGACTCTAGCAGATCAGCTGAGACGTGAAGTGACTCTGGACGATCAGCTGAGACGTGCTGGGACTCTGGACGATCAGCTGAGACGTGCTGGGACTCTGGACGATCAGCTGAGACGTGCTGGGACTCTGGACGATCAGCCGTGATGTGGCTTGACTCATGACGATCAACGGTGAATTGGCTTGATTCATGAAGATCCACTGTGACCTGACTTGATTCATGACAATCAACTGTGACTTGACTCAGCTCGTGATTGGCAGCAATGACATGACGGGGTGTTGCTGTGGCCGCCATTATGTGAGCGCGCTCAGTTGTCGCCGCCATTTTGTGAGCGCGCTCTAGCGTAGCTGCCATTTCAGGCTCAGACGCACTGTTGTGTTCCTCCTCCGCGACACCCACAGTGAATGAAGAGTCAACACACAGCAGAGCATAGTCCAAAAACTGACTGAGTGAGGAACGTGGACCCTCACAAATAAGTTTAGACTTTAGTGGCTGATTAATGCCGTCACAAAAAAAAAATCGATCAAGACATCGTCTGGAAAATCGGAATAATTAGCAACGTCTAGATATTCTTGAATAAAGTCTTCGAGTGATCGCATACCCTGCTTGAGGGCTAATAATAGTCTTGCAGTGTACATACCTGGCCAGTATTGCTCATAAAAGGCGCTGGATCCTTGTGTGGCTGAGTATTCTGTTACGGGGCTGATGAGACGTGAGACGTGCGGATCCATATGCAAGCTTTTATTTAAAGACATGGTCATAAATACAGGCAGGGTCGAAACAGTGGCAAACAGGTATGGCAGGGACAAGACAAAGAGTAATCCTATGGCAAGCGTGGGTCTTCGATCGGCGAACAATATCCAACAGGGCAAGGCAGAGAGAGTAAATCCAGGTACACAGCAATAATCCAAACGAGGTGCAAACAGAGTCCGAACGGCAAGGCAAGGGTTAATCCAGGAAACACGGGCAGAAATCGAAACACGAGAAAACAGGCAAGGCAAGGCAAGGCAAGGCAAGGCAAGGCAAGGCAAGGCAAGGCAAGGCAAGGCAAGGCAAGGCAAGGCAAGGCAAGGCTAAGACAACTAAGAGGGCTTCGTAGGGTAGCTATCACTAGGATATTTGTGTACAATACTCGGCGATCTGACTGAGGAAGTCCATGGCTTAAGTAGTGTGTGTGATTGCGAGATGGGTATCAGGTGTGAGCATGTGATTAGGGAAATGGCTGCTGGGAAATGAAGTCCGGGGTAGTGTGTGGTGTGAGAGTCAATGTGTTGGAAGGGTGACCTCTGGTGGCGAACAAATGGAAGTCCATGGACCCGATTCATGACAGACAAAGTCTCCGTTTTGGTCTGTTTACTCTGAAACGCAATCCTGGATTTTTCAAACTAAAATGGGGTCTGCGGCGTTTTCAAAAGTCTTTGTTTTCGAGGGTTGAAAACGCTGGAGTAGTGTAAACGACAGGCGTAACCATAGCAAAGATTACACGTTTTAAAGCAAAAATGCGCTAGTGTAAACACAGCCTTATTTTGGACATACTCCCGAGATGTAGGAGCTTTAATTTTGACAGCCCTAATTTGTTAACTGTCCCTTTGAACCACCTGGTGGCAATTTTGCAAAGACTGTCAAATGTGGCTGGATTGAATTTATAACTACTGCAATGCATTGCAATAGGCATTCTGGTTGACTACCTACTGCATGTTGATGCTCACCGCTACTCAAATGACTTTGCCTTCATTGGTAGGTATGTAACAGTGCATGACACACTTCATTTGACATGTACAGCTTGGCAAGTGGCTCATATTCTATACCATTTCTTCCATGTCTGTGTTCATATTAACAAGCCCTTTGTGAATTCCTGGGAGCTCCCAAAGAACCATTAATATAATTGAAATGCTAACATCACATATTGCCTTAAGCAACAAGAGAACTCAAACATTAGGAGAACTGTTTTAAAAATCGATAAATGTGTTCCTTGCTGAAACAACACTAATGAAGTAAACAATTACTTATATTAGTGAAAATGGGAAGTGCAAATGGAAAGTCCCACTTGACTAACATTAAAAGTCGAACAAGACTTTTTTCTGGTTTGAAGATTTTAATATGTCATACATGGTTAAACTTTGGGACATAAGATCACAAAGTAATTGCTTTGTAAATTTCATTGCCATGTGATGGTTCATTAAGACAATCACTTAGCAATTCATAATGCAAACATTTTTAAAACCTCAAACCCCACTGATGAGAGAGAGCGTGAAAGAAAATTGGTTTGGGGGATGGGTTTATTTGGTCTTTAGATCAAGAGAACTAAGAAGGTATTAAAATCAACACTTTCAGCTACAGTCCTTGGAGAATTACAGTCCTCAAATTATTTATTTTTGTTGAGCAGTCCCCTCAAAGTGCACTGTCATATTCCTAATGTTTTCATAGCCACAGGATTATTGGAACACTTAGGATGTTTGATATAAAGGTTTGGGAAAAACCATTAATAGTTCAAGTTCCTTTCCCTTCTTCTACACCATTTCCTGGTAAGTTTCTGAGTCTACATCAACTCTAGTTTAGTATTCTCTTTACACACGTAAAATTTGGATTGCACTTGTTTTGATTATAGTCATTCACACCAAGAACAATAACTATAACAGAACATACAGTATGTTCATGTCCACACCAATGGATGATAATGTTCTGTTTCTAATTTACTTTTTTTTTTTTTTTTTTTTTTTTTTTGTAAAGTTTGTGGTAATTTAATATATAAAATGCTCTATGCACTGTTAATTGTCTGGCTACTTGTGCACTCCAGTTTCATACATGGGATCAAAAAGTGTATGTCTGTCAGCCAGTCAGTCACGATCAGCTTTTTTTCTCATAGCTTTCAGTTCTTTACAACTTAAACTCATGTAGAAGAATGTTACTTTGTTGATGAGATCCTCTGCTGTGCTAGTAACATAATGGAGCACAATTATCAGAGGAAGAAAAGCACAGTGGCACTGACAAATGTAGCTTTTCCCATGCATGAAACATTATGCTCCTTCATCAGGGGCTAAATAACCCCTTGTTTATCTGCCTGAGAAAAAGAAAAGATTTCCAGGAACCTCTCGTGGTATATGGCACATGGTATATGTTCCATGAAATCTAGGCTGAAGAGCTCCTGACATATTTTGTGAATTTCAATTAGTTGTGGTTGTTGTGAAGGCATTTGTACCTTGGTTGGCACTGCTCAAATAGATGCTAAAGATCTGTAAGAGACCTCAAAGTTTTTTAATCAAGTACAATCCACAATGAACAAAGGCTTTTTAGTTTTTTTAGATAATTAAATCTGAACTTGTCCACAAATATTTTTAAGTCATTATAATTGATCATGAATATAATATTTGTAATGCACATTTGTTTGTTTCACATTATTCAGCAGATGCATCAATTTAGCAATTCATGTTAATTTCTTTTTTGTCCATTTTATTGCATTGTCTTTTTTGACGTTTGAGACTAAGTAACGGATCTCTTACAGAAATACAGTCAGTGAAGTTGTTACTGAGGGTTGACACAGCTACATAACAATAAGGGACATTTTTTGTTTGAAGGCCAACACTACTAAAATGGTTTCTGCTAAGTTAGCAGTGTTAAAGAGATCCTGGAAATCATTTTTATGTTTACATTTCATATTTATGTACCTTCTGATATTTATAGGCAGTGGTGTATGTAGTTGGAGGATTGGAAATCTGATACAGAAATTATAATTTATTTCCTCAAATCCATCAAATGTCATCCTGTGGCACAGGAGAAATCATTTTAAAGACCATCTGAAAGTATATAATTCAAGCATAGACAAACAGACTGAGCACTGGGTAGCAATTTATTTAGCTATTCCGTTGTTTGAGTTTGCAGATTGACCTGTCAGTTCTGATATACACCCATATTGTGCCGACAGTTGTGTGTCAGTCGTAGGCCTTATATCTTTAAAAGTAACACTTCTAAAATATTCTAATGTTCAGACCCCACGTAGAAGGCTGGACTGACAGATTATACTGTCCCTGTGAAAAAAAGGGAAAAATTAAGAAGGGAGCAAATGTGTCTGTTGCAAATAATCCCCAGCAATTGTGAGGGCGCTGTTGCAGTACGCTCCTTTACCTACGATTCAACAGTCCATTTTCATAAGAGTCCTGTTCTCACTCAACAACAGACGGTGGTATACATACAAACTGTTTTTAGCAATTATATGAATGTCCTACATCGCTTCCTCATTAAAGTTCATATGAGAAGAGAAAAAAAAAACAAAAAACTTTCTTTCAAAATTCCAATTTTAACCAAATGTGTACAAAGTTGTAGGTGTCACATCCTCCCAGTTAATTGTCCCAAAAATGATGTACCAAAAATCTGACAATTCTCCCACTCAAGTATGGCCATTTTTTGCAGCGCTCATAACATTGGCCAAGGTTTTATTGTCTGTATAAATGAAGTGTGGGGAATAAAACAGACATATACTTCTTGCATACCACCCACTTAAAAGGGACCTATTATGCAAAAAAATAAATAAATAAATAAAACTAAATAAATAAAAAAATCATTTTTATAAGGTATCTGAACACAGTTGTGTAGCCCCAGTGTGCAAAACCAACCAGCCTATAATGATAAACATCCACCCACTCATTTTTTATAATCACAATAAATCATAAAAGTCTCTCTTGCTGAACAAGCGATTCCAGATTTCTTCCTAGGATGACATAGTTGTAAGGAAAATGTCCTGCCCATTTGTGATGCTCTCTGCCCTATTAGCATAGACCGGGCATGGGTAAACTCGGCCCTCCAAACTTAGCTCCAACCCTGATCAAACACACCTGAATACGCTAGTCAATGTCTTCAGGATTACTAGAAGTCTACAGGCAGGTGTGTTTGATCAGGGTTGGAGCTAAACTCTGCAGGGACACCAGCCCTCCAGGACCGAGTTTGCCTATGCCTGGCATAGGCTGAGTTCCAGTCCATTTTTTTTAATGCCCTTCGCTCACAAACTTCCCTATGTCTCGTTTACTCGGATGTACGTCACTAATTACGTTGCATGAGTACCCACTACTGGCGAAACCCTTAGAAAAGGCTGAATTGGAACGTCCTAAGCCCTTGATCACTTAGAATCTTCTATGGAGTTGGTGTATTGTTTACATTTTTCCCCTTACAAATTTGTTTGCTGCAGCATTCTATACGTACGTATATAGGTATGCTTGGGCTCTTATAAATGTAAAAAAAAAAACAAAAAAAAAAAACATATATTATAGAGTTGTTTGGGGTGGGGATAAATTAAACATGACCTGCGATGACGTCATAATCGCACTGCATTGTGGTCTATAAAGCAACTTGATGTGTGCTTATGAAGCAGACTCACTCCCTCAGTCAAAATCGAGGGGTTGAGGGTCTGTCCATATAAACTTACCTCGTACACTCCACAAAGTGGAACGCACTTCAAAATGGCAGTGTGGATTCCTCCGAGGGGAAGTGCTTAGGGAAGTTTGCAAGTGCATGTCTAAAAGTGGAGTGAAACGCAGCCATAGACACAGCACTGAGAGAGAAGCAGCAGTCCGCCATTACTATTTTCTTGCTGTAGCTACTGGAGATATACAATGTCAGCTTCATGCGTGAACAGCAGCTCCAGACAATGTATCACGTGTCATATTTTGTTTTCCAAAATGCATTTCTGAAAGAGCTTCTTGGCACTCTGTAAGGCTAAAGCTACCATTGTCTCTGTCTGTTTTTACTAATACTGCCTTCACGTGCTAACGTTACCAAAATGATTGTAAATAGGAATGTGGTAGTTTAAAATTGAATATGAAATCAATGTGAAGTTGACCGCTTGAATTTTCGAGCTGATAATCACAAGTGGGACTTATAAAGTTTGTGATAGCATGTGAAGGCACCATGACCCCAGCTATGTTGTCATTTTTATCGCACCGTGCTCCCTGTCTTGTAATTCATAAACATGCTTTTATTATGCACAGTACAATCAGATGACTGACTTTTAAACACTTTTGAACAATGCTACTGAGAGTTTCTGACATTTCAGTACATGACATTGTCCTGTTTTGTTTTTGTCAGCCAGTATGCCAGTGCATGAGCTCTTGAAGCTCCTCCATACCCTAAAAGTGGCAAATTTAACAAGCTATAAAAAAAAATATTCGTAGGGTATTTTAAGTCAAAACTTCACATACACACTCTGGGGACATCTGAGACTTATTTTACATGTTGTAAAAAGGAGCATAATAGGTCACATTTAATGCAAGAAAATCCAACTATGCAGTCGGTAGTTCTTTTCAGCTGGAGAAAGTGTCCTGGAGCCATGCCTGATGACTGCAAATCTCTTTCCTGGTGCCAATAAAGGAAAGCCCTGAGCCCTCTTTGTGATTCATTGGTGCTTAACATAAAGAGAAGGTTGATATCTGGGTTAGTCAAGACTGGAGGTTTTACCAGCATGTCAATCAGAATTTTCTGGTACTTGCTGGTCCATTCCCTTGGTATTTGAGAGGATATTTGCAGACCTCTGTCTTTCATCGACTGTACTTGCACAAAGTTGCTCCTGGCTGAGTCTGAAGTAGCTCTTATAACAGTTTTGCCACACATGAAAAGTCTTGTTTGAATGGGCAATAGTATCCGAGGAATCCAAGGAGTCCGTACATCTCACCAACTGTCTGGGTCTGTGACTCGTGAGCAACATCACTGCTGAAAGATCGTGAGGATCTATTTTCACTCCTTTGGCTGGTGACTATCATACCAGACTTCATGTTGGAAGAGTTCACACTTCTCAGGGCTAAACTTTACTCTGTGGCACCAAAAAGTCAAGTCAAAATTTCAGATTCCTTCTACATGTTCCTCAAACTACCAGGCATAGCACAACACATCATTGAGGTATGGTCCAGAACATTAATCTCTAAGAGCATTCAGCATCTCCACCATACTACACTGGAATTCTGCAGGTGTGTTGGATAGGCCGAATTGAATTCACACCTACCCATATAACCCCCATGGAGTGATGAAGGCAGTCATGTGCCTCAAACCCTTGGCTATGAAGCCCTGTTGGTATGCTTTTTCCCAATTGAGAAGGGATTTCTATCATTCCTGGGCAGAGGTGGTGGTTTTATTTATCACCAAGATCATAGATGGTTCATCAAGTAAGCTAACTCAAAACTATATGTGATATTATTAATTTGTCTTAGATTTAAAGAGACCCACATACCTTAGATTATTATTTTTTTTTTTTTTAACAAAGTAAGTGAATTTACAGGACATGTGAATAATGGAGATCCAGACCATATCCCCAGGCTGGCTATCAGGATTCTTGTGTCATTTATGATCACAGATGATCATGAGACTTGTTCTCAACAGTTTCTCCATGCTTTACACAATTGTCTACTGCTGGAACTTCTGAAGGGGGAGGGGGGTCTGAGCTTACAGAGTTGTTGTGAATTTCAAATTTACATTAACATTTGCATTAAATCACTTAGCAGATACTTTTATGTGAACCACAAAAGAGGAAGGAATCTGGTTGAGTTAAGCAGGCCATTCCATCAGAGAGAATAGTCAAGGTAATGGTCTGTCAACATGATTTAATATCATTTTGGGATGGCACCATAATGCACAATTAATTTGCAGAATGCAAGCTTCTGGAAGGAACATAAGTCTGAGTTTAGTTATACAGGGGTGTAGAGCCAGTGGTTGTTCTGAATGCTATTGGCAGCCAATGCAAAGTGATGAAGAGAGGTATGATGTGCGCTCACTTCAACTCATTGAAGACCACTCTTGCTGCTGCATTCTGGATTAGTTGCGGGGTTATGAAAGTACATGCTGGAAGGCCTGCCAAAGGAGCACTGCAATAGTCCAACTTGGATAGAACGAGAGCTTGGAGAAAGATAGGAAGGTGCTGATGTTCCTGATGTTGTATAAGGCAAATCTGAACTGTGCAGTTTTAACAATCTGGTCTGTGAAGTTTAACTGATCATCGATGACAGCTCCAAGGTTCCAGGCTGTCCTGGAAGGAGTTATAGTTGATCCACCTAGCTGGATGGAGAAGTTGTGGTGAAGTGTGAGGTTGGCAAAACCACAAGTTGAAGTTGAGTTGGTAGTGATGCTCCTTTATCCAGCAAAAAATGCCTGTTAGGCAGGCTAAGATGTGAGCTGCTAATGGTGAATAATCCGGCTGGAATGACAGTGATATGCAGTGATGTTTCTGAATTACAGATCCTTGTGATGACATGTAGATGGAGAAGAGAAGTGGTCCAAGCACTGAAGAGATGTGTTGGTGATATGAGTGAGTGCAGGTACAACTCAAGGAGAAATAGCTTGAAGGGAAGATCAAGTGGACAGGCAGTAGGGTGGGAAGAGTGTATGTGTTTGCTGTTAACTTGTGTTTGTTGGTTTGTCCTGTGGAGAATTGCCCAATGATGATGGTTGTTTTATTTTAGAATGGTGCAAAGACATCAGCTGTTAGAGTTGATGAAGGAGAGGGAGGAAAAGGACAAAGGAGAGAGGATAAACTGTGCAAGAGTCAGAAGTATTTTGTTGTGGTAGTAGGTCATTTAGAAGTGGAGACATTAGCACAGAAGGAGGAGTGAATGGTAATAACTAAGGTCAGCAGGATCTTTCGATTTGTGCCATTTCATCTCTGCAGCCCTGAACACAGAGTGATACTCGCAAAGAACATCAGATAGCCAGGGGCAGAGAGGGTGGGACGGCCTGGCCTGGATGAGAGGTGGCAAACAGTGTCCAAACAAGATGTTAGAGTGGAGCAAAGAGTGTCAGGAGCACTGTTACAATCAAGTGATGAGAACTGATTGGGGGAGGAAGTGAGGATGAAACAATAGAGGATAATGGTAGGGTGAGGTAACCTATGGAGGAACGTTAGTTGTATCAGGACCCAGGCTGGACCTTCTAGACTAGGCATCTGTTTTAGTGTTCCTGCCACCAGGACAATAAGTCATCATACAATTAAAATGGAAATGAGGATGAAGCCATAGAGGATAGGCAGCAGACTCCAAAATATCTGTCCTTTTTTTTTTTTTTACCTGACTGGCCTCCTGCCATTGACACTGTAAATCATTACATCCTCCTGTCACTTTCTCTGGCTTCTCTTATCATTGCTATGAATATAATACACAGTTCTACCAGTCATTCCAACTTGACAACCTCACCATCTTAGTTTGAATCTGTAATGATTTTGGCTCACAAGTGCACCACAAATGTAATGGTCTACACTGGCACCACTAATTTAGCAGTTTTTCACAACAGGCACCAAACTAATATTGTGAATTTGGTGGCAAGTCACTTAAGGTGAGTGTGAGAGTGTCAGATGACTCCTTCCTTTATTATGGGGCATTAGCCAAGCAGTCCTTGACAATAAATTATAATCATGGAAGATTGTTGAAGAAATAAGATTTGTATAAATTGGAAAGAATTTATCATCTGACCAATCTTAAGAGTTTGTGAAGGTTCTGAAGTCAAGTCACCTTTATTTATATAGCGCTTTTAACAATACAGATTGTGTCAAAGCACTTAACAGTATCAAATTGGAGGATAGAGTGTCAGTAATGTATAATAATAAGATTAAACACTCAATTTTCAGTTAAAGGCATTTCATTATTGAATTCAGAGATGTCATTGTCTAGCTCAGTTTAGTTTAAATAGTATCTGTGCAATTAAATCGATGATAATCGCTAGAAATTAAGTGTCCCCAACTGAGCAAGCCAGAGGCGACAGCGGCAAGAAACCAAAACTCCCTCTGTGACAGAATGGAGAAAAAAACCTTGGGAGAAACCAGGCTCAGTCGGGGGGCCAGTTCTCCTCTGGCCAGATGAAACCCGCAGTTCAATTCCAACTGCAGCCATGTCAGATTGTGTAAAGAGCTTATCTGATTCATGTGGTCTTGTCCCGATGGGACATTTTAATTTATAATTTAATGTATTTGTTATATTTGTGTTATTCATTATTTGAAGTTTTTCATTTATATGATTTATTCATTTGCTATAATTATAATGTATAGTTTAATGCATTTATTGTTTCTTGGTCTATTTTTATTTTATATATATATATATATATATATATATATATATAATTTGTTTGTTTATTATAATTTAAATTTATAGTTTAATTCATTTAATATATTTGTTGCGTGTGTGTGTGTATATGTGTGTATATAAATATATATTAGTGCTGTCAATCGATTAAAAAATGTAATTGCGTTAATCACAGTCATGGACTGTGATTAATCATGATTAATCGCACATTTAAAATACTAGGATTTACCTGTAAATGTGTTGAAATAAAGAAATGCATGACAAACTAGTTTAAGGAAACAGAACCTTTCACACCTCCGCCAGGTATGAGACATAATCCTTATTATTCTTTTATCATTATTCATTTGTTTTTATTCAGCCATTATCAGCCTTCATACTTTTTTACATTTACCCAACTATTATCAAAAGTATATCTAAATAAATACAACAAAACATTTTCTTGCGACCTTACGTGAAGTATTATGACAAAATGCATTATGAAGAAGAATTGGACCTGTTCTGCAGCTGCATTAGAGCTAACATTAGCATCATGCTTCATAAGACGATTTATGAGATTAATAGTACACTTTTACTCAGAACTCACTTCAAACCACCATCGAGTGTTTGTAATAACTTCCTTTTGCGATCACGTGGAATTTGGTCGTTTACTGTTGTTAAAATATGCTCTTTATAGCCTTTTATATCGCTGCACAAATTAGCATAGATGTACACATTCATCTCAAGAAAATCACATACAAACCATATCCTATCGTAATCGTGTGTTTATTATCTTATATAATCTATAGTGGCTGTTGTCATGTTTATTTCTGCTGTGTAAAAGCCTTAACATGTGCTCTGCTGAAACTCACGTTGTTTGTGATGTTTACAGCCGTCTCTCCGTTCTTAAGTTGCCAGGTATACATTCCAACTATAATACACATTAGTAAAAGGATCTATTTTAATTTTTATTTGTCTATACACACTTTGGGCGGCCGCGGTACATTATAAAAGTAGCCCAAAAAAAAACGCAACCCGCGGCTCTGTAATTTTTCCCGCGACTGTATTTTCAAAATAGCCCACTTGTGCCGTTACCCTGGCAACACTGGCTCACTGTACCCTCATCACACAAAGATAGATAACCTTCCGCGCTGCGATGACGGGAAGAAGTTGGGGTCAAACCTTATCAAACGATTAATTTGCGTTAAAAAAAATATTAACGCGTTAAAAAATTTAGATTAATCGCATGCGTTAACGCGTTAACGTTGACACCCCTAATATATATATATATATATATAATATACACACACATATATACACACACATACACACACACTCACTCACATATGTACATCTGTACACTACATTGCCAAAAGTATTGGGTCACCCCCTTCCAATGAACAGGTTTGATTACTTTATTAATTTCCATGAGTACAAATCTTAATGTTTAAGCATATAATGATAAAGAGTTTTTGGCTCAAGATCTACATTTAAAGTCACACCAGAGGTGTTCAGCTTGGATTAGGACTTGGCTTTCTGCAGACCAGTCAAGTTCTTCCACACTAACTAAATCAATCATTTCTTTTTGAACCTTGCCTTATACACAGAGGCATTGTCATATTAGAATAGAAAAGGGTCCTGTCCAAACTGTTGCTTTAAAATTAGAAGCACACAATTCCCTAGAATATCATTATATGCTTAAACATTAAGATTTGTACTCATGGAAATTACTAAAGTAATCAAACCTGTTCATTAGAAGGGGGTGACCCAATACTTTTGGCAATATAGTGTACAGATGTGTGTGTATATGTGTGTGTGTATATATATATATATATATATATATATATATATATATACAGTGGGTACGGAAAGTATTCAGACCCCCTTCACTTTTTTCAATTTTGTTATGTTGCAGTCTGATACTACAATTGTTTAAATTCTTTTTTTTCTCATTACTCTACACTCTGTCCTTTATAATGACAAAGTGAAAACAGAATTTTAGAAATGTTTGTAAATTTATTAAAAAGAAAAAAACTGAAATATCACATTTACATAAGTATTCAGACCCTTTACTCAGTATTTAGTTGAAGCACCTTTGGCAGCAATTACAGCCTCGAGTCTTTTTGGGTATGACGCAACAAGCTTTGCACAATTGGATTGGGGGAATTTCTGCCATTCTTCTATGCAAATCCTCTCAAGCTCGGTCAGGTTGGATGGGAACCGTCTGTTGACAGCCTTTTTCAGGTCTCTCCAGAGATGTTCGATAGGGTTCGAGTCAGGGCTCTGGCTGGGTCACTCTAGGACATTCACAGAGTTGTCCCTAAGCCACTCCTGTGTTGCCTTGGCTGTGTGCTTAGGGTCATTGTCATGTTGGAAGGTGAACCTTCGGCCCAGTCTGAGGTTTTGAATGCCCTGGACTGGGTTTTCATTAAGGCTATCTCAATATTTTGGTGCATTGAGCTTTTCTTCTACTCTGATGAGTTCCTCAGTCCCTGCCGCTGAAAAACAGCCCAACAGCATGAGGCTGCTACCACCACACTTTACTTTTGGGATGGTACCCTGCAGGTGATGAGAAGAGCCGGTTTCCTTCAAACATGATGCTTAGAATTGAGGTTCATCAGACCAGGTAATCTTGTTTCTCAGAGTCTGAGGGTCCTTTAGGTGCTTTATTGCAAATTCCAAGTGTGTTTTCATGTGTCTTCACTGAAGAGAGGATTGAGTTTGGCCACACTGCCATAAAGCCCAGATCGGTGGAGTGTTGCAGTGATGTTTGTCCTTCTGTAGGTTTCTCCCATCTGCATATATGATCATGGAGCTCAACTAGAGTGACCACCAGGTTCTTGGTCACCAATCTAGACAAGCCCCTTCTCCATCAATTGCTCAGTTTGGCTGGGGACCAGCTCTTGGAAGAGTCCTGGTTGTGCCAAACTTCTTCCATTTGAGAATTATGGAAGCCACTGTGCTCTTGGGAACCTTCAGTGCAGCAGAATTTTTTTTGTAGCCTTCCTCAGATCTATGCCTCAATACAATCCTGTGTCTGATCTCTGCAGGCAGTTCCTTTGACCTCGTGGCTTGGTTTTCGCTCTGATATGCATTATCAGCTGTGAGGCCTTTTACAGAGAGGTGTGTGCCTTTCCAAATCATGTCCAATCAATTTAATTTACCACAGGCGGACTCCAATCAAGGTGTAGAAACATCTCTGCAATGATCAAGAGACATGGGAGGCACCTGAGCGAAATTTCAAGTGTTGTTGCAAAGGGTCTGAATACTTAGGTAAATGTGATATTTCAGTTTTTTCTTTTTAATAAATTTACAGACATTTCTAAAATTCTGTTTTAACTTCATCATTATGAGGTACAGAGTGTAGATTAATGAGAAAAAAAATGAATTTAAACAATTGTAGTATCAGGCTGCAACATAACAAAATTGAAAAAAGTGAAGGGGGTCTGAATACTTTCCGTACCCACTGTATATATATATTTTTTTTTATTATTATTATTATTATTATTATTTTTATTTTTATTATACTACTTTTTTAGAATGTATTTATTCATTTTCATATTATGTTTTAATTTAAAATTTTAAATGTATAAATGTATTATTTCTATTTTTATATTGTTGCAATTTCTAACAATAATAGTATTATGTAGTTAGGTATTTTATTATATTTTAGTTATTTTATTATATTTTTAGTTTTATTGTATTTTTAGTCGAGGTCTTCACTGGGACATGTCTCTGGGGCTCATCTAGGTGTCCTGGTCTCCGCTGATGATCAGGGCTGTAGACATCATCTCTTGGTGCTGATCTACCATCTGATCGGATACGGACTGAGAAACAGAATAAGAAAGAAACAGACAAATATTAGCGTAGATGCCATTCTTCTTAAGATGTAACGAGTATATCGTGTGTTATGAGGAGTGTTCCCGGTCCCGGTTGATCTAATTAATGCAGCCTAACAATCCTTTAACGGATTTGAATAATAGAAGCATATTAGTATGTTATGTGTAAGCCAGGTTAAAGAGATGTGTCTTTAATCTAGATTTAAACTGACAGAGTGTGTCTTCCTCCCGAACAGTGTTAGGTAGATTCTTCCAGAGTTTGGGCACTAAATAGGAAAAGGATCTGCCGCCCGCAGTCGATTTTGATATTTTAGGTATTATCAAATGGCCAGAGTTTTGAGAACGCAGCGGACGTGGAGGACTATAATGCAATGAGAGCTCGCTCAATTACTGAGGAGCTAAGCCATTCAGGGCTTTATAAGTAATTAACAAGATTTTAAAATCTATCCGATGTTTGATAGGGAGCCAGTGCAGTGCTGACAGAACCGGGCTAATATGGTCATACTTCCTGGTTCTAGTAAGGACTCTAGCTGCTGCATTTTGGACCAACTGTAGTTTATTGATCAAGCGTGCAGAACAACCACCCAATAAAGCATTACAATAGTCTAACCTTGAGGTCATAAACGCATGAATTAGCATTTCTGCATTTGACGTTGAGAGCATAGGTCGCAATTTAGATATGTTTTTGAGATGGAAAAACGCAGTTTTAAAGATGCTAGAAACATGGCTTTCAAATGAAAGATTGCTATCAAACAGCACACCTAGGTTCCTAACTGATGAAGAAGAATTGACAGAGCAGCCGTCAAGTGTTAGGTAGTGTTCTAGGTTATTACATGTGGGGTTTTTAGGTCCGATAATTAACACCTCTGTTTTTTCAGAATTTAGCAGTAAGAAATTACTCGTCATCCAGTTTTTATATCAACTATGCATTCCGTTAGTTTCTCAATTTGGTGTGTTTCACCGGGCCGCGAAGAAATATAGAGCATCATCAGCATAACAGTGAAAGCTAACACCATGTCTCCTGATAATATCTCCCAAGGGTAACATGCAAAGCATGAAAAGTAACGGCCCTAGTACTGAGCCTTGAGGTACTCCATACTACACTTGTGATCGATATGATACCTCTTCATTTACTGTTACGGACTGATGGCGGTCAGATAAGTACGATTTGAACCATGCTAAGGCACTTCCACTAATGCCAACAAAGTGTTCTAATCTATTCAAAAGAATGCTGTGGTCAATAGTGTCGAACGCAGTGCTAAGATCCAGTAGAACGAATAAAGAGATACAACCACGATCAGATGATAGAAGCAAGTCATTTGTAACTCTAATGAGAGCAGTGTCAGTACTATGATACTGTCTAAATCCTGACTGGATAGTCAGGATTTATGGATTTATTTTTTTTACTGTGCAGCAAAAAAATAAAAAATAAAAAAATAAAAAAAAAACAGAAGTGCACTATAATGATAGCTCTTACTGTCAAGGTTTCTGTTAATTTGGACTTTGTTTTCCTTTTGCACCATTTCCGTTGTTGTGTTGATTGTACTATTCTGTTCAGGTGTGCCTAGTTAATTATCCTTGTTTGGTCTGAGTACTTAAGTTCCTGTATGTTCACTTTGAGTCTGTTTGGTCTTATGTCTACATGTCTTAAATGTTGCTATGCTACATTGTGTTTGGATTTACCCTTGTTGGATTAAAGATTTATGATATGTAACCTTTCATCTTCGTTGTGTGCTTTTTAACACCGCGTAGCCGTGACACTTACAGACTTACTGTGTAGTGTAGAGTATGAGTAGCTATGTTTCCATCCACCTATTTTTATGCGCATTTTTGACTATCGCACAAAAAATTCACTGGATGGAAACGCCTAGATACGCATAAATTCTGAAAATGCGCATAAAAAAATTATGCGCACAATTGAGTAGGATAAACTATTTATCCGATAAGAAAAAATGTGCATAAACTACGATGGAAACACATTTACCGAATAAATTCCTCTATGCGCATCAAAAAAGTCATGTGACTTTGCGCTATGAGATGGGATAACTTGACTAACCAGCTGATCGATCTCGTTCACAGCATCTATAAGTTGTTGTAGTCACTCTGAAAAGCCTGAGCAAAGTCTGTCATCAAAGTATTTCTGTATAATTGTCTTACACGACTGTGTTCCCAAACAGCTGGCATCCTCAGAACGCATGACAGCATTTATTGTGTTACGTCTGCTCTCTCTGAGGCGCAAGTAATTTATATCATATATGAAAATTATTATATTCAATGGCTTCTCCTATATTCTTAGTGATATTTAGTGCCACAGTTTACCAGGAAGTGACGATTTTGTTCTCTTTGACTCGTTGGATGGAAACGGTGCTTTATTCGCATGTGTTTTATGCGGTATTCCAGTTTTGCGCATAATTTAAATTCGAATCTTTGGATGGAAACATAGCTACTGAGAAGCATTTAGGTTCAAACTTGGGAAGGACTTATTTTAAAGTATTGGAATGTGTCTTTGAATATTTATCTGTGACATTTGAATTGCTGCTTGTGCAAAACCTGTGTCAAGATGTTTTTACCAAGTAGGAAACGTTTGAACATTTGCACATATTTGAACATTTAGGGAGGACATTTTTAAATTTCTCTTTAAAATTTATTGAGTATTGTTGATGCATAACTCACTTAAGGCTTAGTGTGGCCAAAATAATGTATATTTATGGTTTATTTGGTTCATTATTAGCTAAAATGTGGCTGTGCAGTGGCTTGCTTGTGGACCACTGCCAAAATGCCACCATTCCATGCAGCATGTGGGCCACATGAGGAATGTGGGGAAGACCAGGGTTCGAATAAAAATCAACTGTGGCCCACATTAGGGCCAGTTTTGGTTTATTTCATTGGCTTACATGCGGCAATGCTAAGGTTTACTTGAGGCCCAAATCTGGCAAACAGGACCTGACTGCCCAAATGCCATTATTCCACATGGTATGTGGGCTGGAGCAAGGTGTTGGATCTCGGTCAGAATGAAAATAAATGTGGCCCAGATTTGGGCCAGTTCTGCTTTATTTTATTTATTTATTGTCACGGCTGCCATGCGGCCTTCCTATGGCTTGCGTGTGGCCCAAATTTGGCAAACAGGACCTGACTGCTCAAATGCCATTATTCCACATGGTATGTGGGCCAGAGAAAGGTGTTAGATCTGGGCTGGATCTGGGCCAGAATTAAAATAAATCTGGTTTATTTTATTTAATTTCATGGCTGATATGTGGCTTACCCCATGGCTTGCTTTTGGCCAAAATATTGCAAACAGGAGCGGACCGCCCAAGTGTCATCATTCTTCACAGTATGTGGGCCGGAGCAAGGTGTTGGATCTAGGCCGGATCTGGGCCAGAATTAAAATCAATGTGGAAATAAAATCAATAAATGTGGAAAACATTTAACATCCTAAGGAATTGACGATCATTCACACTTTGATAATAAGGGAGAACAAAGTAGTTCCTGTTATTGGGATTGGGGGCAAGCCACCCTCTCTTGTTTGTTTGTTTTGGTCAAAATGTGCCCATAAAAGTCCATGTGGTAAATAGTAAATATGGCCCAAATAGTGCCAACCAAAAAATCATGATTACTGAAGTAAATGCAACATTTCCCTGGAATGGTATATCGATTATGTTTTACTTCGGAGTTCTTCCTATACTGTGGGCCATGACTTAGCATTTCCTAGCCTAGTGGTCCCAAGTCTGGTGGTCTTTGTGTTTCCTGGCATGATGGTCCTAAGTCCGGTGGTCTTAGTGGTCGTGGAGGTCCTTCCACTATCGGCTGCACTTCATGTGATGGCAATTGCTAACTTGTGTTTTTTGGGCTGCAGAGATTTCCCTTTCTCCTCCAAAGGCAGCAGCGTCTACTATACCCCCTCCTGTGTCTGTGTCTGCTCCTGAACTCTCTGTGCTCCTTCTCATAGCCAAAAAGAACATATCTGAACTCTCTGTGCTCCCTGTCTCCAGTTCCACTATGGTCACCATCTCCATTGGCTCCACTATGGTCTCCATCACAACCAGCCTGCCTTGGCTCCAGGTTTGTCCAAGTCCACCTTGGCTTCTTGCTCTGTCGACTCTGGGCAGGCAAATTTTTTTTTTTTTTTTTTAGTACAACAGTAAAGAAGATTTTTAGTTGAATTCATGGTTCTTGGAGATTCATAAAATGCTTGATAAAAAGTCACTACCATCACTTTTAATATACTACCATCACTTTCATAGTCCAAAAAAGGCTGCTGACGATATATATTGAGTCTTATGAAGCAAAACTGTCTGTGCAAGAAACAGAAAATTTTTACAACATTATTACTTGTAATCCATAACCTCAGGCAAACAGTCTGGAGTAATGTCCGGTTCACAAAATAATTATTCTTTTGAACAGTTTTTCTTTTTTCTTTTTCTTTTTTGGTTTGTTTGTGAACTGGTTGAACCATTTCACCAAATCAAGCTGAACCATCTGAAACAGTTTGCGGTTAGAGATCTACAAGTTACTGGATAAAAACTCACTTTTGGACATGCTCGACAGTCACTCTGACTCGAAATGAGCCAATATACTGGTGTATATGAGCCTATGATGCCGGTTTTTGCCTTGTTCAGTGCTCCAGATACAGTACAGTAAAATGAGGAAACAGTTCCAACTTGGACCAAAGACTGATGAGCCAGTGATATGTGCATGAGTGAGCAAGCACTTGAATGAAGGGGTGAAATTAATCATGCCATTGCATGATTACATAAACTGTTGAATCTGTAATTTGAACCAGTTCATTGAAATGAACTTCTCGAAAGAACCAATTTGCAGAAAAAAAAAAAAAAAAAAAAAAAGTTCTCTGTTTGCCTGAGGCTATGGATTACAGGTAATAATGTTGTAAATAATTTTCAGTTTTACTACTGTATAGGGTGACCATATTTTAGTTTTCCAAAAAGAGGACAGTAGGGGGCGGGGTTCGTGGGCGGGGTTTCGCCTAACAGTATAAGTAGCAAGGTTTTTTTTTTTTTTTTTGCTTATTTTGTTTTTATAATAAATAATGAAAAAAGAAAACTAGCAGATAGAATAGAAAAAGAATAGGGAATGCTAGTGTTAGAGGGCCATTATTTATAATAAATAAAAAGAAAATAAGCAGAAAGAATAGAAAAAGAATAGAGAATGCTAGTGTTAGAGGCTCTTTTTTCTTTATAAATAAAACAATTAGTTAGAATAGGAATAGAATAGAGAGTGCAAATGTTAGAGGGTAAAGTTTTAAAAAAAATAAAAAAATGGTAAAATTAGAATTAACATTGGAATAGAGAGTGCTAGAGTTGGAGGGTCAAATGAAGATGAAAGAGATGTGTTTTCAGTTTGCGTTTTTTGAAATTAAGGATTCAGCAGCTTGGATTGAGCGGGGCAGATCATTCCACCAGGAGGGAACAGTTAATATAAAAGTCCATGAAAGTTTATCATAGGTAGAAAATGTTTCAATACAAGCTTTTCAGTCAAATGTAATTTATGCAGTATTTCAAACCTTTAACCCACTTGGGAATATCAACCCAAGGCAACAGTTTAAAAGTAGCCCAATTCTGTGGAAAGAAACGCGGACTTGGCAACCCTGCATACAACAAGAGCTGCAGGAGTCAGATTTGACTGACCACAGGTCGAGAATAAGGAGAGGTGACTGACAAGACCATAATTGAGTATTTGCTGCTCAACATATCCTGAGCTCATCGACAAATATCTGATTTTGTAAGATGTGCTCCCTTTACACAATGCGTGTGATCGCGAAATTGAAAGTGAAAGTAAACCGTGCAAACACTCATTCAAAAATATTTATACTCAAAAATATTACACCTCATTTAGATAATGGCTCCCTGATGCCCAAATTATATACAATATTAGAATGTTTAAAGGAGTGGACATGAAAATCGCGGCAGCGAAACATGTAGCGGGAGCAGGCGGTGTAGCAGTCGATTCTGTTCCCCTCGGAATGTCTGTTTTCCTTTACGCAACCATACTTCAGTTCTAGCGTAGTTGCCTATTTACCATATGTACGATCAGAACTAGCGTGCACAAGAAGCACAACTGGATGTACGGCAAGTCAAATGGTTCAAAATACCGTCTTTAATCCGAAACCTGAAAATAGTTTTAAGAACAGAGGTTTTTCAACTTTAAATTTAATTCCGCTTATTTTTTCCAATCAAATTTATTACCGATTTCAATGTGATGCTTAAGGCTTTGGCTATTCTGTTTTATACTGTCTTATACTTATTCACGTATTCTCATTTATTTTTATTTTTTATTATAGGCCTATGTCTCGCCGTTGTTGTATGTGTGCACCAGTGTTAATTTCGTCAACGAAGACGATGACGAAAATATTCTTTAACATTTTTTCTGTGACTAAGACGAGACGTTGACCAGCTAAAAATAATATCTGATGATAAAAACTAGAACGAAATGTATGTCGGGTCTTCCTTAACAAGACGAGACGGGACTAGAATGTTATTTGCAGACTACAATTCTTTGTAGATTAATTTAAAGTTAGTGAAGGCGGGAGAGGCGGAATCGCGCTGATAGAAGTGCTCTCTCGTGCGCACGCTGCACTTCTTCAGTTCTCACACAGCGTGCGATCAGTTCTCAGTGCTCAAATACACACACAGCAGTCCAAATGTCCATCGTGTAGAGTATCTCACATAAATACAGTCAGTTATGGCTTAAGTGAAGTAAACAGGTGGGTGAAAACTGAATGTGTGTCAGTATTACATGCATGTCTTCCGTCTTAAAGGGACAGCGTTCCTAATTAAATACCCATCTGTGTCATTAATGTTAACCAACAAAAGATGCTAAATAAATGTAAAAATGTTAAGTAAACCTACTGTATCTAAAAATTAAAATAAAAATTAGTTTAATTTGTATCTCAACCCAAAAATGAAAATTGTCATCATTTATTCCAGTTTTCCCAATTCAATCCTTGATTCAAATCTATCATGAGCTTAATTGATTTGGTCTAAAGAGAGAAGAATTAATGATTATTTCTGTTAGAAGACTACATATAAAATAGCTACCTAAATAAATGTTGGTAACTGCAGTTTGACTAAAAGTAATGACTAAAAGTTGACAAAAATGTAATGACTTTTCATTGACTAAAACTATGAAAGACTCAAATGACTAAAATGTGACTAAGACTATTAAGCATTTTCGTCTCAAGACTAAGACTAAATCAAAAATACCTGTCAAAATTAACACTGGTGTGCACTGAAAGCTTAAAAAAATCCTTGTGTGTGGTGTGTGCAAAACATAGGTTACATTAAAATAAATATACAATGAACCATAAATGTTGTGTACAAATCAGAATCCTATGCACACATGAACATTTTCATGGATACTGATTTTTTCTTTCTTTCCTTCATTCAATAAACTACAAAGCTGGTTAACAGACTCTATGCCTTGGTCAGTAAGAATTCTCTTTGGTGCCCAAAACCTGTAAAATAAATTAATGCAGTAAGAGACAACTGCTTCAGTTGTTACTACTACAATTTTTTGTCCAGCAAACACTTTTCTTAACTTTATATTGTTTTTTTTGAGGAGATGTGATAAAGTTTGCCATCCATGAAATAGCTTTGTTGTTAAAATCTAAACAAATAAGCTGCAATGAGGTTCTAAAGGCCCAATTGAAGGAATAGGCCCATTTAAACTGAATTGGTAAAACAGGTGATTGTCAATGTGCTAGCTGCTTCAAGTCAGTTAAGTATAGTTCCTTGACAAGCATTGACTTTTTGTTAGTATAAAGTCTTGGTGTATCACTATACCTCACTTCACTGTGAGAAAACTTGTCAGTGTAGAGGAGTTATCACTTAAAGTAGTTTGCTTACCATCAACTTGGAAAATGAAGGAACATCTGCCAATGAAATATTTCTGCTCTTTTTTTATGACAAATGGATACACCTCGAGTTTTGTAATTTAGAATTTCCTCATATAGGTTTGGATCCATTGCTTTCATATGCCAACAAGAATAGTCATTCAGGTGACAACATGTTGTGGTCATCTCACTAATTTATAACTGAGCTATTTTTAATAATTGATCGATTGATTTATCTGGTGCACTCTGAGATTGTATGCCAGTTACAATTACAACATTATTTTCCACACTTGCATTTTGTATGCAAGGCTTTTTGTGAAAACAATAACGTTTGGATAAGTGTTCAGATTAAATATATTCCACTGTATCAGTAAGAAAGTAAACAGATTAATCAAATATAATATTAATTAAAATGTATTGTTGCTCTATTTGGAAACAGTAATAGCCTATGCCCTGAGTTTGGATGTCAGTACGGACAGATTACACTAATTTGCATAGGCAAAATTAAACTGCGAAAACACGGACATAAGACAAAAACAAAGCAACAGCTGCAAGATGAATAATAATAAAAAATAAATAAATAAATAAATAAAAAAATAAAAAAATCACAGAATACTTAACTTCACTTAATTTATTTCAAGGAACAATTATAATTACTAAAGTGGCAGTGCCACCTATAGGCACTATGGGGAATGGCAGTATCACATACATAACATCTCCTCCCTTCTTAATCAAGAAACAAACCCCAAAACATTTTCAAAACCACAAACATTATGCATTTATTTATTCTACTCTAGAGGTAGAGGGTAGACTGCCTCTTGCCTCAAGCCAGTTCGGTGATTATTCTGCCCCATGTCAGAACAAGCTCACTAACATAACTGATAACAGTTCAATCCAGCAGTTTCCATAATCCTATAATGTCAGACGGTTGGGTGGTTTAATCACTCTTGCTGGATAACGTCTGACCTGTGCTGGTGGAATGTCGAGTTTACCATGCTTTGTCTGACACTCTGCTGATATATCACTGTTAACATCTTGTTCCCTTGTTGGTGGTGCAGAAGGAGTGGCATTTACAGAGGTCTGCACCAGAACAGATTCTTGTTATCAGGTAATTGTCAACTGAGTTTCAGCTGTTTGGTTTGGAATGGACAAAAGTTGATCAGCATGACGCCTCCATTCCTCAGAAGTGCCTACATCCACAGTATAAGATACTGGACCACTTTGAGCCGTCACCACTCCTGATGTCCATCTCTCTCTCCCCCTGTAATCACGAGCCAGTACAGCATCACCTACTCCAAACTGTCTTGGCTTCAAAAGACCAGCTCGGCGGAGAACCTGTGAGGTCTGTGAGAGTCGCATGGCAGCTGTCACACTGGGTTTTAAGGCATCAAGACGTGCGCAACTGGCGTCCCAAAAACAACAGGGAAGGGGACTCCACTCCCATGGGTGGAGGGGTGCTTGGGATGGCATTTTCTGTATTTGTTGACATGACTGACACATTTTCACTTGCAGTTCAATGTCAGCATCAAGACCCGGCCACCACACATAACTGTGAGCAATGACTTTCATTCGGACAATTCCTGGGTGGCCAGTGTGCAGTTCCTCCAGCACTCTTTTCTGCAGCTTGTGGGGAACAACAACTCTCATACCCCACATTAACTCTTTCCCCACCATTGACGAGATATCTCGTCAATTAAGAGACAACGCTTCCCCGCCATTGGCGAGTTTTTATGGCAATCCGTGTTCTAGGTGTATTATGGTAAGGAAAGCCCTAGCGCATGTCCTGAATGAGTTACGAGACTTCCGGGTCTTTAGGGTGCGAATAGAAGACGATCGGCCTAAATGGAAGCGTCAGAGAAAGTGTAGATCATATATAGATCATGTATGTAGATCATGTTTTGACTATTTTGAATCTTATCGGGACGAAGTAGTCAGTGAGAGAGATGCCTTTACAGACACAGAAACATCTCTAGTTGTAACCGATAACCCATCGATCTGAATAGGGGTGTGTGTTTGTGTGTGTGTGTGTGTGGGCGCGATCTATATATAGATCTATATCTATCTATATATCTATCTATCTATCTATCTATCTATATATATATATATATATATATATATATATATATATATATGTGTGTGTGTGTGTGTGTGTGTGTGTGTGTGTGCGCGTGTGTGCGTGTACAGTATACGTATGTATGCATATGTATGTATGTAGCCTATATGTGTGTGTGTGTGTGTGTGTATAATCATATGTATGTATTTGTTTGTGTGTGTGTGTGTCTGTTCTGTTTATTGAATGCAATTTCAATTATTCATATAATTATTTACAAGTGAAAGAATATGACATCTGAATGTATTTTGCTTGAAAATGCACTACTTTCATAAAAATGCATTTTTCTCAGTTTTTTGTCCAAATTTTTGATGAAACCTATCTGCATTCAAATGGTGATAAAACATGAACACATGAAGATAGAATAAAATAGTTTTTTTTTTTTTTTTTTTAAGCAGAGGCTTGGTTCTTTATTTTGATATATAATATGTTCTTATATTCATAGCAGAAAATATTCTGAGGGCCGTCAAATTTAGGTGAAAATCATCAAAAATGCTGGCGGTGGCTGGCAACTTTTTAAAAAAACGCTGGCGGGGAAAGAGTTAAGCACCCATATTGGACAGACAGTTCATTGCGCTTGGAGATGAAAGGTGAGAGTTCATTATTATCAGTCAGGCCGGCAGCTTGAGTCCCTTTCAGAACAATTTCGACAACTGTGGACAAGGTAGAGTCGCTCATAGTCTCACGTTGAATATCAGTGGCACTGACAGGGAGCTTCTCCACCTGTCCAAGGTATAACAGCTCTACAGCATCCTTTTTCTATTGGTGTTCTACTTGTAATGGCAGACAGGAAAGACCATCAGCATTTGCGTGATGTTCAGCTCCTTTGTCCTTGATGGTGTAGTTGTGCGCAGACAAAAGTAATGCCCACCTTTGCATACGTGCCGCCACCATAGATGGAATTCCATTATGTGGTCCAAAGATTGTAGTAAGGGGGCGGTGATCTGTGAAAAGCGTGAATTTTCATCCGTAGATATACTGATGGAATTTCCTGACCCCAAACACAATTGCCAGAGCCTCACGCTCAATCTTTGCGTAATTCTGTTCTGCCTTGCTAAGTGTGCGTGATGCGAAAGCTATCTTCACCGCTGGGTAACATATGGGAAATGATGGCACCAATGCCATAAGGTGATGCGTCACACGCAAGTCAAATTGCGTCAAGATGTTTTGTGACACTAATTGTTTCTTTTCTTTTTTGAATGCAGCATCGCACTCTGCAGACCACTGCCAAAGTTTCCCTTTACACAGCAGGGCATTCAAAGGATTCGCTATAGTCGCCAAACTGGGTATGAACCTCCGGCAATAGTTTAACAGGCCAAGGAATGATCTCAGCTGTGTGATGTTTGATGGAGTTGGAGCATTGACAATTGCACTTACTTTTTCAGGTGACTTGTGCAAACCTTCAGCATCAATTATGTGAAGCAAGTATTCCAATGAGTCCTTGAAGAAGTCACATTTCCCTTTTTCACCATGCAAGCCAAACTCCTCCAGGCCTCCAAGGACTCCATCTAGGTTTTCCAGGTGTTCAGCCTCAGTCCGCCCGGTAACAAGAATGTCATCCAGGTAGCAATGGACATTGGGAAGACCTAGTAATACTTGGTCCATAGCTCTCTGGAATATGGCTGGGGCCGAAGCAATCCAGAATGGAAAGCGATTATACCGGAATAGCCTTTTCTGTGTGGAAATTGTGAGGAACTTCGTGGACTCCTCCTCAACCCTCATTTGGAGGTAAGCGTGTGACAAGTCCAGTTTGCTCTGAAACATTGTCCTCCCGCTAATGAAGGGAACAGGTCCTCAATACGTGGTAACGGATAGTGTTCAATGTGAAGGACGGGGTTTATCGTCACCTTGAAGTCACCACAGATGCGCACTGCTCCCGTTTTTCTTTACAACAGGGACTATTGGGGTAGTCCATTCACTGTACTGTACCGATAACAATACTCCCATTTCAGTGAGACGGTTCTGCTCTGCTTCATCTTTTGGACACAGAGCATATGGAACTACTTTGGTCTGACAAAACTTGGGTTTGTGTTCAGGTTTCAATGTTATTTTAGCTTTAATGCTCTTCATTTCCCCTAGTTGTTTAGAGAAAACAGCAGCATGTTTCTGCAGAACAGCTTCTAGCGTCTTCAGTTTGACTGTTTTTATTTCTTTCCAGTTCAGTTTAATCTGACGCAGCCATTCTCTGCCATAGAGTGGTGGATAATCCCCCTGCATGACATACAATGGAAGAATACAATGTTTGCCTATGTTTACATGAACATCAATTCCACCTTCAGGGCGTAATGCTTGTCCTGTATATGTTCGAAGAACAATGTCAGTTGAGCATAAGGGCAGGTGTTTCAGTATTGTCATAAGTCTCTTTTGAAATCAAAGACACTGCTGTGCCTGTGTCCAGTTCCATTTCAAGTGGCATTCCTTCAACTTCTGGTTTCACAATGATACTGGACTTTTCTACTGGCTGTGACAGTTTAAACAGAGCTAACTCAGAATCTGTTTCATCATCACTCGATGCTGTATCAGCATCAAGGTGGTGTACACTTCCTTTTTTAACATAGCCTTTCTGCTTAGTTTCTTTTGTTGGCCTTGCAGCTTTTGCTTTGTTTCCACTCTTTGTTTTTCTGTCATTGTTACTCTTCCTGCAAACGCGACTGATATGGCCCTTTTTTCCACATGTATTACAATTTTTTTTGTCCTTAAACCAACAGTCATCATCACCATGGTTGTCCTTTTCACATTGTTTACATTTGTTGTTTGCAGTCTTAGTCTTTGAAGACATTTACCGTCAGTGATCCGCTGAGTTGGTGCGCTTCATCGCCAGCTCCACCGCTCTTTGAAATGTCAGCGTAGTTTCAGTCAACAAGCGCTTTTGTGTAGCCTCACTCTTCCAGCCACACACAAATCTATAGCGAAGTGCATCATCCAAATATCCCCCAAATTCACAGTGTTCTGATAGTCCTCTAAGCACTGCAACATACTGTGTCACCAACTCGCTCTCCTCCTTATTCCGCTGGTGGAAACGAAAGCATTCCACGATGATCAGAGGCTTCGGACAAAAGTGCTGCTGTAGCGTGTCTGTGATGTGCTTAAAGCTATTCTCTCTCGGCTTGTCTGTTGTGATCAGACCTCGGAGTAATCCATATGTTTTTCCTCCGATCACGCTGAGTAGCACAGGCACTTTCTTGTCGGCATCAATGCTGTTAGCTTCAACAAAGTGCTCAAATCTTTCAATATAGGTGGTTCATGGTTCGACACTTTCATCAAAAGCTTCCATATGGCCTATAGTAACAGCCATTCTAGCCAACCTGGCTCACTTTAGCTACGCAGAGAAAATAAAAGTTCAGGTGCGCCTAAGTACTCACGATTCACTGTGGTAGCTCCATGGAAAATTAATCCACCTTGTCACCAAATATGTTATGTTCTCACTATAATAACATGTAGAATATACTCTTGAATGCACTACGATAAATAATATAGCCACACGCGGGGGTACTTAACTACTTCATTTAATTTATTTCAAGGAACACAACTACTAATAATTACTAAAGTGGTGGTGCCACCTATACACACTATGGGGAATGACAGTATCACATACATAACACATTCATTCATGTATGTATGTATGTATGTATGTAAATGGAAACAAGAAGTTAGAGTTGAATGGTTGAAGAGCCAGTGGATTGTCAATTCTGTTAACATTTAATTAACTTTAAATTAGATGTATGCTATAAAAACATTATGGTAACACGTTATAATAATGTTCAGTTGTAAGTCATTTATAAGTGATTAGTTAATGATGAACTAATCATTTACAAAACATTAATAAACGATTAATAAGCTATATGCTAACAATTTGTGTATGTTTTGTTAATTCATTTACAAGTCATTTACAAGTTATTAGTTCATGATGAACTAATCATTAACAAAACATGACTGCGCGTTCATAAATGATTAGTAAGTGATATGTTAATATTTTTATCTGTTTTGTAGATTAAGTTTTAAATAATTTACAAGTGATTAGATGATGATTAAATAATCATTTACAAAACATGACTATTGTCATGAATCTGGTCCATGGACCTCCATTTGTTCGCCACCAGAGGTCACCCTTCCATCACATTGACTCTCACACCACACACTACCCCGGACTTCATTTCCCAGCAGCCATTTCCCTAATCACATGCTCACACCTGATACCCATCTTGCAATCACACACACTACTTAAGCCATGGACTTCCTCTGTCAGATCGTCGAGTATTGTACGCATATATCCTAGTGATAGCTACCCTACGAAGCCCTCTGAGTTGTCTTAGTCTTGCCTTGCCTGTTTTCCCGTGTTTTGATTTCTGCCCGTGTTTCCTGGATTAACCCTTGCCTTGCCGTTCGGACTCTGTTTGCACCTCGTTTGGATTATTGCTCGTGTACCTGGATTATTGCTCTGCCTTGCCCCGTTGGATATTGTTCGCCGATCGTCGACCCACGCTTGCCCTAGGACTACTCTTTGTCTCGTCCCTGCCATACCTGTTTGCCACTGTTTCGACCCTGCCTGTATTTATGACCATGTCTTTAAATAAAAGCTTGCATATGGATCCACACGACTCACGTCTCATCAGCCCTGTTACAGAATACTTGGCCACACAAGGATCCAGCGGGTTTCATGAACAGGACTGGCCAGGTATGGACACAGAACTTCTACTGTTACACTTCAAGCAAGGTACCCGATCACTTGAGGAGTGTATAGAAGAATATTTAATTTTAGCAAATGACTCTGAGCTGCCGGACAGTTTTTTAATTGATTTATTTTGTGACGGCGTTAATCAACCGCTCAGATCAAAGCTTCTCCGAGAGGGTCCGCGTTCATCATTAGCACAGTTTATGGACTTTGCTTTGCTGTCTGTGGGCTCTGTGTTCACTGTGGGTGTCGTGGAGGAACACGACACCGCACTCACTCATGTCAGGGCGGCCGCAGCAGAGTCTGTTCACAAAATGGCGGCCGTAGCAGAGCCCGTTCACAAAATGGCGGCCACAACGACGCTCCGTCATGTCACAGCTGTCATTCCTGACCCAAGTCTCGTCACAGCTGTCATTCCTGACCCAAGTCTCGTCACAGCAGATCTTCTAGAGTCCCAGCACGTCACTGCTGATCGTCCAGAGTCCCAGCACGTCACTGCTGATCGTCCAGAGTCCCAGCACGTCACTGCTGATCGTCCAGAGTCCCAGCACACCTCAGCTGATCGTCCAGAGTCACAGCACGCCTCAGCTGATCGTCCAGAGTCACAGCACGTCTCAGCTTATCGTCCAGAGTCACCGCACGCCTCAACTGATCGTCCAGAGTCACAGCACTTCACAGCTGCTCATCCAGAGACGCGTCACGTCACAGCTGCTCATCCAGAGTCGCGTCACATCTCAGCTGATCGTTCAAGCTCTCATCTCGACTCAGCTGACCGACCAGAGTCTCGTCACGTCTCAGCTGATCTACCAGAGTTTCGTCACATCTCAGCTGATCTACCAGAGTTTCGTCACGTCTCAGCTGATCTACCAGAGTCTAGTCACGCCTCCACTGATCTACCAGAATCTCTTCACATCTCAGTGGATCTTCCAGAGCCTCTCCATGTCTCCGCTGACCTTCCAGAGTCCCTTCACGTCACCACTGACCCTCCAGAACCACGTCACGTCACCGCTGATCATCCAGAGTCTTGTGACGTCCTGTCCACCACACCCAGATATTCAAGGTCAGTGCTTCGATTTCTCAGTCTGGTATCCAGTGTGAGGGATGCACCACTGGTGTCTGCACGTGCTGCTGGTATCCCTAAACCCATTCACTCTAACCCTCCTGTTCCTGAACTTATCCCCTTGCCTGAAGCCCTTCCAATGATAGGGATCGCTTTATGTTGCGTTTGGGCTGCGTACACCACCACCGACCTGCCCGAGGTGGCGGCGTCCACTGAAATGTCTCCAGAGGTGGTAGCTGATGCTGCAGAATGTCTCAAAGCGGCGGTGCCCGCTTCAGCTCCTTTTATGGTGGTGGCGCCCAGCAATGTACTCTCAACCTGTCGTGTTGTGGTCAGAGAGACTGTTACCACTGTAGAACCTCCGGAGGTGGCGGCAACTGCTGCAGAACCTTCGGAGGTGTCAGTGGTACCCATCTGTGAGCTCACGCCCAGTCCTGTAACGGCTATGAAGGCCGTCTGTGAGCTCTCGTACTGCCCTGAAACGGATATGAAGGCTGTCCCTGAACTCTCATCCTGTCCTGTCACGGCTATGGAGGCCGTCTGCGTATCCTCGTCCTGTCCTGTCACAGCCAGAAGGGCTGCCCCTGAACTCTCGTCCTGCCCTATCACGGCCACGGAGCCCACTAATGAACTTCTTATGTTCCCTGTCTCAGTCCTTGAGGCCATATATGCTCTGCCTGTCTCTTGTGTCTCAGTTTTCCCTAGGTCCCAGTCTCTGCTGTGGGTTCCTGATCCGTCGTGCTGTTCTCCTGCTCCGCCGTGGAGGTCTTCTGCCCCGTCTGCTCCGCCGTGGAGGTGGTCTACAATTCCGGTCTGGTGGTCATCTGCTCTGCCGTGGTGGTCTCCTGCTCTGTCTGCTCCGCCGTGGAGGTCATCTGCTCCACACTGGTGGGTTCCAGTTCTGTCTGCGCTATCCTGGTGGGCTCCTGCTCCGTCTGCTCCGCCCTGGTGGGCTCCTGCTCCATCTGCGCCGCCCTGGAGGGCTTCAGCCTCGTCTGCGCCGCTCTGGAGGGCTTCAGCCTCGTCTGCTCCGCCCTGGTGCCCTGTTCTGCCTTGGTCCTCGACCTCTCCACTCCCAAGTGGACCTGGTCCTCCGTCCCTCCCTCTGTTCCGCCTCCGCTCCACCACCCTCTTGGATTGTGTAATGTTTGGAGCGTCTGGAAGCCGCTCCTTGGGGGGGGGGCTATGTCATGAATCTGGTCCATGGACCTCCATTTGTTCGCCACCAGAGGTCACCCTTCCATCACATTGACTCTCACACCACACACTACCCCGGACTTCATTTCCCAGCAGCCATTTCCCTAATCACATGCTTACACCTGATACCCATCTTGCAATCACACACACTACTTAAGCCATGGACTTCCTCTGTCAGATCGCCGAGTATTGTACGCATATATCCTAGTGATAGCTACCCTACGAAGCCCTCTGAGTTGTCTTAGTCTTGCCTTGCCTGTTTTCCCGTGTTTTGATTTCTGCCCGTGTTTCCTGGATTAACCCTTGCCTTGCCGTTCGGACTCTGTTTGCACCTCGTTTGGATTATTGCTCGTGTACCTGGATTATTGCTCTGCCTTGGCCTGTTGGATATTGTTCGCCGATCGTCGACCCACGCTTGCCCTAGGACTACTCTTTGTCTCGTCCCTGCCATACCTGTTTGCCACTGTTTCGACCCTGCCTGTATTTATGACCATGTCTTTAAATAAAAGCTTGCATATGGATCCGCATGACTCACGTCTCATCAGCCCCGTTACAACTATACAGTGCACAGCATAAATGAGTACACCCCCTCTGAATAAATATAAAAGATGTATTTTCTTAATGATTACTAATATAATTAATTGAAAGATGGCAAACTTGAAATGTATTAAACATACTTAATAAAAATAACAAAATATATGCCAATATTTTCTGTAAGAAAAGTAAATTAGCCAATTTTGTTTAAATGAAGGATTGCAGAACACCCTAGATTTAATTCAGCAAAAGTATAATATTCTAGTACTTAGTATGTCCTCCAGAACTTTAAGTATACTGCTCTGACCCTTCTTGGCACTGAGTGTACAAGTTCATGACAAATTTTCACATCTGTCCTCTTTAACTCCTGGAGGACGACCTCTTTAAATGCTCTGGTCTTTAATGGGGAGTTTTGCTCAGCTCGTCTCTACAGAATCCCCCACAGCTGCTCAAGAGCGCTAAGACTGAGTGAAATACATGTCCACTGAAGGATTTTCACCTTGGGAGAATGAATATCTTCATTGCCATGCTGGAAAAATGCCCAATAATGCAGGAAATGAGGGGAGGGTGGCATCTTCTGTTTCAAGATTTTGTATTACATCACACAGTAGTGTGTGAATTCATGACAGCATTGATAAAGCACAACTCCCTCACACCTTCAGCACTCATTCATCCCTATATAAAAGCTTTACCTACCACTGAATGTCACTGCGGGTACCAAGCAATTCTCACTGTACTCCTCCTCTAGCAACACCAGAACATTTTGGATGCTTTTGGATCCTAAATGATTGACTTGGTCTCTTGAGACCAGAGTATGGATTCCCAGAAGTCTCTATTTTGTAAATATGGGCCTTGGAAGAGGTTAAATGAGTTTATTTTGCTTTGGCTAATTCTAGTGGTGACAACAACCATGCATGTCACTTCTGCAGGCTGCGTCATACTCTTTTCATAGCTTTTGAGACACTGAGACACTTGCATGTTATTTCTTCTGCTCTTCTTTCTAGCAAAAATTCACTTATCACTAAATGAACACTTAAAGTGAAGACCTGATTATTTCAGGAGCCTTGTCACGAGTGCATTGTTTTTGAATGTCGGTGCTACTTCTGCTATATTTTCACACTTAAAACAATAATTTGGTATTCCTCTTGTACCATTGTCCTCTTTTATGCTAAGAAATAAGTCACCTGGCAGTTCTCTCTCAAGTGGTTCCACTACTGCCAGAATTAAGTTTGAGTATGATTCAATAGGCTATATAACACTTTTAATTGTCAGGAAATTACTTGTCTTTAAAAGTTTTGGTTCAATATACTTACCTGTTGATCAAAAATAGCCTTAAACCTATACACTTTTTTTTATTTATTTTTTATTTTTTTTAGTTTTATTTAGTAACTTTCAGGAGGGTGTACTCATTTTTGCAACACAATATTTGATCACTTTGATAAGAAAATCTTATTTTGCTGAATAATTTGGAATAATTTGTTGGAACAGTATATCTCCAAAGAACCCTAACATGTCATAAGTGAAGAGTAATTGCTGAATTTAAGTTTTAGAGGGGGTGTACATTTATGCTGTGCACTGTACGTTCAAAAATGATTATTGAGTAATATGCTAACGATTTACAAATCTGTCATAAATTATCTTGGTAACACTTTAGAATAGGGAACACTTATTAACTATTTGTCACGAAATGCTCCAAAACAAGAAGATCCAAATGCAGCATTTATTAAAGAGTACGAAAACAAACACTGTAATCCAAATCAGGGAAAAACAGAGTAATAGAAACATGTAACAGCAAACAATAATCCAGCAACCAAACACACTGAAAACAGGGTGTAGTGGACAGCACATTCCAGGGCCCATTTTATGGCCGGACCCCTCTCTGACCACTATAGTGGACAAAGGTTTGCTACATTTTGATTGGATCTTGGTGGACTAACATAAACAAACTGTCCAACGCCATCAGATAAAGATGCCAGGACAACGGCCAGACACCTCTTAGAGGGCAAGAAGAAGACCTTTGGTACAAAGCCCGGGAAGGACGGGACTTCCTATTGATCAAAATGTAGTTTTTGCCCTTCACCCACCAACAGACTGATTCCTCAGGTTTTGGCCTGTGACTGCCATAAATATTCCTTGGGACCTCTGGACACAGCAGCAGTGGATGAAACAAACAGGGATCAAAGAGTTCCATCCAAATCCATTCATAACTATGTTCTCAAACCTTAAACTGATGCAAACTACAACACACACATCTTATACTTATTCAGAGAAATAAGTATTCTCAGTGACAGCGACGTGTAATGCAACATCTTACACAAACTCAGCTGTTAATGGACAAATGAATGCATGCATGACAGTTCAGTCTTCTTCCATCATGTTTGGACTTAATGTGTTCGTAACAGTGCCAAAGGTATTCTGGTTGTGGTTTGGTAAGTGAATGATGCATTGGTAAAACTTTAGTGACACTTTTCTAAATGTGTGTGTGGACTATGCAAATAAGTTCCACAGGAGGAAAGGAGGGTGGGCCACACCATGTCCCCCCACTCTGATGGAAATAGCCTATCACAGCTTGGAAACGGAGAAGTGCCAGATTGCAATCTCCTCCTCATCGGAAAGGGATAAAGGTACCTTCCCAAAAGACACTCCTCGTTCTGAGTCTGAGTATTGCAATGGAAAAGACGTTAACAGAAACAACCCATTCTGAGTCTCCGGCCTGTTACAGGGAAGGTAGCAACAGATACACCAGAACTGAGTCTCCGGCCTGCAAGGGTGAGACATTAACAGATACACAGTTCCTGAGTCTCCAGCTTTGAGGCAGCAACAGATACGACCACATTCTGAGCCTCCAGCCTGCAAGGAAAGAGATAATATACGTCTAGACTTCATTCAGAGTCTTCGTCCAGTGAGACAACAACAGATGCAGCACGTCCTGAGTCTCCATCCTAGAGAAACAAAGCGGATCGACCAATTTCTGGGTCTCTAGCCCAGAGAGGCAGAAGACACACAGACATTTGCAACAAGGTTAAGCTCCGGCGAGCAAACCTTCACTCCAAGGTACCTTTGCTTGACTGTTCCAGGCTAAGGACCTTCTGCACCTACTTCAGGGTCACATCTGCGTGTTCCAGATTTTAGGACCCTTTGGTGCTCCAGGAGATCAGCATCCTCCAGCACTTCGTGTTCAAGGCTGTCGAAACAGATTCCTGCTCCTTTCCCCACTATTGTTACCAGCACATCCAGTGGATGAAGTCACTGCCACCGGACTGCTCACTCAACCACAGAGAACGGTACTATCACCTATCCAAACCTCTTCCAGAGACCTTGGCATTGTTGTGTATTATCAGTATATGATTTTTCTAATTGACATTAGATGTTACATAGCTGATTGCAGTTGATAACAAATAATCTTTCAGGTATTTGTTTGATGCATAATAAGGTTCTTCACCTTACTTGTTTCAGAGTAGTGACAGTTTATCTTTCCAGATAACGTAGCTCTGACATAGCAACATCCAACATAATCACTTGCATTTTATGCATCTTATGCACTTTATTCCTTTTTCATTCATGGTATTCATTTAGTAGTTGTTGATTACTCTTGTCTATCTTTTGTTAATACAATTTATTTTATTACACTTGTGTCTTCCTTGTGTTGATAATGCAGTAAGGTTCTACAAGTTAGGTATCCCACCAATCTTTCTTATGTGATGTACTCATAACCACACCTTAAGTGACACGTGATCCAAAAATCATAACGTCACCTGTGACGTGAGTACCCATTACTACACTATTTCGCCTCCTTAGGTTGGCAAAAGCATAATTCACTACAAGGGTATACATCAAGGATGAACTAATCAGTAAAAGACGTACAGCTGTGAATGATCTGACAATCATGAGTGCAAGGGGTGATGGGAAACGAAGTCCAGAACCGAAAAACAACAATCCAAAAGGAGTGCCCTCTGGTGGCTGACATGGGAACTCCAGAAACTGGTTGTGATATAACCCGGCCTTAAGGAGTGGATTCCAGACGCTCCACCAGAAAACACAAAAGTTCGGGAGGGAGGTGGAAAGGAGGCAGATCAGGGTGAGGGATAGCGGGCCAGGTCTATGCAGTGGAAGAAGACCTGGAGACAGAGGTAGACAAGGATGCCAGGGTGGCACTGGCAGAGCAGGAGGCCAAGGTGGGGCCGGCAGGACAGGAGGCCGGGGGGGGCATAAGCCATCCAGGGCGGAGCTGACAGCAAGGATAAAGCTAACAAAGCTGGCAGGCCAAGGAGCTTGGATGGCGCTGGGACAGCCTCCGGGCTCCAGCCCATGCACGCAGAACAGCTATGAGGTGAAAGGCAAAGACTGCCTTCTTGATTATGACAGTAGCAGTGAAATTGGGCAGCTCTGTGGTGACCTGAGACCACCGGTGTCAGGTCCTCCAGGACCACCAGACTTGGGACTACTGGAGTTGGGTCCTCCCGGACCACCGGACCTGAGGCCACCAAAGTCGGGCCCTCCAGGACCACCGGACTTGAGACCACCAGAGTCGGGTCCTCCAGGACCACCGGACTTGAGACCACTGGAAGGGACTTTGCTGCCCTCCTTCTCAACCTCTGCTTTTCGGTAGGAGTCGGAAAGCCAGGGCTGGTGAGAAAATCCCTGCGGATGGGTTCAGGCTGACCTGGTGTTGCCCATGAACTTCGATGATGGAGATACTTCACGAAAACCCAGAAGTCCAGGATCCTGAGTCCCTCCATCTCCCCCTGGGACAAAGAATCTTCCAGGCAGGTATTTAGGAAATCCTTGAGAACCTCATCATTATACCCCAGCCCTAATGCCAAAGACCAGAATAAGTGGGTGAAGCCTCTTATTTCACTTCCCTGCTGGCGCAGAGCCATCAACTGCCGAAGTCGAGCCAACCACTCCTTCCCAGTGGCAGGGGGAAGGACACGGATATCCATAGTCCCAGGTAAAGAGAAAAACTGCTGGATCTAGAGGTGGCTGGATTATTCTGTCACAAAATGCTCCAAAACAAGAAGATCCAAATGCAGCATTTATTAAAGAGTCCAAAAACAAACAGTGTAATCCAAATCAGGGAAAAACAGAGTAATAGAAAACAATAATCCAGCAACCAAACACACTGAAAACAGGGTATAAATCAAGGATGAACTAATCAGTAAAAGACGTACAGCTGTGAATGATCAGACAATCATGAGTGCAAGGGTTGATGGGAAATGAAGTCCAGAACCGAAAAAAAAAAAACAATCCAAAAGGAGTGCCCTCTGGTGGCTGACATGGGCAGTCCAGCAACTGGTTGTGACACTATTAACTAAGACTTTTCCCTCAATAAGTTTATTATTACCTAATTTGCTTGCTTATTAATAGTTGGTAAGGTAGTTGTTAAGTTTAGGTATTGGGTAGGATTAGGGATGTAGAATAAGGTCACGTAGAATAAGGCATTGGTATGTGCTTAATTACTACTAATAAATGGCTGATAAATATACTAATAAATATTCTATTAATATGCATGCTAATTAGCAACTAGTTAAGAGACCCTAAAATAAAGTGTTACCGTTCTCTTAAAAAAATAGCATCATGAAATAATCAAACAAATCCTTAGTAAATGGTTAATACAATTGCATACATGTATACATGGCATTTACAACACTTTCTGCATCCCCTATTCTAAAGTGTAAACTACTCATCAATAGTAAATGTTTTACAAACCTGCCGGTTACAGGTTGTGTGTGTGCATACACACTGGGGTGAAAGATTTATGAAAGATGAGTAAAACATTTACAACTGATGAGTAGTTTACACTTTAGTTTAAGGGATACAGAAAGTGTTGTAAATGCCTTGTATACAGATCATTTGTAACAGGTAAGAAAAATCTACAAATGATGTGTAACACAGGGGATGCAGAAAGCTTTGTAAATGATTTATTCATGCGTTTACACCGCAGGTTTTGAATACTTTGTAGTGTGTACTGCAATGTAAGGTCTGACTAGTGAGGGTGTAGATAGATGTCTTCTCTGACACACATGGAGTATTTTTAACGCTGTGAGATAATAGTACAATGTTGACATTTCAATGTTTTATAAGTGATTAATAATATAATAACAAGTAACTTATTAACTATTTACTAAGGATCTGTTTGATTATTTCATGATATGCTATTTTTTAAGATAACTTACGACAGATTTGTAAATCGTTAGCATATTACTTAATAATCATTTGTGAACCTAAATTCATGTTTTGTAAATGATTAGTTCATTATTATCTAATCACTTGTTATTACGTCCATAAATGTCCTTGTGGGAGTGCCTGTGTTTTTCTTTCTTTCTCTCGCTTGCTCTCTCTCCTTTCCCTGTCGATCTTTTTAGGCCACCTCCCTTGACTGCTGATTGGCTCATGAAACTGTCAATCATCATTAATCGACGTGATGCCGACCTATCAGCTGTCAGTAAAGTTTCTGCCGGCAAATAAAAGGACGCTGAAAGAAGTGAATGGAGACCTCTTTTGCTCCCCTTTTTTTTTGCTGTCATTTTACTCGTTTTTGACTTGCTTTATTTATGATTCGGTTATGCCAAAAATCCTTTGTTTTGTTCTGACATTTTTTTTTTGATCCTTACCACTTTTTGATTTGCCATTTTTTTGTTTGGTTATTTTGTTACTTTGTTAATCGGATGGCGTTGCTCTTTGAGCTTGGATGAGCTTGCACTCTTTGAACGTTTTCTCTTTACTCAAGAGGAAGGTGGATAGGAAAGATGTCGTGCGACTTCCATTGTGCAACATTTAGGTAACTGTGTATAGACACCCCAGGTAAGAGGTGAACGCCACCCCCTCTATGTTTTGTTTTGTTAGTTGAGAGTAGGGAAGTATACGGCGCTTGGCGCTGAAGATTTCTTTTCTTTCTCTTCTTTTAGTTAGGTTAGAGGTTTAAACAAGGTAGAATTGTTTTTGTTTCTTTCTTTCTTTTGGGCTCATCTGGGATATCAATTAATCCCAAAATTATGATAGTTGTGGTGACTTTGTAGAGATGTTAGTGGCAAAGAAGGGACCTTGCAGTATTTGGTGTATTGTGACAGTATAGGACTTATTGATGCAGTCTGGTAGTGTTATGCTTATTGGTTGATTATTCATTATGGAAGTGTTTAACTTGCAAGATTTTGTTACCAGCCCATCTGTAGAGCAGATTAATTTGTGCAAGAAGCAGGATTTATTGCAGATTGCAGACCATTTTCAGATTCTTGTAAGTAAACAGTCTCTTAAAAAAGAAATAAAACAAATACTGATCTTGCGTTTGAATGAGTTGCAGGTGTTGCCCACGTCAAACGTTGGGGGTGTTGAAACCGGCGGAGATGTTAACGTGGATGGGGTGGCTCTGGCGCAATTCGGTTCTGGGGAGAAGGACAAGCGGAGTGGCGGAGCTGATGCTGATGCGGAGGCCGAAGCTAAGGCCGGCTTACCACCGTTTGAGCCGTTTTCACCTAGTTCTGTTGATTCACGGGAAGGCACGTGACTGAAGGTCCGCCTGGCCCGTTTGCATTATAAAGCGCAGGAGAGAGCCCAGGCGCACCAAGCTGAACTGAATCTGCAGTTGGAAGTGCGCAAGTTGGAAATCGAGGCAGAAAAGCAGGTAAAGCTGAGGCAGCTTGAGTTGGGGGTATCGAAAATTGCTACTGGCTCAACTGTACAGCCGGACACCGCTCAAGCCTCTTCTCTTTCTCCGCAGGTTGGTTTAGCCCCAGATGCCTTTGACGTGAGTAAACACATTGCACTTGTTCCTCAATTTAGAGAAAGTGAAGTAGACTCTTACTTTAATGCGTTTGAACGCATCGCAACTTCTCTTCGTTGGCCTAAGGAGGTCTGGTCTTTGCTTTTACAATGTAGATTGTTTGGGAAAGCGCAAGAAGTTTGTTCTACATTATCGCTAGAAGAGAGTCTGAAATATGAGTCTGTGAAGTCTGCTATCCTGCGAGCATATGAGTTGGTTCCGGAAGCTTATAGGCAACGTTTTAGAAAACACAAAAAGAATCCTACGCAAACATTTGTGGAATTTGCTAGGGAGAAGGGAGTGTTGTTTGATAAATGGTGCACTACCAGTAAAGTGAGTGATGTTGACTCTTTAAGAGAGTTGATGTTGCTAGAGGAGTTCAAGGGATGATTACCTGAATGCGTAGTAGTGTACCTCAACGAACAGAAAGTAACTTCTTTATCACACGCAGCTGTACTTGCAGACGAGTTTGTGTTAACTCACAAAAATGTTTTTTCTTCTGCACGTCCTGAAAAGTCACAGCCTGATAATTCACCGTCTCAAATGTCACGTTCAAAGTTTAGCCCACCTCGTAATAAAGAGGAGCGTGAATGCTTTTGCTGTCACAAAAAGGGGCATGTGATCGCTGATTGTCTGTCTTTGAAGCGCAAGCAGCAACCACAACCAAAGAGCGTGGGGTTTGTGAAAGCTTTTAAATCTGCTGTCACTGTGCATACTGAGGAAATGATTGATGAGAGTTATCGGCCCTTTGTGTCAAAAGGGTTAATATCTCTGTCTGGAAAAAGGGAGGACCAGGAAGAAGTAAGAATACTCAAGGACACTGGTGCCATGCAATCCTTTATTTTGGCAGGTAAATTACAGTTGTCTGACAGTACTTCCTGTGGTTCTAGTGTGATCATGCAGGGAATCGAAATGGGTTGCGTGAAATTTCCGCTGCATCGTGTGCACTTACAGAGCGAACTGTGTACTGGTTTCGTGAGAGTTGCTATGTGTCCTTCACTCCCTGTGAAGGGTGTTGATTTTATTCTTGGAAATGACCTGGCAGGTGGAAAGGTAATGCCTGTTATTGAAGTTGTTGACGAACCAAATGTGTTTTGTGAGTTAGAGGTACTGTCTGAAACTTACCCTGACGTTTTTCCAGCCTGCGCCGTCACACGCGCTCAGTCGCACAGAGTAGGTGATGTAGTTGATCTGTCTAATTCATTCATGTTCCCACTGTTGTCTGGCGACACTTCACTGGATCTGAATCTTGAAAAGGAAAACAGTTTAAAGACAGAGAACAAAGGTGTAATCATGTCTGATGCAGATGCACTCAAATTACATGTATCACGTGAGAAAATTATTGCTGCGCAGAAAGAGGATAAAACACTTGTCACTGCTTTTAATGCTACTGTTTCTCTTGATGTGGCTAAAGATAAGAAATCTGCTTACTTCATTGACAATGACTTGCTGATGAGAAAATGGTGTTCTCATGCTGACAAGAATTCAGGTTGGAATGTTGTTCATCAAATTGTGGTCCCGTTTTCCTATCGTCAACATGTCCTGTGCTTAGCTCATGGTCACCAGCTTGCTGGTCATTTAGGAGTTACAAAGACATATAATAGGATTTTGAGTCATTTCTTTTGGCCAGGATTAAAAAAAGATGTTGCTCATTACTGTCGTACTTGTCATACCTGTCAGATCGTTGGGAAGCCGAATCAGAGCATTCCACCTGCTCCTTTGACTCCTATACCTGCGATGGGAGAACCGTTCGAACATGTGATGGTAGACTGTGTTGGTCCGTTACCTAAAACTAAGTCTGGTAATCAGTTTTTATTAACTATCATGTGTGTGGCCACCAGATTCCCGGAGGCGATTGCATTGCAAAAAATCACTGCGCCGGTTGTCATCAAAGCATTAGTGAAATTCTTCTCCACGTTTGGACTTCCAAAAATAGTACAAACTGATCAAGGTACGAATTTTTTATCAAAGCTTTTTAAACAAGTACTTGAATCACTGGCAATTTCTCACCGAGTCTCAAATGCGTACCACCCACAGAGCCAGGGCGCACTTGAGCGCTTTCACCAAACACTTAAGTCAATGCTTAAGAAATACTGCCAGGACACGGTTAAAGACTGGGATGAGGGAGTTCCCTTACTGTTATTTGCTGTCAGAGAGACCGTTCAAGAATCTCTTGGTTTTAGTCCAGCCGAACTTGTGTTCGGACACCAAGTTAGAGGTCCGCTGAAAGTTCTTAAAGAACAGATTTTAGAGCCCAATTCGAGTTCAAACACTAACATACTGGATTATGTAAGCACGTTTCGAGATCGTCTTCATACTGCTTGGTCGATAGCTAGAGAATCGCTTGCTAGTGCTCAGAAAGACATGAAGAGTAGATATAATAAGCAAGCAGTAGCGCGATCATTTCAACCTGGTGACGAAGTGCTTGTGTTGTTACCTGTCCCAGGATCATCTTTGTCAGCTCGTTTCTTTGGTCCCTATGTTGTGAAAAAGAGAATGAATGAAACTGATTACGTTGTACACACCTGATCGAAAACGAAAAACCCGTGTTTGTCATTTAAACATGTTAAAAGCTTATCATACTAGAGAGCCGTCAAAGGCAAGTGCTGCGGAACGGACTGCAGGGCCCGCTGTCTCTTCTGTCGCGATAGCCGTGAATCTGGCACCATCTCCTGATATCTTGGGTGCGGACACAGATGGTGTGGTGCTTCGCCATACTTTTCAGCAATGTGCGAGGTTAGCAAATTCAGAGATTTTAGAAGATCTTCACTCGTATCTTAATCATTTGACTGTGGATCAGAGAACAGACATTATGAAATTACTTTCTGATTTTAAATGTCTGTTTGGTGATGTTCCTACACAAACCAATGTCTTGCAACACGATATTAATGTGAATGGTGCCCGTCCTATTAAGCAACATGCTTACCGTGTAAACTTAATGAAAAGATCTGTTATGCATCAAGAGGTAGAGTATCTGTTGGAAAACGGTCTAGCTAAGTCCAGTTGCAGTCCCTGGAGTTCTCCGTGCCTACTTGTTCCTAAACCCGATGGCACATTCAGATTCTGCACAGATTACCGTAAGGTAAATGCTGTGACCGTGCCAGATAGTTACCCATTACCTCGAATGGAGGATTGTGTAGATAAAATCGGTTCTGCACGTTTTGTTACAAAGCTTGATATGCTAAAAGGATACTGGCAAGTTCCACTCACCTCACAAGCTTCAGAGATTTCAGCTTTTGTAACCCCAGATAATTTCCTCCAGTATACGGCGATGGCTTTTGGCTTAGAAATGCCCTAGCAACTTTCCAGCGCCTCGTTAATATCGTTTTGCATGATGTACCAAATTGCAACGCGTATCTTGATGATTTGGTGTTGTATTCGTTGGATTGGACAGAACACATTTGCCTGTTGAGAACAGTGTTCGAACGACTTATTAAAGCAAATTTAACACTTAACTTGGCAAAATGTGAGTTTGGTAAAGCAACTGTCACTTACCTTGGTAAGGAGGTTGGTCAAGGCCAAGTGCGACCGGTAGAGGCCAAGGTCACGGCCATAACGGAATTTCCGGTTCCTGCTACTCGTAGAGAATTACGGAGGTTCTTGGGCATGGCAGGCTATTATCGTGGCTTCTGTAAGAATTTTTCAACCGTCGTGAGTCCTCTTACTTCACTACTTAGCCCGTCTAAACCTTATGAGTGGTCTGCTGAGAGTCAGCATGCTTTTGATTCAGTCAAAACTTTGTGTAATGCACCTGTTTTAATGGCACCTGACTGTACTCAAAATTTTAAACTGGAGGTTGATGCAAGCACCGTGGGTGCCGGGGCTGTTCTTATTCAAGAGGATGCGAATGGAATTGAACATCCTATTAGTTATTATTCTCGTAAGTTTAACAAACATCAGCTGAATTATTCAACTATTGAGAAAGAAGCTCTTGCTTTATTGCTCGCATTACAACACTTTGAAGTCTACCTTGGTTCCAGTAGTCTCCCGATTGTGGTATATACAGATCACAATCCTCTTGTGTTTTTAACTCGAATGTACAACCACAATCAGCGTTTAATGCGTTAGGCTCTTATTGTTCAGAACTACAACCTAGAAATCAGACATAAGAAGGGCTCGGAGAATGTTTTGGCTGATGCTCTCTCGAGAGTCTAGTTGGTGGTGTGTTTTTTTGTTTAATTTATTTATTTATTTATTTTTTTTGCAAATACGCTGGTTTTTAAGGGTGGGAGTGTTACGTCCATAAATGTCCTTGTGGGAGTGCCTGTGTTTTTCTTTCTTTCTCTCTCTCGGTTGCTCTCTCTCCTTTCCCTGTCGATCTTTTTAGGCCACCTCCCTTGACTGCTGATTGGCTCATGAAACTGTCAATCATCATTAATCGACGTGATGCCGACCTATCAGCTGTCAGTAAAGTTTCTGCCGGCAAATAAAAGGACGCTGAAAGCAGTGAATGGAGACCTCTTTTGCTCCCCTTTTTTTGCTGTCATTTTACTCGTTTTCGACTCGCTTTATTTATGATTCGGTTATGCCAAAAATCCTTTGTTTTGTTGTGACATTTTTTTTTTTTGATCCTTACCACTTTTTGATTTGCCATTTTTTGTTTGGTTATTTTGTTACTTTGTTAATCGGATGGCGTTGCTCTTTGAGCTTGGATGAGCTTGCGCTCTTTGAACGTTTTCTCTTTACTCAAGAGGAAGGTGGATAGGAAAGATGTCGTGCGACTTCCATTGTGCAACATTTAGGTAACTGTGTATAGACACCCCAGGTAAGAGGTGAACGCCACCCCCTCTATGTTTTGTTTTGTTTTGTTAGTTGAGAGTAGGGAAGTATACGGCGCTTGGCGCTGAAGATTTCTCTTCTTTCTCTTCTTTTAGTTAGGTTAGAGGTTTAAACAAGGTAGAATTGTTTTTGTTTCTTTCTTTCTTTTGGCGTCACTAGCGTCCCCTTTCTCTTGGGTTGATTTGCATAGGTTTTGTTCATTTTCTTTTTTTTTTTTTTTTTCTGAATTGTAAACTTGTACATATTGGTTGTCTCTTTATTTATATTTTTGTAAATATACTTTATAGCTAAGGATTCTTTTCACTTTGTACATTAAAATCACTTTCGTTGGCAGTTTGTTGTCCTGCATTGTCTCTTGCCGCCTCCATCAATTTACAGATTTACCACAATCTCAATGTTACTCCTTTTTCCCCTAGACCATCTTAAAAGGGTCGTAACACTTGTAAATGATTTATATTTTAATCTACAAAACATATATAAAATATTAACATATCACTTACTAATCATTTATGAACTTACAGTCATGTTTTGTAAATTAGTTAATCATGAACTTATTGTAAATGACTTTTAAATGAATTAACAAAACATACACAAATTGTTAGCATTTCACATATTAATCGCTTATGAATGTTTTGTAAATGATTAGTTCATCATTAACTAATCACTTATAAGTGACTTACAACTGAACGTTATTATAAAGTGTCACCAGTATTATTTACTCTTAGTTTATAATACCTAATGAATGTACTAATTATAACAAATCTTATTGACTGATTAATTGATTAACTCACTGACTCACTGACTGACTGACTGACTGATTGCATGAATTTTCATTTGGGCATTTGGGGTAAGCCATCCACTACTGTATCTGATGCCATGCTGTACATCTTACATATTCAAACATATTGTGTACATTCAGGGCTGTAGCTAGAGTATTCAATTTAATTGTAGCTTTTTAAACATCCCTTCCATCATGTTATACTTTACGATTTTAGTATCTCTATATCAGTATTGCTAATTACCTACAGTTTGAGGCATTAGCCTTTTACTGTAGGTGACACCAATTATTGGGTTAAAGTCAAGCAGAACAAGCCCAGTCACAGAAACTGACTGAAAGGAAGTGAAATCTCCCACTGTACAAGGCACTTAAGTGTCAATAGATTTTTTTTGGGCCCTTTGATTGTAGATAATTACCTCAGTGATTTGAATGTCGGCAGCAGGGGCTGGCTGAAGGGCCATTACCGCCTGCTGCCTTTCACCGTTTACTGGAAAATAACAAAGAAATCATGGCCAGAGACCATGGTCAGCCCAACCTCAGTATAAGGATGAGTGACGTGAAATCATTTTCCCTCATCACCTGCAGGGATGTGAGGGGCAATGGCCCAGGGAGCCTGATTGGACCTTCAACAACAATATGCTGGTCAATAACACAGTCTATGTTTAGTCTCAGCTCATACATAACATGTACCTGTCAAAGATTACATGTCTCAGCCTCTGTTTAAAAAAGACATTAAAGTCACCCAAAACTGAAAATACTGTCATTTTCTGAATTTATTCAGTAACAAAAAATAATGTTTAACAGAATTTACACATTCTTTTCAATGCAACAGTAGTAGACAAGGCCCAGCAGCTATAGTAGACAGGAGCCTAGGGTGTTTTGAAACTAATATTTGGATTTTTAGGTGTGAAACAACATGAAAATGACTGCATAAAAACAGAATTTTTATTTTTTAAAACTCTTTTTTAATTACAGATTTTAAAAACTAATATATGATAAAGGGAAGAAGAATTTAAAACGTCTCATTATCTCTCTTTACATTGTCTTATATAAAGACATTACTCATATTGTAAATGTAGTGGAAACAAGGGCGTAGGTTTGCTTTTGACATTGGTGGGGACATAAACCCAAGCCCCCCCTCCCCTCCCATATTCATAATTCATAAACAAAGTTTTTTATGTTATGTTTAACAGACAATAATTACACAATTTAATTCTTTTTGAACCAACAACATTACAGCAACAACAGAGTGCTGGGTGTCTTAATCACGCATCACTTTATTTTTATATTAATCTACTTGGACCCAGGATGATTCTGAAAGAATACTCTGCTGCTGCTGTAGTAACGAACACAACTTTCACATGCATCTGACTGACAGATAAACCGCACGCTCTTATTTCGGTGTTGTTTTTTTATTTTGTGGATATTTCAGCTAACAGTTTGTTTTGTACATTCAGCTGAACAACATTCCACTCACATGGTTTTCCATAAAATCATATTATATTTGTCCCAAATTATGCTAGGCTGGAAGATATTTTATCTTTCAGCACAACCTTTGTCTTTCTGTCTGAATGATATATATATATATATAGAGAGCTTATAATGGCCATAGATCACACTTTCTCTTTCCGTTTGCTGTGTTTTGTCAAACACCGTACTTCAAACTCATCGATGCAACTTTATTCCTGAAGTGAGAGTTTATATTAAAGGGGTCCTATTATGCTTTTTCACTTTTTGAATTTTAGTCAGTGTGTAGTGTGTATGTTTGGGCATACAAAAATCTACAAAGTTACAAATCTCAAAGTCCACTCCAAAGGGAGATATTTCATTTTTAAAAAATTCATTTTCAAGAACTACAACGAACAGCTCGTTTGGACTACAAAGTTGTTTTCCTGTATTTGTGACATCACAAATTGGCCCATTAGAATATCATTAAAATAAATCCCACCTACGGAAATTCGAATGCACGTTTCAAAATCGAAACCCCGTGCAGGTGTTTTTATATCTCTGTATTTCTGATGGAAACCAACTGTCTTCAGAAAATTTTGGATGTCATTTTCATTTCATCTTGCATGTAATGTCTGATAAAGCAGCGTTTGTGAGCGGAGCTCTGCTTTGTGTACAGCGTTACCGGGGAAACCTCGCTCTCTACTCCAATTTCTCGCTCTCTACTCCAAATTCTCGCTCTCTGGAGAATTAATTTGCATATATATGCCGCCACAAACAGTGTAACTCTGTGGGACTATGGTATAAATAAATTCAACTGTATAACAGTTTCACTGCAATTCATGTTATAATGTTAGAATTAAAGAACAATAAACATAATACATATTACCCTTCCACTTATCTGTACATAGTAAATGCAGTTATTTTTAAGCTGTTGTTGACATCCTATCTAAAACATGATTTAGCCCAAAAAAACAAAAAAAACAAAACAAAACAAAAAAAAACAAAAAAACAATATCGTTACCACTTTAATATGTCTTGCAAAGGTTCTGCGCGATCCTCTTGTTCAATATTCTCGAGGTCTGAATTGATATGGCAGTATTGACGAACTGGGGCAGTACTGAAACACTGTCTAAGCTGTTCACCAATCACAACGCACTGGGTCAGCTAACCAATCACAACACATTTTGTTTTTCGGAAGGCATCATCAAACCCGGAACTGATCGAGTCGTTTGTGCCAGGCTGGGAAAAAAGGTATTGTAATAATGTAAATTATGTGAAAAATAATGCGAATTTCGAACCACCAAGCATGAGAGCATGTTCTAGTACACCCACAAAACAAAATCAAGACTTTGTAAAAGAGCATAATAGGACCCCTTTAACTGTTGTGGACTGCTGTCTTGAACTGGGTGCGATACCTGTGAGTTGTTCTAAACGCGGCTGCGCTTCTCCTCCGGTGTGCCACTACATTCTTACTCCGCCAATGTATTAAATATGCATTCTTGAAAGCGCACAGTTTTCTAATGTATTTACTTTAACTTCTTAGGTAATATCAATGATATGACGTTTCGGATGCGTCTGAAATTACAAAAAAGCATACATATATTTAATTGTTTGATCAAAATTATTGTTAGGGACGAGTTTGGTAGTTGCTGGCTATTGTTAGCTATTCCATCTAGTCTGTCTATAAATCACCAGTCTTTTGTGTTTAAGAAAAATGCAAGACATGCTAACGGCCAAAGGACAACACATAGCTTTTACTCCTTAGCATTTGCTGACTTTTATGGTATTCAGAATCCAAAACCTTAAAATTCAGTCACAGTACCTCAAGAAATGCCTGTGGAGAGACTGGAAGAACGTTTACTCTCTGGAAACAATACTGCTGAACCATTAAAACCTTTACAGTAGATGATAAAGACCAATAATATTGGAAGAGGGACGGCGTTCCACTTCCAAATGGGTAGGGATTGGTAAGGGATTTCTATATTTTATTCACTCAATAGCCACACATAAATGTAGTTCCGCATATAAATGTAGTAAAACATAGCCTGATATTTGTGTCTATGGTTAGCTGCGCAATTTTGGCTTTTGTGATTGGCCATAATACCTTCAGGCTGCAGCCAATGAAAATGCCTCTCCATCGGTGGGAGATCTACTCCTAACAGATCAGATCGTGAAAGCAGACTGTTTCAGGTAAATTATTTAGGATGAACCGTTATTTTTGCCAAAAATCTGAACATCTTACTTTAAAAGATGTGATAACAGTAGTGATATGGATATAGGTGTTTTAATGTTAACCTTTGTGAGATTGTGATTAAAGGTAGAGCTGACCACACACTAAAAGATTTTAAGGCCTATTTTAAACCCGATTTTCACACCCGAACGATCGGGGGGTGTGGCCCGATTCGCGGTCCAAAAAATCTTCTTTTGTGTGTTGTCATTACAATAACTGCTCCCAATCAAGACTATTTATGACTCTTGATCTGGTTACCTCCGACGTGATACCCGTGATAGCCAATGAGAGCAAGCAAGCAGCACTTACCGGATGTTGCGTGCTTCTATAGCTGAAACTTGGCAGCCAAAAAAATGTCACGAAAGCAGAATACATCATATTCTTTTTAATACTTTGTTTTTCATTGTAAAACAGAATGTGCGCCGGGAGAGACAGCTGACGACGTTGATTGTCCTCTATTTGTTTTTCTTCTCTAGTCACGTTTGATCTCATGAGTCTCCGTGAGATCTTGTGTCACTGTGAAATTGTTCCTACAATCATCAAGTGTGTGGTCTCACGGTCTGGTTGAATTGGTCTATTGTGCGCGTTCAGAGGATTATAAGGCTAAAAATTGGTTGAAACGGTCTTTACCACACGAACGTGCTCAGGCAGACTGTTGTTGGTGGAGGATTGAATGCAATGCTGTTAGTTTACCTCATGTCTCATTCACCGGTGAGAATATTACAATAATAGCGCCTTTCATTCTCGCTGGAACGCGCTGATGACAGATCATGTCTGCGCAAACAGGGTGCAGAGGTATGCAGACACATATTTGACAGGCAGGAAGGACAGTCTATAGGCTAAACATTTTGATTTAGATTACTGTTACAAACATGAACCGCGTCCAAAAGGTAAAGGAGGAGGTGTTGCTATAATTTATAGCAATATTTTCAGTATTTCTCAGAGGTCGGGTTTCAAGTATAATTCGTTCGAAGTAATGGTGCTTCATATAACATTATCCAAAGAAACATGTGTTAATGATAAATCCCCTGTGATGTTTGTACTGGCTACTGTATACAGGCCACCAGGGCACCATACAGACTTTATTAAAGAATTTGCTGATTTTCTATCTGAGTTAGTGCTGGCTGCAGATAAAGTCCTAATTGTTGGTGATTTTAATATCCATTTTGATAATGAAAAAGATTTGTTGGGATCAGCATTTATAGACATTCTACACTCTATTGGTGTTAAACAACACGTTTCAGGACCTACTCATTGTCGAAATCGTACTCTAGATTTAATACTGTCACATGGATTTGATGTCAGTGGCATTGAAATTTTGCAGCAGAGCTATGATATCTCAGATCATTATCTAGTCTCCTGTATATTCCATATAGCTAAAGCTGTAAAGCCAACTCCTTGTTACAAATATGGTAGAACCATCACTTCTACCACAGACTGCTTTATAAATAATCTTCCAGACTTATCTCAGTTCCTCAGCATATCCAATAGCTCAGAACAACTTGATGATGTAACAGAAACTATGGACTCTCTCTTTTCTAGCACTGTAGATACAGTTGCTCCTTTACACTTAAGGAAGATTAAGGAAAAGAGTCCAACACCGTGGTATAATGAGCACACTCGTGCCCTAAAGAGAGCAGCCCGGAAAATGGAGCGCAGCTGGAGGAAAACAAAACTAGAGGTATTTCGTATAGCTTCGCGGGAAAGTACCCTGTCCTACAGAAAAGCATTAAAAACTGCTAGATCTGATTACTTTTCGTCTCTTCTAGAAGAAAACAAACATAACTCCCGGTATTTATTCAATACAGTGACTAAATTAACGAAAAATAAAGCATCAACAGGTGTTGGCATTTCCCAAGAGCACAGCAGTAATGACTTTATGAACTACTTTACTTCCAAGATCGATACTATCAGAGATAAAATTGTAACCATGCAGCCGTCAGCTACAGTATCGCATCAGATGCACTATAGATCCCCTGAGGAACAATTCCACTCATTCTCTACTATAGGAGAGGAAGAATTGTATAAACTTGTTAAATCATCTAAACCAACAACATGTATGTTAGACCCTATTCCATCTAAACTACTAAACGAGCTGCTTCCAGAAGTCATAGATTCTCTTTTGGCTATTATTAATTCATCATTGTCATTAGGATATGTCTCCAAAACCTTCAAATTGGCTGTTATTAAGCCTCTCATTAAAAAAACACAATATGACCCCAAATATCTAGTTAATTACAGACCGATCTCAAATCTCCCTTTTCTGTCAAAGATACTAGAAAAGGTAGTATCCTCACAATTATATTCCTTATTGGAGAAAAATGGTATCTGTGAGGAATTCCAGTCAGGATTTAGACCGTATCATAGTACTGAGTCTGCTCTCATTAGAGTTACAACTGACCTGCTTCTATCATCTAATCGTGGTTGTATCTCTTTATTAGTTCTACTGGATCTTAGCGCTGCGTTTGACACTATCGACCACAACATTCTTTTGAATAGACTAGAAAACTTTGTTGGCATTAGTGGAAGTGCCTTAGCATGGTTCAAATCGTACTTATCTGACCACCATCAGTTCGTAGCAGTGAATGAAGAGGTATCATATCGATCACAAGTGCAGTATGGAGTACCTCAAGGCTCAGTACTAGGGCCGTTACTTTTCACGCTTTACATGTTACCCTTGGGAGATATTATCAGGAGACATGGTGTTAGCTTTCACTGTTATGCTGATGATACTCAGCTCTATATTTCTTCGTGGCCCGGTGAAACACATCAAATTGAGAAACTAACGGAATGCATAGTCAATATAAAAAAACTGGATGACGAGTAATTTCTTACTGCTAAATTCTGAAAAAACAGAGGTATTAATTATCGGACCTAAAACCCCACATGTAATAACCTAGAACACTATCTAACACTTGACAGCTGGTCTGTCAATTCTTCTTCATCAGTTAGGAACCTAGGTGTGCTGTTTGATAGCAGTCTTTCATTTGAAAGCCATGTTTCTAGCATATGTAAAACTGCGTTTTTCCATCTCAAATACATTTCTAAATTGCGACCTATGCTCTCAACGTCAAATGCAGAAATGCTAATAAATGCGTTTATGACCTCAAGGTTAGACTGTTGTAATGCTTTATTGGGTGGTTGTTCTGCACGCTTGATCAACAAATTACAGTTGGTCCAAAATGCAGCAGCTAGAGTCCTTACTAGAACCAGGAAGTATGACCATATTAGCCCGGTTCTGTCAACACTGCACTGGCTCCCTATCAAACATCGGATAGATTTTAAAATCTTGTTAATTACTTATAAAGCCCTGAATAGCTTAGTTCCTCAGTACTTGAGCAAGCTTTTATCGCATTATTGTCCTCGACGTCCGCTGCGTTCTCAAAACTCTGGCCGTTCGATAATACCTAAAATATCAAAATTGACTGCGGGCGGCAGATCCTTTTCCTGTTTAGCACCCAAACTCTGGAACAATCTACCTAACATTGTTCGGGAGGCAGACACACTCAGATTAAGCACACTCAGTTTAAATCTAGATTAAAGACACATCTCTTTAACCTGGCTTACACATAACATACTAATACGCTTCTATTATTCAAATCTGTTAAAGGATTGTTAGGCTGCATTAATTAGATCAACCGGAACCGGGAACACTCCCCATAACACACGATGTACTCGTTACATCGTAAGAAGATTGGCATCTACACTAATATTTGTCCGTTTCTTTCTTATTCTGTTTCTCAGTCCGTATCCGATCAGATGGTAGATCAGCACCAAGAGATAATGTCTACAGCCCTGATCGTCAGCGGAGACCAGGACACCTAGATGAGCCCCAGAGACATATCCCAGTGAAGACCTCGTCTAAAAATACAATAACTAAAAATATAATAAAATACCTTACTACATAATACTATTATTGTTAGAAATTGCAACAATATAAACATAGAAATATAATACATTTATACATTTAAAATTTTAATTAAAACATAATAATATACTGTACAAATATGAAAAATGATTAAATACATTCAAAAATAATAAATAGTATTTTATATATATATATATATATATATATATATTTGTATGTGTGTGTGTGTGTGTGTGTATATATATATGTGTGTGTGTGTTTGTGTATGTATATATGTATATACATTAGTGCTGTCAATCGATTAAAAAATTTAATCGCGTTAATCACAGTCATGGATTGTGATTAATCATGATTAATCGCACATTTAAAATACTAGGATTTACGTGTAAATGTGTTGAAATGAAATGCATGACAAACTAGTTTAAGGAAACAGAACCTTTCACACCTCCTCCAGGTATGAGACATAATACTTATTATTCTTTTATCATTATTCTTTTGTTTTTATTCAGCCATTATCCGCCTTTAAACTGGCAATAAAACGTTTACCAAGCCACATCGCTTCAATCCCAGTATACATTTACCCAACAATCATCAAAAGTATTTCTAAATAAATACAACAAAACATTTTCTTGCGACCTTACATGAAGTATTATGACAAAATGCATTAAGAAGAATTGGACCTGTTCTGCAGCTGCATTAGAGCTAATATTAGCATCATGCTACATAAGACAATTTATGAGATTAATAGTACACTTTTACTCATAACTCACTTTAAACCAGCTTCGAGTGTTTCTAATAACCTCCTTTTGCGATCACATGTAGAATTTGGTCGTTTACTGTTGTTAAAATATGCTATTTATAGCCTTTTATATCGCTGCACAAATTAGCATTTCAGATGTACACATTCATCTCAAGAAAATCACATACAAACCATATCCTATCGTAATCGTGTGTTTATTATCTTATATAATCTATAGTGGCTGTTGTCAGGTTTATTTCTGCTGTGTAAAAGCCTTAACTTGTATGCTCTGCTGAAACTCACGTTGTTTGTAATGTTACAGCCGCCTCTCCATTCTTAAGCTGCCAGGAATACATTCCAAGTATAATACACATTAGTAAAAGGATCTATTTTAATTTGTCTATATACACTTTGGGCGGCAGTGGTACATTATAAAAGTAGCCCAAAAAAATCGCAACCCGCGGCTCTGTAATTTTTCCCGCGACTGTATTTTCAAAATAGCCCACTTGTGCCGCTACCATAGCAACACAGGTTCGCTGTACCCTCATCACACACTATAAGCTGTGTCCGAAACCGCTCCCTATCCACTATATAGTGCACTATATCGGGAGTCAGCCATTTTGTAGTGCTGTCCGAATTCTGAGTGAACGACTTCATTCCCTACATTCGTTCACTACTTTTTACCCACAATGCATTCTGATTTCGAGTGTACAACCGATGTACACTCGCTGAAGCACTATTTCCCACAATCCAATGCGGAGAAGCGTCGAGCTGGAAGAGAGAGCGAGAGAGTTTGAATGAGAGATGCTGTTTACATCTTTCTTATTTCTGCTTTAACGTTTATTTCATACATTATATTAAAATATATTATGTAGGCGATAACTCAGTTTAATATTTTACTAATTTACTGAGGTGGCATCGTTGTAAACTTACAAAAATGATGATAATTTGGAGGATAATTTAAAAATGTTCGTTAATCACCTGTAGGTAGCGTATTCATTCTGATAATGGGCGCACTACGACCATTATCTTGTCTGAGCTCAAAACGCTGCTTCAAGATAACGTTACTAAAATAATAAATACATAAAATTATGAACGTGTGTGTTTATTTTTGTTCTCAGTATTTTAATAGTATTTAATGATTATGAACATAAAGCATTACAAAACAAATGAATAATATACCATCTATGAAACCACAAAGCTGATGCGGAGGTATGTACAATAAATCATTTTGAGTGTTATTGCTATTAATATTATTTTCTAAAATAAGGTACATGTAATATAAAAGTACATATGTGACGAAGATGTTTTTGGAACAAGTCAAGTCTCACGTGCAGTGTATACGTCACCGTCTGAATCCGTTCACTTATTTCGTTCACTCCTTTCTGATATAGTCCACTCAACTGCCACATACTATATAGGGATTAGTGGATGAGTGAACGAGTGAGCGATTTCAGACACAGCTATAGATAACCTTCCGTGCTGCGATGACGGGAAGAAGTTGGGGTCAAACCTTATCACATGATTAATTTGCGTTAAAAAATATTAACGCGTTAAATTTTTTTGATTAATCGCATGCGTTAACGCGTTAACGTTGACACCCCTAATATATATATATATATATATATATATATATATATATATATATATATATATATATATATATATGTATGTGTGTGTGTGTGTGTGTGTGTGTGTACAACATAATTATATTAAATTAATTAAAACTATAAATTTAAACGATAATAAACAAACAAATATATATTATAAAAATAGACCGAGAAACAATAAATGCATTAAACTATACATTACAATTATAGCAAATGAATAAATCATATAAATGAAAAATTTCAAATAATGAATAAAACACAAATATAACAAATACATTAAATTATAAATTAAAATGCCCCATCGGGACAAGACCACAAGAATCAGATAAGCCCTTTACACAATCTGACATGGCTGCGGTTGGAATTGAACTGCGGGTTTCATCTGGCCAGAGGAGAACTGGCCCCCTGACTGAGCCTGGTTTCTCCCAAGGTTTTTTTTTGTTTTTTTTCCATTCTGTCACAGAGGGAGTTTTGGTTTCTTGCCGCTGTCGCCTCTGGGTTGCTCAGTTGGGACACTTAATTTCTAGCGATTATCGTCGATTTGATTGCACAGATACTATTTAAAATAAACGGAGCTAGACAATGACATCTCTGAATTCAATAACGAAATGCATTTAACTGAAAACTGAGTGATTAATCTTATCATTATACATTACTGACACTCTGTCCTCCAATTTGATACTGTTAAGTGCTTTGACACAATCTGTATTGTTAAAAGCGCTATATAAATAAAGGTGACTTGACTTGACTGAGAATTAACTGTATTTTGTGACGTGAGGCGGCTAGCAGATGGTCGGTTTAGCCAGTCTGTCTGCTTCCTGACCTGGGCCCCAGTTAGTCAAATACGAACTCTAAGACTATGTGCCATATTTCTAGAGAGAAGAGCGGCACCACCCCAGGAGGGATGAATACCATCTCTTTTCAAAAAGTCAGGTCTGCCCCAAAAACTCTTCCAATTGTCTATGAAACCTATGTTATTCTGCGGGCACCACTTAGACATCCAGCCATTGAGTGACGACAGTCTGCTATGAATCTCATCAGCCCGGTAAGCAGGGAGGGGACCAGAGCATATTACAGTGTCTGACATTGTACTTGCAAATTCACACACCTCTTTAACGTTATTTTTAGTGATCTCTGACTGGCGAATTCGAACATCATTAGCGCCGACGTGGGTAACAATGTTACTGAATTTATGTCTAGCATTAGCCAGCACTTTAAATTTGCCAAGATGTCAGGCGCTCTGGCTCCCGGTAAACATTGGACTATGGTGGCTGGTGTCTCTATTTTCACGTTCTGTACAATAGAATCGCCAATAACTAGAGCACTTTCATCAGGTTTCTCAGTGGGTGCGTCACTGAGTGGGGAGAACCTGTTTGATGTTTTGATCGGAACGCAAGAGCGGTCTTTGACCCGCGACTATGCCACCTCACAGTCACCCATTTGCCCTGCCGCAGAGGCGCTGAAACCGGAACCGAACAATATACAGGAGTCCCTGAGCTAGTCGCATCCAAAGCAGTATCTACAGCCTTTCTTACTGTCCTCAACTAAAGTTTGGATGTGCGTCTCTAATTCTGAAATCTTCTCTGTCAGCCTAACTATTTCTCTGCATTAATCACATGTGAATCGCTCGCTCCCAACGTTGCAAGGAGAAGCCATTACTCACTGCGATTGTAGAATAATTCTGACTCACCACAGTAGTTTGATGGACTCATACAAAAGGAGCGAGAGAGAAAAGAAACAAAGCGAGAGAGAGAGAAGAAGTGGTAGAAAACGTGAATGGAGATGTGACTGACAAGCAAATAGGCTAAAGGAATGCTAACACGCTGCTACGTGCAGCGCTCGCGGTTTAGATTAAGAGATTAAAGGCGGATGATGTAAAATTAGTCTTAAATCAGAAATATGGTGAGAATTAAATTACACTTTAACGATTTAAACAACAGATAGAGTAAGACAAAGATTTCTTCAGATAAACAAAGCTACACGGAGCTACAAACGGCAGCATGGCAGACATGAACAGGAAGCGATCTCAACAGGAAGCGATCTCAGACAACATTTCAACCATAACGTTTTGTTGTATTCATGCCACCGCCTATACCTTGTTAAACAGTCTATAATATACTGTAAATTCTACTTTTGTGTTCTTTTGTGCCACCTCTTTAGTGCCAAGATGATTTTTTTTTTTTTTGATAGTACTGATTTCATTTAATTTGTAATTTATTCTTCCTGATTCAATTACAATTTCAACTATAAATACATATATACTGTATATATACACTATACTGCCAAAAGTATCGGGTCACCCCCTTCTAATGAACAGGTTTGACTACTTTAGTAACTTCCATGAATACAAATCTTAATGTTTAAGCATATAATGATATTCTAGGGAACTGTGTGCTTCTAATTTTAAAGCAACAGTTTGGACAGGACCCTTTTCTATTCTAACATGACAATGCATCTGTGTATAAGGCAAGGTTCAAAAAGAAATGATTGATTTAGTCAGTGTGGAAGAACTTGACTGGTCTGCAGAAAGCCAAGCCCTAATCCAAGCTGAACACCTCTGGTGTGACTTTAAATGCAGTTCTTGAGCAAAAAACTCATTACCAAACACCAATGACTTGTACATATGGGTACAGTCATTTTAGACACTTCCAAAACTGGTACAACAGAGATGGAAATACAATTTTTAAATACATGAATTATGTTTCCATCTTTGTTGCCACCATTTTGGAAGTGCCTTTTTCTGTTCTAAAGAAGGGGGTGTCCCAATACGTTTGTCCATATAGTGTATGTACAAGTCACTGGTGTTTGGTAAAGAGTTTTTGGCTCAATATCTGCATTTAAAGTCACACCAGAGGTGTTCAGCTTGGATTAGGACTTGGCTTTCTGCAGACTAGTCAAGTTCTTCCATTACTAAATTACTAAGATCAAACAAAATAAAGAAATGTTTTACTTTACATGTAATGAATCTAGAATATATGAAAGTTAAACTTTTTTTAAATAATTTACAAAAAAAAAAAGATATTCTATGCACCTGTATGTATATTACTGTATATATATATATATATATATATATATATATATATATATATATATATATATATATATATATATATATATATATATATATTATATTATTGTGTTATCTTCTTTATTAAGAATGTGAGAATTTGCTCTTGAAACATTTTGTGTGAAAAAAATGACGAAAACATGCGTGAGCTTATTTAGTTTATAAATTATTTTAAGTAGAGAATATTAATAATTCATCCAATAAGTTTGACATAATACAAAATAATAATAATAATAACATAATAGGATTTACATTATGATAATAATAATAATAATATATATATATATATATATATATATATATATATATATATATATACACACACATATACATACATACAGTGCCCTCCACTAATATTGGCACCCTTGGTAAATATGACCAAAGGCGACTGTGAAAATAAATCTGCATTGTTTATCCTTTTGATCTTTCATTCAAAAACTTCACATAATTCTAACCTATCATTGAAGTAAAACAATTGAAAGTGGGGGAAAAATATAATTGTGAAATAAATGCTTTCTCTGGTTCATGTTAGCCACGATTATTGGCACCCATTTTTTTCCTTTTCCCAAGATAACAGCTCTGAGTTTTCTCCTATAATGCCTGAAGAATTTGGAGAACACATGAAAAGAGATCAGAAACCATTCCTTCATCCAGAATATCTCCATGTTCTTCAGATTCACAGCTTCTTCTCTTCAGTTCACCTCACTCATTTTCTACAGGGTTCAGGTCAGGCAACTGGGACGGCCATGGCAGAAGCTTCATTTTGTGCTCATTGACCCATTTTTGTTTTGATTTTGATGTTTGTTTTGGATTATTGTCCTGATGGAAGATCAAACTACAGCCCATTATAAGATTTCTAACAGAAGCAGTCAGGTTTAGATTTTTTATCTGTTGGTATTTGATAGAATCCATGATGCCATGCATTTGAACAAGTGCCATTTGAAGTTCCAGTCGTGTCTGACAACAACAACAACAACAACAACAACAACAACAAAAACAACTGAGTTTGTTTTTGGATGAGAGAGGAGAATTTTTCTTGAAACCTTCCCGAACAACATGTGGTGATGTAGAGGCTGTTTGATATATATATATATATTTTTTTAGGTTTTCTGATCCCAAGACAAAAAGTACAAAGGCAGCACTCTGATTTACAGCATTAAAATTAAATAAGATATAACGTGATGAGATTTTTCCTTCAGCCAAAACTATACGCTCTGGAACAAATAATGAATTAATGAGACCAAAGACTGCCCATTAGATTTACCCAAAACAAATTATATCTCATGTTTAACCACTATAGTGACATCAGAGCCAGCTGTAAACTCCAGAAGATCTGACCGAGGTGAGGCTGCTCTTGGCGGTTCATGAGTGCTGAACGGCCGCTGACGTTCTGGGGCTCACATCTCCGAAAACATCGAAGCAAAATTTCAAATAGATGTTTTCCTTATTAATAAACCACATATTTGAAGTCTAAACTATAATCATGCCTAAAAAAAAAAAAAACTACATTCCATGACACAAAACATTATTATTCATAAAACTATAGTGGATTTGGGCATCCACCATGATACTCGCTGTGAGAAATACTGCAAGAAAAGTGATACAAATGGTGAAATAGTTGGAGTTCTGTTATCATTAGAATATAGCACGCCTTGAAAAGCATAAAACAACATTATTTGTTTTGAAACAATCATGTCTTCAATAAGTCAAAACAGCAATTTATACGGTAGAACATATTTTATTCATTAGATGTTACTAATGTATGGAAAGAGTTACCAGCACATTAATCAGAAATCCTTTTTTTGAAGAAAGAAGGTTTAGAATGATATATAGGTTTGTGAATGACTTTTTTTCCGAACATGAACTAATCCTTTAATAATTGTCAGTCCTCACTAAGCAGCAGTGGTTATGAGAAGCATGACATTTCTGATAAACTAGTTTCTCTTGCGAGATGAAATGTCATTTGTGTTTTTTAGCCTCATGTGACATCTCCCCGTGTGTGCATTGGACAGATGATGTAAGATCTAAAGAGCCATTTGTACCACACACAGTCTTTGGCTTCCACCCCCACTCTTTTAGACATGCTAAGTTGCTCTGCCTCCAGGCAGCCTGTGTCTGGTAGCACTTAATAACAGCAAAGAGCCCTATCTCAGCCCATTTTCACTAAGGTTGACACAAGCTCTTGAATGCCGCTGATGCCACGCTCTGCTCCACACTAGCTCTTGTAGCACATGGAATTTGAGAATTCATTGGAAGATTATTGGGGAAAACAAAAAAGGCAGCTGCTTTTGGCAGCCATGAATTCAATGTCATCCATAGCTCAGTCTCCCGGCTGTAATAGACCAATGAGAGAAGAGAGCTCTCAAGCTGAAAATACAACAATGAGAGGCTGTAGATTGGCAGGGCTGATTACAATCAGAGGGTGGGGGGAAAAGGCCCCATCTTTGTTTGCAATCTACATCTGCAGAGCCAGATAATTTGCAACCAGTATGGAGTTCAATTACGCTGTATTCACTTATGTTGCTAGGTCAGGATTGTACACACAAGACTAATTTTTTTTTCCTGTAATACATCTTTACTAGAAAAAGGCAAATACATTTTCAAACATGCATTAAAGACATTTGTAGATTAATGGTACGGTACCTTCTCATTCTGATATGAACAACACATTTACATGCATTTTCACTTATCAGACAAAGTTGTCAATGATAATTATACTTCATTTCTCATTTTATTTTCACTCTATCTCTAACCAGTTACAAAAGGAATTGGAATGCCATGTGCAAATGTAAATGCTATCCTGCAAATAAATAAATAATAATCAAATAAATCAAATTTTTTGTTTTTTGTTTTTTTTGTTTTTTTTTTTTGTTTTGTTTGTTACATAATTTTCACAAGAAATATAAAAGTAGCAAAAAGCCAGGGTAAACCCCACACGTCTAAAGAGTAAAATATGACTTCACATTACTTTAATCACAAGTGTAGTCTGTCATCTCTGCTGCTTTTTATGCTGGGACATGACATTTGACTTTCAGTCCCAAACAAAAATAGCATTCCATGATTAACCTGGCAGAACAAAACAGCTTGTTCACTTGAATCATTGCAGAGCACAGTCTGACATACATAACATGATTGTCATATCTAAAATGTTTGTTTGTATATATTGTCAACCAAGCAGCAATCAACCACAGGCAGAGGTGAGGTCTTGTAAAGCACAAATACTGGTTACACTTTATTTTGATAGTCCATTTTAGACATTCTACTAACTATAAGTAACTTCGTAACTACATGTCAACTACATGTCAACTAATTCTCATTAATTTGCATCTACATGTCTACTAACTCTGAGTAGACTGTTAGGTTAGGTTTAGGGTTAGTAGAATAAGTTGACATATACTTGCAAAGTTTCTCATAGCCAGTATGTTGTATATTGTGGACCCATCAAAATAAAGTGTTAGAAGATTTCAAGCAGACAGTCTACTAATACTCTAATGACTGCTAGTTGACATGTAGTTGAAAAGTTACTTACTGTTAGTAGAATGTCTAAAGTGGACTATCGAAATAAAGTGTTACCCAAATACTAAACAGTCAGAAGGGAATTCACTTAACGGTTGCACCACTTTAGCACATTTATTCAACAACCACCCATAATATTTATTAATAATTACAGCTATTTGCACTGGAATTGTGCCATGCTCTCAGTAAGTCATTAGCGACTTTCACACTTTAAACTCTGTAAATAACAGTAAAAATTACAGTAATTAATTAATTACTGTTAAACCATATCTGCTATTCATACTAGCAATGGCTTTTAATGATTAAGGTATAGTTTACCCAAAAATGAAAATTCTGTCATTACTTATTCACCCTCATGTTGTTCCAATCCGTAACACCTTTGTTCATCTTCGGAACACAAATTAAATTATTATTGATTAAATCTGAGAGCTTTCTGACCCTGCATAGACAGGAATGTAACTGAAATGTTCCTAGGCCAAGAAACGTAGTAAGGACATCGTTGAAATAGCCCGTGACATCAGTGTTTCAACCTTAATTTTTTGAAACTACGGGATTATTTTTTGTGCTCAAAAAAAAAAAAAAAAAAAAAAAAAAAAAAAACCAAATTACAACTTAATTCAGCAATTTCTTTTCTTCCCTGTCAGTCTTAGATGCGCGTTCATGACAGTACCACGACGCATGCGTGTGGTGCTGCTGATGGAGGAGCCGGGGTTCTGATGTAGAACCGGATGCACTGTGCCTTGTTTGCAAGCAGAGTAATGTATACACATGCGTCATGGTACTCTCATAAACAAAAAGCACAAAAAATACAAAAGAAACATAAATAAAAATAACAAAAACAAAAATAATGACTTTATTCAACAATTTATTCTCTTCCATGTCAGTCTTTGACGTGCATTCAAGAGAGTACAATGATGCAGAAGAAACTGTTGAATAAAGCCATTATTTTTGTTTTCTTTGTGCACAAAAAGTGTTCTTGCAGATTTATAAAATTATGGTTGAACCACTGATATCACATGGACTATTTTAACAAAGTCCTTACGGTGTTTCTAGACCTTGAACGTGGTAGTTCCGTTGCTGTCTATGCAGGGTAAGAGAGCATTCAGATTTCATCAAAAATATCTTAAATTGTGTTCGAAGCTGAATGAATGTCTTACGGGTTTGGAACGACATGAGGGTGAGTAATTAATGACAGAATTTTCATTTTTGGGTGAAGTATCCATTTAAAATAGAAAAAAAAAAGAAAGAAAGAAGAAGAAGAAAAAAAAAAAAGTTGCCAGAACTAAAACATATAGTAGTCAAGTCAGACTGGATCTGGTGGCTACAGTGACCTCAGAATAAGAATGAAACAGACTAATATTAGCATAGATGTTATTCATCTAACGATGTAGCAAGTACATCGGGCATTATAGGAAGTGTTCCCGGTTCTGGTTGACCTAATAAATGTAGCCTAAAAATCCTTTAACGGATTTGAATATTAGAAATGTGTTAGTGTGTTATGTGTAAGCCAGGTTAAAGAGATGGGTCATTAATCTAGATTTAAACTGACAGAGTGTGTCTGCCTCCCGAACAGTGTTAGGTAGATTGTTCCAGAATTTGGGAGCTAAATAGGAAAAGGATCTGTCACCCGCAGTTGATTTTTATATCCTAGGTATTATCAAACGGCCAGAGTTTTGAGATCATAGCGGACGTGGAGGACTATAATGTGATAAGAGCTTGCTAAAATACTGAGGTGCCAAACCATTCAGGGCTTTATAGGTAATTAGCAATATTTTAAAATGTATACTATGCTTAATAGGGAGCCAGTGCAGTGTTGACAGAACCGGGCTAACCCATAGGAAATATTTATTGCTCAGTGGTTGCTCTTCTTAATCTCAGGAGAGTTAGATGAGATCCTCATATATCTCTCATTTTAGTATCAACAGCATTTCAGATGTTTCTCCTAATATTCCTTAGGAGAAATAGAGGTAGACATAAATGAGATATGAGAAATATTTGAGAAAAAAAAGATGTGGTGGAAGAAACATAGAATATATCTTTATTGTCTTGCTGCAATCTCTATCGATACTCCAATACTGAAATATTTTATTGCTCAGTGGACACTGTACAATTTGTGAATAAAAAAGGAATGCAATAATTTACAAATCTCATAAACTTATATTTTATTCACAATAGAATATAGATAACATATCAAATGTTGAAAGTGAGACATTTTGAAATGTCATGCCAAATATTGGCTCATTTTGGATTTCATGAGAGCTACACATTCCAAAAAAGTTGGGACAGGTAGCAATAAGAGGCCGGAAAAGTTAAATGTACATATAAGGAACAGCTGGAGGACCAATTTGCAACTTATTAGGTCAATTGGCAACATGACTGGGTATAAAAAGAGCCTCTCAGAGTGGCAGTATCTCTCAGAAGTCAAGATGGGAAGAGGATCACCAATTCCCCCAATGCTGCGGCGAAAAATAGTGGAGCAATATCAGAAAGGAGTTTCTCAGAGAAAAATTGCAAAGAGTTTGAAGTTATCATCATCTACAGTGCATAATATCATCCAAAGATTCAGAGAATCTGGAACAATCTCTGTGCGTAAGGGTCAAGGCCGTAAAACCATACTGGATGCCCATGATCTTCGGGCCCTTAGACGGCACTGCATCACATACAGGGATGCTACTGTAATGGAAATCACAACATGGGCTCAGGAATACTTCCAGAAAACATTGTCGGTGAACACAATCCACCGTGCCATTCGCCGTTGCCGGCTAAAACTCTATAGGTCAAAAAAGAAGCCATATCTAAACATGATCCATATCTAAACATGATCCAAGGCTCATTTAAAATGGACTGTGGCAAAGTGGAAAACTGTTCTGTGTTCAGACGAATCAAAATTTGAAGTTCTTTTTGGAAAACTGGGACGCCATGTCATCTGGACTAAAGAGGACAAGGACAACCCAAGTTGTTATCAGCGCTCAGTTCAGAAGCCTGTATCTCTGATGGTATGGGGTTGCATGAGTGCGTGTGGCATGGGCAGCTTACACATCTGCAAAGGCATCATCAATGCTGAAAGGTATATCCAAGTTCTAGAACAACATATGCTCCCATCCAGACATCGTCTCTTTCAGGGAAGACCTTGCATTTTCCAACATGACAATGCCAGACCACACACTGCATCAATTACAACATCATGGCTGCGTAGAAGAAGGATCCGGGTACTGAAATGGCCAGCCTGCAGTCCAGATCTTTCACCCATAGAAAACATTTGGTGCATCATAAAGAGGAAGATGCGACAAAGAAGACCTAAGACAGTTGAGCAACTAGAAGCCTGTATTAAACAAGAACGGGACAACATTCCTATTCCTAAACTTGAGCAACTTGTCTCCTCAGTCCCCAGACGTTTGCAGACTGTTATAAAAAGAAGAGGGGATGCCACACAGTGGTAAACATGGCCTTATCCCAACTTTTTTGAGATGTGTTGATGCCATGAAATGTAAAATCAACTTATTTTTCCCTTAAAATGATACATTTTCTCAGTTTAAACATTTGATATGTCATCTATGTTGTATTGTGAATAAAATATTGAAATTTGAAACTTCCACATCCATTGCATTCTGTTTTTATTCACAATTTGTACAGTGTCCCAACTTTTTTGGAATCGGGTTTGTATATACATATATATACTTAGGACCATGTGGTATTTCAGTTTTTCTTTTTTAATAAATCAGCAAAATCAACGATTCTGTGTTTTTCTGTCAATATGGGGTGCTGTGTGTACATTAATGAGGAAAAAAAATGAACAAATGATTTTAGCAAATGGCTGCAATATAACAAAGAGTGAAAAATTTATGGGGGTCTGAATACTTTCCGTACCCACTGTATGTATATATGTGTGTGTGTGTGTGTGTATGTATATATATATATATATATATATATATATATATATATATATATATACATACATACACACACACACACACACACACACATATATATATATATATATATATATATATATATATATATATATATATATATATATATATATATATATACACATACATACAGTGGGTACGGAAAGTATTCAGTCTTCACTTCAGCGGCAGGCACGAGTCAAACAAGCGTGGAAACCGGCGCGCGGTGTAGCCTGTATCAATTCATGTCAAAGCACGAAATAAACTACGTGCATGCAATGTTGTGATCAGTTAAGTCATGAAGTTACCAAAAAGGCGATTAAAGCTGCCTTAAAACTGTGCGTGCATGCAATATGTTATATATGAGTTAAGAACATGTCTCTGAAATGGTTTTCAAAACGGTCCTGGAGCATCTCAGCACTGTCTCCCTCATCTAATACACTCGATTCAACTCGTCAGTTCATTAGTAGAGACTGAAATGGGTCAGAAAAGGTGATGAGAGTTGAGAGAAAATAGGATGCGTTTCAGATCCGCGTCAAGTTCAGCAGCGACATCTCTTAAAGAAATAGCAGCCAAAACAACCTAATAACCAGCTGCTGTGATGTCTGTTCATCAAGAATAAAAGAAAAAAAGAGGAAATCAATAACTTTTATATAGTTGTAAGTATTTATCTGTATTTAGTTTTGAATTTAGTGTTTGATAACTTTATTCAATTTCTGTTTATTTCTGCTGAGGGGCACAGGTAGCCTAACTAAATATAACATTTATTATAATGGGTTTATGTGAAGATTGTTTTAAGTTCACTTAAATTAGAAGCTATTTTTAAAGTCTAATAAATTTTAAAATCGATAACTCTTAATTATAATGTAATGTTTAATGGCTATAGTCAATGGTTAAATATTAGGGGAATTTTTTTTTTTTTTTTTTTTTTTTTTAATAGGGAAATCAGTATTACTTGGTATCAGTGATACTGGCCTCCAGTTATAAAAAAAAAAAAAAAAAAAAAAAAAAAAAACCATACCATTAAACAGATATTAAAAATATGTTTGTACATTAATTTGAAGATTGAATGTGAAATTATTGCAATCTAAAAGTATATTAAAAAACTTTAATGTTAGGTGAGATTAATCACGATTAATTTCAAGCAGCGTTGCCCCTCTCCCCTCCATCCTGGACATTTTCCTTGCACGATGCTCCAGCAAGGCCTCCAGCATCATGAAGGACCCCACCCACCCCTCCCACAACCTGTTCCAGCTCCTGCCATCAGGTAAAAGGTACCGGAGTATCAAAGCTCTCTCTGTCAGATTGCTCAACAGCTTTTTTCCCCAGGCTGTGAGAGCTCTTAACTCCAATCTCCCTGTCCCTCTCTGAAACCATGAACACCTCAGCCCCCCAACTCATTAAAAACTGTTGACGATTTTCCTAAGTGCAATTCTGAGTGGGCTATACAAACCACCTGTAGTAACGCACTCATCCCACTATATGCAAACTAGACACTTTCTATAAACACTCCCTGCTACAAAGACTCAATAACATAATATATGTTTACTTGAACACTGCACTACAAAATAATATGTTTACTTGAGCATTGCACTACTAAATCTTTTTGCACTATGCGCTGCTTCTCACAAAACCTCTCTTCTGAACAATTTAATGTACAACATATATATTTTTCTGCACATTTTCATGTACAAATATCTCTTTAGCACAATTTCATGTACAGTATTTATGTAAAGTTCTTGTACAGTCTCAGTTTGTGTATGTGTAGTCAACTAGGTATAGTAGTTATAGTATTTATAGTATATGTATAGTCAGATGGTTAAACTGTCGTATAGCTCTATTGTTTTTCCTATATTTTCATTGTTGTATGTTTATCTTATGCTTAACTAGTATGTAGCACCGTGGTCCTGCGAGACATGACATTTCGTTCCACTATATGTCCACACATGTAACAGAATGACAATAAAGCTCAACTTGACTTGACTTGATTTCAGAAAAAATGTGCGATTTATTAGTAATTTTTTTTTAACTATTTTTATTTTATTTTATGCATTTCACTTCTGCTCTAGCTTGCTTCCTTTAAATAAAACTGCCTGTATACTAAGTATTGTTGGCTCTGTGATAAATGGCATATTATGTTTCTAGATTCTTCTATGCTGATGGCCGTGCAGCAGAGTTGGAGCAGACCTTCTGTCGGACAACATATCTAAGGTGCTATGAACCATATGACTAGTAAGTACATCCTCAAACATACACCACTGTTCAAAAGTTAGAGATTAGTATGATGTTTTTGAACATGTTTTGGATGTTTTTTTTGAAGGTTTTTTTTTTTTTATGTAAGTCTTCTGTTCACAGCATTTATTTGATTAAAAATAAAGTAAAAACAGAAATATTGTAAAATATTATTACAATTTAAAATACCTCAGAAATATTGTTATTACAATTTACAATACCTCTTTTCTATATGAATATATTTTAAAGTGTAATTTATTCCTGTGATCAAAGCTGAATTTTCAGCATCATTACTCCAGTCTTCATTGTCACACAATCCTTCAATCCTTCAGAAATCATTCTAACATACTGATTTGCAGCTCAAGAAACATTTCTGATTATTACCAATGTTGAAAACAGTTTTTGCTGCTTAACATTTTTATGGAAACAATGCCATTCAAACATTTGTGGTAAGAAAAGAGAGAAATTAATACATTTGTGGTAAAAAAGAGAGAAATTTATATTTTTATTAATCAAGGGTGCATTACATTTATCAGAAGTAACAGTGAAGACATTTACAATGTTGGAAAATATTTCTATTTACTAAATTGTTTAATAAATTTAATAAATGCTGTTCATTGTTCTTTCTATTCATCAATTAATCCTCAAAAAGTTATCACAATTTCCACAATAAATGTTAAAAAGCAAAAGCTGTTTTAAGAATAAGAAATGTAAAATTCTTTTAAAAGAAAAAAAAAAAAAAACAGCAAATCAGCATATTAAAATGATTTCTGAAGGATCATGTAGCACTGAAGACTGACGTAATGATGCTGAAAATTCAGCTTTTTATCACAGGAATAAATTACAATTTACAGTATATTAAAATAGACAACAGTTATTTTAATTTGTAATGATATTTTACAATATTACTATTTTCTCTGTATTGTTGATTAAATAAATGCAGACTTAGTGAGCAGAAGAGATTTTTATTTGTTTTATTTTTTGTTTGTTTGTTTTTTTGTCTTTTTTTTTTTTTTTTTCAAAAACATTGTAATGTTTCCAAAATTGTGACAGGTATTATATAACATTGTTACCTAGTGCTTATATTGCTTAAATACCATTAATTGGATGCATTTGTGGCCCAAGTTGCTGGGATAGGTTTCAGCCCCCATGACCCTAGAGAGGATAAGTGGTTTGGAGAGTGAATAGATGGATGGATGAACTTCCAAAATTATTTGACTTGCTTTTATTTTGTTTATATTCTTACTGCTGTTGAGCTTAAAAATACCTTTCCATTATCTTTGTTTGTAATTTTGCATCATCATACCTGTGTTATACCTATGAAAATTAAGAAACCTAAGTTTTTTTTATTTTTATTTATGTTTTTTATTTTTATTTTTATTTTTTGTTACAGGATCCTATGTACCCAGCCTCAACCATTCATCAAAAGGACTGTGGAAGCGGGAACTCTTTGAACCACCAGTGGCAGTTTCCACGGGATGAAAAAGGGCATACTAGTGGATCATGGGGGTACTGACATAAACCTGCTGTATTCACTGTATTACACACTAGGGATGGGCATTTTTGTCAGTTTTTCATTTCAAGTACTGGTGGTTTTGATTTTGTCTGGATGGCATGCTGTGCAAATACTAACTAGTCAGAGCTCAGATACCACCCAAAATGCTGCCATAACCAATCAGAAAAAGAGAAATATATAAAGTCAGGTGATCATTGAGTACTCAGACTTGACAGCGATGACTGATCATGGAAACGATGATTGCAGTGACTTTAAAAAATTATCAATCATTGCTGTCAAGTCGGAGTACTCTAGTACTTGTGCACATCCCTATTAAACGCATATACACAGTATTGAGGTATGATGTATACTGCATTGATGTATACTGTAAATGCAATAAACATTTTAATCATATATCTTGTCAAGTCTTGTTACTTCTGGACTTTTTTTTTTTTCAAAATTATTTTATGAACAATCCTAATAAAGAAAATTTATAGTATGATAAATGTAAGGATATTGATCTGGAAGAAATGGGGCCATAAAGAACCTATTCATCAGCGGTTCTTTTAAGAACCTTTAAAAAGGGTTCTTTGTAGTACCAGAAAAGGTGCTTTATGGCACCAAGTAAAACACCGGTTCTTTAAAGAACCTTTCACAAAATGGTTCTTCAGGGAACCGAAAATGGTTCCTCTATGGCATCGCTGCGAAACCCCCTTTTTGGTTCTTCCTGGCACCTTTTTGTTTAAGAGTGAAGGTAAGAACCAGACCCATTATGAACGTAAATATACTTGATTGAATTAGTAGTAGTAGTAGTAGTAGTAATAGTATATGTTTGTGGTCGTAATGATGACAGTAGCACACACAAAATAGTATCTGTTCCGTGCTCCGGCATGGTTAGCGCTCATACGTGTACCGCGCCCGAGCCCAACCAAACTGTGCCCTGACCCACCTCTTCCAACCGGGCCAGGGACGGCTAAACGAACCGCGTCCGAGCGCAGCACGGATTGCTCACACTAGTCAAACAAACTGGGCTTTGGGGGTCAAACGCGCTCAGGCACGGTTCAAAACGTCTAGTGCGAGTACACCCTGAGACATGAGAAAGTTCTGAAAGAAAAGAATCCAGAATGACAATGGGAGAGAAAAATGTGAGAAACGTGAGAGATTTCTTTATTGTCTCTTTATTTTTGTTTTGTTTTGTTTTGTTTTTTGCTTTGTTTAGCATTAAAATTAGTCTTGTACAGCCCATTCTTGCATGTATACAAATATAGGTTATGGTTTCCTTTGTTAAATCATTGTGCAATAAAACACTGTCTACACAAAACAACTTCAAATATGGCAATGCATGTATTGTCTTTGATTGAAATGGTGTGTATAAATTACATTGAATATAACCAGAGGGAAGAAAAATAAGAGGAAAAAAAAAAGAGATCTCTTTAACATTTCAAATGTTTCTCCTAGACAGAAATGAGGTTACTTTAAGATCGAATGGAGATTTTTGCTTGAGTCTCCTGCTTCTCAAACGTGTCTCCTGAGACAAAAAACTCTAACACTCTCACAATGGTCTCCTTTAAAGCTTTAGAAGAGATCTCAACAACTTTACACACCATTCTCAGATTTTTCTTTTAATCTAAAAACTCTGGTGGTCTCGTATTTGTCTCATCCAGTGTTTCAAACAAGATCTCAAGAACATCACAGATTGTGCTCAGATTTTTTTTTTCTCTTTAGCTAGAGACGCTGGATCTCTCACATGTGTCTCCCTCAAATATTTAGAAGAGATCTCAACAACATTACACACTGTGCCCAGATTTTTCTCCTAAGCTAAAGACTCGGAGCTCTCACATTTGTCTTCTCTAAATTTCAGAAGTGATCTTAATAACTTTACAAAGTGTGCACCGTCAAATGCCTCAGTATGAGCTCAAATATTTCTACCATATAATATGTATTAATAATCAAATTAGTCAATTAATAATCAAGACTGAGTCATAAGCCATTTACGTATCTTTCAGCAAAGAAAGCTCCAGGGTTACATTTTCTGTAAATCAGTTCTGATTAAGGCATCCGGTACATTACTATTTCCAACAAATTATGTGCCTAAGTACATAAACATTGCCCAATAAAAAGTAACATTATACTTATTTCTGCATAATTTATCTCTCAATATAGCTTTTAACCCTCCCCACCCCCACCCCCACCCAACATTTAGTGCCTTTAAAGTACTTGACTTGGTGCACACTTTGTAAAGTTGTTGAGATCTCTAAACTAAACTTTTGAGGAGACAAATGTGAGAGTTCCAGAGTCTCTAGCTAAGGAGAAAAATCTAAGCACAGTGTGTGATGTTGTTGAGATCTATTCTAAAGCTTTAAAGGAGACAAATGTGAGACCACCAGAGTCTTTAGACTAGGAGAAATGTCTGAGCACGGTGTGTGATGTTGATGAGATCTCTTTTAAAGCTTTAAAGGAGACCACTGTGAGAGTGTTAGAGTTTTTGTCTCAGGAGACAAGTTTGAGAAGCAGGAGACTCAAGCAAAAATCTCCATTCGATCTTAAAGTAACCTCATTTCTGTCTAGGAGAAACATTTGAGATGTTAAAGAGATCTCACTTTTGATTTCTCTTTCCAATGGGAAGTCTTGACAAAGTTCAGGCCAATAATAGCTTATTGGCCTGAACTTTGTCAAGACTTCTAACACTCCTCCAGCACCGTCATGCATCCAAAGTGTCAGCTTAAAGGGTTGCCTTGTACAAATTGAAGACATTGGTCTTCTTACTGAGTGGAAATGAGTACTTACAAGACTTGGCATCCATCTTCGGCCTCTGTGTTTCTGAATAAATGTTCATTATGGATGATATAATATGTACAGGTGGGTGGATTTAGCTTCATCCCAGAAAGCCCGTAAAGTGGAATCTGCTAATTGCTGTGGTGGAAAAAGTACTCAAGTATTCAAGTAAATGTACAGATACCACACAAATATTTTGCAAATCTGTCCAATAAAATACTACTTAAGTAAAAGTACAAATTACCTGGTTTTGAAAAAAAGTAAATATAGCTGCAAGCAGCAATTGCTGGGGTTCAAGCGTTTTAAGACCTTTGAGTAATTATAGACATTTTAAAATTATTTTACTCAAAATGGATGAAAAATCTTAAGTAAAATCATTAGCAGTATTATTTAATGATTTTGACTGGGGTCGGGGCTGTTTAACGTGGTTTAGCTTGGAGCCTTTAAGGTTTCCATAAAGGACTGTCAAGTTCAAATGGGTTGAACAACACTTGCAGTGTTTATCAGTGTATAGAGTGGCACGTGCAGAGCAAAACAGTGCTGCAGCTGGCGGGTGTGAGCTCACCCATTGCGCACTGCCTACTTTTAGCTACATGCAAAGCTAATTGGCTAATTGCTTGGTTCAGGACTACAGTCCCAGGAACTTCCTTGAATCTTTGAGACAGGGTATCAATTATAAGTTTGTGCTGACCTTTTCTGTAGTGCACTAAGAAACCCAAATTTTAGGCCCCGTCAACACGGAGACGCATTTAGCTGTATACGTTAAGAGACAGATCCGGCGTTTTGGGAGCATGAAACCGCTATTTTTTGAGACCAGGTCCCAGAGTGGATAAATCTGAAAACGGCACCCTTGCATGTTCGTGTGTACAGCCAATCCATATATATTGTGAAACGATGATGTCATAATCCCATGTCTCGCCCCTAGTCAGACGTCACATAACAACAACAACAACATGAACAAACATGGAACAATTGTCTTTTTATTAACTAACATTAACACAGATTAATAAATGTATTGTTCCATGTTCGCTTTCTTGTTGTTGTGTTGGGTTTGTATATAGCGTGCAAGGTTTAGGTGCATACTCCAAGTCTTCTTCTCCATTTTTAGTGTATCTCTGTGGCAGAATTACAGTGCCACATGCTGGTCTGGCATGTATACTACATCATGTTGAGACTGTTTCATGGTTTCGTGTGTATGCTGTGTAGGACCTTATCGAACTGACACACAAAATAACTGTAGGACAGCACATTCCTGAGAAGAAGTTAAGAAGTAAGCCCAATTGTCTGACTGGTTTCCTGTCCTGCTCTGCTTATCTCCTGACGAGACCCATAAAACAATGATAGATTCAAGAAGAGAAGAACCCCGGCATCTGGAAAGCATTTAGGTAACAGAACTTCAGTGTTGCTTTTTGACTGCCTTCAGCATAAGTCACAAATCGACTAAACAACAGTACAAAGAACGTCGTATTTGGAAATGTTCCAGCGACCGACCATCCTGGATCCCATGACCTTTGTTCACATAAATTAATAATCTGATAACCACAAGCGACTGACTTATGGCTCTCTGTCTGAGTTAAAGCTCAGCAGACCTACCCAACGTGACATTTTCTGACCCCAGGACATCTCCTTCCTTTTACTGCATTCCCAAGAAAATACGCGTTTTTCTCTTCTTTGGCAGACAAAGAAATTCAAACTTGCATAGAGGATTTTTAATCGGACCTTCATTTATTTCCGTTGCTATTAGAGCAAGTGTATCAACAAATAACGTGTGATGTCTTATATACGTGTATGCTTGGTGTGTTTTATGTAATTGGTGAATTTTAATCTTTGCATTATAACTTTCTTTTGAATAGATAGCACTGTTTAGTATCATGCGGAAGCTTGTGTTAATTGCAATAATTCGGTGAGAATTAAATGTCGATCTTAAGCATCATACGAGTGATGATAACACTTTATGAAGTTTTAACAGAACCTTCAGAAACGTTCCTCCACGTGATAAATTGAGTAGTATGTTAATTTGTGTCCGAAGAGGAAACAGTATGGGCGGGGCTCCACCCTACAGGGACAATTTGATTGGGACAGCTGCCGTGGGTTGGAAAAACTCAGCCCTGTCAAAACCCCAATGTCCAAACGGATTCTTCGCTCTTTCGCTGTCGTTTGATCGCGCAAACGCTGGCGCTCACATGCCGCAATCTCAAGCGATTGAGTCATCCAAAACTCAACTCCTCCGTCAAACTTCTCACTGAAGAAACTGTTAGAACCTGAAGCTACGTGAAAGAACTCTGAGAAGAACTTCTAGTGAACGCGTCACTTTCAACGTCACAAAGAAACGCATCACGCAAGGACCGCATCAGCAGCCCCGGGGTTTCCAATCAGGAAGGAAACGGAACCGGAGAACACCTGTCAACTCAACTTAGAGCAAATAACAAACTCTCTCCATAATTCTGCTGGAAACTGGTTGAATTAATCTTTAAGAGTAAAGATAGTAAAAGTTCTCAGCTTGTGACTTCCTCAGATCGAATTTGCAGAGCTCTTGGAAAAGAGCATTAGAACCTTAAACGTTCTTCAAATTGCAATCATCTTGCTGGAACGTGTTTATGTGTGTTTAAGTAGATTTAGTTCATGTATCACCGTAGATTAGCAAAATAAATTTTGATTCATTTATAACGAATTCTTGTCTTGTGTCTTGTGTGTAATATTCAGGTCAAACATTGCCTAGAGCCCGTGCTACCTGTGCTCACAATTAACCCAACCAATTCTGTGTTATTATCGTGGCCACAAAATAAACAGAATTTCTAAGCTACACTAAGTGCTAGACGCTGGACGAATAGTTGAAGTGTATGCTATCAATCGTGAATAAGGTGTAAATTATAAGGTTTGAATTAAACTCAATTTAATCAAATTAATATAGAATCTATAAAATTTGATTCCCAAAAGTTAATAAAATAAGAGTTAATTCTTACATCAGCTATTCCTTGAGATGAGGGGGAAAAAAAAAGATTGGATAGGGAAAGCTCTGGCTTCGTGTGGATGTGGCCTTAGTGCACCTTGTCAAGTGAGAACATGGTCTGGGATCATGAATGTAGATTGGTCAGGTGCTCCTTCCATCTTTCTATAGCCCAGAGAAGCCACTCATTCTCCGCAATAAAGTAGGCCACTATTTTTTTAGTATTTCAGCTCTGTGTCCTGTGTAAATACTGCTCTTAAGTACACATTGGTAGCATCAGTTTGTATTTTAAATGCTCTGCTAAAATCAGGGGGTAGTATAGGGGCTTTTTTAAAGGGCTTCCTTTGAATCTTCACTGTCTTAGGAGCTGGCTTCTTCTTTGAGAATATTCCACAGTAATGCCTTTATCAGCGAGTATGTTCTGCCAGTGTCTACAATGACTTCAAGAAGTTATTCTCATGTAAATAGTGGTAAAATGGATGGAGTTAGAGAATATTCACGTTTTTGTTGTATATACAGTAAAACAATGATTGTATAGACGTCCTTTGTTCGATCTCCTGTCTCTAGCAGTTGCTTGTGACTACTATTCATCAACCTTTCCACATAGGTTATGGGATCTTGATTATTAAGAATACTGATCTATAATTTATAATACTGGGTTCTAGGCGCACCTCTTTTATTAATAAATCACACAAGCAAAGATAATCCACTGGAACTACAGGACAACACTGGAGAAAAACATAGCCGAAAAACACGACAGCAAGAACAGTTAACACAAGGCAAAGAACTTGCTAAAATAAAGGCGATATATACAAGCAGATAATGACAACAAAAATAATGAACAGGTGTGCAAAGTAATCAGTAACCATGGAAACAAATAAGAAGCAGGAATAAAGAACACACTGGAACAGCAACAAAACATTAAAACCAGATGAAACAAACTAAAAGTCTGTAAAACACAAAAATAGACCCAGGTAGAGCCGAGCAGATGGAAAGCCAGGGTGACACCGGAGGCCTGGAGGGTGGAGTTGATGGCTCGTGTGACTGAGGCCGGAACCTGGAAGACCGCAGTGGAGCCAGAGGGAAGGAAGAGCCAGGTAGAGCCTGAGGAATGGAGGGATGAAGCGAAGCCGGAGGAGTGGAATTCTGTGGTGGAGGCAGGTGGGCGACTGACCAAAGCAGAGCTAGAGGGACAAGGAAGCCAAGTGGAGCCAGTGGGATGACAGGCCACAGTGGAGATGAGGGAGCAAGGAGCCAATGGGTTGGAGGGCAGCGGTGGAGTCCGGGAATCAGAGGCTGGAGGCAGACAGGGGATCTGCACGCCTAGGTAGAGCTGGTGACTGGAAGGTCTGAGACCGATTTGTGCAACATGGTGGTGCGGACTGACAATGAGTTGAGGGATTGACAGGACCCAGTGGAGGCAAGGCCGAGAAACAGAAAGATTCTGGAAGAGGAGGATGGAGAGTATAAGTGGGACCTCAGGTGATTCAGGAGATGCAGGAGATTCAAGAGACATAGGATATTCCAAGCTGGTGGAACCAGCTGAGACACAGAGGCCAACCCAACATCCATCATCACATCCAGCCAGCCATAATCCATTCACACAGACGTTCAGCAAGAGCCCACTGCAGACGGAGAGCCCAAGCCTGCCGCTATGTTAGAGCCAGAGAAAATACCCAAGCTCATCATCGCCCTGGAGCCAGAGCCTCAGGATATAGGTCCCTCCGGATATCGTTACCTGGCAAAACCTCATCTGACATCTAGGGGTGGTGGCCTGGCTGCTGTGTACCATAACAGCATTTCAGTAAAGACTGTTGACTTTCATGATACTACAGTATTTGGTTCTCTAAATCTGTGGCTCATCATGTACAATGCTTGTTGTTCTCCTGTATCGTCTGCCAAAACCAAATTCTAATTTTTTTCAGTGAAATAAATAAACTGTTGTCCTATGGGCATGAGAAAGCGAATGTCCTCATCCAGCTCACAACAAAAACGCTGCATGAGCATGTTGTCAGTGCACGTCACTCAGTGGCAGATGTCAGTAAACTTCTCCATATAATCATCCAAACATTAGCCACCTCGAAAAATTTAAATAAATGATGTTTTATTAACAAAAGTTTGGGAGGAACACATTCAGATAATCAACTAATTCAGCACAGGTGGAGCATGTTCAGATAATCAACTTAATTATCACGATAGTAAATATATATGCAGCCAACTTACCTCTGTCCCACTACAGTTTTTTTTTTTTTTTTTTTTCTGGCATCCCTCCTCCACCCCAACTCCTCACTCCAAACTATTCCTACACCAGCCTGGAGTTACAGCGCACGATGAAGAAAGTTCACTAGGAGTGTTAATAAACACAGGAAACAAAGCAACTCACTACACATCACCATCAACAAGACTGAAAAATTAACAAAAGAAACTCAGGGCTTAAATACACAGACTAGATAATTAATAGGGACTGAAACAGGTGTGTACTAATCAGAAACCATAGCAAATAATAGCAAAGGGAAAGGGAAAACCTAGCAAAGGGAAAACACGTAAAACAAAACACAATAACAAAGAAACAGAACTGTGACAGAGGGGGCCATGGTGACCACAGTCCACAAGAGCAGTGGTGGAAGAGCCGGTGGAAGAGCCTGTGGATGAGCCTGTGGACAGAGCTGGTGGTGGAAGAACCCATGGGTGGAGTGGATGGAGAGTGAAGCCAGAGTGGAGTCTCAGTTGTGAGGAAAGGCAGAACCAGCGGAACGACCACCAGAGAGGATGCTGGAAGCAGTGGAGATCTAGGCAGAGCTGAGGAGCCAAAGATCCAGGGTGACACTGCTGGTCTTGAGGTCCAAGGTGTCTGAATGGAACCAGCAGAGTTGAGGAAGCTTGATGGATGGATGGGACCAGCAGGGACAAAGAAGCTTGGCGGGTAGATGGAAAGACTAGCAGAGGAGGAGGAGGCTCAAGGGTAGGAACTGGTTCAGTGCCTGTACACCAGTGGGGACTGGCGAGGGCAAACACATCACAAGGACAGGAGTATGGGTGGGACTCCACTGCTCTACCAGTATTCCCACCGAGACCACTGAGACTACAGAACTTGGGACCACTGGGTTTGGGTGTTCTTTGACCACAATGTCCTCCTCCACCCCACCCACTGTGATGGGGGATCCTACAAATTCGTGTGCCTGTTCAAAAATGTTACAGAGTGTCCCATGAAGACCTTCAAGTGGTAGTTGTGATTTCCTCCTTTTTAATTGCAATCCATTCTTTTTTTTTTTTTTTTATTATTATTTTTTTTTTTTTTACTCTGCTAGTGTCACGAATCCGGTCTATGAACTTCCGTTTGTTCACCAGAGGTCATTATCCACCACATAGTCTCTCACACTACACAGACTGTTACACTATACCCTGGACTACATTTCGCATCATCCATTGCACTGATTACACACACAGCTGCTACCAATCAAACACACTTTATAAGCCATGGACTTCTTCTTTCAGATTGCCAAGTATTGTTAAGCATTAATCACTGTGTCAGTGATAGCTACTTTACGGAGCCATTCCGAGTTTCTTAAGCCTAGTTTAGCCTTGTTCATAGTCTGTTTGCCCATGTCTTGATCCTTGCCTGTTATATCGGCTTGTCTGATCTCAGCCTGCCCTGAAGTTTATTGCCAGTCTTGTATTTACCCTCTTTGCCTTGCTGTTTCGGACTGTGTTTGCACCTCACCTGGACTATTTCCTGTTGGTGGATTATCTCTCTTTGCTGTGCCCTGTTGGATCACGTTCACCGCCGATCGACCCCGTCTGTTCACTGGACTATTCTTATGTCTTGCCCATGCCATACCTGTTTGCTGGTGCTCAACCCTGCCTGTGTTTTGACCATGTTTATTAATAAAAGCTTGCATATGGATCCGCACGCCTCACGCCTCTGTCACTCCGTAACAGCTAGGTCCAATAAAAAAATCTGTGATTTGTTAATTCTCTTTAACTTTTATTTAATTCAGTGGTTCTCAATTCCAGTCCTGGAGGCCCCCTGCTCTGCACATTTTGCATGTCTCGCTTATTTAACACACCTGATTGAGATCATCAACTCGTTAGAAGAGAGAGCCATAAACTGAACTAATGAGCTGATGATCTCAATCAGATGTGTTAAATAAGGGAGACATGCAAAATATGCAGAGCAGGGGGCCCCCAGGACTGGAATTGAGAACCACTGATTTAATTGACAAAAATACAAAGAAAATATTTCCAATGTTTTCACTGGCCAACAAATGTATTTTGTATATTGTAAATATAGACAAATTGTGATTTTGTTGGCTGTAACACGCTCCAAAAAAGTTGGGACAGAGGCAAAATAAAAGTGAAAAGGTTATATAATATCCACATTTTGAAACAGTCCACAATAAGCAGGTGAACTGGTAATAGGTGAAGGTATCATGTTTGGGTATAAAAGAAGCACCTCAGTCTTTGCAAGCAAAACTGGATCATGGCTCATCAGTTTGTGATAAATTTCATGAGAGAAGTGTTAATCTAATCAAAAATCTAATTTCTCAATGCAAAATCACAAAGATTTGAGGTCTTTCACCATGCACCATACATAATATTGTGAAAAGATTAAGGGAATCCAGAGAAATCTCAGTTTGTGTAGGGTAAGGCAGGAAACCTCAGTTGCATGTGCATGACCTTTGGGCCCTCAGATGTCACTGCATAAGAAACCGCCATGAAGCAGTGTTAAATATAGCCACATGGGCTCAGGAGCACTTCAGAAAACCACTGTCATTCAACACAGTCTGCCAATGCATCAAGAAATGTAACTCGAATCTCTGTTACTCTAGGAGAAAGCTATACGTCAATTCGAGAGTCATTAATATTCCAACATGGGGTAACACAGGGTAGGCAGGAGACACACGCGTAGCACGTAGACTTTAGACACCGGACACAGGACACAGGAAACACTGGGCTTAAGTAACTAGGAACAAAACGAGGTAATTAATGGAACACAGCTGAATCAAATGGGACCTAATCAAACAGGAACATGAACATTTGTGAGCCTCCAGGCTTTCAGGGCTGGTGTGCCCTGCCCACACACACCAAATTGCGACTCACAGCACGGCGAGCGCGACTGACAGGGGATCGACAGGGCTGCACTCTGGGACACAGTCTTTCTCTGAGCAGGATGTGGAAACAGGAGCCCTTTCTGGGCTGGACGGGGCAACAGGAGCCCTCTCTGGGCTAAACTCAGGAACGGGAGCCCTCTCTGGGCCAAACTCAGGAACAGGAGCCCTCTCTGGGCTGGACGGGGGGACAGGAGCCCTCTCTGGGCTGAACATGGAAACGGGAGCCCTCTCTGGGCTAAACTCAGGAACGGGAGCCCTCTCTCCTTTTGAGTTACACAGTCCCAGATCCATAATTAGCTCACCCTCAGCCACGGTGCAGGGGGCGGAGCTCCTTTCCGTGCTCTCACTGTCCACGGCTTTCTCCCTCGTGGCGAGCATTATAGCCGGCTCTCACACCTGGTCTGATGATCTGATAGGCTCTGGCTTCGTGGCGATCCTCAGCTCTGTCTCACTCCTTGGCGATGGCTTGTCGGTCGCGACGGGCTCAGGCTCTCCGTCAACAGTGGGCTCGGGTTTGCGCTCCGCGCAGCGGGGAGATGGTGGGCTGGGCACTGGGTCTGGCTGTGTTCTGGATCAGAGGTAGACACTCTCCAGACACTGGATGATTGCCTCCCTCCAGCTCAGTCCGGTGGTGTCTGAGAGGTCGACGGGGCAGTAGTACAGTAGTTGGCCTGATCCAGAACAGTGAGTTCAGCTCAGCGTCGTCGAACACCGTTAAAACGGCGAGCTGGCTGAACTCAACATCATACTCCAAAAGAGGAAGGTCCTTGCGGGCGAGGAAGGTAAACTTTGCGGCAAGTGGATCCATGGGGAACACGGGGAAAACAGAAAACAAAACAATTAACTAAACGCGGAAATAAACGGAGGGGAACATCGCAAATAAACTCTTTGTAGGTCCAGTGTTCTGTCACGACGGCTACTGTGAGGAGCGAGGAGATGAGGAGATGTAGGAGTTTACAAAAAACTAGAGTCTTTAATATTTCAACAGGGGGTAACACAGGGCAGGCAGGAGACACACACGTAGCACATAGACGTTAGACACAGGAAACACTGGGCTTAAGTAACTAGGAACAAAACAAGGTAATTAATGGAACAGCTGAATCAAATGGGACCTAATCAAACAGGAACAGGAACAAAACCAAATATGGGCACAAGAGAACATGAGGGAAAACTAGGTCAAGGAGCACATGGGGAGGAAAACAAAAGCAAAACAGGTCCATGGGCGTGACAAAAAAATTGGAAATCTTGTCTTTGTACATTTGTCAATGAAATAGAGGTTAAAGGAAATTAACAATTCACAGATAACGCTTTAGATTGCAACCCGCATAGAAGTATACTGAATGTACGGTGCACGTTTCTGTAATTATAATGTACCTATAAAGAACGTACGTGTAGGTATAAGTCGGGGAAGTCGTGACCTAATGGTTAGAGAGTTGGGCTAGTAACCTGAAGGTTGCCGGTTCGATTCTCACACCGGCAGGAATTGAAGGTGGGGATTGTGAATGAACAGCACTCTCTCTGCCTTCAATACCATGACTGAGGTGCCCTTGAGCAAGGCATCGAACCCCCACTGCTCCGGGTGTGTGTTCACGGTGTGTGTGTGCGTTTGTTCACTATTCACTGCTGTGTGTGTGCACTTGGATGGGTTAAATGCAGAGCACCAATTTCGAGTATGGGTCACCATACTTGACAATACGTCACGACTTTCACTTTCGACTATAAGGGAACAATGTGTTACATTTGGGTAATAAGCGAGTAACAACCAGATACGCAACCTGCAAAGAACTGCGTAAGTAAACTGAAGTTAGTGTATGTTTCATGTTTGTAATTTAGTGTTCCTACATGTAGGTATAAGGGAACAATGTGTTAAGTTTGGGTATAGCAACCAGATATACAAATTATTTATAATGGAATTATTTTAAAACATAACGGTACCTATTTGGTAACGCTTTAGATTACAGCCCGCAATTTACAGTGTAAGTAAACAGAATTTACACCGTAACTTTTTTATTTATTTATTTATTTTTTTTTTGTAATTATAGTGTACCTATTCAGTACCTCTGTGTAGGTATTGGGGAATAGTATGCGACATTTTGGAAATAAAGGCGTAACAACCTGCAAAATTACAAATCATTTAGGCTACTTTAAGTATTTTGAAACTAAGGGGTACCTCTAATATTATGTGGTATGTATGGCCTAAACAACAATCAAGTTTAGGAGTGAATTAGAAAGATGATATACTTTTTATAATTTTATATTGGTATTTTATTATAGGCCTAGGTATTGTTTAATCATGGGGTACATATTCTATAATTAAAGGATACATGATGGAGATTACTGAACAACAAAACTGGACATCTAGTGAAATGAGTTAATGAGTTTCTGCGATTTATAATTCACGAGTCTACTTACCTTATCAAAGCTTATTCGTCGATCTCAACAACTTCACACCAGCAACTTTCCCAACACCACTATCACCAAATAACTTTGTATGATATTGTTACGAATCCTGTGCCTGCCCTTGCGTTCACTCTCCACCAGAGGTCACCTATAAACTCTCACACTGACTCATACTGACTCATCCTGACTCTCACACTACACTGACTGTTGCACTATACCCTGGACTACATTTCCCATCATCCATCGCACTAATTACACCCACAGCTGTAACCAATGGGACTTGCTTTATAAGCCCTGGACTTCCTTGTTATGATCGCAGAGTATTGCCTGCATTTATCTCTCTCCTAGTGATAGCACTCTATGGAGCCTTTTCCCCGTCTTAGTTTCTAGTTTCTAGTTCCTAGTCTGATTTCCTGGTTTCTGATTCTTGCTCACGTATCTTGGTTTTACCCCTTTGCCTTGCTGTTTCGGACTGTGTTCACTCCTCGCCTGGACTATTGCTCGTTTACGGATTACCTCTCTTGTCAAGCCCTCTGGATATTGTACGCCGATCGCAGACCCACCCTTGCTCTAGGATTATTCTTTGTCTTGCCCATGTTATACCTGTTTGCTGTTGTTCGACCCTGCCTGTGTTTGTGACCACGTTATTTTATAAAAGCTTGCACATGGATCCGCACGCCTCTTGTCTCGTCAGTCCCGTTACAGAATACTCGGCCACACGAGGATCCAGCGGGTTTTCTAAAGGACTCTGGCCAGGTATGGACACAGCGAGAATGCTATTAGCTCTCGAGCAGGGCACACGACCACTCGAGAGCTATATTTTTGAGTATTTAGAGATCGCTAATTATTCTGATTTGCCTGACTGTGTGCTCATAGACTTCTTTTGTGAGGGCATTAATCAGCCACTCAAATCGCGACTAAACCGTGAGGGTCCCCGTTCGTTTCTAAGTGATTTTATGGATTATGCTTTGTTGACTGTTGGCTCTTTGTTTACTGTGGGTGTTGCGGAGGAATGCGATGCTGCACTCACTCGTGCAATGGCGGTCGCACTAGAGCACGCTCACAAAATGGCGGTGACAGTGAAGCCTGATCACAAAATGGCGGACACAACAGCGCCCCGTTATGTCACAGCTGCCAATCCTGAGTCAAGCCAAATCACAGTTGATCTTCATGAGCCAAGTAAAGTCACAGCTGATCTTCATGAGCCAAGTCAAGTCACAGCTGATCTTCACGAGCCAAGTCAAGCCACAGTTGATCTTAAAGAGCCAAGTCAGGTCACAGTTGATCATCGTGAGTCCAGTCAAGTCACGTCTCCGTTGATCTTCCAGAGTCTCGTCATGTCACCGCTGATCATCCAGAATCATGTCACGTCACCGCTGATCATCCAGGGTCATGTCACGTCACCACTGATCATCCAGAGTCACGTCACGTCACGTCACCGCTGATCATCCAGAGTCACGTCACGTCACCGCTGATCTTCCAGAGACTCGTCACGTCTCAGCTGATCATCCAGAGTCACGTCACGTCCTGTCTGCCACACCCAGATATTCAAGGTCAGTTCTTCAGTATCCTAGTCTGGCATCCAGTGTGAGGGATGTACCGCTGGTGTCTGCACACGCAGCTGGCATCCCCAAACCCACTCACTTTAGCCCTCCTGTCCCTGAACTGATTCCCTTGTCTGTAGTGCTTCCCACAATGGGGATCGCTTTATGGTGTATTTGGGCTGCATACACCACCACTGAAATTCTAGAGACGGCGGCGGCCACTGAGATGTCTCCAGAGGTGGCAGCTGACGCTGCAGAACCTCCTGGTGTAATGGTGCATGCTGCCGTGTTCCCCAAGGCGATGCCCGCTGCAGTTTCTCCAGAGGTGGCGGCTGATGCTGCAGAACCTCCTGAAGTGGCGGTGCTCTCTCTAATTCCTTGCATGGTGGTGGCGCCCAGTAATGCACTCGCAGCCTGTCATGTCACGGTCAAAGGTACCATTACTGGACTCTATGCATTTGTTGAAATTCCCTATGGTACCACTGTAGAACCTCCAGAGGTGGCGACATCCGCTGCAGAACCTATGGAGGTGTCAGTGGTATCCACCTGTGAACTCACGCCCTGTCCTTTCACGGCTAAGAAGGCCACCTGTGAATTCTCACACTGTCATGTCACGGCTAAGGAGGCCATCTGTGAACTCTTGCCCTGCCCCGTCACGGCTAATGAGGCCGTCTGTGAGCTCTTGCCCTGTCCTGTCACGGCTAAGGAGGCCGTCTGTGAGCTCTCGTCCTGCCCTGTCACGGCTATGGAGGCTGTCAATGAATCCTCATCCTGTCCTGTCGCAGCCAGAAGGGCTGTTCCTGAAAGCTCGTCCTGTTCTGTCACGCCCACAGAGGTAGCTCTTGAACTGTTACCCTGCTCTGAACTGGCCATGGAGGCCGTTTGTGAACTTTTGCCCTGTTTCGACCCAGCTGAAGAAGCTGACTTTGAACGCTCAGCCTTGTCTGTCACTTCTGAGGAAGCAGACTGTGAATTTCCTGACTGTTTTGCTGCGGCTACAAGGGCCGTTCAGGTACTCTCTTCCCTACCTATCACTGCCATGGAAACCTTAAATGAACTCTTTGTATGCCCTGTTAACCCTGTCACGAGTCCAGAGACCACTTGTGAACAATCTGTCTGTCCCATCCATAAGACTGTGAACTGTCAACTTGTCTAGTGTTCCAGCGTGTGTTTGATTTCCCTGTCTGTCAAGAACCAGTCAATAATGCTGAGTTATAGCTGTCAGCTATGTTACGAATCCTGTGCCTGCCCTTCCGTTCACTCTCCACCAGAGGTCACCCGTCCATCATATACTGACTCTCATGCTACACTGACTGTTGCACTATACCCTGGACTACATTTCCCATCATCCACCGCACTAATTACAACCACAGCTGTAACCAATGAGACTTGCTTTATAAGCCCTGGACTTCCTTGTTATGATCGCCGAGTATTGCCTGCATTTATCTCTCTCCTAGTGATAGCACTCTACGGAGCCTTTTCCCCATGTTAGTTTCTAGTTTCTAGTTCCTAGTCTGATTTCCTGGTTTCTGATTCTTGCTCACGTATCTTGGATTTACCCCTTTTGCCTTGCTGTTTCGGACTGTGTTCGCTCCTTGCCTGGACTATTGCTCGTTTACGGATTACCTCTCTTGTCAAGCCCTCTGGATATTGTTCGCCGATCGTAGACCCACCCTTGCTCTAGGATTATTCTTTGTCTTACCCATGTTATAACTGTTTGCCGTTGTTCGACCCTGCCTGTGTTTTTGACCACGCTATTTAATAAAAGCTTGCACATGGATCCGCACGCCTCTCGTCTCGTTGGTCCCGTTACAGATATACCATCAAGGTTCAATGCAGCTTAAAACAAGCTTACCCCTTTCCAGCTGTTCACAGGAAAAAAAAAAAAAATACGATACAACATTTGTATTTCAGTGGATGTATACTGTGATGTTTTTATAGCAAAATAAATAAATAAAAATAAAATAAAAAACAAAAAAGTAGAGGGTTTAATTTGACCATCAAACAAATAAATTAAAACTAGTGCAATATTTTTTATCTGTAATTACTGTGCTAATATACACTTGTTCTTATCCACTTGTTACACTTGTTTACGTCCAACTTGATTCTTCCTTGTTCCATGTAGTGACAGAGTAAATACAACATTTGCGGGCTGTAATTTAAAGTGGTGCTTGTTCCCCCCTTGTTCCATGTAGTTACAGGGTAAATATAACATTTACGGGCTGTAATTTAAAGTGGTGCTTGTTCCCCCCTTGTTCCATGTAGTTACAGGGTAAATACAACATTTACGGCTTTAAATTAGTGGTGCTTCTTACCTCCTTGTTTCATGTAGTTACAGTGTAAATACAACATTTTCAATTCAATTCAATTCAAGTTTATTTGTATAGCGCTTTTCACAATACAAATCGTTGCAAAGCAGCTTTACAGGAAATTAAGTTTCTACAATATATTTATATATTGTAGAAACTTAATATATTTAACTTATGGCGAAATTTGGTAGTTCTGTATGTTGTCTGAGGGTATGCTTCATCTGAGGTCCTCTGAGGGGTTGGCATCATCTCTTCTCAGGTGTTCTGGATCCAGACTGAAGCTTGTGTAAATCCTAGTTACCACGGGATGTTAATCCCGTGGCAGAAACAGAGAAACAAATAGAGACATAATTAGCGTAGCTGCTGTTCCAACCAAGCAACAATTATTTGTTCAATCCAAGCTAAAGAACAATAATGCGTGTTTGATCAGATATAACTGCAGTACAAGATCATGAGATGCATTATGTGAATGCTTGGCTAAAGAGATGTGTCTTTAATCTAGATTTAAACAGAGAGAGTGTGTCTGAACCCCGAACATTATCAGGAAGGCTATTCCAGAGTTTGGGAGCCAAATGTGAAAAGGATCTACCTCCTTTAGTTGACTTTGCTATCCTAGGTACTACCAAAAGTCCAGAGTTTTGCGACCTTAGGGAGCGTGATGGATTGTAGCGTGGTAGAAGACTAGTTAAGTACACAGGAGCTAAATCATTAAGGGCCTTATAGGTAAGTAATAATATTTTGTAACTGATGCGGAACTTAATAGGTAGCCAGTGCAGAGACTGTAAAATTGGGGTAATATGATCATATTTTCTTGACCTAGTAAGGACTCTAGCCGCTGCATTTTGGACTACCTGTAGCTTGTTTATTGAAGATGCAGGACAACCAGCTAGCAGTGCATTACAATAGTCCAGTCTAGAGGTCATGAATGCATGAACTAGCTTTTCTGCATCAGAAACAGGTAACATGTTTCGTAGCTTGGCAATGTTTCTAAGATGGAAGAATGCTGTTTTTGTAACATGGGAAATATGATTTTCAAAAGACAAGTTGCTGTCTAATATAACACCCAGATTTTTGACTGTAGAGGAAGTAACAGTACATCTGTCTAGTTGCAAATTATAATCCAAGAGATTCTGTGTACTGTTTTTTGGTCCAATAAGTAATATTTCTGTCTTATCTGAATTTAATAGGAGAAAATTACTGGTCATCCAATCTTTTACATTTTTAACACACTCTGTTAGCTTAGATAATTTAGAAGTTTCATCTGGTCTTGTTGAGATATATAGTTGAGTATCATCAGCATAACAATGGAAACTAATCCCGTATTTTCTAATAATATTACCAAGGGGCAACATATATATTGAAAATAGCAGAGGACCTAGGACAGATCCTTGTGGTACTCCATATTTTACTGGTGATAATTGAGATGACTCCCTGTTTAAATAAACAAAGTGGAAGCGATCAGACAGGTAGGATCTAAACCATCTTAAAGCCTGCCCTTGAATACCCGTATAATTTTGTAATCGATCTATGAGTATGTCATGATCTATAGTGTCGAACGCAGCACTAAGATCAAATAAAACTAGCAATGAGATGCAGCCTTGGTCTGACGCAAGAAGCAAGTCATTTGTAATTTTAACAAGTGCAGTTTCTGTACTATGGTGGGGCCTGAAACCTGACTGAAATTCTTCATAGAGATCATTTTTTTGCAAAAAAGAGCACAACTGAGCAGATACAACTTTTTCTAAAATTTTAGACATAAACGGAAGATTAGAAATGGGTCTGTAATTTGCTAGTTCATTAGGATCTAGTTGTGGTTTTTTAATAAGAGGCTTAATAACCGCCAGCTTGAATGATTTTGGAACGTGACCTAAAGATATCGATGAGTTAATAATATTGAGAAGCGGTTCTTCTGCTACAGGTAACAACTCTTTCAGTAATTTAGTGGGTACAGGATCTAATAGGCATGTTGTTGGTTTAGATGCATTGATAACTTTATTTAGCTCTTCCTGTCCTATAGTTGTAAAGCACTGCAGTTTTTCTTTGGGTGCAATGAATGGAGCTGAAGTACTAGACGCTGCAGAATCTACATTTGTTATTGTATTTCTGATGTTATCTATCTTATCAGTGAAGAAATTCATAAAGTCATTACTATTAAATTGTGAGGGAATATTTAGATCGGGTGGCGTCTGTTTATTTGTTAATCTAGCCACTGTGCTAAATAAAAACCTTGGATTGTTTTGGTTATTTTCTATGAGTTTGCGGATATGCTCTGCCCTGGAAGCTTTTAAAGCCTGTCTATAGTTGGACATACTGTTTTTCCATGCAATTCTAAAAACTTCCAAGTTAGTTTTTCTCCATTTGCGCTCAAGTTTACGAGTTTCTTTCTTGAGAGAATGGGTATTACTGTTGTACCATGGCGCAGTACGTTTTTCTCTAACCTTTTTCAATTTGATGGGCGCAACAACTTCTAATGTATTAGAGAAGATAGTGCCCATGTTGCTAGTCATTTCATCTAGTTCATGTGTATTTATGGGTACACAGAGCAGTTGAGATAAATCAGGCAGGTTATTTTTGAATCTATCTTTAGTGGTTGGAACAATAGTTCTTCCTGGACGATAACGCGGAGCCATATAGTTAATATCAGTAATACTCAGCATGCACGATACTAGGAAATGGTCAGTAACATCATCACTTTGAGGTACGATATCTATGTCAGTAAGACCAATTCCATGTGATATAATTAAATCTAGCGTATGATTAAAACGATGAGTGGGCCCAGTGACGTTTTGCTTGACTCCAAAAGAATTTATTAGGTCAGTAAACGCAAGTCCTAACGCATCATTTGTATTATCGACGTGAATGTTAAAATCTCCAACAATTAGCGCTTTATCAACAGTAACCAATAGGTCTGAGAGGAAATCTGCAAATTCTTTTAAGAAATCTGTATACGGCCCTGGCGGTCTATACACAGTAGCCAGAGCAAGAGACAGGAGAGATTTCTTTTGCATATCTGACAGTGTAACATTAAGCAGAAGCAATTCAAATGAGTTAAACCTGTATCCTGTTTTCTGGGTAACATTGAGAATATCACTATATATTGTTGCAACACCGCCTCCACGGCCAGTCTGACGGGGCTCATGCTTATAACAGTAGCTTGGTGGAGTAGACTCATTTAGACCAATATAATCATTTGGTTTGAGCCAGGTTTCAGTCAAGCAGAGCACATCAAAACTATTATCTGTGATCATTTCATTTACAATAACAGCTTTGGGTGCGAGTGATCTAATGTTTAGGAGCCCAAGCTTTAAAAATTGCTTTTGTTTATTTGTTTTGCATTTTTCTGGTTTAATCACGATTATATTATTTCTAGATCCTGCATTAAATTTATATTTATATTTTGGCTTCACTGTTCGGGGAACAGACACAGTCTTTATAGCTTGGACAGCACAAGTATTTCTATCATTTAAGTGGGTAGAACAAAAGTCATCATAGCAGTTATTTGTGAATTGGCTTACTAGTCAGATGGAGCGTAGAGTCCTGGAGATGTTGTCCGACAGGAGTTCTGCTCCGACTCTGCTGGGGTGCAGGCCATCAGCGCGGAAAAGCCTAGGACGCTCCCAGAAAAGATTCCAATTATTAACAAAGAGCAGTTTCTGTTCTTTACACCATGACAATAACCACTCATTTAAAGCAAAAAGTCTACTGAACCTTTCGTGTCCTCGTCGATACGTGGGAAGCGGTCCAGACACGATGATCGTCGCCGCGGGTGATGCGCTGCGCACCGTCTCGATCAGGCTCCTGAAGTCCGTCTTCAGTGTCTCCGTCTGCCGCAGCCTGGTGTCGTTCACCCCCGCGTGCAGCACGATCGCGCCGATGCTCTTGTGCGATGTACATTTGTGGGCTGTAATTTAAAGTGGTGCTTGTTTCCCCCTTATTTCATGTAGTTACAGTGTAAATACAACAGTTGCAGGCTGTTAATTAAAGCGGTGCTTGTTCCATGTAGTTACAGTGTAAATACAACATTTGTGGGCTGTAATTTAAAGTGGTGTTTGTTCCTCCCTTGTTCCGTATAGTTACAGGGTAAATACAACATTTGCAGGCTATAATTTAAAGTGGTGCTTGTTCCCCCTTATTCCATGTAGACAAGGTAAGTGACTGCAACAAACTGCTCTGAAGCAATTGTTTATTCAGTAGGCCATACATACATACATACATACATTATATATCAGGTAATATATCAATAAACATGGTGGACTGTTTTATTTGATTCAAATATTGTTTGAAATTTACTATAGGCCTACTGCTTTGTTAAATGAACCCAAAATGGGTTTTTAAATTAAAATCACACACAATATGACAACAGTGACAACACAGGCAACATATAATAAAAGATTAAAATTTATTACACCAGTTCAGAAAAAAGCAAAGCAACTCCATACTCATACAGCTTATACAGTAAAACCAAATTCTTTTGAAAAGCTTGTTTAAGATGTTTAAGAACAAATTTAAGATTTTGTTCAATTTGTTCATGTTTTTCACCCAATGACAAAGTTAAACTATTATGTCCAAACTGTCACGCCAATAAACACACAGGCTGAAAGCCTGTAATAAACACTGAAAGTTAAGATTAAACTACTCAAGATTAAAATACGAACTGACAGGATTTTACCATCTTTGATTTTACCGTTTTGATCCACGTCCTCAAGCACCATTTTGACTAGTTAAGTTCCCGGCTTTACCGCTCATCAGTCACCACTCAATGCTGTGAGAACATACTCGGACAAAACCCTCCAGTTTTAAAAGACACATTCCAGTCAGTTTCAAAAATCCCTCTCCTCTTCGCTTCAATTAGTTTTCTAGTATTTTCGACACATATTCCTGCCATAAGCGCCGCAAACACCAACTTGATCGTCTCAAGCGCCATTTCAGCTGTTTCCAGTTCGCACTCACCACATTCGCTGCTCCAGTTTTAACGAACATACTCCAGACAGTTTCAAAGTTGTCCCTCATCTGCGCTTCAATACGGTCACAGATCAGTCAAGCTCACTCACTTCCCAATCACAATGCACACCTTCACCTGATTCCTGATTGAACACACCTGCATCTCATGAGCACCCTCATCAAGACTGCTACATAAACACACACCTCATACCACTCCGGTGTCTGGTCTCGTTCGTTCGTTGATTCAAAGTGGACTCTCTGTGCTACTCCAGCGACTTACCTGTTTACCTACCTCCATTGTTTACTTACCTCCTGTGTCCTCTCCAGCATGGGTCCAGCTGCTCCACTCCAACGTCTGTTTCCTCCAGCGTCTCCCAGTGTGTATCTCCATTACTCATCATTATGAGGTGTGTGCTTCATCCATCCGATCCACGAGTTCCTGTGAAGTCAAGATAACTTTCATTACTAATATCATCGATCTACTGAACTGGATATCTGAACTGAATACTCACCTTCTTCAGCTTCCCAAATACTCTGCTATTTAAATAAACTTACCTGTTGAAATATTAATTCTCTGTTTGAGTTTGCTTCCGTAACATTAGTTTTCTCCTATTTTTTCCATATGTTCCCATCTTAATCACCGCAGACACGGATTTCATTGCACACAGAACCGATTGAGTTTGAACTCGCGAGACTTGCTGCATGCTCTCTTTCACGTCCTCCACATTCCTAACCCAGCACTGTCGGTTTACTTATCACTGATATCAACCCAAATTGAGTCAAATCAAGTCAGCTTCCTAACCCAACTGTCTCAACCGAGCATTTGGATTGAAACAATTACCAGCATTTTATGTGTAGGCTATAAAAAGTACAAAGTGTATGTTTTTGCTAAATCACTTAAATATAAGATTGTTGTTAGGTCATATACAGGTGCATCTCAATAAATTAGAATGTCGTGGAAAAGTTAATTTATTTCAGTAATTCAACTCAAATTGTGAAACTCGTGTATTACATAAATTCAATGCACACAGACAGAAGTAGTTTAAGTCTTTGGTTCTTTTAATTGTGATGATTTTGGCTCACATTTAACAAAAACCCACCAATTCACTATCTCAAAAAATTAGAGTATGGTGACATGCCAATCAGCTAATCAACTCAAAACACCTGCAAAGGTTTCCTGAGCCTTCAAAATGGTCTCTCAGTTTGGTTCACTAGGCTACACAATCATGGGGAAGACTGCTGATCTGACAGTTGTTCAGAAGACAATCACTGACACCCTTCACAAGGAGGGTAAGCCACAAACATTCATTGCCAAAGAAGCTGGCTGTTCACAGAGTGCTGTATCCAAGCATGTTAACAGAAAGTTGAGTGGAAGGAAAAAGTGTGGAAGAAAAAGATGCACAACCAACCGAGAGAACCGCAGCCTTATGAGGATTGTCAAGCAAAATCGATTCAAGAATTTGGGTGAACTTCACAAGGAATGGACTGAGGCTGGGGTCAAGGCATCAAGAGCCACCACACACAGACGTGTCAAGGAATTTGGCTACAGTTGTCGTATTCCTCTTGTTAAGCCACTCCTGAACCACAGACAACGTCAGAGGCGTCTTACCTGGGCTAAGGAGAAGAAGAACTGGACTGTTGCCCAGTGGTCCAAAGTCCTCTTTTCAGATGAGAGCAAGTTTTGTATATCATTTGGAAACCAAGGTCCTAGAGTCTGGAGGAAGGGTGGAGAAGCTCATAGCCCAAGTTGCTTGAAGTCCAGTGTTAAGTTTCCAAAGTCTGTGATGATTTGGGGTGCAATGTCATCTGCTGGTGTTGGTCCATTGTGTTTTTTGAAAACCAAAGCACTGCACCCGTTTACCAAGAAATTTTGGAGCACTTCATGCTTCCTTCTGCTGACCAGCTTTTTAAAGATGCTGATTTCATTTTCCAGCAGGATTTGGCACCTGCCCACACTGCCAAAAGCACCAAAAGTTGGTTAAATGACCATGGTGTTGGTGTGCTTGAATGGCCAGCAAATGCACCAGACCTGAACCCCATAGAGAATCTATGGGGTATTGTCAAGAGGAAAATGAGAAACAAGAGACCAAAAAATGCAGATGAGCTGAAGGCCACTGTCAAAGAAACCTGGGCTTCCATACCACCTCAGCAGTGCCACAAACTGATCACCTCCATGCCACGCCGAATTGAGGCAGTAATTAAAGCAAAAGGAGCCCCTACCAAGTATTGAGTACAAACACAGTAAATGAACATACTTTCCAGAAGGCCAACAATTCACTAAAAATGCAACCTCTAACAAAATTTAATGTCACTTGCAGAAAAAAAAGGTTGCAAAATATCCATTTAGCCATAGTCTGGAGCTCTGGTAGACTACTGTCAATTACACTTTTATTTAATTGTTTATTTTATTTAATTGCCTTTACTTGGCATTATAAGCATATGATTGTAAGCATATGAAAACTTTTTTCTATAAAATTATTAGTGGAATATTTTAAACATCTATCTTTGACCTCAAAGCATATCAGCTCCCGCGCCACCCCTGTGAACTCTGGCGCCCCCCTAAGGGGGGTGCGGACCCCAGGTTGGGAACCAGTGCACTATGAGATTGTTAGTTACAAACAATCTTGATTTTTCTAAAACTAAACAGTGTGAGTATATATATATATATATATATATATATATATATATATATATATATATATATAATATGTGTGTGTGTTTGGAAAAGAGGGATACTTTTTTTTTTTTTTTGCTCTTTTTTTTCTTCCTATTTCTTTTTCAAAAAGCCTTCAAAGCCAAAGTTGTTCAAAGGACTGGGGGTAGGGGAGGACCAGACAGGGCTGTTTTTAATTCATCCTTTTTAATTAACAGTCTGGGCAGCAGCTTCCAAACACTAAGGCTTGACTCACTGTTTTCTCTTATTTTCCCTAAACAGAGCAAGTGGTTCAACATGAGAAAGAGTGCTGGGAAGAGGGTTGGGCCTGTGTCTAGCACACTTCCTAAAGCTGTGTTACAGTGAGATGTGATCCTCTAGGTGCTTTTCTCATCCTTATGTTGTATATTTTGTTTCATCTTGCACCATGTTTTCTCTTCACGTTCTCCATTTTACCTGAATACATTTTTCTAAATGAACAGAATCAAAAATATTGACTGATTAAACATGAAACAGAATGACTGCTGTGTAATATCAAGAAAAAAAAATACTGTAGTTGCAAAAAAAGGTTTTTCAGGAAGAACATCAAAAAAGATAGGCCTGACACAAAACAACTTAGGAAATTTCATTTTTGATTATCTGTAAAATTATCATTCATTCTGAATTTATAAAAGCAAAACACAGTTTTCTTTTACCTTTAATTTATTTTTATCTTTTCTTGGGTGTTTCTGTGATATGCTGAAGATAACTTCTATGTCACTTGAATGCTTATTTTATTACTTCTGTTAGTTGACAAATGAATGAAAGACTCAGGAGGTAAAATATAATTATCACATCAAACCACGCAAATTATTATTATTGTTATACTTTGTTCTCAAGCTGTTAATGTTAACAACATCAGCATTGTGTGACTATGTGTATATAGTGTGTATTAGCGTGCAGATTTCAATTTCTGGACAGTCTAATCTCTAATTGTCATACCATTCGAATTTCTTAAGAAATTCTTTTAACCCAAAAAGCAAATTATTCTTCCTTTGAACTGGTTCTCTTTAAAATACAAATCTTGTGTAATCCAAGGCTATCTGTAATCAGATGCTCATTTAAAACTGGAATATAATTTAATTTCTATCACGTGTTTCATAAACATATAATCCTTTCTGGATTACAATCCGCCATCAAAATAATATGTTTAATTATTCCAGCTGCTGTGAGAAAAGGCTATAAACGATCTGCCAACTGCAGGATCCTCACATGCGATATAGCCTATTAGCCAGGACAACTTAGACGTGACGTAATGACGCAGCAGCAGCATGCTTGAACTTCCCGCAAATTCCTACCAGGTAAGCAAACACAGGTAAGAGTCAGGTAAGTACGCAAAACAATCTGTGAGACCAGACAATGTGACAGCGGGGAGAGTGCAAGGATATAGGGAGCTTGATTAGTGGTGACAGGTGGTGCTGATCAGTAATCGGGTGATTGGGACCTTGTTAGTGTGATGGGTGGCGTGGTTGAATCCCTGACAAAAATAAGGTGATAGTTTTGAACACTGACTGGTTGTGTACTTGCTCAAATATTGTTTTGGATCATTTTTAACCAAAACAAGTTACGGACTACAGCTTTAAGTTTATCATAATTATCTTGCATCTATTCCTAATGCAAGATTTCCTAATTTGGAATATGATCAATGATTATGTAGACATTCAGTAAATGCTGAAAATTTTCTATCGGATAAATTTGACTGAAGCCACTTGAGGACGGTTCCTTATATCCCCACACAAGACTCTAAACTAGATATCAGAGTAGAGTGGTCAACAGTATCAGTTGCTGCCAATAGATTTGACAGAACAAGGACCACAGAGTCACCAGAGTCAGTGGCTAAAAAAGGATAGAGGCTTCAGTATGAGAAAAGCTTACTTTGGATATAAAATTAGAGATTTTGTCAATTAAAAATAAAAAAAATAAAATAAAAACTCTAGAAGGTTTCACATAGAGCATCAGAGGCAACCGACTTTGTACTGACTGGAGGATTTACAACAGAATTGATAACTGTAAACAAAACCTTGGGTCTAGACTGATTGATTGATTGATTGATTGATTGATTGATTGATTGATTGATTGATTTATTTATTTTTATAAATAGATTAGAAAAATATGTAGCTTTGGCAGATTTAGCAGCACTCTGATAAGCTGATAAACTGTCTGTGGGTGAAGTGAGTGAAGTGAAGTGAAGTGACGTGTGGCCAAGCATGGTGACACATACTCAGAATTTGTGCTCTGCATTCAAGTGCGCGCACACACACAGTAGTGAACTCACACCCTTCTCAACTCGTGATGCATCGTCCAGATTCTGGCGAATCCCATTGGATCACAGCAACTCATTTCTTATGACGTTCATCACACCAAGAGGCAGATTTTGTTTCCAGGGGATTACTTTTGGGATCATGTTGGCTCCTGACATCTGAAAAACAGCTGGAGACTCACAGCGTCTTCAAAACAATCCAACTGAGGCGTGTAGACCAAAAAAGTTTCCCAGTGAGTAAAATACTTGATAAAAGCCTGCACACTCTCAAAAGTCACAAGTGAGATTTGAAGCATTCATTATCCTGTGGCCAGACATTTTGCTGATGCTGGCCATAAGCTTAGTGATATGTGATTTTCTGGTATTCAGAGATTGACCAGTTCAAGAAGAGGTGGTGATTCTAACAAAAGACTGTTACAATGTGAAGCTAAGTGGATCTATTATATGGACTGTGTATATCCGAAGGGATTAAATGAAGAACTTAAATTGTCATGTTTTTTATGAATTGTACTTTCTTGTCAACTCCAACAGACAACCATTGTTCCCCAATTTGATGTATATTATGTATTGCTTTAAATGTACACGTTGTGGCCATTTCTCTTTCTTTCTTTCTTTCTTTCTTTCTTTCTTTTCTTTATTATTTTTCTTTTCTTTATTTCTTTATATCTTGATATTGTGTAATTTAATATGTTGTTAAGGTTTTTTTTTGTTTTTTTTGTTTGTTTTTGTTTTTTTGGATCAGTGCTTGTTCTGGTTTGATCATGTGATCTCCTAAATCATCATGTGATTTCTTAAATCAAGATGGCTCCCAGTTCCAACACTGTTAGCTTGGCATTGAAAATGGTCAACATGTGACTGAAACGTTTGCCTTGTTTTTTTTTTATTTTTTTTCAGTAAATCGCTTACACTGCTTCCATCTCGCTTGTGACTTTTGATTTTTGAGAGTGTGCGGGCTTTTTTCAAGTATTTTACTCTTTGGGCTCCTGAGATCAGACTACTAGAGGGACATGAAGGCTGTGTGGTAGTCATGGATGACATTCTAGTATGACAGGGATCAGCTTCGGGACCACAAGCCCCTGGTTCCCCTGATTAACACTTATGATCTGGACAAAATACCACTGCGCTGTCAACGTCTGCTAATGCACCTGATGTAGTTCAGTGTCAGCTGATGAAGTGCCTGGCCATCATACACTAAACGACTGAGGATCATACACTACCAGACTTTAAAGTTGTTCCGATCACAACAAACTCATGCAGAAACGTGTGCCTGATTGCTAGGAGATGCATGGCAAATGAAAACATTATGTGTTCTGAAATGGCTCAAAATATCAAACATGTTTAATATCATTGGATGGAATCAGAGTCTGAGTATGTGAACATCATAAACTATGTGATTTTCTATGAAATCCGTCAACCCAAATCTGCAGACTGGCTCTGACTTTTTATATTGACAAACTAGACTGTGTAAGATGGAACAGCTCTTTAGCTCTCCGTAGCCCTTACTTATGCAGCTCCTCAGATACCAAAGAACTCAGATAAACCTTTGAAAAAAAAAAAAAAAATCCAACCTAGACCACAATATCTTCATCATCTTGCATAATGCAAATATTCCGACTCCACCAAAATGGCCTCCACATGGAGTAGACTCAGATATTCCGAACACTTCTTGTGTCCATCAGTGTCCTCAAAGTATCAGCAACACAGTGCAGCACATTTGCTGATTTTGTACTCCACAATCTGAGCTGGGTGTGTCCAATAAATGTGTAGAGCTGGGGAGGATTTCGGGAACAGTTTGAAAACCTCTGATTAACAATATTGCCCTTCATTGCCCTTGAGAGAAGAAATGTAGGGAGGTAATGGGAGCACATGCTTATAAGTCAATGTGATGCTGTTTCTAAAGAGGCTGTGCTTAATGCATTGATGAAATGGCATGACTCTATATGAGCTCTGGGTATCATCCCACCTGAACAGTGTTCCCATAGCATTACTCAGTGATGCAGTTTTTCCTAGGAACTATACTTATGAACCTGCTTTTCAGCTTCCCCTTTTCCCAAATGTACCAGTTTGCTCATTTATTTTCTTGATATTGTGGTAATAGAGTGGCTAGCTGCTAGTTCATTAATGCTGCTGTTAGATTGTAATTAGAATAAACTCAGTGCACCGTCTGTCAGTCTACTGATGAGAGACGGCTCCTGACAGACAGGCTCTGACAGGCATGACATCACTGACTGCATCCCCTGGTTCCCGCCTCAAATGTCCCATGCTGTGGATACAGCAGTCTGCTCCATCAGCTGAGCTTTCACCTGCGATCAGTGCTCTGTCTCTACACAGCAGCTCACTGATTGGCAGCATTAATTACAGTGAGCCCCCAGCTTTTCATGTTCGCACCAAAGCCTGTGTTCTGACCTGACATGCCTTTCCCTTTCTGAGCCTGGCTTTCAATCTGACTGATGTGTTTAAACATTGATCTGGTCACTATTTAGAGAGCAGTCTATAGGTGTAATAGGGACTGTGGCCACACCTTTGTGTTGATTACTTTTTGGCAAGGATTGCAAAGCCAAAGTCATGTAGGACTTTTATTTTATTGATTTAATAGAAAGACAAAAAAAATGTCTGCTTTGAATCAATTTATTATAATAGGAATTATGCATGTCAGGTAATGACACAAATATGCAATCTATAATATATGTATATTACATAGAAAAGAGGTGTGTTTTCACTGAAAAGAATGACGATTTACTGTCTTTACTGATCATTTGTCTAATAATGTTCTGGGTTTAAGTGCAGTTCTATTAACAGCATTTGTGACACAATGTGGATTACTACAGAAAATAATTTTGACTTTGCACAACTACAAAGTTTTTAGCAGTTTCACTTGTGACCTCCAGGGCAAAGCAAGTTCATTGCTGTTTTAAGGGCAACATTCAAATTCTGTTGTTATGGAATGCTACATGTAATGGGTACAACTGGATTCCACTAAAGCACTCACACACTTAAACAAGCACTGTTTTAGGTTTTTAAAATATACAGAGTAATTAAAAAAAAAAAAAAAAAAAACGTTTCCAAACACATTTTCAGCCAGTGATTTCAGTTGCAACACCTGCTCTTCTCTTTCTGCTCTTTCTAAACATCACTGTCTTCACTTTTTGCAATAAGGTTTAATCACTTAGAAAAGAAACCATTAAATGCAAACTTACTTTGTAATATACTTGTAATATACCTTGCACCGTTAGTTTCTTACAGTTCTTTAAAAACTGTGAAGGACTTCAGTTATCTTTCTTTTCACACTTTCATGTATCCCCTTTCAATAAGCTAGTGGTGTCCATCAGTCAGCATTCCCTGCTGGTTTAGTTGATGACAGCAGAAAGCTTAACTGTGACAGTATTTCATGCTTACACATTTCAGTTCAGTGTCCACATCAGTGAAAATGTTATAGCTGCTTTGCCATTAATTTAATTGTTAGCTGAAATAATTTTAAGAGACTCTGTAATTGCAATTGAAAGTGGCATAGAGAAAAGAGGAAACTTTCATCATTTTACTATGATTTTGCAAGGCAACAGCATAAAACCACAGCTATTGTTGTCTTTTTAGCTGGTGACATGAGAATGAAGTTCTTAATAATATAACTTATTAATTAACTAATAATATAAATGAGAGTCTAGAACATAGCACAAAATTCTTGAACGGTTAAGGCAGGATGGTTCGGGCAGATGCTTTTAGTGGCATTAGGCCTTGTATGAATAGAGAAAGAGAAAGACAAAAAAAAAAAAAACCAAAAGAAACACACACAATGTTGACATTAAGGATTTATTTGATAAATTCATAAAATAATATTTTCTTTTTGTGTTCATTTATATATTGTTTTCCATTTGTATTTTTGTGCTTTCTCCTTCAAGATAAGAATTTATGATGATTGTGAAAGTTGCATTTTCTTTGAGCTCCTTATATATTAGGTGACTAATGTAGCATGTCGAAGGCTCTCTGTTTGTGTGTGCAGTACTAGAACTAAATAGTAGGAGGCAAATGGAGTTGCCATCATTCAATCTCACAAGTGATTAGACGGGCAAAGACTGTGCTTTGCTCTCAGCTGTTTTCCCTAGCCCTTAGTGCGAATGTTGTATTGTTTTTGACCTATCAGAAATGTAAGAGTACATGATCGACTCATTATGAACAGCATCCCCCGGTTTCACAGACAAGACTTAAGCCTAGTCCTAGACTAAAATGTAAGTCTGAGCTGTTTCAACTGAAATAAACTTGTACTGACTGATCTTAAAATATATCGGTACCATTGATTTGTCTCAACATGCACCCCAGTAATGTTTTTTTCTAAGCATGATTATAAAAATTACTTCAATGTCCTAACTGAACTATGGCCTAATCCTGGCTTAGTCTAAGCCCTGTCTGTGAAACCAGGCCCTAGTGTTATAAATTTAAAATGATATGCCCACAGTAAGTAAGTAAGTAAATAAATAAATACATAAATAAATAGTATAAAATAAAATAATATATAAAATAAATAATATAAAAAAGTTTAATGTCATGTGGAATTTTATTACTGTAGATTTAAAATCAAATGAGTCACTTTAGGAAGCCTGATTATATGTTATGTGTGTATTGATTTCTTAGGCACAAAAGACAGAATATGTAATGAATAGAAATTGTCAAAATTGAGTTTGAATCGACTTTGAAAAAAAAAAAAAAAAAAAAATGCTGACTAAAGTATTTTAATTAATCTGAGTACCAAAACATCAAACTTAACTAGAGTAAGCAGAGTAGTTGCAGACCCCCCCCCCCCCCCCCCCCCCCCCCCCACACACACACACACACACTCTTTTTTTCCTGTATATTAATGCAAAGTTTCTCTGAAACAGTTTGTATAGTATAAAGTGCTGCATAAATAAATGTGACTTGACTTGACAATCGTCATATAAAACTCTGTCATATAAAAAGGTCCAAGCCAAGATATATGCAAGTGTTCCAGTAGATTCAGCCAAGATGATTCAAGCCCTTTGCCATCAAGTTTTAGTTGGTACTTTTATGCATATTTTGATAGAGCTACTAGACGAAAATAGTGGTCAGCTTAGCTTTTAGGAGGTATTTTATTGTCACTCCTGGAGAAATAGTTGGTCCAGATGGGATGGTGGTGGGTCGGGGGGATTACTGGGGGGGCTTTTCAAATGGAAAATGTACAGATAACATACTGTAGGCAGTCCATTCATCAGTCACATATGAGGTCAAGTTTATGAACTTTCAATGAAGATACAAGTGATTTATTTACTGAGCAGCAGTATCAAGATCAACCAGACCTTAATAAACTAGTAAGTTATTCATTACAAAGTGTGCTGTATCTCATTAAGATCAAGAAGATCCTAAATGTAGTTTTTAAACTTAATAGATCTAATTTAGAGAGCAAGGCTTCTTGCAAGATGTGCTATTTATGATATGGGTGACTCCATACCCTTGAGAAATTGTGGTTATTTGTTTGTGATCTTGATATTTAACTTTTCTAACAACCTAGTTCAGAGCAGTTTTTATCATGTGTGAATCATGTTTTTCTCTTTTCGTGTATTATTTAAAGTGAAAGATTCTCTGCTAATATACAATAACTATTTTAAGTGAAATGCAGTAGGAGTAGCCAGTGTGAGTGGACTGCCGGGGGTTCACCTTTTGTTTAGCACATATTCCAGTGCGCTTTTGACCCCTGTCTGGTCTTCAAAGCAAGCTTCCAAACTTGTCAACAGCAGCTAATATTAAGAAGATATCTATGCTATCACTGATTCTTAAAACGTGGGACAAAACAGGGTGCAAAATTGAAAAAATAAAAAATAAAAAAATAAAAATAAAAATCCCTGTACTCAGACAAATTAAACTACATTTATGTATCTTATATGTACTAAGCTACTGAGCTATGCTTTGATGCAACATTCATTTTAATGAATGTCTGAAGGTGTTGACAAAAAGTGGGGACACAACTTTGAAATCTTATGAAACACACGTGTCACTGAAAAACAACCTGGCTTTGATATGAGATATTATGTGTTGCTTTTGATAAAACAAGCTCTATTTCATCATTAAAACCATTTTTATCCATTTTATAGCATATGATTGATTGAACCCTTCTCTGTGGACACACTGTTTTAGGTGTAGTGAGAAGACAAGTGTTATAGATTTGATATAATAGTGATACAATTAAACTGAAGGGGATAATTGTGTTAAATACATTCTATTATTAATCCCCCATAATATTTACAATTGAAAATATTTTCATTTTTAAACCTAATAGCAGTTACAATAGCTGGACATGTTTTGTCCCATGTCTAAAGAATCAGTGCTATATCATGTTTTTCACCTTTTGAAATGTCTGTGTTAATGTTTTGAAGCTTCTGAGAAAGAAATGATATGTGACCCTGGAGCACAAAAGCAGTCATAAGTAGCACAGGTATATTTGTAGCAATAGCCAACAATACATTGTATGGGTCAAAATTATCCATTTTTCTTTTATGCCAAAAATCATTAGGATATTAAGTAAAGATCATGTTCCATGAAGATATTTCGTAAATTTCCAACCATATGTATATCAAAAGATAATTTTTGATTAGTAATATGCATTGCCAAGAACTTCATTTGGACAACTTTAAAGGTGATTTTCTCAATATTTTTTTTTTTTTTTTTTTTTGCACCCTCAGATTCCAGATTTTCAAATAGTTGTATCTCAGCCAAATATTGTCTTGTCCTAACAAACCATATATCCATGGAAAGATTATTTATTCAGCTTTCAGATGATGTGTAAATCTCAATTAATTATTAATTATTGGTCCAGGGTCACATGTTACACGTATGTGGTTAAATTTAATTTGTTAAGGAGTCAGTGTTTTAGAACAAATAGTTATATAAACAAATCGTAAATGAAATCAGAGGAAAAACTGCTCAAATTATCTTTCATTTCAGTGAAGGAGCTGGAATGACTTTTTAACAAAATGTTGAAAAAGTTAAATGATTCAGTGACTCTTGCGTAAAACTTTTTATTTTACATACATCAGCTTTATTTTAGCTTTTGTTTATTTTAAGGTTTGAACAAACAAACAAACAAACAAACAAACAATAAATAAATAAATAAATAAATAAATAAGGTGCTACCCTAAAGGCCACTGATTCTATATAAATATCACTGATCTATAATAGAGATTATATAGATCAGTAATGAACATTCAACCAGATATTAGCTAAAAAACTGATAGTTCAAATGGTTGAGCATGATTTTTCTCCATATAATGGACTTCAATGGTGGCCAACGGGTTGAAGGTCCAAGTTTCAATGCAGTTTCAAAGGACTCTACACGATTCCAGCAGAGGTATAAGGTTCTTGTCTAGTGAAACTACTGGCCATTAACTTAAAACAATAAAAATGATACACTTTTTAACCACAGATGTGTGTTATATGTTGATCCCCTGTCATTTGAGATGTAACTTAAAGCTTAAAGAGTTAGGAATAGGTACGTACAATGATTTATTTGCCAAACGGCAGTAATTTTCTTTAAATCTACAAGTTGCACTCTATCGCTATGACTCGTCAGGATTTTAGTGCGTTCTCAGTGGTTTGCTGCCATGCGGCTGATTTCATGCACGAGATAAGCTGTCCTTGAAGTGAGCAAATTTGAAAAGTCCTCTGAAAACATATGTAGAAGATATACGTTATCATCAAAATGCCTAAGTTGTAAATTACAAAAAAAAAAAAAAAAAAAGTTTTTGAAAACGTGGACTATGTAAAATTTTAATAACAAACATCAGGAAAAGAAGTAAACAATTAAATCCTGAGAATATTTTGAACATTCTGAAGATTTTATTTTTACCTTTGTTTTACATATGCTTGTGTCGCTTACAGTTAAAGAGATAGTTCACCCAAAAATGAAAATTTGATGTTTATCTGCTTACCCCCAGGGCATCCGAGATGTAGGTGACTGTTTCTTCAGTAGAACACAAACAAAGATTTTTTAACTCAAACCGTTGCAGTCTGTCAGTAATAAAATGGCAGTCAATGGGACTCACGGCTTTGAGAGTCAAAAAAACATACACAGACAAAACCAAATTAAACCCTGTGGCTCGTGACGATACATTGAGGTCTAAAGACACGAAATGATCGGTCTGTACAAGAAACTGAACAGTATTTATATAATTTTTTACCTCTGATACACCGCCTTGTCCAACTGTCCTGAGCGCGTTCACAGCAGCCGGTGCGTGACACGTCGTCTTCTTCTTCTTCTTGCTTTACGGTGGTTCGCGGACTTATAAGGGAATTACCACCACCTATCTCTCAAATGGACCATTGACACTCTATCTACAATCTCAATTAGGAGTGTCAATGGTCCATTTGAGAGATAGGTGGCAGTAATTAATTTTGTCTGTTTTTTTGTTTGTTTGTTTGTTTTTTTTGACTCAAAGCCGTGGAGCCCATTGACTGCCATTATATGACTGACAGACTGCAACGGTTTGAGTTAAAAATCTTTGTTTGTGTTCTACTGAAGAAACAAAGTCACCTACATCTCGGATGCCCTGGGGGTAAGCAGATAAACATCAATTTTTCATTTTTGGGTGAACTATCCCTTTAAAGTCCTTCTCTGATTTTATTGTTGTTTGAAACATTGCAATGTTACTTGGCAATATTTTAAAGATATTATTATTTTGGGTATTTTGTATGGTCTGTTATTGGTGTAGTGTCACCCGGGTGGGAGTTTTAACTCCTATTCACTGGGAATAACAATAAATAAATAATTCAGTAGATCCAGAGACATATAGACCAGGGGAATACCCCCATCTCCCCACCTTCTGAATATTACTTATCATAATGTAACTACGTGTAAATGTTATTTGGCGGTTTTTAATTGGAAAATCAGCTATATTTTTCTAGCTTTTGAATAACAATGGATAAACCTGAAACGATAGAAGGAGAAAAAAAAAACTGACTCTCTGGCAGTATTGATACTATATTACCATCCTTTTTTTTCTCTCATTTGTCCTCTGTAGTGCCATCATGAAGCAGTCTGTACATCACTGAAACTAAGAGAGAAAAGATTAGATATTCAGCAGCTGTCAGTTTTACAGTTTTCAAATAAATGTATTTTATGAGGCATGTGTGTAACATCAAGATACAATTGAAATCATCTGAATAAATGCCTTAGCTAACAATGAATATCCTGACCTACCATGTGCAAAACACTGATAAGAGCATACATCCAGTGTGTGTGTGTGTGTGTGTGTGTGTGTGTGTGTGTGTGTTTGGACAGACACAGTTCATTATCTACACAACATTTAGGACTGATGACGGCAATGGCTTACAGTATTGCTGCTTAAAAATGTGATTTAGATTTGACAAATATTTTGCCGACACCTACATAACTAAAAAAAAAAAAAAATTGGTTAAGAGCTGTAATAATAATAATAATAATAATAATAATAATAATAATAATAATAATTTTTAAAAAGTGCCAGTGTTGAATTTTGAGTCTTTTTTATTAGGCTTCTAGGCTTGGCTCTTTGTGAAAAACAGATTTACAATTATAGTTTGAGCACTGCCTGAAGTAAATTACCTCCAACACATCTGTCATTGGTTCAGGACTGAAGACTCCAGGGAGAGACTCTGACATGAAGCCTCCTCCAAATGTCTCGTCCCTGATCAACCCCCTACCCAGACTAGATTTAACATGCCAATTGGATCCACAAGCACAAGTTATTATATCACAGCGGTAGTATATGTGGGCCACAGGGAATGTCAGAATATGGAAATCTAAAACGTAACCTCTGGGCTTGATCATATGGATATCAGTTAGACATCAAATCATTGAGGAAAAGCTTTCCAATAAAATTACATTTGTGATTGCTGTGAAAAAAAAAAAAAAAAAAAAGTTATGCAGAATTATTCACTTTTTTTTTTTTTTTTTTTTTTTTTTGCTGTGAGCGTGATTTTAATAATTGAATTTTATCATCAGAGATGGTAAATAAATCATCTGTTTATTTGTTCAATTTGACAATCAGAACTAGTTTAATGATGGAACTCCATTGGGACTATTAAAGGGTTAATCACTGAGATTAATTATCCTCTCTGGACAGAATCCATCAGGGCATCTATTAATCCAAGAATAGGTCAAAGGAAACCATTATGTGTAAGTTTCCCGTGTCCTGTGCACAATCTCCCAGACTGTGAAATGTGAGCAATGTTATACTACATTCAATAATCATAAAAATAATAATAAATAGCTGTTTTTGATAATACTTTCTCCACTTAAATGTCTATCAGAATTATTATTTTTTTTTTATCTAAAAATATGTCTGTATTTAAACGCACAGTCTTAGTTTTAAGTGCACATTTATTATGCTCAAATGTAATATTTAATGTGGACAAGCACCAAATAATTATTGACAAGAGACAGCACACATTATAATCTATAGTACTTTATTTTTTTAATCAGATAACACATGGAAATCATGCTTTTATATAACACCATCTAAAGACATTTATTATATATATATATATTTTTTTTTACATATCAATATTTTACATTAGGCCCAAAGTTTTCTTTGACTAGACATATTACCTATTCTCTTATAATCTTCCATCATTGTTATTCATTTGTTATTATTACTATTCTTTTTTTACATTTCAGAAAGATATGTGCGTTATATAGTTTCTGAGATCGATGCATTATTGCAGTAAACAGCAAATAATATAAGGTTCATCAACAAGACAAAAACCTCAAAACGGACATTCACAGGTACTTTTACACCGTACAGTTTTACAACATTGTTTCAGAGAGAAATCTGATGAATGGTAAATTTATACAATTTCACGAAAAACTCTTATTGATTGCACATTTTTTCATCAGACGACTTGCAGAGAATAAATCGACTAATTAATCCAGATCTCTGTCACATGTAGCTGCCACAGAAGCAAACTAACAGTGCTCTTTTTCGGATAACTTTGTGGCTTGTCAACTTAAAGCTCTGTGCTTTTCACCAGTGGCATTTTAAAAAATAAAAGTGGAAATAAAACAGTCATTTCTCTCTGTCTCTCCCTCACACACACACACACACACATACACACGCACACACACACACGCACACACACATACACATATCCATTTATATGATTTCATGTAAAAAAAAAAAAAAAAAAAAAAAAACAAATATTGCCCATCTAGTCTGTAGATTTAAAAAGAAAACAGCATAATTTCTCCTTGACATATTTTCATTTGAACAACGGCTCTGTCAGTTTTTGACACAGAGTGCTGGTTTGTCAATGATGTCTGACAAAATGACCCTAGAAACCATGGCAACAGACTATAGCTTTTGCTCAGAAGTGATTGTTTGCTGAAGGCTGCTCACAGCTATAATCGTTTTTGATCCAGGAGAGCAAATTTTGGTCACTTTCGCCATTTTTCCTGAGGAGTGGCATGCAAATGTGGTGAGCAGGATTAACAGTGGTTTCACGGGGTACGTCTGCCCCCAAAAATGACTTTTCGGACCCTGTGCAGTGATACGGTGCGACGTAAAACAGTTTTTCAGATCTGTCAGTAGCATAAACATGAATTTGGTCCTTCTTACTCTTACATAGAAAACGTACTAAAATGATTCTAAAAAACACATACAAAGTTATTTTGTCTTAGAAAATTAAAAAAAAAAAGAAAAAAATAGTAACAGTCTTTTTTGAAGTCAATTGGCCCCCGCAGCTGGTAATTCATTACTGCCTGGGGCGTTTGTAAACCAAATCCATTCTGGTCTTGTGCTTTTCAGGGTTTGCCTGAGGGCTAAATGGGAGAAGGGCTGTTTGAAACAGTAGAGTCTTGAAAAGTGTCGTCTGGCTACGTAACCTTGATATCCAAGGTTCATCTTGCCCCCTTGCACGCTCCCATATTCTCGCTCCCTGCTTTTATATAGATATATAAATGCGTGTATATATATATATATATATATATATATATATATATATATATATATATTATATATTTTTTTCAGATACAATCAGATACAATTCGATTCTAACCTATAACTGTATTTTTAATACATTAATTACATTTAATATCGAATTAACACGGTGGTGTTGAAATTACATTGGAATGCCAAATCTTGAATTATCGCTTAAATGATATCCTCTGATAACACTGTGACCCTTTCTTCTTCTTCTTTTTCTTTTTTCTTTTTTAGAAAGACTGATATCTTGCATATGAAATATAGATTAACCCTAGAACATTTCTGGATGGATTTTTTTGGACCCTATGTAAATATGTACCAAAACATTTCAAACTGTAATCAGGTTGGTTTTCCCTCGGAGGTAGGTGAATATACTCTAGACATGGAAGTCCTTGGTTGTGATCAACCGTGATTACTCTTTTATTCTCTCTCTGAACGTTGACCTTTGATCATCGGGGTGGAGCAGGGGGAGGGTGGTTAGATGTAAGCCTCATCATTGGCTGGAGTGGGGTTTTCAGGTTGTTGTTCTGGCCCGTTCTCTTGAGTCCGAACCACCGTCGTGGGCTGAGTCATTATCCGAAGGCGCTGCAAAAGGGAAGGAAAATCATCAGCTGCCATTCCAGGTCAGATTCCTATTCCTATTCCTATTCCTGCTGCGCAAAAAAAGTATAAAAGCATAAAAGCACAAATCACGGCCCTTGATTTGTACAATTAGGAAATAAAGATGCAATTGAAGCCAAATCCAAACTTTTCCTGCCCTGGTGGGAACCTGTGATTCAGAATTATTACAAGCTCCGCGATATTCACACTGAATTGGGACTTGGGCTCTTTGTCCCTAATTACTAGTCTCAGAAACATGATTCAGAGATAGAGAGGTACGCTTTGTGCGTCGAAAAATACTCCTGTGAAAAATAGAAAACTCCTGTCTAATTCATTCAATCAGTCCAAGTCACTGATTGCATGCTCAAATGGCAAGAACTGAAGACTAACTGATGCAATTAGAATGAATCCAATGGCCACAAAATAGGAACAGTGCATGCTTCACCCCATGCTGAAACATCTGCATTAATAATGCACGCAATCTAAATCAATTACTCTGTCGTCAGTGGAGGTACTTTCATGTTCCCTGACAGATGCACCTGTGGCTGCGAGGAAAATGCAAGCGTTACCTCTTTATATGAGCCCTTCAGGGTGAGGAACATGTAGCCCATGTATCCTGGGATGAGGACCATGGACGACAGTGCCATGCACCAGCCCACACCTTGCCCCCACTTTGGGAACACGTAATTGTTCAATGTGAGCGGGACCATCTGAACGGCACTGAAGAGAAACACACCCTACGACAGAAGGAACAAACAGTCAGCCTGTGTTTCCACCTTAGAAATGCTTCCAGTTCACAAAGACACCATAAAACCGCCTACCGCCACAATCAGAGGGGTGAATGCGACCCAGCACAGCTTCCACCAAATGCAGGGCTGGTATCCAATCATCTCCTCAATATTGCCGTAGAATTTATTGACACCTGCGGTAGGCACAGAATAAAAATCACGGGGAGGGTCATACGCTACTAAATTATTAAAACAATGCATGAACGGTTCGCCAAGGATTATTGCCGGGTGGAGGTCTGCTGTATGTGTGTCCCTTCATAAATGTAAATAGAGAATCATGCAGTAGTTTGCATAATCAAGCCTGCCATGCACAACAATTAAGATTCCACAGGTTCATATTCATTCAGATCAACTGAGTGTGGAAATGAGTCTGGCAGTGAGATTAGCATGAATTATGAAGATCTTTGATAATAATTAGCATGCGTTATGCGTTATGTCTGGATGTGAGGAATAAAAAGCAAATTAATTAATCCCTACAACATCTATAAGCAAAAAATTAGCTTTCTTTTTCACCTTATTGATTTCACTAATTCACTTTAAATGATCATGTGGTGTGATAAACAAATTTTTCATGCATTCATTTAATTAATATGAGGTCATAAATACGGCATGCAATTCCTTTTTTAAATATTTTGTTTGAAATGCATGCTAAATGCCACGCCACAGGACACTGCAGGCAACTTAATATCTGCTTGGAAAAGGAAATTTACTGAATTATTAGACAAAGTTGCATATTTACCGTAGAACCAGGATATGGAGACACATTCAAAGAACACCAGGAACAGCAGACACATTCCACTGGCAGAATAGTAGTCAAACAGTTTGAACACATAGAGGCCACCCTGTTGAGAAAAGAATTGCCATGATTAGCAAGAGATGTGGTTCATTTACATTGGTTTCGAAAACCAGCTCTTTCATCTCGTTAGCTGTGTTTGGGTTTAAAGGCATGGTAGCATCAATGAGCATTAGCGAAGCTAGCTTTCTCTTCCTTGCTGTGAGTCACGAGACTGGCCTGAAAAGTATGTAGTATTTGGGTTAGGATTATACACAATTGCACATCCAATGGTTCAAATGGTTGTGAACAACTCCGTCATTTGCTGTATTACCACAAGCACTTGTGCTCTTTATTAACGTCAAGATGAAATTATGTTTTACTTTTGTAAAGTGAAATATTTCTGAGTTAAACTGCTTGCGCAGAAAGGAAAACAAATCAAATACAAATGAATTGGCTCATGAAAAAGGTCAAGTGACTGTAAGATGCACTGATGAATATTATACAATGACACCATATACACGATCTCACCTAAGACACACCCAAAACATCTCATTCCATCATTTTTCTGTGCGTAATCTAGATTATTTACTTTTATTTTTATTTATTTAGTGTATTATCTATTAAGTAATAGTTGGAATTCATTTTTTTTTTTTCTCCTACAGTGTCCAAGTCATTTCTAGCTTTTATATAACAGTGTGAGGTTATATAGTGGTTGAACACTCCATAGTCATTACATATCACAGCAAAAACACTTTCTGTAGCAAAAACGTTTCTGTCCTCCAAGGTGATCCTACTTTATGCAACTTCAAGAGCTCTTATTCCACTCTTTGTATGTATTTTTACCATATATTCCATTACATACAAAGCTTTAGAATAAAATCGTGATCAGCCTCCATCTCTTTTCATAGGGTGATGTGAAATCCATAGAAAGATGAGGAGTATGTTTGCATTTACCTGTGTGATGTTTGACAGACCAATCACATAAGACACGAGGCAGACAACAGCGATAAAGATCTCTCGTCTTCCTCGTAGCAAGCGGGGGAACTCGTCAATGAGAGCAGTGATGAATCCCTCCACCGTACAGAACTACACAGAATAAAAAGCATTTATTCCAAAAGACATATATGATAATTAAAAGACAAACACAAAAAGGATATCTAAATGGACTGGTTTGAAACATGCTCTTTACCTGACTGTCAATGCCAAGCATAAGCAACATGGAGAAGAACAGGATTGCCCAGAGTGGTGAGATGGGCAGCTGTGTGACCGCCTCTGGGTAGGCTAAGAATGCCAGCCCTGGCCCTGAGATCAAAACAGATTTACTTAGCTTTAGAATATCTGTATTATGGCATAGAGACAAATAAATGTAATATGTGACCCTGAACCACAAAACCAGTCATAAGGATAAAATTTTTGAAATTGAGATTTATGCAGCATCTGAAAGCTGAATAAATAAGCTTTCCATTTATATATGGTTTGTAGGACAATATTTGGCCGAAATACAACTATATGAAAATATCATTAGCAATGCATATTACTAATCAAAAGTTAAGTTTTGATGTTTTCATGAAACATGATCTTTACTTAATATCCTAATGATTTTTGGCATAAAAGAAAAATCGATAATTTTGACCCATGCAATTGTCACGATATGCTGGAGCAATGGAACAAGGAGCGAGGAGAAATACAAATCAAAGTGGTCTTTAATGAACTCAAACACAGGGAACATGGAGACAAGGTATGACGATCGACAGCGGACGCTAGACACTGGGAGACACAGGGCTTAAGAACTGAACATAAACGAGATAATTAGACAAACACAGCTGGAACTTAATGAAACTAATGGAACTAAACGAGGACAGGGACAGGAAAAACTACATATGGGCAAAAAAAACACAAGACACATGGAACACAGGTCTGACATTTACTCCCCCCTCTCAGAAGGCACGTCCACGCGCCTCATAACTTCTACTGGGGAGGCCTCTACGGATGGACTTCCATGGGACGGGAGGCCTCCAGGGCAATACCGGCTCCAGGACCCATGGCGGAGCAGGCAGCTCAGGGAGCCATGGCGGTGCAGGGAGCTCGGGAGGCCATGGTGGATCAGAAGACTCAGGAGGCCATGGCGGATCAGGGGACTCAGGAGGCCATGGCGGATCAGCCTCTGTGGCCTTAGCCTTGTCACTTGGCCTGGCCACTACAGCAGAGACCCCATAGCCCCCCCCCCCCCCCCCCCCCCCACAAAAAGAAATTATTGTGGAAAATCACAGTCTCAGAGGCCCTCTGTGGGCCAATTGCGGGACCTGGAGTCAGGGGGCTGGACATGGGAACAGGATGGCACGCTGCGCTGGAGGAACAGATACTGGAGCCCTACCTGGGCTTGACTGGGGATCAAGAGCCCTCCCTGGGCTTAACGGGGAAACAGGAGCCCTCCCTGGGCTTAACTGGGAATCAGGAGCCCTCCCTGGGCTTAACGGGGGACCAGGAGCCCTCCCTGGGCTGAACGGGGGATCAGGAACCCTCCCTGGGCTTAACTGGGAATCAGGAGCCCTTCCTGGGCTGAACGGGGGATCAGGAACCCTCCCTGGGCTGAACGGGGGATCAGGAGCCCTCCCTGGGCTGAACGGGGGATCAGGAGCCCTCTTAGGGCTGAACGGGGGGTCAGGAGCCCTTCCTAGGCTGAACGGGAGATCAGGAGCCCTCCCTGGGCTGAACGGGAGATCAGGAGCCCGTCCTGGACTACACAGGGAATCAGGAGCCTTCTGTGGGCTTAACTCGAGATCAGGAGCCCTTCCTGGGCTTAACTCGGGAACAGGAGCCCATCCTGGGCTTAACTCGGGAATAGGGATGCGCTTACGTGGAGCTGGAACTGGAGGGCACTCTGGAGGAGCAGGCACAGCAAAATGCTTTCGAGGAGCAGGCACTGGAGGGTGCTCTGGCCTGGCGGGAGCCGCGACCAGCGGGCTTGCCACAGCGGTGGCGGGCTTGCCTGGGGAACGGACAGCGGACTGGATGGCGGGCTGATTCTGGATCGGGGCCGGACGCTCTCCATACACTGGAGCATCCCCTCCCTCCAGTTTAGACCCGTGGTGTCTGGGAGGTCCATGGGGCGATGGAAATTGGCCCCGATCCAGAACAGAGAGTTAATGGTGGCATCCTCCAACACCGTCGCCGCGGCGAGCCTGCAGAATTCCCGGGCGAACTCAAGGAAGGGGAGAGCTCTGCAAGCTAGAGCGATGAACTCTGCGGCAGTTTCCATAGCCGCGGGGAGAAACTAACAGAAAAACAAAAGACTTCTCAAAAAACTGAAAAAACAAACATGAGGAGAGGGAGTGCCGCTTACTTCTTCTGTATCGGTCGGCTGTTCTGTCACGATCTACTGGAGCAATGGAACGAGGAGTGAGGAGACAAGGAGAAATACAAATCAAAGTGGTCTTTAATGAACTGAAACCCAGGGAACATGGAGACAAGGTATGACGATCGACAGCGGACGCTAGACACTGGGAGACACAGGGCTTAAGAACTGAACGTAAATGAGATAATTAGACAAACACAGCTGGAACTTAATGGAACTAAACGAGGACAGGAACGGGAAAAAGCAAATATGGGCATAAGGGGAAAAAAACACAAGACACATGGAACACAGGTCTGACAATTTATTGTTGGCTATTGCTACAAATATACCTGTGCTACTTAAGACTGGTTTTGTGGTCCAGGGTCACAAATGATATTTTAACAATAAAGCTCTAATGTCTAATTTCAGTGTTGGTCACTTTTATGCATACCACAGATTGTAAACCTCAAATCAAATATTATGATAGTCGTTTTATTTACAACTTATGTTATCTGAGATTCGTAATATTAGCAACTCTGTTACTAAAACCCCTAAAATAAGCAAGATGTATATGTACATAAATAATACTTTGTATGATTTTTAAAATAATTACTGTGGTAGCAGCTTTGATGGTTGATGTAGCCGCCTCTCTGTGTCACAAATTTAAGAGATGTTTTATATATATATATATATATATATATATATATATATAAATCAACTCTTAAAATTTTGACATATACTTACCATAAGACTCATTTTTGTGCTACCATGCAAACTGCTCATAATAGTTGACACCAGATTTCAAAACATTACGCAAAGTATAGTAGTAGGTCTTCATCCAGTGATCAGACTGAAATCCATCATAATTACCTGATGCAGCCACGTCTGCTATGGGCCGCTGTGTGATGTGGGCCATGAAACCTACGATAGAGAAAATGACGAATCCAGCGAACATACTGGTGAAGGAATTGATGCAGCAGACGATGATAGAATCTCTGAGAAGCAGATGAGAGCATGTAATTGTTTAGTAATCCGTCATTATTTATCCTATTATCTATGTGTCGTATTGAGAGTGACGAGGAAACAGTTTTTTGTAGGCAAAAACGCTTGGCTGTTTTGAAATACAAAATTTTCACGCATGTGACTGATTAAAGATGCATCTTAAGGATAACATTTGAACGCCCTTTTAATAAATCTTACAATTGCTGCATACTTGTAAACGTTATTGTTGAAAGTGTTGTAGCTCCCAAGGGCGATCAGAGAGCCCAGGCCCAGACCGTAAGAGAAGAAGATCTGAGTGGCTGCATCAAGCCACACCTAAGAGAAAAGATGAGACATGGTAGAAATTCACCAAATTATACGCCTGTGAACACATGTCTATTACCATATGATAATTACAAAGCTGTCTACCTCTGATTCTTTCAGCTTGCTGAACTCAGGCGTGATATAGAACAAAATGCCCTCTTTCGCTCCAGGCAGCGTCACTCCACGGATGAACAGAATAAATAGCATGAAGTACGGGTATGTCGCTGAGAAATATACTACCTGAAAGACATATCGACAGCCTTAAGAGAAAAAAAAAACAAAAAACATGTCTTTTTTGACATTATGAGACACCACGCCGTGATTCTATCTGAAGAAAAACGACAATTGGGAAGCTCTGTAACAGCATGACAGACTTTCATTATTTAGGAGATTCTGATCCAAAAGCCTTGATTACAGGCCTGATTTTGAATATTCAGAGCTTTATTGAATTTCTGAATTTGTTAAAAACAAATAGCTTGGCTGAATGTCATATTGTGACGTGCAAGGGTATTCTTACCTTTCCAGTCCAGCCTACACCCTTCCAGATACAAAAATAGACCAGAACCCAGGCAATGGCCAGTGTTATTGCTAGTGGCAATCTTATCTCTCCCGGCTTTTCCAAACCATCAGTCAGTTGATGCATGTTACGTCTGAGCGAGAAAGGAGAACAACCATTATTAGAGAACGTAGATGTAGAATTTATATCTGTCAGCCCACGTAACTCACAAACAGTTTGAAACAGAGCCTGTCTAGTTGCCGATGCAAAGCTAGGGTTGTTTGCCAAAAATAACACAATAGCTGCATTTTTGTGAAACAACAGTGGTTCTTTTGCTCAGCTGAGGAGAAAAGGAAAGTGTTTGTGTGTTACTACAATACGAAATTCCAGAGTGTTTCAGAAAAAAAAAAAAAAAACAAACAAACAAAAAAAAAAAACAATCTGCCCTTACTCCCAGAACTCCACGACGGCGCTCGTCATATTGGCGGAGTTTGCCATGCTGTAGTTTGAGAAACATTTGTCTGTATTCCAAGGGTTGTCACAAGAATTCCAGGGGAGCTCCTGAAACAGGACATTTCAAACAGGACAATCCCTGAGAAAGCGCTTCAAGAATCTAGGCAGCGGTCACTGGTATTTTTGCAATTTCACATTTGACACCTAAAGTGGAAAACGTGTACTTACTGTGGTCAATGAGTTATACAGATAGTAAATTGCCCAAGCGATTATGACTATGTAGTAAATGTTAAGCCAGAATGACAGGACTGCTGCTGCCAGGCCAACACCTACGGAGACATGTGCGCTAAAATAACTCAACATTTCAGATCATTTTTGGCAAGGACACAATACCACTGCGCTATTATGCATCATTTACAGCTTCTAAAAAGAGCATGAGTAATTAATCTGAGGGTTATTTGTGGTTCATGATTACCTTTGAACATAGGGGCCAGTTTCCACACTCCAAGACCACCAATGGACGTGTACTGACCGAGGGACGTTTCCAGAAGAAACAACGGGACCCCAGCAAATATGAGGGTCAAAAAGTAAGGAATCAAGAACGCCCCTATACAGACAGAAGAGTAACATAATGAGACATATTCAAATACGTATCCGATTTTAAAATCCACGCTTCCACTGTGCTTCCAATGATTGCGCACTTCGCGCGTATCCTGGACAAAAAAGCGTAGCCTATCTTGTACCTTATTCAATCTGCAGAGTGATTCATTACGAAATCTTATTTATTTATTTATTTATTTATTCATTCATCCATCCATCCATCCATCCTTTTGTTAAGAGGGGGGAAATGCATGGTAAAAACAACCGGGATGTTTTTTTTTTTTTACCTCCTCCGTTTTTTCCACATAGATAGGGAAATCTCCAGACATTGCCAAGTCCAATGGCATAGCCAACACAAGACAGAAGAAAGTCAAATTTTCCCTGCCATGTTTCTCTGTCGGGAAGTTCCATTTTCTTCTGAACTTTAACCACCAGAGTTTTTGGTTTGTCGTTGGCGGTGTGCGCTTTGTTCAGCTCTGTTAAAACGTGTCCATCGGATGCTTTCGTGCCGTTCGTGACCGTGTCTCTGGGTTTGGTCCTGGCAGAGGGACGGGAGAGTTCAGCACCGGTCCACGTAGACAGCAGCTTCGCGGTTCGGTTAACCCACGACTAGAGTCAAAAAACGCCAAAATAGCTTGACACTGACCTGGAAACCGTTGAGACAAAGCGAGATTAGATATATACATTATTTCACCTGTGCTTGGTGTTGCTCAAATGCATTCGATGTCAATTCATCAACACAATAATAACGTAATAAAAAAAGATTAAAGAAAACAAGACACACATATCCAACAAAATAAAATACCAATTGGCGCACGTGTGATGGGCGCGCGGCATAAAAAGCTCTGACAAAACGCGCCTGTCCACATTTCTTTATTTTAAATAACTGAAAGAACCGATTTTGTACATTTCTGTTATCTATAAATTTAAGGGTGCCTGCGGTTAATTGCAGAATTTGCATTTCTTACTCTGTTTAAAGTATTCAACGGGTGAAGTTTAGATCATTTTCTCTCGAATCCAAATAATAGATCTAATTTTGGTTATGTCAAACAGTTCGAATTAGCTTGTCAGGTTATTATTTATTGTTTACATCCAGGTAAAATCAGCAAAGATGCAAGCACGCGAAGCGTTTGTGCGCGCACCGTCAGTGAGAAATGCGGGCTCAAAAAGTCGCGCAAAACTGTCAACTTGCAGATTATTACGGAAGCTTTTTAGCAGGATAAATGTATGCTTGACGACTGCGAAACTAACATATCGATAAAAACGCAAAATAAATGAATTAAATCCTACTAACATGCACAATAGTGTTGTAGACTGTTGAGTCTGATAAGCGCGCACAAACACCGCGTTTCACTGAAGTCCAGCTTTAAAACAGTTCGTTTTAGGTGTTTAACTTTCAAACAACTTTGCAGGAGCCTTTTCCATGCATATTAAAACTACGAGGACAAACGCATTCTTGTTTTATATCAGTCAAATATGATCTACTTACACTGGAACAGTTTTCCTGCCAGTTTGGTTGTGGCGGCGCGTATCCTTTTGGTTCCTCTCCAAATCAGACACTTGAAATTTTACTCGTCCAAACCCGTGCAGAATGTTTCCATGAAGTCAAGTGAAGCAAACAGCTATCCTGAGGGGTAAGGTGAATGAGGGTCTGGTTGCCTGGTGCTGTCCAATTCTGTGGTGCTGAAGGACAGAGGGAAAGAGCCAGAGACACGAGCAGCTCCTTCTACCATGAGCGTCCAGAGATGTCACATGAAGCACAGACCGTCACTCTCAATGTCAGCTCAAAGTCGACCCTCCCCGAACACAACATCTCCACCACTGAGATCCCAGACACTTGGCACCTTCTCTTCTCAGCGCTTTGTATAAGTTTTTTCTTCTTCTTCTTCTTCTTCTTCTTCTTCTTCTTCTTTTCTTGGTGACACAGGTCTTTGCGTGACACAGATCGTGTGTTTTATCAGATGACCATCACTTCCCACTCACTATAATTACTTTTTGCAAATCATTTATTCATTCATCTGTTTTATTTGTAATCTATTTTATTTTAATAAGTCTGCGAATGTGGAACTGCAGACCAAAGTACACCAAAATACAAGTAGGTGTATTTTACAGTATGTTGCAGGATGTTACAATTTTAAAGTACAGTCTCTTGTTATTAAATGAATTTGCTGGATACAAATAACTTTGTGCTTGTCACATCAGGCTGATTAGTTTTTAGATCATCAGCATTAACCAATGCATAGAAAGGATTTTTGTTTTTGTTTACTATGGTGTAAAACAACTTTTAGCAAAGTTGGGAGAAATCTCAGCACATTTGCTTTTATTTAATTATGAGATACTGACATTATATCAGCCACTGGACACTCTGCTATCTAGATATCAGGATGAGTGAATGAATGAATGAATAAATAAATAAAACAAAATGACATTAGTAACATTTATATAACACTCATCCATTTTCTATTATTCTTTATTTTATGTTTTTGCACGTGTGTGAGAGATCATGTGTTTTATCAGATGACTGACACTCTCACTGTAATTTGTCAAAATATTTATCTATTTTAACTGTGTGTGTGCGTGTGTGCATGTGTGTGCATGCTTCTGTGTGTGATTTAATTATGCATATCAGTAACAAGTATTTATAAGCATTTGAATATCTTGGAGTATTTTTGCCCACACAACATCTCTGACCTGGAATTATTTCTCTTCATACATTTTCATAGTTCAAAACCGGATATGACTATGCTAAAACAATGCACAACAGAAAATGTGTTTTGGGTTGAAAAAGGCCTGAACTAATTTACTCTCCGAAAAACAGCAGTTTCCAAAGTGTCAGATTGGGATGACGATGCCAGTCATTCTCTGGATTCTGGTAAACAGTGATAAGGAAGTCATTCAATAAGAAGAGTCTGGGGGTGGGAGATAAATTGAAAACTGGTCTTATAATCTTCTTAGCTGACTGTCTCCCGAAATAAAATACCCTTGCGGGGAAACCTAAAGGAACGCTCTGCACAGAAGTTAGCTGCTATACAACAATAATTTAGTAGTCTGTAATTAGATTTTAAAGCATTCACAGATCAAGAAGTCTTCAGACAAGATGATAATCATTGATTAAGGATGACAATGAAAATAGGCAGAAGTGTCCAACTGCAACAGGAGCTGTCATCTCCAGCACTGCTGATGTTCACGTCATCCATCTTTGATGCTTCATAGTGTATGAAATCAAATCAGAAGGGTGGTAGTAAGGAACATCTGTATAGAGCTCCAGACTTTATAGTCTGCTTGAAAAAAAAGGTACATTATCAAGGTACATTGTACTGACATTAGTCGTTTTTTCAGCGTTAATATACTTTTGATTCCAGCTGTATATATTTCACCAACATGTTTGATCCTTGAAAACTATAAGACCTGAGACTATAAGACTGCAGACTGATTCTTCAGAAAGGTCCAAAAGCCCAAAGGATGATAACTGTAACAATAACTATAATTATAGAGTTTTAATCATCAATTTTATTCTGTGAAATAGGGAAGTCCACACTACAGCTATAACGATAATGACACAAAAGAACAATATCACTTTCAGAGTGATCTTGAATGATCAGAATAATTTACCAGTACCAAGGTCATGGGTTCGATTCGACTCAAGTCACTTTAGACAAAAACATCTGCCAAATGTGTAAATATTAAAAAAAAAAAAAAAAACAACAACAAAAAAAAAAAAACTGACGACCAGCCTTCGTGTTCAGGAAACATGTTTGAAAAAAATCATTAATTTTGTACAGTAGTTCTGTTTGGTAATGCAACACAGAAATCAGATTGATGAATTAATAATTAGCCAAAACTGATCTTCATTCCATGTAACTTCATGTCATGTAGAGGCGTTTATATCTCTGGGTTTGATCCCAGTCGTCAGCAAGAGAGTCACAACAGCTTCATAGTTCAATGAGCCAAAGATTAGAGTTAGATATGCCAATGAAGCTTGGCACCGACCTAATGTGCATTTCCCAAAAACATCGTAAGCCTACGAAGGTGGTTGAGATCATTTGTGCCATTGGTTACAATGCTTTTAGGAAACACAGCCCTGGAAAAGAATGAGATAAAATAGACAGAAACATTGTCTTATGCACCTGGTGCTTGTCAAATACATTTTGTGTCAATATTTATACAAATGATTTAATAATAATAAAGTCAAGATATACTAATCAGAAAGTTTGGAACAAATCACGCCAGTCTATTCAGGTCACAAAACTATTAACATTGGTACTTAATAAATGATCAGAATTGTGCAAATTCATGAATTCAGTTTCCTACATACCATAGGGGCAAATCCAAATGAGATGAAAAAAAAAGATGTAACTATTATAAATTTAATTCATGAATAACATTAAACATGTAAACTGTTCACCAGCTATTTCTAGTAGAATGCTATAACAATGCAATAAACATGCAGCAGTGCTGCTGCAGAAAACCGGTGGTGTCTTTGAGAGGCATGAAAGATCAAACTTCTGCGTTTCATACTCAACTGCAGCGTTGTGAAGGGTTGATGGCAGATGGTGAGCCAATGAGGGGTGAACTAACCTACTAATGATACAAAATGAAATTTTGCATTTAGAACCCATCTGCTTTATTCACCCTCTGGGGATGGAGAGCTCAGACATAACCACACATTTGTGGACCTGTAGTGAGAATCAGAGAGTCTGGCAATTGTTGGTGGCACACATGGTTACTCAACTGTGCAATGAATCTCATAACAGTAAAGGGTGGTAGTAATTTCCACCTTCTGGACCAGGATATCTGTCCTTCTGCATTGTGGACCAATTAATTCTACATCAGTGAATGTTTCATGCTTTCTACTGTATACAGCTAGAGTCTGAAATTAGCCCCCTGTAATTATGTTATCTGTTATCTAATGGTTGATCTGTTTATGGGTTTAGTGGTCCAGTAACCCAGTTGTTGAAGTGTTAGACATGAAGACATTAGAAAGAAGATTCGATGAGACATGAGGGTCCTAAAAACTCCAAAACCCTAAACATAGTGACTGGGAAAAGTCAAGCAGAGTGTTTATTGTGCTACAAGCTATGTTTATATTCTTTATTGTTTTGATTCTAATAAAAACATTAATTTCTGTGTGCTGTGCATGATCTGAGCTTCTCAGTAAGAAAAGACAGATTCATTCAGAGTGTTCTCATGTTCTTATAAACATAGATACAAGATGCATAGCATCACAATAATGGAAGTGTTTCTACAAACTGATGTTATTAATTTGCCTGCCAGACAAGTCTGTAATCCACAAAAAAGAAGTCTGGCAAGCTGGTTTAGGCCAACTGATAAAAGGAATCAGAAAATGAACAATTGAGAGAACAATGATACGTTCAATTTGCCCTTTTTTCTGTTTTCATCTGGTCATACACAATATATGTTTGGGGAGTTTGCAAGTGGACTAGATCCAAACATTACTTCTTTCACCCATTCAGGCAGAGAAAACAAGGCTTGAGATGTCACATCTCTTTATGCGTGACACCCCAGGCCCCAGAATGCGGGCTCTCTTCATTGGTAGGGCAGTCAGGTAGGCTGCATGGAGTCCCGCAGAAGGGGCTCAGTGCTGGGTTTCCGCTCTGGCTGAAAGACTAGGGACAGACTGGCGTGTCTGTTGCTGGGTGATCAACAAGGTGGTCAGGGGCCTGTTCAATAGAGAGAGAGAAGAAGAAGAAAACTGGGAATGGGCACAAAACAAACAGATACCTCTTCCCACAATGCAGTAATGGGAATATGAGCGCAATGGTAAACTTGTTTCAAAGAGGTGTTTCTTTTGACTTTGGGACATTAGCACCACTGCAAAACTGACATGCAGGGTGTTTTCTTCATTTGGAATGTATGACCTCAAGGTTAATTTAAGTTTTGCAAAGATTTATTAGGATAATAATAGTTAACCTATAAATGATACAAACTGTAATTCAGCCATTGTATGATCTGTAATCTGCTAAACAGAATGTGCTGTTTGTTCCAGATTCCTGAAAAAGGGTTTATTAGATCTGGCCTTCGTACAGGCCAAATTAATGCACACAGACTTTTCAAACACTGCTACACCAATGATGTTTTCGAGCCTGTCCTCCAACAAAAAACGACCCTATAGGTCGTTTGTGCAAGCGCCTTATTACGACCTATATTTACGTTTTAAAGTTAAGCGCCCTCTGGCGCGTAAAAATGTATGACTGTCATTACCAATCAAAATGCGTGTTTATTTAAATGCAATGTGTGGACGTTTTACACCAATCTCACGGTAATTCGTACATATTTTACTAGGTGGCTAATTCGTAACTCGTCGAATGACCACACCTAACCCTACCCCTAAACCTACTCCTTACAGAAATCATGGAAAATCATAATGTTTAGTCCACATTTTATGAGCGCTCTGGGATCGAACCCATGATCGCATGATCACATGATTACATATCGTCGTATAACACAATGGTCTACCAACTGAGCTACACAAAACCTGAATTATAACACAGATAAAAGAGTACAAAACATTAATATGAAAATGTCCTGTTGCCGATAGGGGCGCAATTGTATTATACACTCTGATGGGTCATATTTCAGAGATTTGGACAAACAACCTATACGGGCGTATTGGTTGGAAGACAGGTTGATGTTTTCGCAGAGTAGCTGTACAGATCTGGATGAAAGAACACCATCTTCAACTCAGTTTACCAAAGATTGCTTCTTTTCTTCTCAGCTGTTCCACCAATGCAATACAACCTATCTGTTTAGCCAGGAACAGGCGCCTGCTGGTACAATCATACAGAGCCCCTAAAGGGACATGGTGGTGGAAAAAATTTAGGGTGGGAGGAAAAAATATTTTTCATATTTTTTGCGTTCTCTTGCAAAACTTTTGCGTTCTCTCACAAAACCAGTTGAGTTCGGACAAACTGTTCCTGTTTACTTTACAGCTTGTAATGGTTCATACAGCTCCATGAATTCACAATGTAGCGTTTCATATAATTTTATTTTGATCTTGGACTCAAGTGTAAAGAAATACAGTCAGTGCTTTGTTCAAGGCATGGTCTTGGGACATTCTAAAACGATGTGGCTTAATGTACTAAAACAGTGACATTGGAGGCCCAAATTAGGTATTAATAAATAATTAAAAACAATTTTAATATTAATAACCAATATTACTATTAATAAAGAAAAATAGAAAAATAGCCATGAACGCAATGCACTAATGCACGTTAAGCTTTTTCTCCCCCATAGAAAGCCATTATAGAAAACACTTAAGGTAGGCTAATAGACGAAGATATAAAAAGACCAAATCTGGTACACAGTTTATTAACAAAATATATTATGCACAGGAAAGCAGACGAGCCCAGAATATGAATGGAAGGCACAAGTTTCTCATGTTTTCTCCCCCGTAGAAAAACATTATAAACTCTTAATGTGGCTTAATGGATTATCGCATTGCTTGCCTGTACATAGTATATATTTTTAATAAAACATAAAATTGGGGCTTTTTATATCACTGTTTTCTTATATTAAGCCACACTTAGCACAGTTTTCTGGGGAAGAAAATTCTTGTCATGCAATTCAGCTTATATTCTGGGCTCAACCGCTTGGACGCACACAGAATATATTTCTATAGCATATTTGGTATTTTTTCTCACCGTCTTCATCAAGCCACGTTTTCTTTATGGGAAGAAAATGCTTAATGTGCAATTTAGCTCTTTCAGTTCATATTCTGGGTTTATCTGCTTTCCTGTATGTATAATTTATAATAAACTGTACACCGAATTCAGGCTTTTTACACTACTTTCTTAGTCCATTAATTAAGTGTTTTCTTTCTATGTGGGATAGAACACTTAACATGTAATTTAGCAGGTTACGTTCATATTTTAGGCTATTCTGCTTGTCTGTATGCTTTATTAATAAGGTGTGTACTGAATTTGTTCCTCTTGTGTTTTACATAAGCTTTTTAGAATGTCCCAAAACCATGCCTTGAAATAAACTCTGACAGTATTTCTTAATACTCAAACTAAAGTTCAAAATAAAAGTATATGAAACGCTACATTGTGAATGCATGGAGCAGAAAACAGGAAGTGTTTGTCCGAACTCAAATGGTTTTGCGAGAGAACACAAAAGGTTTGTGAGGGAATGCAAAAGTTTTGCAGGGGAACACAAAGTTTCTTGAGGGAATGCAAAAAAAAAAAAAAAAAAATGAAAAATATATTTTCCACCCACCACAACTTTTTTTCCACAACCATGTCCCTTTATAGGCTCCGTATAATAATAAAGAACATTTTCCTTAACTTTCACTGTACTATTTCTTGCTACTGGAATGATCTTACCACTCCTGCTGAACATCCTTTCTTCCATGAACATTTGACATCTGTAAATATACTGAATATTTTTAAATGATATTAATCTATTCTTCATCTGTTGTGTAACCATCTCTCCCCTTTATGTCTAACCTGTACTATTCTGAGCAATTTGAGAAGTGAGCATTTCTCATATTACTGCTTCCTTCAGGAAGAAATCTTGATGTATTCTTCTTTTATAAGGTGATTTTAGTACAAGTAGACTTTATTAGCTTACTGAACCCATGGATCTCATTTCATCCAGCTGTATTTACTGTAAATACATCTAAATCTCTTGCCACTAATGTTTTGTAAAACATCAGTCTGCCATGCTGCAATAACAAGCTATTTTTTTATTTTATTTATTTATTTATTTATTTTATTTTTTATTTTTTTCCAGAATGCATCTACACGTTTGATTGGTTGATACAGAGCTTCCCTTGGGTGAGTTTTGTCTGGTTGCTCTATTTGGGGTAATGGAGGTGGGCAGAAATAAATTCACCAGTCAAGGCGAATATCAGGAGTTAATGACTTTTCCAGATCCACCCCACATCCACCTGCCCTCACAGCTTGATGAAGGGAAACAGCCACAGCAGGCAGGAAAAATGCTGCTCTTTCCTGATAGTTTTTAAACAATTATTATATTATATTATATTATATTATATTATATTATATTATATTATATTATGCCACACAGATTAGTTGTATTTTTTTTTTTTTTCAATCCAAAGCATTGTCTTATAATGATTAAACAGTTCTTATTTAATAATGAAAAAGAGTAAACACTAGCTAACAAAACAGCCACAAAAAAGTAGACGCTACATTTGAAATATTTGTGGATGGGTTGCTAGGTAACAAACCACTCATCTTCAGAGCATGCGATGTCTGTGGCCTCCTGTGGATGGCCTCCACTGCAGCTGCTCAAATAGGTTCATTAGGTTTTATAGAATCCCACTAAATGCCTAGATTAGAGCTCAGAGGTTAATACACATTCATACAAGCCTTTGAAACACTCACTATTTCTTCAATAGTGCATTGACATATGCATTCATTTTCTTATGTAATACCCTAAAAATGACCATAAGAGACCTGTAGATGTTTAAATATAATTCCTTTTGCACCAACTTGAAAATGATTCTGTGTAACACTATTGTAATATTTGTTATGTGGGCTTGACAAATCCAGTACACTGACAGTGAATTTAAAAGCCTTAAATTCTCACTCCATTTTCTCCTTCAGCTTTCAAGCTACATCCACCAAATTTGGCACATATCTTCAGAACTTCTCAACATCTGTTGAAACTGGTCACTTTTCCATTCCCCATCTATCTATTTTACCCAGCCCTTGCATAACACTGTTTTGATTTATAGGGATAATTCACCCCAAAATGAAAATTCTCTCATCATGTACTCATCCTCATTTTGTTCAAAACCTGTAAGCTTTTCTTTATTCTACAGAACACAACAGAATATATTTTGAAGGATGCTGGGGATCAAACAAAATAGTTTTTTTTTTTTTTTGATAGACTTTGCTTTTCTAATGTATACATATAATACATATACAATGACAAATTCTAATACATATACAATGACAAATCAACATTACTTGGTTTTATTCAAGTCAAAAATATTATTAATTATGACCGAATAAACAAAAGGTGGGGTCATCAAAGTGTTTAATTATCTTTAAATATCAGGTCAGGTAGAAATAGCTAACTTCACATTTTTATATTTTACAGTATACTGCAAAAGTAGGTCGTTTAGCTGGTTCAGCAGTGAGAGCTCTGCTCCCTTGGCTAGAGGTGTCCACATAATCCTTGTGCAATCATTTTAGGTCACTGCCTCTGTGAGGAAGCTTCTTTTTTTTTTGCAGTTACACCACCCATTGACCATCAACATTATCATCAGCTCCGGCGACTGACTAGCAGCCAGAGGCATCTCTCTGGCAGAACTCCAGAGAACAGCACAGTCTTTAGGCACTCTTTAACCTATACAGAACCTGTGAGGTCTACTTGGTACTTGGTTCCCTTGAATAACCGAGTAAAAGAAGACTGTCAGTGACATATTATCAAATGAACATATTCTTTATTAAATGTATCTGAGTGCCACAAGAAGAGGTTATATTTTATTACATTTGTAATAACATGCTCAATGTAGTCTGACTGATTTTGGTAATTCCAATTTTGATTAGTTTAATTAGGGTTTGTTGCAAACTAAGCAAGGTCTGCATTCCCCAAGGTTCAGTGCTTGGACCCCTTTTATTCTCAATCTGTAGCTAATTATCATTTGGGATAAAATGTTCCTAAATTTACTCTACATGTTCAATGCAAGTTCATCTTCTAAAGCTTGTTCTGATAGCAGGAATGTCCCATTATTATTATTATTATTATTATTATTACTTACTTACTTACTTACTCTATGATACCAGAGATTAATTAGAGGATTTGATCCCAGTTTATATTAATTGGCATTAACTACTACGTACTTACAATGCAATTATTGTGTACATACATGTTTTTACTTTGTACTTATATTTTTAAAAATACCTGCATGTAATTACATCTGTAATTAATATCTGTAATTACATACACAATTACACTGTTGATCTATCCCTTACACCTTAACCCACCCTTAAACTTATCCATACCACCAAACCTGTCCCTAAACTTACCCGTATCCCACCTCAGTAGCAAAAGTGTTTTGCAATACAATATGAACACAATAAGTACATTGTACTTATTTTTTTATGTAAGTACATAGTAGTTAAAGCCACCTAATATAAAGTGGGACCGAGGATTGCAGCTCAGATCTACAGTTACTCAATTACAATTACTCAAATTCTACATTTTACAAATCTCACTTGTATATAACTGAGATATATAACTGATGACATATCCTTCTTTTAAGGCCAATACTTGACGTTAGTCTAAGGTTTTTTCATTTTGCGTCAGTCAGCAATACTCCTTACATAGGTATTGAGTAATAGCTTGTAGGACATAAATTTAGGGTGAGATAAATATCACAGGTTCTTACCGTCATAAATTCTCACACAAAAGAGTGTCCTCTGCTTTATATGCCCCTTGTGTCCTCATGTTGAAGGGTCTGTCCTCATCTGACCCTTTCCACTCATTAATTGCTTTTTTAGAGCCTGTTTGAAAGGACAATGTGTTGCATGAACAATGCCATTATAGCTATTTGAATGTTGTACATACAAATAATGTGGAACACACCACAAATTATTTCACTTTGTATATACTCAACACTTATCTGCCCTTTGTCAAATTATTATTGCTGCCATTGTATAACGTATCTCTAATATTATGTTAATTTCCACGTCATTCTGTTATGTATAGTGTCATGGGCAGGTGTTGGATTGTTTTCAGTTATATCCATTTCTGGTCTGGTTAATTGGCCATGTAATGATTCAATCTAACCCTGCTTCCACAGAGTGTGATCCCAATGAACCAAAGACATGCATGAGGAGAGTGCAGTGGCTGAAGTCAGGCCAACCACCAGAGTTCAGTTCATCTGTAACGGCATGCACTAGAGTGTTGACATACTGTATGCATGATACATGTATTAAATACTTATACTTAAATATGCTGTATTTGAATTGGCATTGCCATGGGAATACTGTGGGCACCAGAAGTGTGAGACCACATTAAAAACCAAATCTAAACCTGGAAATCCCAAATCATAAGAAATGTTGATATGCTTATGTATGTATACTGTATATAATTCATAAAAAATGTATTATATTAGAAAAATGATAAAATATAAATACTTATAAATTGGAAAAATGCTACAATTGCGCAGCTGCTAAAAATGCTTAAATGGAATCCAAAGACTTTTGGAAGCCATTGTATTTTTTTTTTCAAGATTTTAAGATTGATTTTGATTAGTCTCATGCCACAATGACATATGCTGTACTGCAATTAGGTCCTTTTTTAAAGCACAGGTGTCGGCAATCTGCTCTTCCATCTCTTCCACTCATCCTGCTTCCAGTCTATTCATCACTATGGAAACGGACTGGATGGATTGCTCGATTGCACAGTGATTGGTATGACGCCACAAGTGACAGAGCAAGAATCATGACTTGGTACATTCAGCTTTTATGCGACTAACAAGTTAACCGGGGAAAAACACAAACACATGCATTTACATATTGTGTGTTTTATAGTCCTAACCAGAAAATGCTCGTGCGGAAAATTCTGGCATTAAATATGGTCAGAATTTTAAAGACGCAAGAAAGTTTTACTTTAAAACGCAACGCTTCAAAATTACAGAACACTTCAAATTATATCAATTGACTGCTGCGATTTCTGCCAGGTCAATTACAGGTCTTTGTCGTTGATTGATAAGCTGTGGCAGAGGCAATTGAAGATCCCAGTGTAACAATCTAGCTTTGCAGGAACTAGCATGAGCAGCTGCAGTAATTAGCATGGTTGTAGAACACAGAAAAACGCTATCATCACCATCCTTCAGCTGTCACAATGCACAGTATAGCGAAGTTTCATTTTGTGGTTGCTGCCACCGGTGACACTAATTCAAGATCGATAGAATTTATTTGCTTTATACGACTTTTTCTAGTAGCCATGGGCAGGGATGGGCAGTATTTCAAATACATGTATTTAAAATACATATTTGAAATACAAAATACTATTATACCTTTGAAAAAATTTAAATGCATTTTGTATTTAAATACATTCAATCTTAGCATTTTTGTATTTTCAAAACACATAAAATACTTTTTGCCAATCAGCCTCTTTATTAGACTGCTGATTTCCTGTATCAACTAGTTCAGACATGCCACTTTCATGCATGTAAGCTGCAGCTGTATGACTCCATCTAGAATTGGGTAATTTTCTGGATTTCTGTAAGGAAATGAGGAATAATACTGCCTTCGTGTGCTATCAACATTTTCTACTTCAAATTTCAGAAGTCCTGATTACAAGCATGTCACATTCAAGTGTTTTGCTGTTGGAAAGAATAGGAATCGTGGAGGATGCCAGGTTTCCTGGGAAAATCTTATTAAAGTCAAATATTTAATTTTTAATAAAATGTATAACTTTCCCAGCAGAAACTGTTTCCCCTCCGCCATGTTTAAAGTTAATGGCCTGCACAGCTCAGACTCTTGGGTATAAAAATGATCTCAGGGTTTCCCAATAGAAAATATGACAAAGGCATTCATGTCCAATTTCCTCAAAAAAAAAAAAAAAAAAAAAGAAGAAAAAAAAGGATAGCCTGTGAAGGCAGCATAAGATAAGGTGAGGATGTCATGGTCCATAGTACATGTTGATTAAGGTTAAAATGGAAATGGAACACCATTCAGATTTGCATTTAGTTAGCAATAGCATGAAGGAAAAAAAGAGGACTAGCAAGGGGAACGTAGCGTTAGCACTAGTCAGTCTTGATATATATATATTTTTTTTATTTTATTTTATTTTTTATTTTTTTGTCAGATTTTGTTTTTATCAACTGGCTAGTCAAATGTGTTCATTAAACTTTAAGCATTACTGCTTGCTATGGCGATGCAACAATATATGTGTTGGCAATGATATAAAGTGTAAATCAATTCAACTTTTTCTAAATAATTTATATATCGTCGTGGTATACAAATAGTGGAGTTTTTAGTGGGCAGTTATTGAGAGGTCAGAGCAATAAAGAAACATGGATAAATGAGTAATAAGCAGCTTTCTGTGTGTTTGTACCCCAAGACAAAGATAACTATAATGCTAATAATAAAGATATAAAGTTAAAAAAAATGTTCTAAGGGCATACTCACAATAGGCACAGTTGTCTTGTACTAAAGCCCAAGTGCGATTGTCCTTTCTCTAACAGACAGATATCAGAGGATTATTACAGAGGCAGCTGAGGTTAATGGTGGAATTTGCAACTTTACACGCAAACTACAATACCTGTTCATCAATAAGATGAGAACCAGATCTATTATAAATCTAAATGTACTTGAATTAAATTAATTGAAAAGTGTGATATCCAAGTAGTTGTAAAGATTTTTGCTGTCATAATGATAACAATAGCGCATACAAAAATAATAAATTAACTGTTCTATGCTCCGGCGCAGTTAGCGATCACACTACATGTGTACCGCACCAGAGCCACCTCTTCAAGCGGGGCAGGGATGGTTAAACGAACCACACTGGACACAGTACAGAGCAGTCACACTTGTGAAATGAACTGGACTTTGGGGGTCAATCGTGCTCAAGCACGGATCTGATCCCCTAGTGTGAGTATATCCTAAATCAAAGTGAATAGAAGACAGCACACCACAACTATAACCATAACAGAACAAAAAATAATGAATGATAAAAATATTGACAGCCAATCGGAATCATTTCTGCTTTAAAGAGCTTGAGCATTTAAAGTGACATATGACACAACTGCATTGCATACTTAGAATACACTAATGTAGTTATCTTTATAATTATCGTAGGTGTAAACAGACCTTAATAGTGTTACTTCACTGGATGGCCAGTTTCACATGTATTTTATGTATTTTCAAAATACAAAATACTATATTTGTATTTAAATACATTTTTCCACACAGTATTTTGTATTTTTATTTTAAATACATTTTGATGTATTTGTGCCCATCTCTGGCCATGGGAAAGAAACTCTCTAAGGAGTGATATCTAATGCATTTGAAATGCATTTACACTTAACCCAGAGGAAGCAGAAAAGGTCATTCTGGGTGTAAAGAATTAAAGAAGGTACACTGATACAAAATGTCTCACCTTTGCATTCATGCATTTATGTATGAAGATGTTCAAAAGGTACCAAAAGGTATCAGGAATGCCGGAGTCAAGTAAAATAAAGAGATGCTAAACAGTGAGGAAAATTTGTTTTTATTTTAAATGGCTGCTGTCTTAGTGTTCTCAAACAGTTAACAAGTACTAAGACCATGACAGTTTTCCCAAGCTGTGGGTAGTTTTGTACGGTCAGCAAAAACAATGTGAAAAGAGCCTCAGAGCAACAACAAAAGGACTACTTTTTCTCAAACAAGGTGATGCCAGAAATCTGCAAATTCCACATATAATCCATGTAACATCACCATAAATATAACATGCTGTATTATAGCAAACACAATAATATGGTCGCAGTGTATTCCTGTACCCTTTATACCTAAATCTTAAAAAATGAACATGCTTGTAGTGTGTTTTAAGGATATATGTCTGTAAAAGCATATAACTTTCAGAAATGCTTTGGGAAAGCTCAGACACTGTTGATTATAACTTCATTATTTATACAATGGTGAGAAAATAATCATGCTAGAAATAAAACACAAAGGTCATTAATCTGTGAGGGATTTACAGTTTTTCTTTTTTTTTTTTTTTTTTTCTTAAGTATTTCTGTAATTCTAACAAACAGGATGGAATTCTTTAGAAGGGTAAAACAACTAATACCATTAAACGTGAGAAAATTCATCACATTCCTTGCTAATACATAGGAATATTATTAGGGGTCCATGCACCAAAGTACTTTTTTTCCACCAGTTTGATTTTTCTGAAAAACTGAAAGACCATTGGTTCACACAAAATGTGTGTGAACCAATACTTTCACACACTACCCTAAGACCCACATGGCAAAAGTTATTTTTTAATTTTTTTTTTTCTAATATATGAGCCAATATAAGCCAATTAAATGGTCTTGTGGCACCCATTTTGACTATTTGACCTACAGTATATTTGCTCAATTCAGTGTCAAAACTTAACTTGATAACTTGATACTAGAGGACATTCTGCAGATGCAGAATTGAGAAAGACGCAAGTTGTGTCAAAATCTGTCCATAGGGGGCATCAAAACCTGTCATAACTCTGCAACATTTTGAGCAAGGAAAATTCAATTCAATGCACTTTCTGTAGTGCAAGTCCTAAACAGCTAATAACTTGTATTGTGCATGACTGATTGTTACGAAATGTAACATATACATACAAGGTAACTGAGGTTGAGTACTGTATTTGTTGAGAATCAGCCACAAGCTGGTGCTATAATAAGCTAATTTATTAATAGTTTGATAATAACTTGATTGGATAATAACTTTGAAATCGTAATGGCTAGAAAACAAAAGTATTTATTTATTTATTTATTTTTTTCTGGATATGTTCTGTGCTCACAAACCACAGTTTTAAATGGATAACCCTTTCTGCATAAAAAAATAAATAAATAAATAAAATAAGAAATAAAATAATAATAATAATAATAATAATAATGATAATAATAATAATAATAATAAATAAATAAATAAATAAATACATAAATAAATACATTTAAAAAATGAAATTAAAATAAAATGTAAAAAAAATGATGGCATTTAATTTTTTTTTTTTTTTTTTAACCTTTTTTTTCTAACTTTTCCTTGGCCGTTTATCAAATTCACACAAAATTTGGTATCTTGAGATACTCCTTGAGATACTTTGGTATCTTGAGATACTCCTGAAAATAAATAAATAAATATATATATATATATATATATATATATATATATATATATATATATATCAAAGTGATTTTGTGATTTCATGATGTTTAAGATTTCATGATGTTTAAGATATAAACATATTTTGGGGTGTGGCCTATAATGATTAATTGGCCTATTTCTTGTAAACGCAATATTCAAACTTCACAAAACTTGTTACACATGAAAATCAGGACATTATGAGAAAACATGTTGTTGTTCTTTAGAGTGATAAGAAATCCTTTTCTTGCAGGTCTCATGGTTTCTCTATAGTTCTCATAGTTTGGCATCAGTGTGGTTCAGTAGCTTCGCATACAATAAAAACAATGCAAAGACAGGCATTTCTACAACTACAGTATTTAGTTTAATATGGCGTTATATCGCCTTTGCAAAGAAATCTGTGATCTCCAACATGATTATATAGCATTACATAGTAGCTTCATTTTCTGCATATTCTATTGATACTGAAAACATTTGTCAGTTGTCAGACGTGAATCAGGAGAAAATTGCTGAGAGAGTTGCTGTTGTGTGCACTCTACATGATGGATTGGCGACAGTGGGTCACACTTTACACAACCTCTCTACCATTAATGATTGATTTGTTTCTAAATGATTGCATATTTCTCTCCTGATTCAGCCAAGCTTTTTCACTGCAAAAAAGCCAATATTATAAATTGAGGACTTGTATTGTAGCCAGAAGCAAAGGTTTGAAGTTAAAACGTCTTCATTTCTCCAAATCTGTTCCCATACAGAAACAAACTCATCTGCATTTAGGATGGCTTGAGGGTGAGTACACTCTTAAAAATAAATGTGATTCACGATGCCATAGAAGAACCTTTTTGTCTAAATGGTTCCATAAAGAACCTTTAACATCTGAAGAACCTTTCTGTTTCACAAAATGTTCTTTGTGGTGAAAGAAGGTTCTTCAGATTATAAAAAGTTTAGGAAGAGATGGTTCTTTAAAGAACCTTTGAATGAATGGTTTGTTTTGGAACCAAAAATGGTTCTTCTATGACATCGCTTGAAGAACCTTTTGAAGCACCTTTATTTTTAAGAGTGTAAGGTTTCAGCAATTCACCTGAGGTTAAATGCCTTGCTCAAAGGCTCAGTGGTGACAGAGAAGCTCATCTCGACTGGGGACTGAACCTACAAACAATGATTAGCAGTGCAGGCTCTAAACTGCTCCCCCACTACACCCTTATGCATTCTCCCATTCTTACTGTTTTCTCTTAATCTAATTCTCTTAATTCAGCCCTCAAGCTAGTAAAACTCATTATTCATTTCTTATAGAAACATTTTATCATTATTGTTCTGTTCATATTAAATTCCTATTAAATGTCATTTGGGAATAGTTTAGATTTAATTATAGGTTTTGTTTGTTTCTGTGCTGTGACAGACAATTTTGCACACATATTATAAATGTCTGCGATGAGGCTTTGTATTCAAGAATATAACACTGAAATGCCAAACTGGAATTAATAAAACCTACTGTGATGGCTTTCCATTTCATTGTTCTCTACTGCTCCACCACGTTTGTTAGGAAAGCTGTGATGCAATGGTGTTGTGGGTGGTTGTTTTGCACCTGTTATACGGTCCAGCAGGTGAAAAGGTAGCGTCTCGGTTACGTATGTAACCCTCGTTCCCTGAAGGAGGGAACAGAGACATCACGTCAGTAATGACCGACTATGGGATCTCGCTTAGAGAGACCAATCCACTTTGAGTGTAAACTAAACGAGCCAATGCACACTGGTATGCGATGATTGCATCCAGCTGCCGCTGATCACAGCGTGAGTATAAGTAGGCAGCAGGTGCAACGCATATTTAGGTTTTTGCTGAGGAGCCGAGCTGGTGACCCGGCCGCACAGTGGTGGTACAGAAGCTGTGGCGACGGGACGTGACGTCTCCGTTCCCTCCTTCAGGGAACGAGGGTTACATACGTAACCGAGACGTTCCCTCTCAGTTGGTCACTCTTGACTTCACGTCGGTAATGACCGACTATGGGATCCCTACCAAAGCACCATGAATGCTGCCCCTTCCAGTGTCCTGTGTGAGCATCCTGCGCCCCCTTTTGGTGTAGGCCAGGGCTCGCAACAGAAGGCCAGTCACTGTCGTAGCACTACCCACTCAGTGAACTTGGATAACACTGGGAAACGTACCCGTTCTACTTGGAACAGGAACGTGCGGAAGCCCCATCCTTCCCGAAGGAGGTTTCGGAAGCACTTACACATATGAATCAAACGTTTAGGTGCATATGGAAGATTAGAGGTGATTGTAATCCTCTTAAGAACGCAGACTGACTGCTGGGGAAACACGGGCTCTGTGGCTATACCGTGGACTTTACACATATGGGATCCAATTAGGTCTCTACATATGGAACCCAGCCCTCTACTGGTTCTCATGGATTCATCAAGTGAGGGCCTGGCGCCGGATGCTCCACCATGTCTGGCTGAGGGGATGGAGGAGCTCGACACAGTGTACTGTACGGATTCTGTGGAGCAGTTATAGCAAGCCGACCCGAAGCTGGGGCCACTCAGTGCTTCTACCCATTTGAGGTGAGAACACAGGAGGATACCGGCTCCACACGAAGGCTATAGAATCTAGCGAACGTGTTAGGGGTCGCCCAGCCCTCAGCCAGCCCTTCTACAAATTTCTGCCAGCGAGGCGCCACGAGCCAGCACCCAGGAGGATGTGACACTTCTAGTAGAGTGAGCTCTCAACCTGAGCGGGCAGGTCACACCCTGTGCCTGATAAGCCATGCTGATGCCGTCCACTATCCAGTGGGCCATCCTCTGCTTGGAGACGGCATTCCCCTTCTGCCGGCCTCTGTGACAGACAAAGACCTGGTCTGAGGTCCTGAAGCTTTGTGTCCAGTCTACATAGCATCTTGAGGCTCGGACTGGACAGAGCAAAGCTAAGGCTGGGTCTGCCTCCTCCGGGGGCAGCGCTTGCAGGCCCACCACCTGGTCCCTGAAGGGAGTAGTGGGAACCTTGGGCACATAGCCGGGCCGGGGCCTCAGGATCATCTGGGAGTCAGCCGGCCCAAACTCTAGGCACGATTCATCGACCGAAAATGCATGCAGGTCCCCTACCCTCTTGATGGAGGCCAATGCAAGCAGGAGCAGAGCCTTCATTGATAGAAACTTCAGCTCGACTGCCTGCAAAGGCTCAAATGGGGCCTGCTGTAGTGCTCTAAGCACTAGAGTCAGGTCTCAAGAGGGTACAGAAGGGAGCCGTGGAGGATTTAACCTTCTCACCTCCCTAAGAAATCTGATGATCAGGTCATGCTTCCCCACCGACCTGTCTTCTACAGGGTCGTGGTTAGCAGCGATTGCAGCCATGTAGACTTTAAGGGTGGAGGGAGACAGCCTTCGCTCCAACCCTTGCTGCAAGAAGGAGAGCACGACTCTGATCGGGCATCTTCGGGGGTCCTCTCGATGAGAGGAACACCACTCGGTGAACAGGCTCCACTTCAATGGGTAAGCATGTCTTGTAGACTGTGCTCTTGCTGAATTGATGGTGTCAACTACCCCTTGGGGTAGGTCACCTAGAACATCCATGTCCCGTCCAGGGACCAGACATGAAGTTTCCAGAGGTCTGGACGCGGGTGCCACAGGGTGCCCCGTCTCTGAGTCAGTAGATCCTTCCTCAGAGTAATCGGCCAAGGAGGGGCTGTCACAAGGAGCATCAGTTCCGGGAACCAGGTCCGGGTGGGCCAATAGGGCACCACTAACAGGACTCCTCATCCTCCCTGACCTTGCACAGTGTCTGTGCTAGAAGGCTCACTGGGGGAACGCATACTTGTGCAGGCCCCGCGGCCAGCTGTGTGTCAATGCATCCATGCCGAGTGCATGAGAGGTTTCCGGAGAGGCAAACAGGTCTACCTGAGTGGCTCCGAAACGACTCCAGATCAGCTGGACCGTCTGGGGATGGAGTCTCCATTCTCTGGGAAGCGCAGCTCATGACAGTTCGTCGGCTGCCCGGTTGTGCAAGCCTGAAATGTGAATGGCACGAAGCAACCTCAGATGCTTCTGACTCCAGAGGAGGAGGTGGTGGGCGAGTTGCAACATGCGACGGGAGCGTATACCACCTTGTCGGTTGATATACACAACGGTCGCAGTGTTGTCTGTGCGGACCAATACGTGCTTGCCTCGTAAGTACATCTTGAGACGGTTCAAGGCCAGGCGTACTGCCAGAAACTCTAGGCAATTGATGTGTCAGTGCAGTTGGGGGCCCGTCCAAACCCCCGACACTTCAAGCCCGTTGAACGTGGCCCCCCAGCCGGTGGTGGAGGCATCCGTGTAAACCACAGCATGCCTGGAGACCTGTTTCAGGGGCACTCCTGCCTGGAGAAACGAGAGGTCTGACCACGGGGTGAAGGTTTGGCGGCAGGCCGGTGTGACTCGGACCCGGTGAGTGCCGCGTTGCCACGCCCACCTCGGGACTCAGCCATGGAGCCAGTGTTGAAGCGGTCTCATATGAAGCAGCCCTAGCGGCGTGACTGCTGCTGCAGCTGCCATATGCCCCAGGAGCCTCTGAAATTGTTTCAGTGGAACCACCGACCTGCTCTTGAACGTATTCAAGCAGTTCAACACCGACTGAGCGCATTCCTGCGTGAGGCATGCTGTCTGATTGACCGAATCCAACTCCATACCGAGAAAAGAGATCCTCTGCGTCAGGGAGAGTTTGTTCTTTTCCCAGTTGACCCGAAGGCCCAACTGGCTGAGGTGCCGGAGCGCCAGGTCCCTGTGTTCGCACAACTGGTCCTGAGACTGAGCCAATATGAGATAGTTGAGAATGCTAATGCCCTGTTCTCTCAGGGGAACAAGGGCTGCACAAAAGTTATGGAGGAAGACACGAGGCGACAGGGACAGCCCAAAGGGTGGGACCTTGTACTGATATGCTCATCCTTCAAACGCGAACCGCAGCAATGGTCTGTGGTGCGGAAGGATCTACACATGAAAGTACACGTCCCTTCAGGTTGATCGCTGCAAACCAATCTCGGGGACGGATGCACCCGGAGATGCACTTCTGCGTCAACATCTTGAACGGTAACCGCTTCAGAGGGCCCGGTTCAAGACACGCAGGTCCAAGATCAGTCGTAACCCACTGTTTTTCTTGGGTACAATGAAGTAGGGGCTGTAAAACCCCGTCTCCATATCGGCTGGAGGGACCGGCTCTATCGCATCCTTTGCCAGTAGGACTGCGAACTCCGCACGCAAGACAGGAGCATCGGCCGCCTTCACTGGTGTGAAGCAGATGGCGCTGAGCTTGGGGGGGCGCCGGTCGAACTGAATCGCAAGTAGAGTCTGATGGTCCGCAGGAGCCAGTGAGACGGTTGGGCCTCACAAGCTGGACCAGCGGGACCACCGATATACCCGCGGTGGGGCAGCGAGTTGGAAAGCAGGGAGCCGGTCCGTGGACGGACCGAAGAGGGGTCTGAGTGTGCGGTGCACGCTTACCTGGTTCCACGGTTGGCAGAGGGTGCGTGAGTAGGGCCTTTGATGATGCTCTCGAACCGCCCGCTGCTGCCCGCTGGCGAGAGAGGAGGATGAGTGTGGTCAGGTGTTGGTCCGTCCGCGACTCTCCATGCCCTCTTGTGACCCAGAGACAGAGAAACCTGCTCTCCTGTCGAGATTTTTTTTTTTTTTTTTTTAAACCAGATTCTCCACCCGGCCCTCACACCCCCCCAAAGAGCAGTTCCCTCTTTCTCTGGGCCGCCCATCCTAGGGCCTTTTGCTCTATTGCTCACCACCAGGTTGACGGGGGCCTGGACGGGCGGGGCGGCCTGCCTACGCCCAGCTCCATGCGCCGCTTGCTTGAGGCTGCTGCGGATGCGGCACGGGAGCGGGTGTGGATGCAGGGGGCCGCCCTCGGCGACGAACAGCCTGGGGTGCTGCGGCCGGCGGACGGATGGAGGCAGCAGCTGCCCGCCGGGGCAGGATGTGCGCCTCAGTCTGCTTCTGTGCAGCCGAGAACTGCTGGGTCCAGTTCTCGACTGCGTCGCCGAAGAGGCCGGTCTGGGACACAGAGACCTTGAGGAACCGACTTGTTGGCATCCCTCATTTTGACCAGACACAGCCAGAAATGGCGCTCATGGACCACAAGTGTGGACATCGCACGTATTAGGACACAATTACATTGCAACCAACAGCTCCACTGGGGGGACCCCTGTATAACCCCTAGCTGCACCACCATCGAGAGTGGTGAGGGAGGAGGAGTTAGTAGGTCGGTTTCCGGCAGAAAAAGGTGCCATCCACGACCTGGTAAGCCCCTCATGCACCTCCGGGAAGAATGGCATTGGGGCAGGGCGCTGAGAACCAGCGCGGACCACCCTAAAGAACCAATCGTCCAACCTTGAGGGCTTGGGACACAGTGGAGGTCTCCATTCGAGCCCTACCCTCACGGCGGCCCGGGAAAGCATAGCCGTCATTTCCAGATCCGATTCAAGCATTGCTACAGTCCCGGGGGACAGCAGCGTAGCCGAATCTTCCTCTCCAGAAAACTCCGGCTCACCCGCCGATGCAGCAATCAACATCCGGTCGTCGGGAGGAGCGCCGAAGGATACCACTGGTACGCTCTTTGAGAGGGCCCAGTGCGTTCCCTCGGCCGCAAGAGGAGCGATGGTCCCTCGAGGGTTGGTTCCTTGGAGGGTTTGCCACCAGTTTAACCTTCAGACCACCCGTACTACCGCCTGAAGTAATCCTCGTCTGTCTGTAGCCAGGACGAGAGCCAGATCAAGGCAGGCAATGAAGCTCCCCCCCTTTTTGAGGTAACGGAGCCAGGTCTGCAGCTCCGAGATGATTACCTTCCCGCAAGGAGAAGATAACTCATCCATGAACGCCACCTCAGTGTGCTTTTATGGGGACACTTAATTTCTAACGATTATCGTCAATTTGATTTCATATATACTATTTAAACTAAACTGAGCTAGACAATGACATCTCTGAATTCAATAATGAAATGCCTTTAACTGAAAATTGAGTGTTTAATCTTATTATTATACATTACTGACACTCTATCCTCCAATTTGATACTGTTAAGTGCTTTGACACAATCTGTATTGTTAAAAGCGCTATATAAATAAAAGTGACTTGACTTGACTTGACTCAGACACGTGAGGCAGTGATCGTGACCATCACCCAGCGCCAGGTAAAGACCGCATCCAGAAACACACGGGTGGTACGTTGTCTATAGCAAGACCCAATTTGTCTTTATAAAGACGTAACGTCGAGTTTGCCAGACGCAACGTCTGGAAAACCACCACCACTGAAGCGCCATACCACCAACACCAAGAGCTCCAAAGAGCGCGCTGAATTCGTTGTCTTCTTCTCTCAGTAGAGTAGTCAGGAGCAAAACGATGTGTTCGCTCGGTTCCGAAGCGAAAAGCTGAATATGCGTTGCACCTGCTGCCTACTTATACTCACGCTGTGATCAGCGGCAGCTGGATGCAATCATCGCATGCCAATGTGCACTGGCTTTAGTTTACACTCAAAGTGGATTGGTCTCTCTAAGCGAGATCCCATAGTCCGTCATTACCGACGTGACGTCGAGAGTGACCGACTGAGAGGGAACAGATGCTTCCCTTAGAAAACACCACTGATGACAATAAATCAGTCGTTCACTCTGCAGATTGTGTGCGCACTTAGTGTTTTTGTGTATGGAGCACACTAAAACATTTATCTAAAATGACCATAATGTTCATTATCATCATCATCATCATCATCATAAAAAGGCCCAGGTGGATTCCTCTGTTAAAATCCCAACACTCTGAATCTATCTTTTTGTCCTATTTAGTTTCCTAGTTGTAAGGGAGCTTTTTGCAAGCCTGCCAGGAGAGATTGTCACAACTCATCATGTTACCCTTTCCCTGATGGAGACATGTGATGACTGCGGCCGCCAGCACTTCCAGCTCTCTGTGTCCTCCCCTTCTCCATTCCACTGCCTCCTCCTTCTTTCCCTTTTAGCAAAGTGGCATTGCTTAAATAGCTTTATCAAGTGGTTGTCCTGATATTTAGATGTTAACAAAGAGAAATAACAATGTGAGCATCGGGAAAGGATTTAATTATAGGGGAATGATGAACTCAGGTCAGTAAATGCATCATGCTGCTGTGCGGTACACTGCTGCAAAAGAGTCTTTGCCACTGAAAGGATTAATTATTGTCATCAATCACCAGTCTGATAACTAGAGTGGAAAATGCCTCTGTTTAGGGAGTTTGGAGGGAAAATCATGGAAATGGCACTTTTGCTGTAAAATGTTTCTCATAATAAATGAAGTTGTGTGAACCTCGGTCAATTGTGCAAACCATACAAAATTAATCACGGCCGTGCCTCCAAAGCAAATCAAATCCCTAAAGGCGTATTTTGATATCGGGGACAACATATGCGATAGATCAACCAAAAGCGTTCTTGTTTTTCTTGGTTTAAAAATACTACGTGTAATTTTGCAATACAGGCCAAATATTGATGCGACAGCATGTGTTTTAATGATGCCATTAGTGCTAGAAATACTAGAAATGATCCAAAGTGCATATCAGAACTGCTCATGAATAAATCGGTTACAGATTTAATTATTATTGAAATATTATATCTTTAGAGGCTAACAGTAGTGAAGTATTTTTATTCTGCTTTAAAAGTACATTTTTCAAGTGTTTGTACTTTATCAGTGTCTTTTTTTAGAAAACTTTACTTCACAACATTCCCAAGCATAATATTGTACTTTTTACTGCACTACGTTTCATATTAAATATCATTTAATACTTAATTACATTAGAAATCTAGTACTTTCTTAATTTTACTCAAGTAAAAGTAATTCAAAGTTTTACTTGAGTACAAGAAAGTACTATGTTTTTAATGTTATTAAATACAGTGTTGGGAAGGTTACTTTGGAAATGTAATAGGTTACAGATTACGAGTTACCCTACTTAAAATGTAATAAGTAGTGTAACTTTTCAATTACTTTATTAAAGTAATGTAACTGATTACATTTGATTACTTTTTGATTACTTTTTGAAATGTCAACATTTTCAACTGTTAATCATTTTGAAACATGTAAAGCAGACAGGGTTAACCTTACAATAGTGCTCAACACTGATTACTGTCAGACTTTCAAAATCCTTCATCACTTGAATGAAGATTGTAATATTTAAATTTTAAAGGAGACATTTGATGCAAAATATCTTCATTTGCATATAAATGTGTCTTAGTACCGCGTAGACACAACCACCCTACAAATAATTTTTTTTTAATTCCCCAAAAACCTAAACAGTTATCAAGCCAAAATAATGTCATATTGCTCAGGCCCCTCCCACAACCTCTGATGTACCGTCCCATATTAGCATATTTCCACCCTCAGCCAGTTGTACAAAGTCTGTCATTTTCTCCGCGCTTGAGCAGCTGTAGCGACAACATTGTCTTGTAAGCAATGCAGGTGTTTTTTTGTTTGATGTAGAATATAAGAGTCCTAATTTTCTCCAGACATTAGAGCCACTGAGGACGCAGTGGATTCGTTTTTGATTTTGATGGTAATGTGCCAACGAATACTCCTAAATTCGTTTGTCTGCGCAAATCATTTTCTCCTTTGCTTTCTGAATGAGGGACAACTCAAGGCAAGTTTTGTTAAAAAAGTTAAAACTCAAGGATGGATCAGTACCCATTGTTCATGATCCAGCTGCACCTCCAGAAGTAGTAAGTCTCACACTTTATATATGTTTTTAATGATTATTTGCGAATCCACAGAAGAGAGGGGCGGGGTGAGCAGAGCTCATTAGCATGTAAAGAGATATGCACTGAAACGAATCGCTGTGAAGAGAGCTGTTTTTGACAAGGTAAAAAGGGTGTTGTTTTACATGACCACTGGGACCATTTCAAGAAGACCCTAAATAATCATACCAACTTGTGGAAAATGGGCATCCGATGTCCCCTTTGAAGCACAGCCTCCACAAAATCAGACTTACTTTGAGATCATTCTGAGGTTAAATACATATTTAAAATCATAATAGTTTAATAGCTATGATACTGTTTTTGAAATCAAATCTTTGCATAGCTATGACAGGAAACACTGGAATCTAACAATACCTTAAAAAAAAAAAAAAACAGTTAACCTTAAAAAATAAAGCATTTACATAAACCCGTATAGGAAATAAAAGAGTTATCAAATAAGCATATTATAAACTCCTGAAACATTGGTGTTTCATATTTTAGAGCACTCACTGCAATTTATGAAAGAAATCAATTAAATCTGTATGTGGGAGTGTGTGTGAAAAAAAAAATAAAAAAATAAAAAAATAAATAATCAGATGTAACCCCCTTTGTAATCCTTAACTTTTTCATAAGTAACTGTAATTTAATTACATATTTTTTTTTCTCTAGGTAAAAGGTAAAAAATACAACAACAACTTTTATTTATGAAATGTAGAGCAGTAAAAAGTTTGACATTATACTGTGTAATGTATGACAGATACATTTGAAAAAAAGCCTATACTTTTTTTTTTTTTTTTTTACTCAAATATTGACATGAAACAGTTCACAAAGGCAACAAAAACAGAATTTGCGTAAAAATGTGGCAATTCCACAGAAATGATGTGATTTTCCACCATGGCCCTCAGATTATTATTAACATCATCTAATGTTTCCTGGAAATAATCCATATGCATTGTAGTTTTAGCACTTGTTTCATTCAGTTTCACTGCAGTTTAATTCTAATTCCATAACTTCCACGAATTCTGAATCCAATTCAAACTGAATCTACAAGTCACTCTAAATTAAATTCTGAATGATGCACAACCCTGTTCCATACACCCTACAAAAGAACTATTGCTATATTGGAATGTATAATTATTTATAAACACATGAATGCTTATCAATAATTATATAAAATATCACCATTTTCATCACATCATTCTTATGGTGGTCTTGGTACAAAATAGTCATCTTATACTGCTGAGTGTGCAGCTCTCAGGAGAGTTCTGTGATCTGGAGCACTGAAAACAATTACTCATTGAATTTACTAAATTTTTTCAAGATAAGTGGTTGCAATCAATATATTTTAGCTACATTTAAATAAACAAATTTAGTTTACTAACTTTCAGCTAAATTTGTTTATTTAAATGTAGCTAAAATAAATTGATTGAAACCACTTACCTTAAAAAAATTGTAAATTCAATGAGTCATTTTTTTCAGTGAGACGAAATAAATGTCCTTCAGAAAGACATTATTGTCTAGGACCTCAGTGGCTGGATGTCCTCAGGCATGGTGGAATGGATCTACGGCATCTGTGGCAGCTGCTCTGCCTCTGTTACGTCTCAGCCAGCTCTCTCATTTATCTGCAGATGACATCCTGAATTACAGTGAGATCAGAAACCTGACAGCGATGTCAAATCAAATCTGTCTCAATAATAAATGCAGTGCCCCCCACCTTGACAACCACGCAACATTATTGAGAAGTCATGCTCTCTCTTGCTCTGTTCGGCTCAGCGGATTAATTTACCCATGTAGGTATCTTCAAACCCATCTTAACCTGTTCCTCGTCCAGTGCTGTCTTGTGCAGCAGAGATCTTGGGCTGATGGTGGTTCTTTGTGGGTTGCATAGAGAGTTGCCTTCACTGAACCCCATGAAAAGCCCTTGGAGGCTGTCCTCTTGAACTGCCCCGGATGCATGGAAGACCCTCACCGGGGTCATTTCATTACTGAAGCCGTCATCAGCCTGGGCTCCAGGACCAGAGGATGTGTGCAGTAGCTTGCTTGTTTTAGGGCATCTGACTCAGTCGCATGTCTTATTGAACATGGCTCACATTTGACTTTAGTGGAGCAGTCTATTACAGAAGAATTCTATTACAGAAATGGAGAATTCTATTATAGAAATTTATTTTGTTTTATTTCTCTTGTTCATTTCTGTTGTTAAATGGCTCATTCCAACTAAGCAGGACATTTTCATTCCCACCTGTATTAGATAAAATGTTAAACTGAAATGTCCTCAGGTGCTTTATCAGTAATTAAAAAAAAAAAAAAAATGGAAAAAGTGGTTTATTAAGAAATATTCCAAATGTTTCTTAACTCTTGATTTGATTTCTTCAGTTTTGATTTCTTTAACTTGTTTTCTCTAACAGTTTGGTAATTTGTAGGTTTTTCTTGTCTCCTCAACATAACTTTCCAAACAGGAATTGGTGCCAAATCATTTTTGGTGTCAAAACAACATATTCATAGCACCATTTGCACATATATACAGTATTTTAAACTTGCGCAGTCACAGTGTTAGCTTAGCAACATGATAAGATGAGTCTCTTGTGTGTTTCATGCTTTTTTGACACAGAGCTGTTGTCTGTTTAGAATAATCCAAATCAGTCGCTTATGAGGTTCCAAACAAGCTATGATGCTGCCTTAGAAGGGAATACTGTATGTACAGTAGTCAGTAGACGGCAAGGCAGCTAGACCAGGGCTGTAGTCTTTACAGTCATTCACTGTAAAGCTGCTTTCAAATAATATGCGTTGTGACGAGCGTTATGGTAAACTTAAATTCCTGAAGGCTTAGTCTTTGAACTGTCCTGTCGAGTGTACCTCGCCTCACCACACACCCCATGCTTCTAGCCACAGTCTGTCTCCCATATCATCTGCCCTCCCCCAGACCTGCTTGTTACACAAGGCTGACCGACCAAGATGATTCACGAGAAGCAGGCTTTTTCGATTAAATCATCTGCCAAGATGCATTTGAACAAAACCATTGTCTTCGCTTCAAGTGCATTCAGCTGGCCTGCAATGTTCACATTGTTTGGCTTTTATTCTTTTGAAGAGTTGCAATTGCAGATGGAGAACCGGCATGTGATTATGCACAAATATAATTTGTTATCTAAAGTCTAAAGTCTCTAGGATCAAAGTATTGTCAAGAGTTTGAATATACAGTCCATGCCAGAGGGCATATAGAGGAATAAAAAACATACATTGACCTGGTTGGGATATGATGGATATTGTTGTTTTATGGACTCTCTGTTAAAGCATAGGTTTGGAGTCTAAATATGTGACTTACAGTGCAGTTAATGTCAAATTGGGGTTCGTTAATACAAGAGACATCTCACACCTTCAAATAATCCAAAGTTAATCAAACAGCCCTCTTGCCAAACTTAATAACATGCCACAGGCTTTTCTGAGATGCTTTCAGAGAGCTTTTAACTGCGGTGGGGTTGCGTTTGTTACATTATCCTCTTAGTCTAGTGGGATGGAATCTGCAAGAGATTAATAACATTTCACACTTGAGTAGGAGAGAGTGTCAGCCGAGGAAAGAAGCACTTGGAGATTAGAATATACACACAACATATACCATGAGGATTTAGATAAACAAATACAGGCCAGTTTAATACTAGATAGACTTTCCTTAAGGGATGAAACGAGGGGGCCGGTAGATGAGTTCACAATATAACAAACACTGCATATAAAAAATTGATACGTTTGATATGTTTTTGTCTAATGAGAGCCAGATATCATGCTGGAGTGTTTACAGTATATAATAGAGTATCATCATATAGGTCACTATGTAACAAACCTGTCACATAACAATCTTAATGTAAATTGTACATCATTTTTATTGTACATCATGTTTATCATTTTATTTTAAGAAGGACTGCTTTAAAGTGCAAATTGAAATATAAGTGAAATTATATATAAATAAAACACTTATTCAGAAAGTTAAGGAAGCAAGACTGTTGGGTATCACCCTGGATAATACATTGTCATGGTCAAAGCATATTGAGAACACAGTGAAGAGAATGGGAAGGGTGGCATCTGTAGTAAGGAGATGTTTTTACATTTTAAAACTCCATTGGATCAGTATAATAAATTACAATCTAATGTTCAGTCACATGAATATGCTACTAGACGAGCAACAGAGGGGTAAAACAAATTTCTTAATAAATTTCTTAACAAATCTTAAACGTACAGTAACATTTAGGGCAATGAAATCATGAAATCTTTTACCATTGTCATTAAATAGGATAACAAGAAAAATTGATTTTAAAAAGGCAGATAAAGGCACAAATTGGAATTCTGTACTTATAGGAGGTTGAGGTATAGAAATTAATTGAATGAGCAATATGTTTTCTATATAGTAGGTGTTTTAGATATTAAAAAGGTGTAAGAAATGTTTATAGAGATGTTTTGGAATGTGGAGAATGTATTTAACTTTTTTTTTTTTTTTTTTTTTCTCAATGTATGTAATAATGTATGAGTGTTAAGTGTTGTGTGGACCCCAGGAAGACTAGCAATGCTTTAGGGCATAGCTAATGGGGATCCAAATTAAAAAAATAAAAATAAAATAAAATGTGATCATTGGTATAACATTGTTTAAAATGCATGAGAAAGATTTTAATTGAAGTGTCTTGAAATTATACTGATGCTATCTTTACAAAATAAATAAATAAATAAATTTTACTGAAATTCTGTCGCTGCTGGTGTTGCAGCCCTTTCTTGATTTGTCAGTTTATCAGATAGTACATCAGAAGTTGGAAGGGTAACTAATCTTTGTTGAAAATTATCCTCATATACCATTTTCCATGCTTTTCCTTTGGTGTTAACTCCTGCTGCACTGTTTGCGGTATATACATGACTGACAAAAGCATACTAACATGCTACAACAAGCAGAAGATCTTAGCACCGCATTAAAAACAAGATTTTTTTTTTTTTAATTAATTTTTCATGTTATTGTTTAAAAAGCAGGACTGTCATGACACATTAAGTGGTGGATAAGACATGTAGCCTGATAAAGCTCTGTCTTGTATTTGTTTTAGATATTTCCACCTGACAGCTGCTGAGGTTTCAATAAAAGCATACAGGACTGCAAACGTCTCGGTATAAATCTCTATACCCCTCAGTGCCTCTGAAAGCATACCTGTCACCAGAGTGCTCTTCCTGTGCTCAGTGTTGTGTGCTCATCACCATTTGATGGATTTTACTGTGAAATGGAGTGAGATAAAAGACAAGAGAACAGAAATCCATTTCTTGAGGCAGCCAACTATTGCATTTCCACAACAAAGGTGCCACCATTTTCATGACACCTTTATGGATAAGACACAGAAGGGCGCTTAAACATAAAGACTTTAACACGGCTCACCCCTGTCTTGTTTGATCATAAAAGAGGCTTGTGCACTGGATGCACTTGGGCATGAACAGCCCTTGATGTGGGAGCAGCAACACTGTCACGTGTCAAAACACAATGACGACTGTATGATGGCTTTTGCATCCGCATTTGTGAATGGAATGGAAAGCAATTGAGTTCGTATGAGGGGCATTTCTCAGACTGTGGTAATATACACACGTCACGTCTCATCCCTGGAATAGTAAGGCAGCTGGATATATACTCGCATACAGGACATCATTTAGAGCATTAATGTGTGCATGTGGCACTGTCAACACAACCCAGTTCAGAGAAATCAAATATTTTTCATTCTACACTCTAAAAAATGCTGGGTTAAATACAACCCAGCGCTGGGTAAAACATGGACGAACCCAGCGATTGGGTTGTTTTGATCCAGAAGGTTGGGTTAAATATTTAACCCAACTGTTGGTTGAAAACAACCCAGCATGTGTTCTGTTCAATATTTACCCAGCACTGGGTTGTATTCAATCCAGCATTTTTTAGAGTGTACAGCTTATACTCATTCTTAAGAAATTCTGATTAATGGTCAACAAAAATGGGCTTTTACCCACATATGTAAATGTGGTTTGCACAGCACCTATAGAAATGAATCATTTTGCACAAAGATTAAAAACTACAATCTAAAAAATGCTGGGTTAAATACAACCCAGTGCTGGGTAAATATTGGACAGAACACATGCTGGGTTGTTTTCAACTAACAGTTGGGTTAAATATTTAACCCAACCTTCTGGGCAGTAACCCAACCACTGGGTAAAAACAGCCCAATTGCTGGGTTCGTCCATATTTTACCCAGCACTGGGTTGTATTTAACCCAGCATTTTTAGAGTGTACATTACTCAATCCTGTCACAGTATGTTTGGGATTTACAAAAAGCCTGATGAACTCTGATAGCATCAATCAATTTTGGTGTGCCTTAATAATAAATGAATCGCACATTATTATCTTCATAAGTGAAAATACAAATATTAACAACCCATGACATTTAAATGTAAACATGTCCTGTTAATTATATTAGTAAATCACAAAGACGTGCACATATGTGTTTTCTGAGCATAAGTCATATAGCAAAGCACAAAGGAGTGTGAGCATCAAAAGAGGAAGAACATGACTTTAATAGCATTCACAGAAAATCACTGTCCACATCAGAGAATGAACTTCCTCATTCCATCTTTTCCTTTTCATTTTATTGGAGCTATTCGGGCTTATGTAGCAAATCCCGCTAATCATTAGTGCATAATTCCCTGCTTCGCGTCTGACGGCACGTGTCTAGTGTGCATATCTCCCCTCAGCCCTTATCACTTATGACAGCGCGACCCACAGAGACACAGAGAGGACGGCATTATCATATGGGGCAGCCGCTGATGTGTCTATCGGACGGAAAATGTGACACTGCAGACAGAGGTCCACATTCATTTTTTTACAGATTGGATGTGCAGCAGAACTCGTCATAGGTCAGGAGTAAATCAAAAAGAATTACACAGCTGCCAAAGCCCATTACTTCAGCAGAGCAGAGGTAAATCTACTCGAAATTCAGCGCGCAAACACACAAACACATACAGTAAACCAAAAAGGTGATAAGGACTGACATTTATGATTTGTGAGTGTGTGTGTGTGTGTGTGTGTGTGTGTGTGTGTGTTTTCAGCCCTCGTCAACAGATACAATAATCTGAATGTCTCTCATTTGGGATTTTAAGGTGCTGAGGTCAGAGTGTGTGACCTGTGCTGTGTTATTATTAGCATGATAAGATCCTGAGAGCAGAAACAGAGAGGATATGCTTTAAATCAGCACAATTAGCTTTCATTCCCCACAGCAAAACCAGTCTAAATTGGATTCCTTTGTTCTTTGCTTTCAAGTATCCTTCCATCCTCAACCACTGATAAACTGTTTATTACCTGAAGGTGATCAATTTTAACAGAAAAAAAATCAATATGCTCCCCCATACAATCTAAGAAAAGTCTTTTAAAGGGCTATTAATGGATCAAGTCCTAAATGAGTATAATATCCATATCTGCAATCAATAATAAATTTTGCCATCAGGTTATGGATTGTTTAGGAGCATGAACAAGCCTGAAAAAGATGATGATGATGATGATGATGGCGGTGGTGACCATTTATTTTATTTTATTATATTTTATTTATTTATTTATTTATTGTTTTATTGATGATAATGATAGTGGCAATCCATGTTCAAGATCAGTTGCATCAGTGGCTGACATTATATCACAAAGGTATTATGTGAAAATATCACAGACTGACCTGTTTATTACCTGCCTGACCTCAGTGAAGAAGATGTTAAAATTGTTTCTTCAGCATAATGATGGCGTGATTGGATAATCTCCTAATTTGCTGCTTTTTAATAGTAAGGTAGTTGTTAAGTTTAGGATTTGGGAAGGATTAAGGGATCTATAATATGGTCATGTAAAATAATGCATTAATATGTGCTATAGAAACACTAATGAACAGCCAATATGCCAATAATTGCTAATAAGCAACTAGTTCATAGTGAGAATTGGTCCCTAAACTAAAGTGTTCCTCATATTCACAGTGCATTAATGTTAACAGATCCAACTTCAGATTTAAAAAAAATGTATTAGTAAATGTTCATATTAATATTAGCTAAGATTAATAAATGCTGTAGAAATATTAATTGTTAGTTCATGTTAACTAATAAAAACGTATTGTAAAGTGTTACCAAAATCTCAAAGCTAAGGTTAGAGCAGGTATGAAGAAAGCACTCATGATGTACTTGAAATACCTAAATGACATTTTTTGCGATTTATGTAATTCACAAATATAAGAATGACTTGATTTAAAAACATTTCAGTTCTTTGAAATACATCTGTCTTGAAGTAACTGCCTAACCCTCCATAACAGAGGTGAATTTACGCAGCCACTATAACATGTCATTTTACTGATGCTCATCACTGTACTTCAGAATGCTTCTAGTTTTTAACTATGTCTATCAAAAGCCATCTCTTTGTGCAGTCCTTTGAAGTCTTTTGCTTTCATTCACTTAAAAATAGACCTTCAATAGGAATGGCTAGCAGCCTCAAACCGGAGATTTCTAAGGAAAACTGCAGTGTCCCTCAGGCTTCTCTGTCTTTGACCCATGAGGTGGAGGGAGGTTAGGGGCCTGCAGGCATTTCACCCGCCTCTTCAGAAGCACTGCGGGCAACAAGACGCCAGATGACCTTGCTGCTACAATACTTCTCCCTCCTGTTACTCTTCTGACCCACAGATCCATAGTTCACCTGATCGTGTAATAATTTCTGCGGACTGGCTGTCAGTGGACTGCGCTGGACTGCTCAATACGACACAATAAATAACTATACATATTGAGCAACATTTGAATGTTCATCATTCTCGCTGGTAAAATCAGTCATTCTTCTGCCAGCCAATCCTTATGAACATGTACCTTCAGGACCACATTTTAAATCTCGAGCACATGCACGACGTTTCAGTGTCTTTTTCCCCATTTTCCCCACACATTGTTCAGTTACTATAGAAACCAGAGGCGGTGAATTCACTGCAAACTGAGGGCTGACAGACACCCGTGTGAGGATAATCAACCAACCTCAAGTGTCTCAAAATTGTTGTTTATGCCAAATAAATGTTGTGCATACTGCACATTTTTTCATTTTACCAGAAAAGGACACCAAATTTTTATCTAAAGACAATGATGCCTTTTCTGTCTTTCTTTTTTCTTGACCTTTATGGCCGTGAGTTGGGGCAAGGCTAGGAAAGATTATAAATAGCTCTGGAGCCTAAATTTGGTAAGCTCCCTCTCTTCAAATTCAAGTTTGCTTTCCTGTTCTGCTGTACATCACTGACACTGACACACTCCATGCCCTGGAGTTACTATAGCAACACTACACAGACACTAATGTCCTTCAGATGCATGGCTTTGAAATCCAGGAATAATTTCAGAGTTTCAGACACGTAGAGGCGTTAAGGGCGGCTTTAATGTGAAATAAAATACTTAGGATGTCACCGGAGAAAATAGTATTGCGTTTATGCCTTTGATGTTGCCACTGCAGGCTTGAAAAGATTGTTGCCCCCCAAAAATTGCTTTTTAACAACAACATTTCTTGTGTTTTCTGCCCTCTGCTGGCTGATTCTCTGCAGCCTACTGTTCGGAGAACGGAGTCGCAATGAAACTGAATCATTGCGTTTGGAACACAAATCCAGTAGTTTAACCATCATGGACACTGATGGGGACACACACACACCTTAATATTCAGACTAATGCTCAGTCGATGTATGCTTGGTCCCCTCAGTCTTGAGCATTTGGGTAAATCTTCAGTTTTTATTCTGCTTCGTTTCAAGTAGCTAATAAAAAAAACAGTAAAATATTGAATGTTTTGCAGAGGTCTTTTCGTCATTAAAATATCACGCTAATTTGGGTTTCTGAGTGGAAAATTAAATCTGAACAATCTTGGAATGTTTATCAGTGGCCATTGTGATTATCAACGTGACTGTCAGCAAATGTAACAATCAACATCTTCATTATCATAGTTTCTGAAAGATAATAATAATGGGTGGATGATAATCATAGTAATAATAGCAAGTCATCTTTCTGTAAGATATTGCTGCTTAACAAAAAAGACTGAATCTTATTTTCTCAGTTTGCTGACGTAAGTCCTCCATCCTCGTCTTTCTCTCTCTCTTTTTCTTTCTCTCTGAATGAGTTGGCCCCATTTCTGAGGTGAGCAGAGACGTTACTGTCAAACCTGCACAGAGGCTTTGGTTTGCCAGCAGACATTAGCGTATGAATGAATCAAACAATCGTGTAATTAATTCAGCTTCAGCATCCTTACAAACTACAAATCATTTCACCCTCCTGAAAATGTAGGTCAGGTCTGGGAATAAGGTCTGAGAATAATAATAATAAAAAAAAAAAAAAGACGTTTGGATGTCTTTGCAATATGGAATATAACATTTATAGAAATATGGAATATAAAAGCAATATGAAAAGAGAGATCAGAGCAAGGTGAGAGTTATGTTGCCCTGGACAGAATTGACATTTATGGTTTAGTGTTACTTTAAAATAAATAAATAAAAAAGAAAAACACATTTTAATACAATAAGCCAAACAGAATTTCAAATGTAATACATTTTCTGTTATGGGTCTGAGGTGAACAACTTGATTGTTGAATGCTAAATCAGACGATCACTGACTAACATAAGCATGTTTAGCTCTTAGAAATAAGAAGGCAAAGACAGATTTGTTTTTGTTTTGTGACTGAAGCAGTGTGACTCTTCATTTCACCCTCATGTTTTTGCATGTCTTGCTGAGAGCAGGCAGCACAGAATCTTTTCTCGCAATAACAAAAACAGCTGGGACACAATGCAATGGGATGGAACAGAAAGCAGGTGTCACATTTTTCAAAGATGAATTTCTTGACAAGATATCTTTAAAATACAACATTCATGGCTTGAGATGCTGAAAAACAGCGAGAGGCAATGCGGTGGCCAAAGACGTCTGTCTGCATGTGTGCACAGACCAACATCATCACAGATAAACGACCCATCAAAATGCATCTTTAATACCAGATAATGTTTATCATTAATATCATTAATTAAGGGGAAAAAGGTGTACAAAAGGTGAAAAAGGTGTCCAAACCTGCCAGGCCCTACGTGAAAAAGTAATTGCCCCCTAAATCTAATAACTGGTTGTGCTACCCTTTGCAGCAACAACTGCAATTAAGCGTTTGCGATTACTGGCAATGAGTCTTTCACATCGCTGTGGAGGAATTTTGGCCCACTCTTCTTTGCAGAATTGTTTTAATTCAGCCACTTTGGAGGGTTTTCGAGCATGAATGGACTGTTCAAGGTCATGCCACAGCATCTCACTTTGACTTGGCCACTCCAAAACATTAATTTTGTTTTTCTTGACCAATTCAGAGGTGGACTTGCTGGTGTGTTTGGGATCATTGTCCTGCTGCATAACTCAAGTGCGCTTGAGCTTGAGATCACAAACTGACGGCTGGACATTCTCCTTCAGGATTTTCTGATAGAGTGCAGAATTCATGGTTCCATCAATTATAGCAAGTCATCCAGGTCCTGAAGCTGCAAAGCAGCCCCAGACCATCACACTACCACCACCATGTTTCACTGTTGGTATGATGTTCTTTTTATGAAATGCTGTCTTGGTTTTACGCCAGATCTAACGGGACATACACCTTCCAAAAAGACAAAGACAAAGACAAACTTTTGTCTCATCAGTCCACAGAATATTTGCCCAAAAGTCTTGGGGATAATCAAGATATTTTTTGGCAAATGTGAGACGAGCCTTTGTGTTCTTTTTGGTCAGCAGTGGCTTTTGCCTTGGAACTCTCCCATGGATGCTGTTTTCCCCAGTCTCTTTCTTATTGTTGAATCATGAACACTTACCTTAATTGAGGAAAGTGAGGCCTGCAGTTCTTTAGATGTTGTTCTGGGTTCTTTTATGACCTCCTGGATGAGTCGTCATTGCACTATTGGAGTAATTTTGGTAGGCGGCCACTCCTGGGAAGGTTCACCACTGTTACAAGTTTTCTCCATTTGTGGATAATGGCTCTGACTGTGGTTCGCTGGAGTCCCAAAGCCTTAGAAATGGATTTATAACCCTTTCCAGACTGATACATGTCAACTATTTTGTTTCTCATCTGTTCCTGAATTTCTTTAGATCGCGGCACGATGTGTTGCTCTTTAAGCATGCTTCACTTTGTCAGACAAGTTCTATTTAAGTGATTTCTTGATTCAACAGGTCTGGCAGTAATCAGGCCTGGGTTTAGCTAGGGAAATTTAACTCAGCTTTCTAAAATAATGTGTTTAATCACAGTTCTTTCATGATTTAACAGGAGGGGGCAATTAATTTTTCACGTAGGGCCAGGTAGGATTGGATAGATTTTTTCCCTTAATAAATGAAATCATCATTTAAAACTTGCATTTTTGTATTTACTTGTATTATCTTTGTGTAATATTAAAATTAGTTTGATGATCTGGATCTTTTAAGTGTGACAAATATGTAAAAAAAATATATATATATAAATAAATAAAAACAGGAAGGGGGCAAAAATATTTTCATGGCACTGTATATATATATATATATATATATATATATATATTGATATATGTCATTTATCTGATTAAATATTGAGGCAGAAGTCTCTAAACTCATCCTTTCCAGACATCCTACTACTTGATCCTATTCCATCCCATCTCCTTCAAGCCATTTCTCCTACAGTACCTGCACTCACTCACATCGTTAATACATCCCTTCACACTGGAGTTTTTCCCTCAGCATTTAAACAGGCTCGTATAACCCCACTTCTTAAGAAACCAACTCTTAACCCAACTCTTTAGGGAACTATAGACCGGTTTCCCTTCTACCTTTCATTGCAAAAACACTTGAACGAGTTGTGTTCAACCAAGTCTCTACCTTTCTCACACAGAACACAAAATCAGAGGCAAAAAAAAGAGGCACAAAATCACTTTCTCTGACTTTTTCATTAACTGTTCCCATCTGGTAGAATGACCTGCCCAACTCAATCCGAGCAGCTGAATCCTTAGCCATCTTCAAGAAACGGTTAAAACCCCATCTCTTCCATCTTTATTTGACCCTCTAACTCTAGCATTCTCTTTTCTAATTTTAATTTATCTATCTCCTTTCTTTTTATTTAAAAAAACACACACACACACACACACACACTTGACTCTCTATCAGTTGCATATTTATTCTTTAACTGGTAGCTTTTCTTAAAAAAACTAAAACACTTTTATTTCTTACTTCTTTTCTATATTCTATCTACTTGTTTAAAAAAAAAAAAAAAAAAAAAAAACTTTGCTAGGCTAACCAGGACTTGTCATATCGCTTGCATGATGTTGCTCTTTAGTTGGTTTTGATTGCTTCCATTGTCCTCATTTGTAAGTTGCTTTGGATAAAAGCATCTGCTAAATGTAATGTAAATGTAGAACAACCTCCAGAACAGCAACCAATCTGCCTTCAGAAGTGGACATTCGACCAAAACTGCCTTGCTCTCAGTTGTTGAAGCCATAAGACTTGCAAGAGCGGCTTCCAAGTCTTCATTACTTATTTTGCTGGATCTGTCCGCTGCTTTTGATACAGTCAACCACCAGATCCTCCTGTCAACCCTATTGAGAAAGGGCATCTCAGGAACCGCACTCCAGTGGTTTGAGTCTTACCTCTCAGATTGATCCTTCAAGGTATCTTGGAGAGGTGAAGTATCCATGTCGCAACATCTAGCTACTGGGGTGCCTCAGGGCTCAGTCCTTGGACCACTTCTCTTCTCTGTCTGCATGGCATCATTAGGTTCTGTCATTCAGAAACATAGCTTTTCATATCACTGCTATGCTGATGACACTCAACTCTACCTCTCATTCCATCCTGATGATCCGACGATAACTGCTCGCATCTCTGCATGTATAACAGACATTTCTTACTGGATGAAGGACCATCACCTTCGACTCAACCTAGCTAAGACAGAACTGCTTGTAGTTTCAGCAAACCCATCACTTCATCACAATTTCACCTTCCAGTTAGGCTCATCAACCATTACTCCTTCAAAAACAGCCAGAAACCTTGGAGTTGTGTTTGATGATAAGTTGAATTTCTCAGACCACATTGCTAAAACTGCCCGGTCCTGCAGATTTGCTTTACATAATATTAGGAAGATCAGGCCCTTTCTTTCAGAACATGCAACACAACTCCTTGTTCAAGCTCTTGTTCTGTCCAGACTTGACTATTGCAATGCTCTCTTGGGAAGTCTTCCAGCCAATTCCTTCAAACCTCTGCAATTAATCCAAAATGCCGCTGCAAGATTAATCTTTAATAAGCTGAAAAGAACGCACGTCACACCTCTGTTCATCAATTTGCACTGGCTACCAATAGTGGCTCGCATAAAATTCAAGGCATTAATGTTTGCATACAAAACCACCTTTGGCTCTGCACCACTTTACCTAAATTCAGTACTTCAGACCTATGTGCCCTCTAGAAACTTGCGTTCTGCAAGTGAACGCCGCATTATTGTGCCATCCCAAAGAGGCACAAAATCACTTTCATAGACTTTTTCATTAACTGTTCCCATCTGGTGGAATGACCTGCCCAACTCAATCCGAGCAGCTGAATCCTTAGCCATCTTCAAGAAACGGCTAAAAACCCATCTTTTCCATCTTTATTTGACCCTCTAACTCTAGCATTCTCTTTTCTAGTTTTATTTTATCTATCTCCCTTCTTTTTATTAAAAAAAAAAAAAAACACACACACACACACACGCACACACACACACACACACACACACACACACACACACACACACACACACACACACTTGACCCTCTATCAGTTGCATATTTATTCTTATCTGCTAGCTTTTCTTGAAAAACTAAAACACTAGCTTTCTTTTCTATATTCTATCTACTTGTTTAAAAAACAAAAAACAAAAAAAACCCTTGCTATGTGTACTGCTTTAGGCTAACCCAGTCTTGTCATAGTGCTTGCATGTTGTTGCTCTTTTGTTGGTTTTGATTGCTTCTATTGTCCTCATTTGTAAGTCGCTTTGGATAAAAGTGTCTGCTAAATGACTAAATGTAAATGTAAATGTAAATATACAACATCATGAAATCAATTTGATGAATTTGAACATCAGTTTTAGTCTATTTTTTTAATTTTTTTTATTTATTGCTCTTAATTCTGGAAAACACTTACTCCACTACATTTTCCCTTTTCTACATGTTTCTGTGTATTCTCTGATTGCCCTGTCCTCCATGAACTTTGCTGAGCTCAAGTGCAGTCACACTCTAAAGCGATGTAAGAGGCACTGGGACAGACTCGTCCCGCTGACCCTCTGCCTGCTTATCATCTCTGCTGGATGTCATTTGCATTCCATTAGAGCTCACTCATTCTCCCTTTCTCTGGCTCTTTCTGCAGCCAAAGCCTCATCACTTGCATTATGCAGCAGAATCATTTCATACGCCTCTGCATACGCAAGCCGCTCCGAATACGCTGTGCCAAATCAAGCACATGTTTCCGGAGGAAAAAAGGGAGGAAATACTCTGATTAGCGATTATGTATGATTAGAGCCTGGATGTGTGGATTTTGATGCTTTCCACAAATGTAGACAGAGTGTTCTTCCTGCACATAAGCAAAACATTTAAACCAAGAAACACGTATAGAATATTTGCAAAAGCAGTCGAACCATTTTTTGAAAAATATGCTTAGCTAGTCTGGTTAAAATATTGGTATGTTGCATAAATTTTAAAGGAATAGTTCACCCAATAATCTCAATTCTGTTATCGTCATAACTGACCCTCATGTCTTTCAAAACCTGTATGAATTTATGCCTTCTGTAAAACACAAAAGAATAAATTGTGCTGTTTTTTTTTTTTGTTTGTTTGTTTTGTTTTTCTCTCTCTGTCTCCATACAGTTAATGTGGACTGGAACATTTAATTCTCAAAGAATGCAAAGGCACAATATAATAAATTATATAATTACATAAAGTATATATAAAGTATATATAATTACATAAAGTATATAATAAATTATAATCATAAAAGGCTAGTCAAAATGACTCGTGCTATATTACATGTCTTCTGAACATATGATCAGCATCATGTGAAAAACAGACTTACATTTAAACAGTTATTTGGATGCAAGTTACCAAATAATTTTGGTAATAAATCGGGAATTGTCTTTTCACAGCACAAATCAATTGGTGAAACAGCGTGACAATAATTTATCTGTTAACACTTTATTTTAATGTGTCCTTGTTACACGTTACATGTACAGTACTTACTATTATAATCACAATAAATTATGCATAATTACCTTCAAGTAACCCTAAACCAAACCCTAATCCTAACCCTAACCATATAGTAAGTACATGTAGTTAATTAATATTACTCAGTACTTAAATATATAATTACACTGTAACAAGGACACCTTAAAATAATGAGTAACCCAACATTCTTCAGTTTGTGGCAAGAGGAGAATTGGTTTATGTAGATGAGCCAGTGTGTACCAGGCATATATCAGATAATCGGTTACACTTTATTTTAAGGTGTCCTTGTTACAGTGTAACTATACATTTAAGTACTGAGTAATATCAGTTAACTTCATGTACTTACTTTATGGTTAGGGTTAGGATTAGGGTTTGGTTTAGGGTTACTTGCATGTAATTATGCATAATTCATTGTTATTATAATAGTAAGTACATGTTATATTTGTAACAAGAACACCTTCAAATAAAGTTTTTTCATATTACCGAATGTTGACTGTGCACAACAGGACCTTCAGGAAAAACAATTCAGATACATCAAATCCAGAACTGAGTCAGAAAAAAGTTGAATAAAAGCCATCCCTCTGAATAATGAACCTTTCTCTAACAGTAAAAGCATTTCCTGAGAGAGGCTATCAGGTTTGAACAAACTGCATCCCTGACAACTTTAGTTCTGTCAGGACCATTTCTGTCCAGGATAATTAGCATACAGTTTGGTTTGGTCAGTATGATTCTGTTCTGGGTAAGAACTCCTCACCCATCCATGCAAGAGAAGGGGTTATTTATATCTGTAATACATACTGTATGTGACCCTGGACCACAAAACCAGTCATAAGGGTATTTATTTATTATTATTATTTTTTTTTCATCTGAAGACTGAAAAATTAAGCTTACCATTGGTGTATGGTTTGTTAGGATAGGACAATATTTGGCTGAGATACAACTATTTGAAAATCTGGAATCTGAGGGTGCAGAAAAAAAATCAAAATATTGAGAAAATCGCCTTTAAAGTTGTCCAAATGAAGTCCTTAGCAATGCATATTACTAAACAAAAATTAAGTTTTGATATATTTACAGTAGGAAACTGACAAAATATCTTCATGGAACATGATCTTTACAATATCCTAATAATTTTTGGCATAAAAGAAAAATCGATAATTTTGACCCATACAATGTATTGTTGGCTATTGCTACAAATATGCCTGTGCTACTTATGACTGGTTTTGTGCTCCAGGGTCACATATATGGAAGCAATTTCAGAGGCCAAATTCTGACTGGACAAGAGGAGGAACTGGGGATTTTAGGAAGGTAAATTAGTTTCTGATCAACACAATGAAAGCAGCTGAAGGATAACTGAAAAGATAACTTAAAAAGGAATTCTGTGAAAAACGTCATATTCCTATAGGTAGACATATATCATCTGAGCATCAGCTGATATGAGCTTGACTAATGTGGCCTGCCAGAACTGATGCTATACGCTTGATGATAATTATAGGGTACACCCCATGTTCAGAGTTGTCAAAATCCAGACGTCTGCTAAATTGTTCTTCCTGTACCCCTAACTGTTTGGACCCCTTGATGTGGACCCCCTGGTGAATGTCGATGAAGTTGGAAAAAAGCCTTGAATATCTTTAACAACACAAGGTCTGTGAGAAGGCTGTCACTGTGGCGTAGTAGGCAGCCAGAAATGATTTTCCTATGTCATATAGCAATGTCCAGCCTGAACTACTGCCATCCTAAAAGAACATGTACACTGTACCTGTGTCAAGTGGCCAAATAGGTGCCCAAGGTTTTCTTACAGTCCTCCAGCAGTCGTGTTTGGGCAAACCATACTTGGTTGCATGTTACCAGAAACTGAGGTTACCCAACTCATGGGTCACATGGCCTGTTGCCAGAGTAGCCATATGCAGAAACTGCGAATGAAGGGATTAATGTTTGCTGGGTTCAATGTACTGGTGATACCAAGAACTAGTTGACAGATCATATTTTCTGTATGAGTTATGTAGATGACAGGAAAGTATACCTGTTTCAGCAGCGAATCCATGCAACTGCATTGCACACTAGGGCATCATTCATTACACCACAGAGGTTTGCCAGGGGACACCAGCAAAGCTGCAATGTCTCTATTTCCAGAGCACAACTCAACCCAATGGAATCAAACCTCTTCAGCCATGGAAGCTATTGTACAAACAATTTTTGATTGCTGCTTAGGTAGACCAAAACCTATTAAGGCACTTCTGCCACAATAAATAAATAAATAAATAAATAAATAAATAAATAAATAAATAAATCAATCAATCTTTCATGGTGTCGTGGCAGCTGAGAGCTGACTGAAGAAAAAATGGGCTGGGCAGATTTGTCAGGTGACTTGTCAAGCCCCAGACAAGCCATTGCTATTTGAAGCACAGCCAGAATATTGTTGGAGGACTGGCCCTGTCCTGACAACTGAACTGACCCCCATTAGAGTCATCTGTTACTAAAATGGCAGTGTAAACATCCTAGGGAGAGGTGACTACAGTAATATCCACAGCTTTCCCATGACCACAGCAGCACCTGAAGAAAGCACATCCAAGTCAGAATCATGTGAAAAACAACTGGTGTCAAATGTCTCCTCCCAATTCCCCGATGCAGTTCTCAACTTCGTGTTCTCATCCTCCTGTGTTATTTTTTACCGGTGAGGCAAATGACAAAGTTTTCAAAGGTGTTTGGCTGCCAATTCTTTATTGCAGCCAAACACATTCCAAACACAGACCAAGAATAAAACAGCTGACTCCCTGACTCGTTTTTTGTTTCAGAAATTCTAAACGTTGGCAACTGAAGTGGACTTGATTCCAACCCTGGTTCCTTCAGGGTTCTATCAGTTCCATATTTCCATAAATCATGCCCTTAAATCTCTCCATAATGGATCATTTGACTCCATGATGCATGTGACATCCAAGAGAATCCTTCAAACTTACTAGACCACTTGGAAATGCTTTAAAATATTTCACCAGTTCTACAAATTACTGTTTCCTGATTTCTCCCTTCAATAAATAGTTTAGTTGCTTCAGGCTCGAGTTGAGGCTTGTGAATGACTCATAACAGACAGCAAGCTGAACATGTTTACCTTCTCTTCGATATACATTACATGAACTTTTAAAATTATGGCAGTTTTTTATGTACAAATTCTATTAACATTGTAATTTCACCTAAAGGAACAGCAGTAATCACTGGCTAAATCAAAAGCAGGAAAGCAGCAGGCATTATTTAGGCTATCAAGAACATTGATCCTACGGATATGCATCTTTTTGTGACATAATGTTTACAATAAACAGCACAAAAGCTGATTTAAAAAAAAAAAAAATCAGTAACAAATTCAAGATATCATCCCACATCTTCAGGTATTTATCCGTGACCTCTGTCTATCTTGGGAAGGTAGGGGTGATTTAGTTCACTTTTATGTCAGACACTGCTACACCATATGGGAACTCTGTCTAGGAGTGACCACTTCTGCAGCCGGAATAAGATCTCTGCAATTTATTGGTAGCTACAGCTTAAATCCCATTTCTCCGGGTGCATGACTCTAGGGTTGATCTAGGGTAGTGGTTTCCATTTCTGCTCCTGGAGTACCCCCAACTCTGCACATTTTTTATGTCTCCCTAATAAAACACACCTGATTCAACTCATCAGCTCTTTAGTATGGAGTTTGAAACCTAAAATGGTTGGGTAAGATGAGAGAGACATTCAAAATGGCTACATTTACATGCAACCAAAATTATCCATTTGTAATCGGATTGACGGCTCAATCGGACTGAAATGCCTTCATGTAAACACCTTAATCGATCCTACTGAGGTCGATCCGAATGAAATTTCGATCAGATTGAAAGGGGTGATTTATTCCTTTTCTAATACGATTGAGAGTGCATGTAAACGCTTGATAAGATTGAAACCCAAAATTAAAATGACCGCACATGTGCACTGACATAGAAATAGCGTAAAGACGTATGACACGCAGAATGAGAGGTTCTTCCTTTTCATGGGCAGTCGTGGCCTAATGGATAGAGAGTTGGACTTGTAACCTGAAGGTTGTGGGTTCGAGTCTCAGGTCCGACAGGGATTTTAGGTGGGGGGAGTGAATAACCAGCACTCTCTCCACTCTCAATACCACGACTGAGGTGAGACCCTTGAGCAAGGCACCGAACCCCCAACTGCTCCCCGGGCGCCGTAGCATTGGCTGCCCATTGCTCCAGGTGTATGTTCACTACTGTGTGTGTGCACTTGGATGGGTTAAATGCAGAGCACAAATTCCAAGTATGGGTCACCATACTTGGCCACATACCACTTCCCTTTCCCTTTCCCTAAAGTGTTGTATAAATGCGTGTCCTGTCATTATAAAACTTTCCTTTCACTCGGCAACTGTGAAGTGGAGCAGGACAATGTCCCACCAGTCCTTGTTTCGGATTATCATCCTTGTTTTGGACACTGGGAGGGGCATTTTACTGCATGATAAATATAAGCAGCATGACAGCGATTGTATGCTCATTTTCACCAAGTTATGTCCAGAAATGGATAAATATTAATTCTGCTGTTTAAAACAAATAAAGAAACAGTGTAGGAGAATGGTTATTATGCACAAACAGCAGGAAACTCTATATGTGTGCAGTGTGTGCATGTCAAAAAATGAATTATGATTTGAAGCTTGTCACTTTATTTACACAACCCAGTCACTTTATTTAGCGTTCATGTAAACACTACATTCAGATTCAGCAATCTGAATGAATTCAGTCCGATTGAAGCAAAAGTTGTGCATGTAAACAAAGCCATCGTGTACTATTGGAGGAACTCCAGGACCAGATTTGAGAACAGCTGTTCTAGGGTCTCGTTACTCTGCAAGCCCAACTTTATTTCTTTCTTGTAATCGCTGTGCTGTATCTTTTTGAGGCTGGATTTGAAGGATGAATATTTCTATGTGTAAATTTCTAGAAATACTCCCCCCCATAAAATATTTCTGTGTTTTGAGTCTAGAGTCACAGTAGTGGCATACTAGAGTCTTTTCTTTCCATATGTCCTCCTTGCACATACATGGAGGAGACACTAGATCTGATAAGACTGAGCAATGTCAATGTAAGTGGATTCTGCACACTGGTGGTGGTTGAGGAGAGACCCCCTCATATGAATGCTGAAATCACGTTTGGTCTCGTACTGTATCGCGTACCTTGTCAGTGTCTGTGCTTGCTTGGCCATTTGTTGTGATTAACAGGAAATTGTGTTCAAGGGCCAGCAGAAGACAGTGTAAGAAATATTCTTTGAGAGAAGCAGTCTATCAGGGGAAGTTAAAAGCAGCTCGTAAGTGTATTTACTTGTCTCATTAGTGTTTAGCGCAGTTGCCGTTGCTAGGAAACGCTTGTTTTGTTTACAGTGTGGAGACGTGCTGAAATCGCGTTTGGTCCCGTACTGTATTACGTACCTTGTCAGTGTCTGTGTTTGCTTGGCCGTTTATTGTGATTAACATTCAATTTCAATTAGTGATTTGTTAGACGGATATAAATAAGCTTAGTTTACCACGGCAGCCCTCGTGTGAAGCCCTCATCGTGTGAAGACCGAAGAGTGTAAAGACCATCGACTCTACCGTGCGACTCCACCGGGCAGGGACACCAGCAAGGGATATAAGTATCGCTTTTTATTTATCCTCTTTCCTATTACTTGTTTCACTTCTGTTTTAGATACTGTTCTTCTTTATAACCAATTCTTACTATGTGTTTTCAGATCATTACTATCACTACCACTTGCAAACCTCGCATTACACACTGTAGGCAGCGCAATCCTAACAACCTGCGCACTTTGCCTATGTCTGCTAATACACTACTTTCTTTTTCTATTGGTCTCTGGAATTGTCAGTCTGCTTTCAACAAAGCTGATTTCATTACTTCCATTTCTAGTCATTCAAGGCTAAACCTCATGACCCTAACAGAGACCTGGATCAAACCAGAGGACAATGCCACACCTGCAGCACTCTCCAATAATTTCTCCTTTTCTCACACCCCCTGTTTAACTGGAAGAGGTGGAGGTACTGGTCTGCTCATCTCTAATAATTGGAAATTTACTCCTTTACCATCTCTGAGTATCAACAGCTCCTTTGAATCACATTCGGTTACTATTACCTACCCTCTAAAAATCAATTTTGTAGTTGTTTATCGACCTACAGGACCACTAGGTAACTTCGTAGAAGAATTAGATGTGTTGCTCTCAACCTTTCCTGAGGATGGTACTCCCTTAGTTATACTTGGAGACTTCAACATCCACCTAGATAAACCTCAGGCTGCAGACTTCCACACTCTGCTTGCCTCTTTTGATCTCAAGAGAGTGTTAACTACGGCTACTCACAAATCAGGCAACCAACTGGACCTTATTTACACACGACACTGCTCCACTGATCATGTGCTGGTTACTCCACTGCACACCTCGGATCACTTCCTCCTCACTCTTAACCTCAACATGATTCCTGACACAACACATACCTCTCCACATGTCACTTTTCGACGTAACTTACGCTCACTCTCACCCTCCCGGCTATTTGCTATGGTTTCATCTTCGCTTCCTCCCTCTATACAGTTATTGTCTCTTGATGCTAACAGTCCTACTGACACTTTCTGTTCCACTCTGATGTCTTGTTTAGATACTTTCTGCCCCTTATCTTCCAGGCCAGCCCGTACCATCCCTTCTGCCCCTTGGGTATCTGACATTCTCCGCGAACATCGTTCTAAGCTCAGGGCTGCAGAAAGGGTATGGCGCAAATCACAAAATCCTACTGATCTTAATTTATATCGATCACTCCTCTCTGACTTTTCTGCTAACGTCTCTACTGCTAAAAGAAAATACTATCACGACAAAATTAACAATTCGCCTAACTCTCGCATGCTCTTTAAAACATTCTCCTCCTTCCTTTATCCTCCTCCTCCCCCTCCTTCATCAACTCTAACAGCTGACGACTTTGCCACATTCTTCATTAATAAAATTACAAACCTCACTGCACAACTCTCCACACCACAAACTGTCAAACACATCTTACCAGCAAACATACACTCATTCACATCCTTCTTTTCACTCTCTGAGGCAGAAGTCTCTTTCCAGTCATCCTACTACTTGTCCGCTTGATCCTATTCCATCCCATCTCCTTCAAGCCATTTCTCCTGCAGTTGTACCTGCACTCACTCACATCGTTAACACATCCCTTCACACTGGAGTTTTTCCCTCAGCATTTAAACAGGCTCGTATAACCACACTTCTTAAGAAACCCACTCTTAACCCAACTCTTTTAGGGAACTATAGACCGGTTTCCCTTCTATCTTTCATTGCAAAAAACACTTGAACGAGTTGTGTCCAAGTCTCTGCCTTTCTCACACAGAACAACCTCCTGGACAGCAACCAATCTGGCTTCAGTTGTTGAAGTCCTAAGATTTGCAAGAGCGGCTTCCAAGTCTTCATTACTTATCTTGCTGGATCTATCCGCTACTTTTGATATGGTCAACCACCAGATCCTCCTGTCAACCCTATTGAGAAAGGGCATCTCAGGAACTGCACTCCAGTGGTTTGAGTCTTACCTCTCAGATTGATCCTTCAAGGTATCTTGGAGAGGTGAAGTATCCATGTCGCAACATCTAGCTACTGGGGTGCCTCAGGGCTCAGTCCTTGGACCACTTCTCTTCTCTGTCTGCATGGCATCACTAGGTTCTGTCATTCAGAAACATGGCTTTTCATATCACTGCTATGCTGATGACACCCAACTCTACCTCTCATTCCATCCTGATGATCCGACGATAGCTGTTCGCATCTCAGCATGTATAACAGACATTTCTTGCTGGATGAAGGACCATCACCTTCAACTCAACCTAGCTAAGACAGAACTGCTAGTAGTTTCAGCAAACTTATCACTTCATCACAATTTCACCTTCCAGTTAGGCTCATCAACCATTACTCCTTCAAAAACAGCCAGAAACCTTGGAGTCGTGATTGATGCTAAGGCAAGGCAAGTTTTTTTATGTAGCACATTTCATACACAGTGGTAATTCAAAGTGCTTTACATAAAAGTAACTGAAATAGTCATTAAAAAAAAAAAAAAAAAAAAAAAAAATATATATATATATATATATATATATATATATATATAATCACAACAATAAAAATAAGGAATTAAAAAAATAAAATAAAATAAAATGAATTGATTTAAAATGAATTTAAAACAGTTAGGAAAAGAAAACTGTTATACATAAAATACAGTGCAATTAGTTCAGATGCAGCACAGTGCTCATTCAACAAATGCACAGCTAAACAGATGAGTTTTGAGTCTGGATTTAAATGTGGTTAATGTTTTAGCACATCTGATCTCTTCTGGAAGCTGGTTCCAACTGTGGGTGGCATAATAGCTAAAAGCGGACTCCCCTTGTTTTGTGTGAACCCATGGTATTTCTAACTGACTTGATCCTAATGATCTGAGTGGTCTGTTAGGTTTATATTCTGTGAGCATATCTGTAGTGTATTTAGGTCCTAGGCCATTGAGTGATTTATAAACGAGTAAAAGTACTTTAAAATCATCCTAAATGTAACTGGAAGCCAGTGTAAGGACCTGAGGACTGGTGTGATATGCTCAGATTTTCTGGTTCTAGTCAGAATCCTGCAGCGTTCTGGATGAGCTGCAGCTGTCTAATGGTCTTCTTTGGAAGGCCAGTGAGGAGACCATTACAATAATCCACCTTGCTTGTGATAAAGGCATGAACAAGTTTCTCCAAGTCTTGACTGGAAACAAAACATCTAATTCTTGCAAGGTTTTTGAGATGATAGTATGCTGATTTAGTTACTGCTTTGACATGACTACTAAAACTAAGGTCTGTCTCTAGAATCACCCCAAAATTTTTGACTTGATTTTTAGTTGTTTGACCCCTAGAGTCAAGGTATGCATTCACCTTGAGAACTTCATCTTTGTTTCCAAATGCAGTGACTTCAGTTTTCTCCTTGTTTAACTGAAGAAAGTTCTGGCACATCCAACTGTTAATTTCATCAATGCATTGGCAGAGGGAGTAAATGGGGCTGTAATCATTTGGAGATAAGGCTAGGTAAATCTGGGTATCATCAGCATAGCTGTGATACACAATTTGGTTCTTTCTCATTATTTGACTTAGTGGGAGCATATACAGGCTAAACAAGAGTGGTGCAAGAATTGATCCTTGTGGGACTCCGCATGTCATGGACGTCCACTTAGACTTGTGCTCTCCTATACTCACATAATAACCTCTCCCTTCTAAGTATGACCTGAGTACCATCCCAGAAAGCCCAACCCAGGATTCCAGTCTCTCTAGAAGTGTGTTATGATCCACAGTGTCAAACGTAGCACTAAGATCTAGTAGTACTAGCACTGATATTTTGCCAGAATCAGAATTAAAGCGAATATCATTTATTATCTTAATGAGTGCTGTCTCTGTGCTATGATGCGCTCGGAAATCAGATTGAAAATTGTCCAGGTATCCATTTGAGTTTAAGTAGTTGTTCAGCTGATTAAAAACTACCTTTTCAATAATCTTACCTATGAAAGGAAGATTTGATATTGGTCTATAGTTGCTCAACATGGTGTTATCAAGATTCCACTTTTTCAGAAGGGGTTTAACAACTGCAGTTTTCAGGGAGTTTGGAAAAGTCCCAGAAAGAACTTAGGCATTCACCACTTCTAAGAGATCTGCTTCTAAACAGTTAAGCACACTTTTGAAAAAAGATGTGGGAAGTGTGTCAAGATAGTAAGTTGACGATTTAAGCTGCTGTACTATTTCTTCCAAAATTCTGCTATCAATTGCTTCAAAAATAGAAATAGTCTCTTCTTTTTGAAATTGCGGTTGAATCTGTATGACCTTTGCAGATTATTGATCTTTTCAGAAAAGAAGGAAGCAAACTCATTGCATTTGCTGTCGGAGAGCATTTCACTGGGAATCTGACTTGGGGGGGGTTTGTCAGTCTCTCAACAGTAGCAAAAAGAATGCGAGTGTTGTTTAAATTACTGTTTATGAGGTTTGAGAAGAAGGTCGGTCTAGCTGTGGCTAGTTCCACATTGAAAGCATGAAGGCTCTCTTTATAGATGCTATAGTTAATTTCGAGTTTCGTCTTCCGCCACATCCGCTCAGCTTTTCTGCATTGTCTTTTCATACACTGAACTGCTGTTGATTTTCTCCAAGATGATTTTTGTCTGCCAGTCTTCTTGTTGACCTTTATTGGAGCAATATCATCAATAACATTCTTAACTTTTGCGTTAAATGAATCCAGGAGAAGATCAACAGAGTCTGCAGAAATGCTTGGTGTTAAAGATATAGCCTTCATAAATAGCGCACTAGTGTTCTCGTTAATGCATCTCTTTCTGACAGAGACAGATCTAGATTCAGTGGTAACAGAGATCAATATATCAAAGAAAATACAGAAGTGATCAGATAGTGCTACATCCTTATTAACAATGGATGAAATGTTTAGACCTCTACTGATGAGTAAATCTAGAGTGTGTCCACAATTGTGTGTGGGTCCATGCACATGCTGAATCAGGTCAAAAGTGTTTAAAACAGTTATAATTTATTTTGTAGTTTTGATTTCTGCATTATCTATGTGAATATTAAAATCCCCTGCAATAGCAAAACAGTCAAACTCTGAGGAAATAATTGATAACAGTTCTGTGAGCTCTTCAACAAAGGCTGGAGAGTATTTTGGAGGCTTGTAAATAATGATAAACAGAATGTGTGGAGCACCTTTCAGCACAATACCTAGGTATTCAAAAGACAAGTACTGACCAAATGACACTTGCTTGCATTGATAAACATCTTTAAATAGAGCAGCTACACCTCCACCTCTCCTAACAGTCCTGCAGACACTTATAAAATTAAAGTTAGGAGGGGCTGTTTCATTGAGGACTGTTGCACTGCAGCTGTCTTCTAGCCATGTTTCATTTAGAAACATAAAATCCAGGTTGTTTGTGGTTATTAAGTCATTGATCAGAAATTATTTATTTTTTAGTGAGCGAATGTTTAAAAATGCTAACTTGATTGAATTACATTTTGTCTCTACAGCAATCTTAGACTGATGCATAATAGGCCGCAGATTAGATGGGTCAGCCGTACGGCTTAAGAAGGCCTTAGACTTTCTATCACATGATAAAACAGAGATAGAGAAAGCTACAGGCATACTGGGTTCCCGCTTGTTCTGTAAACATTTGTGTAAGTTGCTGCTAACATAGCGGGGACCCGACACACATCACTGAGAGCTGTTTTCAGTTGTTTTTGGTTCACCTACAGCAGATGGAGGAGGGTTTGGGCCCTGGCGTTGTGGCAGTGGTCGGAGAGCTCTCACAGGAGGAGGAGGGAGAGCTGGGCCTGCAGTCTTTTGTGGTTGTGGGGCCTGCCATTTTTTAGTTGATATCTGGTGGCTTGTAGCGAAAGAGTGGGAGAGTTTGGTCCCAGCATACACCAGTTCCTCCATTTTCTGTGAGAAGCTTAGAAGTGGAGATGCTGGAGAGAGGGATAGTGTGTCTGGTGAGCGGGGCTCTGGCTCTGGTGTTTCCGGTGGCTGTGATATGTTGTCCTGGCTTCCCTGGCTGTTTTCCAGAAAATCGTCCTTGGGTGCTGAGTCTTGGAGCTGATGTCGTACTTCAAAATCTGTTTGTGATGAGCTCTGTGGGCAGGGCTCAGCCGGGATAGTTTCCACGAGCAGAGTTTGTTTTGGCTGCTTGGTGTTATTAATGTCCTTGTGGGATGTGTCAACTACATGATGACTCGGAAGCTGATATGAAGTCATGTGATCACTCATATTCTGTCCAGGTGTGTGTGTGCCATTCAGGCCAAGTGGATTGGCAGACACTACTGAATGATGATGGAGGGAGAAATAGATATTGTCCTTTAGCACTCTTGCACCAAGTTTGTTTGGGTGGAGGCCATCCAGTTTAAACAGCTGTCTATGACCCCAGAAAAGATTGAAGTTGTCGATGAAGTTGACTCCTTTTATATTGCAGGTTCTTTGCAGCCATGTATTCAGCCCAAGCAGCCGTAAAAACATGTTAGTTCCCCTTGCTGGGAGTGGTCCACTGATGAACGACTGCACTTCAAGTCTTTGAAGTGTTTCAAAGAGTTCTCTGAAATCCTTCTTAAGGAGTTCTGACTGCTCTTTCCGAATATCATTCTTCCCCACATGGATGATGACTCGATTTGCAGTCTTGTGCTTCATCAGAATGTTCCGAAGTTCCTTGTTCACATCAGAGACGGTTGCTTGAGGAAAGCAGCATGTAGTTGTAGTCCTGCTACTGATGTTTCTGATAATAGAGTCACCCACTATCAGAGTCCTGGGCTCGGCTGCGCTCTGAGCTGAGTGCCGCTGTATGCTCGACCTTGAGTGTCTGTTAGTAGCGATGTTAGCTGCTGGCTGATCCGATCCATGTTCAATCACATTTGGGGATTCCTCACCCACATTCATCAATGCTTCAGATCTGTTCTCAAGATGTATAGGGGGTTGTAGAATACCAGTGTTTGCAAGCCTTGTCATAGCCGTATCTGGAGTAGAGGATGCTATGGCAGCAATACGAGATACTCGTGACAATCTGATGTCTCAAGTGCCTTTGGGTCTCGCTCCCTGTTTGTGCCATCGATTAGTCTGTTGATCAGTTTCGGCTTGTTCCTCTACACTTGGTATAAACTGTTGAGATTCACTAGATTCACAGGACTCACCGGCTGTATGCTGAGGGGGTCTGTGATGACGATCTGCTGTGTTTTCTGCCTGTTTTGGAAGTCCAGCAAGTAACTTTGTTTCAAGAACCACAATACTTTGTAGAAGTCTGTGGCAGTTCATACAGCAGGTAGATTCCAAAAGAGGCATTTTCTTTCCCGTCTGTTAGAATGTCGGCAGCTGCGTTTTCCCGTCTCTGGAATGTAAGCTGCTGGCAGAGGGAGGCAAAGAGTATTCCAGTCCCAAAAAGTCTTTAGTTTGGTATTTTTGCCAAAACTGTGTTGTTTGAGCACTGTGCTGATCTGCTGAAGTTAATGTCTTAGAAAAATCTTAGAAAAGTACATAAACAGGGAGCAAAGCACAGAGCAGTAAGCGAGAGCGTCCGAACAGTAGCGAAGCCGGAAACTGAATTTCTCAGACCACATTGCTAAAACTGCCCGATCCTGCAGATTTGCTTTATACAATATTAGGAAGATCAGGCCCTTTCTTTCTGAACATGCAACACAACTCCTTGTTCAAGCTCTTGTTCTGTCAAGACTTGACTATTGCAATGCTCTCTTGGCAGGTCTTCCAGCCAATACCATCAAACCTCTACAATTAATCCAAAATGCCGCTGCAAGATTAATCTTTAATGAGCAAAAAAGAACGCACATCACACCTCTATTCATCAATTTGCACTGGCTACCAATAGCTGCTCGCATAAAATTCAAGGCATTAATGTTTGCCTACAAAACCACCTTTGGCTCTGCACCCCTTTACCTAAATTCAGTACTTCAGACCTATGTGCCCTCTAGAAACTTGCGTTCTGCAAGTGAACGCCGCATTATTGTGCCATCCCAAAGAGACAAAAAATCACTTTCACTGACTTTTTCATTAACTGTTCCCATCTGGTGGAATGACCTGCCCAACTCAATACGAGCAGCTGAATCCTTAGCCATCTTCAAGAAACGGCTAAAAACCCATCTCTTCCATCTTTATTTGACCCTCTAACTCTAGCATTCTCTTTTCTAATTCTATTTTATATATCTGCCTTCTTTCTGTTTAAAAACACACACACACACACACACACACACACACACACACACACACACACACACAATTGACCCTCTATCAATTGCATATTTATTCTCTAACTGCTAGCTTTTCTTGAAAAACTAACAGTAGCTTTCTTTTTTATATTCTATCTACTTGTTTTCTTAAAAAAAAAAAAAAAACCTTGCTACATGTACTGCGTTAGGCTAACCGAGACTTGTCATAGCACTTGCATGTTGTTGCTCTTTTGTTGGTTTTGATTGCTTCTATTGTCCTCATTTGTAAGTCGCTTTTGGATAGAAGTGTCTGCTAAATGACTAAATGTAAATGTAATGTAAATGTAATGAATGTAAAGCGCTTTGGGTGTACAGAAATACACGAAAAAAAGCTATATAAATGCTTCATTCATTCATTCATTCATTCATTCATTCATGTCTGTGTGATGTGTATCACATTTTTCAGACAAAGCGTCACATAAAAATTCGATCTTTTCATTAACATTTACATTTATTCATTTTGCAGATGCTTTTATCCAAAGCGACTTACAATTGGGGAATACATAAAGCAATTCTTCTTAAAGAGGCAAACAGACACAGGAAGTGCTCGTAATACCAAGTTTCAGGCATTGTTCAAATAAGTACAAGCTAGAAAGGGAAGGAATAAATAAAGAGAGAAAACGAAATATTCCTTCCTAGCAGCAAGTAATAATTTAAACAAGAAATCTACAAACAAAGTATTAACCAAAACATTCACTAAGCGCTTTTCGCATTAAATACCTTGCGATGAATGTAGTTTACAGTTTTTTACAATCATTTTTGCACTAATAACAGAACCTTCGTGTCATTTTTCAAAACTCTAGACACAAAATTCAAAACAGTCATTATTTGTAACACAGGCTGTCCAGTGTTCAAAACTTTGCATATTGCGTTCATATCTTTAAAGAAGCCTTGCATTTGCAGAAGCATTGGTTCAAAATACTAATTTATAATGAAATATCATAGGAACATTACTTTAGATCACCCACACACAAGATACTCATAGTTTCACTGTTTAGTTGTTAGTACAATCATTAAATATAGTTGTTCAAAACACATGATGCAGCTTTCATTATGGTTCTACACATTCATATATCATTGTAATAGACTAGAGAGAAAAGTACAGACACTGGAATCATTAAACAAAATTTGAAAATGATTGATAAAATAATCAACTCGCAACAGGTTTTTCAAAAAAAAAAAAAAAAAACTTTAAATAAGAAAAAAAAAAAGAGGTAAAACTACATTAGGCCTACAGTAAAATGTCACGTGGAGTGTTCCTCACTGCACTTCTATGTTTTTATCAACCCTGTCTTGTGGATTTGGCCACAGGTTCTCATCCACATCATAATGGATATTTTCATTAGCTAAAGATCTTGGGAAAAAAATCTTCTGGTATGGCAAATACAGGCCTGACATTGGTCTCCTGTGATGTTATTGCATGCATCATCTATGAGAAGAGGGACTTGTTTGTGAGGTCTATTGTGAACTTTCCACCTCCATGTGGAGAAAAACTCTTCAGTCGAGTTACAGTAAGGAAAGGAGAGTATGGGGGTAAATACAAGTTTATAAACAGTGGATGATCCTGAAACCATGAATGCTCTCAGTGCTGTCACTAGGAATTCTGGGTCCATTGCACTGATTTTACTATGGGGCCCCTCAAAATCACATTCAGTGGGGGGTGATTGGGCCCCACAGAGAACATCGTTCTGGGTCCCTCTCAACCGCTGGGCTCTCAAACTCTCCTCCATCTCTTGGCCTGCCTCATTCAAAAATATGAATGGTTTTCATCAGCTTCCAGCTCTATCACTCTAAAAAGGCATTTACTGTAGGGAAAACAAATACTGATAACAATAATATAGAATTTTGGGGATTTTGTTTCTCTCCCAACAACAGGATCTTGAAACTGATCATACCTGAACATACTCAGTCCTCAGTTGCTTCACTTTCGTAATGTTCAAAATTTTCCATAAAACTATGCTTCAAGAGTAATGCAACAGTTACATAGCATTTTGAACAGTTGTAGCAATTGATAGTTAGATCATTATAATGAAATGAATAGACACTCAGTTCAGATGTAATCCGTGAGTTGCATTTTGAAATAGAAATACTTTGATGTTAAGTTGTGTTTTTTTGAACCAGTGATTTTAGTTCAATGAACAAAAGATCTTTGGCTCATGTGTATTGCATCCAAGCGTTTGGAAAAAGTGTTAAGTGTTTTGAAAAATGTGCATTTTGATCTTCAGTTGTGAATTATGTGTCTAGAGTTTTGAAAAATGACATGAAGGTTCTGTTATTAGTGCAAAAGTGATTGTAAAAAACTGTAAGTCAATGTGGATTTGAAAATGCATTCCAAGCTAATCACGCCCCCACCCTGTCAATCATTAGCTCAAGGTGGGGCTTGCATTGCGTTGTCTGGGGTATTTTGAGAATTGGATACAATACAGAACATGGAGGAAATTGATTTCTCCAAGAATTTTATTTTTATTTCCATTTTATATTTTATTCCTCTATTATTTCCCGTGGCACCTAATTGTTCTGCCTGCCACTCACTGTTTACACTCCGATTAATGCACATAAACAAATAAACATTGCAAACCTACACTTATTTACCTATTTGCCACCCTACCTTATATTTTATTCCTCTCTTCTAATTCATAATGAAGCATGCAGCACCTAAGCGTTGCACCTGCCCCAAGATCACTCACTGTTTATGTTCCGATTGATTGTCTGAGAAGCAAACGCATCCAATAGTGCCATGCTATAAGAAAGTGCAGAACCAAGCAGCTCTGCGAGCCCAGCCCCGGAGCACCCGTAATGTGGGTTCCTAAAAAGCATGAGCCAATTATGAGACCCAAGCCACCAGGCTGTAGTCTACATCGCAATACCTTCTCCATTTATACAGGGTGATTAGGTAAATTAGGCAGACAAAATCTGTGCCTGAAGGGCAAGGATGTCCAAGTTATAAAACCTGGTGAAGGTAGATGGTGAAGACCGTACAAATATCACCAATAGAAACTCCTCTGAACCAAGCCCAGTAGGAGGCCATTCCTTTGGTGGAGTGGGCCCTCACTCCAATAGGACCAATAATTCGGCCAACTGGAGTGGCTCAAAGGGAGGGCCTCGTAGAGCCCTAAGGACTATGGATAAGTCCCATGTCCACACAGTATGAGGAAGAAACAAATTCAGTCTCCGAGCTCCACTCATGAACTTAATGACAAGATAATTTTTGCCAATTGACTGGTCAGCCATGAGAATGTAATTCGCCGCAATGGCTGCCACATATACTTTGAGCATGGAATGGGTACACCCCCCTTATCCAGTAGCTCTTGCAGAAAGGTTAGCACAGCTGACACATCACAAGAGAACAGGTCCTTGTTCCGTGCTGCACACCAGTCAGAAAAGACTGACCAATTAAGGGTGTAGAGACGTCTTGTAGACAGGGCTCTAGCTTCCAAAATGGTGTTAGTCACCCTTGCGGAGAGTTGCAAAGACTCCCGTTGAGGGGTTAAATATGAAGGCTCCACAGCTCGGGCTGGGGATGCCGGATCATGCCTCTCACTTGAGAGAGAAGGTCCTTCCTCAATGGAATTGGCCAAGGAGCTGCTGATAGCAGCTGGATTAAATCGGGCAACCATGTCTGATTCCTCTAGAGAGGAGCTACCAGGAGGACCAAGCACCTGACTTCCCTGACCCATCTGATGACCTGAGGGAGCAGGGGAATCAGAGAAGGTATACAGGCAAAGGCTGGGCCATTTGTGGGCCAGAGCATCTCACTTCTTCGAGAAATGTTGGGCAGTGAAAATCATCTCCCGCCTCTGCCCTCCCAAAGACAGATCAAATTGTTTGAACCACTTGAGGGTGTAGTCTCCATTCTCCTGGATCTACATTGCCCCGAGACAGCATGTCTGCTCCTTGGTTCAGTCTACCTGGCACGTGAACTGCCCTCAGTGAGAGTAGGTTGCACTGTGCTCATAGGACAAGGCGTCTCGCCATCCTGTAAAGGGAGCATGACCTGACACCACCTTGGTGATTTATAAAGGCTACCACCGTTATGTTGTCTGAATGGACCAGGGTGCAGTGCCCTTTTAAGGCTAGCAGGGAGGTTTTTGGGGCTAGAAAAAATGCTATCATCACCAATCTGCCCTCTTACAGTGCTCCACTACCTGAGTTGGAGGCATCTGTCATGACCACCTTCCTTCTGGGGGTCAGTCTCAGTGTGATGTCTGTCTGAAATAGGCAAGTGGCCTTCCAAGTGACCACAGCTCTGATGCAGCAGTGTGTCACCTTGAGGTGAAGAAGTCCCAGGTGCCAAGCGTGGAACAGTAATGGGCTTTGAGCCAAAATTGGAGGGGCTGCATGTGAAACAGGCCCAACGGAATTGCAGAAGATCGCTGACATGAGGCCGAACATCCTCTGGAAAACTCTGAGGGGACAAGACGTCCACATTTGAATAATGCCACTAGCCGCTGAATTGTCAGTGAGCGTTCTGACATAAACCAGGCTCACATCTGCAGATGAGGGGTGCTGACCCTCACGTGTGTAATGCACTGGCGAATCAAGGCGCTGCATGGGAGAATGAGGCAAGTGCCGATGTGAGTTCACTCAAGCCTGATAAATCAGTCCCGCTGCCTCGCTGTATCTTCCCCCGAGGCTCCTGAGAGGGGAGAAATGGGAGAGCAGACGGGGGACGACCACCTTCTAACTTGCTCTCGCAGTGAGAGCAGTCTTTTCCAGAGTGCAGTCTCAGCGTGGGCGCTGCCCAGGCAAGCAATGAGTACACTGTGCCCGTCTTAGGTGTGTAGGGGTTACCTGCAAGAGCCAGTCTAGTGTTAGAATTCTTTTTTTTTTTATTTTTTTTTTATTTTTTTTTTTAAGAAAACAGGCAGTTAGAAAATGAATAGAGAGTGCAAGTGTTAGAGGGCTTTTTAAAATTAAAAAAAAGAAAACAAATAGATAACATTGAAATAGAATAGAGAGTGCTAGAGTTAGAGGGTCAAAAAAGGATGGAAGATATGTGTTTTAGCCTTTTCTTGAAGATGGCTGCTCGGTATTCAGCTGCTCAGATTGAGTTGGGCAGAGCATTTCACCAGGAGGGAAGAGTTAATGTAAAAGTCTGTGAAAGTGATTTTGTGCCTCTTTGGAATGGCACAATAATGTGCCGTTCACTTGCAGAACGCAAGCTTCTAGAGGGCACATACATCTGAAGTAGTGGATTTAGACAAAGGGGTGCAGTGCCAGTGGTGGTTTTGTAAGCAAACATCAATGCCTTGAATTTTATGCGAGCAGCTATTGGTAGCCAGTGCAAATTGATGAACAGAGGTGTGGCGTGCAATCTTTTCGGCTCATTAAAAACTAATCTTGCAGCCGCATTCTGGATTAATTGTAGAGGTTTGATAGAACTGGCTGGAAGACCTGCCAAGAGAGCATTGCAATAGTCAAGGCTGGACAAAACAAGAACTTGAACAAGGAGTTGTAAAGCATGTTTAGAAAGAAAGGGCCTGATCTTCCTGATGTTGAATAAAGCAAATCTGCAGGACTGGGCAGTTTTAGCAATGTGGTCTGAGAAATTCAGCTGATCATCAATCATAACTCCAAGGTTTCTGGCTGTTTTTGAAGGAGTTATGGTTAATGCGCCTAACTGAATGATGAAATTGTGATGAAGTGATGGGTTTGTTGAAACCAAAAGCAGTTCTGTCTTGGCAAGGTTGAGTTGAAGGTGATGGTTCTTCATCCAGCAAGAAATGTCTTTTAGACATGCTGAGATGTGAGCAGCTATCATCGGATCACCAGGATGAAATGAGAAGTCATCAGCATAGCAGTTATATGAAAAGCCATGTTTCTGAATGACCAAACCTAGTGATGCAATATAGAGAGAGAAGTGGTGCAAGAACTATGCCCTGAAGCACCCCAGTAGCTAGATGTTGCGACTTGGACACCTCACCCCTCCAAGATACGTTGAAGGATCTGTCTAAGAGGTAAGACTCAAACCATTGGAGTGCAGTTCCTGAGATGCCCTTTGCCAACAGGGTTGAAGATCTGGTGGTTAACCATATCAAAAGCAGTGGACAGATGCAGAAAGATAAGTATTGAAGATTTGGAAGCTGCTCTTGCCAGTCTTTGGGCTTCAACAACCGAGAGCAAGGCAATCTCGGTTGTATGTCCAATTCCGAAGCCAGACTGGTTGCTGTCCAGGAGGTTTCTCTATGTGAGTAAGGCAGAGACTTGGTTAAACACAACTCGTTCAAGTGTTTTTGCAATGAAAGGAAAAAGGGAAACCTGCAGTTCTCAAAATAGCTGAGTTAAGAGTGGGTTTCTTAAGTAGTGGGGTTATACAAGCCTGTTATTTAAATAATTTTTATTATTCATCACAGGATATTGAATGAAAATGCAAATGTAAGCATTTTAAGTGTAAGTGTCAATGCATTTAAGAAAAATTAAAAACATTTAAATCACTGTTTTCTGCACTTTTGCTACATCTTTGGCTCAGAATGCATTTTGAAATTCACACTGCATTCTGCTACAGTTATTGCATGGTGTCAATTAGTTAGTGAATCTGTTGGTTAATTTCAAAAGGAAACAATTTACTTATTCTGTGCAGAAAAATGTTCCAGTCCATCATTATATGATTTTATTATTTTAAAGTTTATCAAGAAATAAGCTATGAATTATTATAATTTGTTATATATATTTTTTCAGTTATTTCCGCATTAACTTCATTAGCAATAATTAGCAACATTTTTTTGGCAGTTTGTGGTGAGGCTGCAGTACCATTTGAAAGTTGAAGGTAGATTTACTGTAGTTGAATTTAAAACTGTAGCTTGCCAAGCTACAAGCTATGCATAAACAAGGTAGTTTTCTTTACACTGAAGACCTTTTTCTCAACTCTGTTCTATTCATTATATAAAAATAAAAAAATTGAATACACTTTTCTAAAATACGTACACTTACATTTCTACAGAAGTCACAGTGTTTACTTTTAAAAAGAGCTAAAATGACAAATGACAATGACAACCAAACAGATATGTTCGTTTTTAACTTTTATTTTTAAAAATGAGTAAGCACACAATTCATATGTCCTGTGAATACCAAAATTTGTGTAAACAGCACATATATATTCCATCATATACCTAGAACTTGATTGTTGAATGACATATCAAAAGTCCTCAGAGAAACAGTTTTTTTTTTTTTTTTCATCAAGAAATAGTACACAAAACAGCTAAAGAAATTTAAAAATATACATATATCTGAAAAGTTAACAGGCTATTAAAACACAAACAAGTTTACTTGCACAAAGTGATGATGTCACGATGGAACAGACCAGACCAAAGATAGCATGCATGTGCACAGGGCTTGCAGTGCATCCTGAGTATACTATGAACAAAAAGTGCTCTTAACTGTGATAGTAGCTACATTACAGATCCAGCACGGTTTGATCAAAGTACTTATGGCTGTTGAATTGCAAGGGTCATTAGAACACATTTGCACTGCTTCCTAATGACTTAATGGATATCAATATCTGGGCTACAGTCACTTAAAATAGACATCAAAGAACTACTTATTTGTCGCTTGCACTTTCTTTTAGGGAATGAGCTAGCATCTGATTAGTGGCCTTTTATATTTTGAATGTATCAATCTTTCTACATCTAATCTATTTATTACCGAATCTATACCATTGACCAAATGTCCTCAACATTGTAGTGGTCATAACACACACACACCTTCAGGTCCTTTGTTTGTGTAAGTGTTAAACAACGGTGCATCAGTACATCATTAATGACTCTGACATGCCATTTTTGTAATCTGAATGTGAACGCAGACTTATCACTGAATTTACTGAATCGAATGGATTAATTTTATGGTACTGCTATGGAAAGAACTGTTTAAAATGTGCACTTTTGTGTTCCACAGCATCGCTTTAATGTTGTCCTCACATACAAACCAAAAGCTTCATCTACACTTCTTTCACCATCAGACCGACCTTTAACATCATAACACAAAAATCACACTATTAAGACAGAATCTTTATAAACGTTAACGAGAGGTTTATGATGAGTGTGTCCGGATGACTCTCTGAACCACCAGCCTGAAATAATAATAATAAAAAAAAATGATAAACTGAGTTTGGTCTGTCACCTTCAGTTAAACTCAGTTTAATTGGTGTGAAATGACCAAGAATTTGAGCCGCGTAAGATGCCGTGGCGAATGGGCTTGCTACGTCATGCTCGGCCTGCGAGTCAATGCTAGCTGAAGGACAGCAAATCACAGCGTATCTGACAACACTGAGCCTCATCTACAAACATACAGCCAACGTTTGGAGTGGTCATAAACATCTATCCATTAGAATAGTACTCTACAGTAATCTGCACAGAGCCAAGAGCCAACGTGTAAAAACATTTCACAGCACATTGGCTTACCTTGGCTTCATTCTACAAGTACAGAAATGACTAATGTGACAAAGAGTGAGGCAATACGACAACATTTTTATCTAGATTTAGATACACTCTGATACAAAACTCATTTTTTAATCATGACGTTAAATTGTGATGTGTTACCTGCTTGTGCAAAAAAGCAACTACAAATGTGATAATAGATCTCTCTTTAAAAATAAATGCAAACATATTTGTTTCTTCACTTTTCTGTCTGTTGTGCTGGTGATGTCCGTGTCTTGAGTTTAGAAATGTGTCTCCTTCTCTGTGATGGTGGAGATCTTGCCATCCGCCCTCATTTTGGCATCAGCGTCATTGATAGCGCAGGGACCCCTGGAGCTGAGGCGTCCCCTCATTATCAGGTCAGGGCTGGGTGTGGTCAGCTTTTTGATCCTCTGCAATTACATTCATATGATAATGAGCAGTGCATTTGAGGGAAGTTACAAAGCACACAGAGCTACTGTCCTGTTCTTACAGTACAGTAACTTACATTTATGAGATGCTACAAGAATATTTTACTATATAAGCAAGGGTTCAAGGTTCATACATCTGATGCTTTTTTGAGAAAAAAAAAAAGCTATCACAGCTTGGGACAGTCAGTAGCGAAGGGTTTGAGGGCTTGTGCTGCCTTCCGCCATTTCATTTTGTCATGCCATTTTTCTGCTACTTCAGACTGAACAATCACATGACATTTAAGGCTCAGGTGATTGGCTCAAGACAACATGCAAAGATGCTGGATTTGTGTGCCAGCTGAGCAGCTGCCATTGAAAAGAACTGGAATGCTTATGCAGGTATCATAGACCTACTTGATTATTATTCTGTACTTATTTTTTACACTGAAAAAAAAAGAGTAGTTTCTAGAGAATACATATACAATTGTTTATTTTTGGATAAATCACTTGTTCCTCCTTGTTTTAAGAATAAATATAACAAACACTTTCCAATGGAGTAAGACAAATAAACTTAAGGTGTTTTGCTCTGCAAACAAGTCTTATCTTCTTGCTTGTTTTAAAGATGTTTAGATTGTTGGTGGAAATCAATGCAAAATTAGTGATTGAGATGCAGTGTAGTACACTAACCTCATCACATGCTTTCTGAAGCAGACACAATCAATAAGACATGGCACAATGGGGTCAGGGCAGGGCAGCGCCTGCGTCACGCCCGCACTGTGGCATCTCCACACTCCCGCTGCGCCACAACAACTTTCATCTTTGCCATGTCATGGCACCTCAAGAAATATGATGTTTTTTCTCTCAAGTACATGCTGTAAATATGCACTTTCTAGCTCCTATCTTACATCGTTGGCAGCAGTAAGAGAGGTTCAGTCGAGTGAATCAAGGACAGAGGAGGAGGTAGGAAATGATGACTCATGCCTTCAGTGATGTTTATCGGGTACAAAGAGCAATGCAGAAATCTGAATATATGCTAAAAGACTGAATGCATGTTCATAACTGACAATATAGCTTGACTGGAAGCTAATAATAAAATGGAAAATTAAAGAAACATTATGTAAAATGAAGAAAACATATTCATATTCATATTGTGCTCTACTTCTATCAATCAATCAATCAAGATTTATTTATAAAGCCCTTTACAACACTCAAGGTAAACCTGGTGGCTTCTAGGTGGCTAATTAAATGTAACAGTGTAATTTATAATAAAAGCAATCTTGAGATGCTCTTTAGATCAATCACGATCATCAGCTTTTGTTCATGTCACTCTAGAGTCATTAAAGCAAAAGGTAAACCAAATACTGAGACATTCTCCAATTCATGTTTGTTTTTCAGTTTCACTTTAATTGTTATGCTGATACTATAATTTGCAATGAAAAGACTAGCTTATAAAAAGAATAGCAATATGTGTGCCCTAATCTAAAGTGTTACCTACTTTACATTAGTGGTCTCAGACTTTGACTATGCTGCACAGAATAGACAACCCATATTATATAGCACAAACACAATGTACATGCTCACAAAAAAAAAAACAAAAAAAAAAAAAGGTCTTTACCTCACGGAAAGTTCCTTCCGTCTTCCAGATCTGAAATAACATTCCCAGAGGGATGCAGACCATAGAGGACATGGCCATCATCCAGCCAATGCCATAACCCCAGTCTGGATATGTGTACACATTATTATACTTCAGCGGTTTGTACTTGATCAAGAAGAACAGAAAGATGCCCTGAAAAGACAATCATATGGCCTATAATTAACATTTATCACTCACAGCCTGTAAACATCTTGACTCTCTGTACATCAAATTCAACTCACAGCACAGATGCCTGGTGTGAAGAACTTCCAGCACCATTTGATGAAGAAGATGGGCTTGTATCCAATCATGTCCTCGATGTTCAAATAAAACCTGTCGCTACCTGAGGATAAAGATTACAATTTTCACTTAAAATGTCACATTTTATGTATTTATATACTTCAAAAATAAAACTTGCATTTAAAGGACACTGAAATTCACTGTATTTCTGCAACAAACATTTTTTTTCAAGGATCCATTACATGCACTGTCAGGCTCTTGCCAGCAGATGGCATTATGGTTATAGAAATGTGATGATACTGTGAACAGCCTCACCATTGACACAAATAATTCAGACAGAAAACCATCTACAGGCATGGCACAATGTGTTACAAGACCTAATTCAATCGTGATTTCATGGGCTTATTATCACAGGCTATCGCTACTTCAGGCCATTAAATATAAAGATATGCTCTCATTGTATTTAAATCATTATGGGACATAATGCTTACGTAACATTTGGCAGTTAAAGGGTAAAAACTGCATTAGAGTGAGAGTGCTCAGCTGAGAATGTCAAGACTATAGATTCTTAGTAATAAAGATGTTAAGTGATGAACACTGTGACACACCAAAACAAAGCAATCTCTTACCATAGATCCAGCCAATGCAGATGGACTCAAAGATGGCCACAAACAACAGACACATGCCACTGGCTGCATACGAGTCAAAGAGCTGGAACACGTACATGCCACCCTAACAGAGCAGAGTCACTTCACAGTCAGAGGAATACAGGACAAACACACAAGACAACAGAGTATGTAGCCGTGGCATGAGACATGAACAATATCAGGATGCTCACACACGCTCAATGCATTTTATGGATCTAGGAGAGCACTACTGGCATATGGAGAAAAGCAAAGCTTTAAGAGCATCCTCATCTCCCTCTCATCCTAGTAACAGAGAATGTCTGACATTCACATCGGAGAGGCTTCGTTCCACAGTCGGACGGCTTTATTCATGAAACGCAGAGTGAAAGTGTTCACCTGACTGCACATTACTGGCGGAGAGCTTCCTCCTGTCTCAGCCTGAATACAGGCCTATTTTTACCCTCACTTCAGCCATAAATGCAAAACAGGAAACCACAGTAACGTGCCAGGTGCTGACAGCAATATGCCAAGACACCATCTTTACAGGGAAAAATCCACTACAAATCATGCGTTTTTACACGTTAAAAACTGTTTACCAAGTTAACAATTAACTAAATTAATCCAAGCATGTCCATAAGGACAAACCAACATGATCATGTAAACAGCAAATCTGCTTGTCCTTGACAAATAAGACACCTGGATTTTTCATTGTCATGTATTATGCTTTTTTATGAGATTAATTATTGTCAACACATGCTTACAACAGATCCACCTGGGGTAGACTGGGATGAAAAACTGTTGTGCTAAACATCAGCACTGAGAAACATAAATCAAGGGTTATATTAATGCCACTGGAAGGAACACATTTGTAAACAACATGACTTTACCTCTGTCAACATTATTAGACCAACGAAGAACGAAGCCACAGACATTCCCAGGATGAGAAGCTCTCGCCGATAACCCACACGGAAGGTTCTGGGATACATGTCCACGATAGCAGTCACAAGACTCTCCACACACACAAACTACAAAGAGAGGAATATAACACAGGGTTATCATCATTACCTACAACTAAAACCATAAAAATGATTTGAAATAGAAAAACAATAACTGAAAAAAATGTATGCATGTACTGTATATATATATATATATATATATATATATATATATATATATATATATATATAATTCAGTCATGAAACTGTAGATGGCGCAGACTGATGGGTATTAACATAACTGATTATATTCACAGTGTTAAACGACTTGGCACAAGCTGATTGGTTCATGTTGCATACGCAGACAATGAGCTTGCTACTTTACATTTAAATCACTGTTACTCATTGCGCAGCTCGCCAAGCTTTAATTTGTGGCTTGCATGGTTGTAAATAATATGATTATGATCAATACAGATATTTCATAAAAACATTAAAAACAAGCAGGGCTATAGCATAATCCATTAAAAAACTCAACTGTGTCTACACCAGATGCGAGCGTCACAATGCGACGCAACATTAGACAAAAGAACATATTATAATGATAATGAGTGATGTTGTCTGGATGTCATCAGTAAACTGATGCTGATCGTTCTATTTATGACGAACTGACACAAACGGTCACACATCCAGTGTAGACAGACTTTTGATGTTCCAGCACGGCGCGACACAACAACTGCCGCTTCCAATGTAGACACGGTGTCAGTGTCTGCTGTTTTACAAATAATTTATATTTAAAAAAAAAAAAAATACCAAAAAGAGCGGAATTACAAGATGGAAGTATATACTAGAAAAGATGTTTAAACTTGCTCTGCCCTTATGTCCATGACACTGACTGACTCACTGCAGAGTTGCCAGTTTTGGCAATCTTTCCAGCTCTTAATGCCGAATGTGCTCTTGGATGGTTATACATGATGGGCTAATGTAGAAGAAAATAACTTTAAATAAAAAATAACCCCCTTTGTATTGCATTGCATATTGTGTGTTCAGGAATAACAGATTGATAAGCAGACATGCTGTTTATGACTGGATGTAACTTTTGATACTTTGCGGTAAAAGTGGCTCTCCTATTGACTTTGTCCTATAAGTCTGGCTCTCGTGAAAAAAATAGTGAAGACCACTGATTTAAATGGATGGTTAGCATTCACTTGAGCATTTGCAGTGCGCTTTCAGAGTTCCTCTGAAACTCTTTTGAAAACTTTTTTCTCTCTCTAGAGGTTGACCCAACTTAGGCTATAGCCTAAGTAATTTTAGTGTAATCTCTTAACAACACACATCAACAACGCAAACTCGTCTTTTTTTAGGCAAGTACCAGATAATGGGTGTCATGTCATGAAATGTTTTTATATGATGGAAACTGTATTTGACATGATCAAAATTCAATAAAAACATTGTAAGTCAGGACTATTAATTGTAATAATTTAATTTTCATGGTTATTCAAGCAACTAATATATTAGGGTAAACGTACCTATTAAGCTCACGTACCCATTAAGCACACTTCCATTTTTGAGATCAGATTATAAAAAGAAAAAATAATTTATTATCCTACTTGATGTCTTAACGAGTTGATATGTTTGTTACTATATACCTCCTATAATTTCAAGTCAGTCGCACTGAGATATGAGTCTCCATGTCTGCATCCGAAATCTGAAAAATGCTGCCTTCGGAGGCAGCATTCCGAGGCAGGAAGGCATCAAGGCACGTCTGAATACAAAGTTAGCTTCACTTCCGGTCTCCTGAGATGCCTTCATCTGATCGATTTTTGAAGGCAGCATAGATGTATCCTTCGCTGCCTTTGATATCCCACAATCCTGTGCGTTCCATTCTGTGACGGTTGAGCTAAAAAATAAAGATGGCGGCTGGAATTTGCGTTTGGTGGTTAGTTTGTGTGTAAATGTATATTTCTGATGAACTTTTTGCTCTTTTGATGTTATTTCTAGCGAGAAATCAGTATTATAGTAATTAAATATTCGTTTAGTTGTCACCAAAACTCGTTCTATTTTGTTGTACATCATTAAACTGTTACGCTGCCTCAGAAGCCTGTCCGAAATCAGTTCTGTGAGGTGCCTTCGTGCAAAAATGCTGCCTGCAGTCATTGCCTCATGAGGCAGCGAGGCAGCAAGACAGCTGCCTAAGTTTTCGGATGCAGCCCATATGTTCACACTGTCTGGTGGCCATTTTGAAAGCTGTCTAAAAACTTTCACCAAAAGAGAAACCCCTTAAATGTGCATTTTTTTTAGATGTTTAAACCTTTATTTTGGGTAAGTTTCACTACTTATTGTAAGATTAAGAGATTAATGCTCAGACTTTTGCATATTATAACCTGGAATTTGGATGTGGGAAATAATTACATTGGATCCAAAAGACAGTTTTAGCAACACAGCGCAGATGCAACAGAACACAGTTAGCTGACTAGCTGTATAAGATTGTGTGCTACGCTAATATATTACTTCACAGGCATTACTGGCTTGTACTTTTAAATCCATAATATTATAAATTGACAGTTTATTGCTGGTCTGTGGTTTTACATTGCTGTAATTTTTAAAGATGTCATGTTATTGTAAGGTGAGCTTAAAGGGTGCACTACTATGAATATCACACAGCTTCAGTGTGACATCAATAAGAAAAAGTATAATTTCATAGATATTGTTAATAATAGTTGTTCATATTAAAATATGTATGAACTTAATACATGACCTAGACTATTTATTTAGCAAAATCCTGTAATTTTAATAAATATGACATGAAATTAGGGGTGTCCCCGACTAAGGATTTTTATAGTCGAATCAGAATTTTCGAATCATGCCGATAGTCGACTGATAGTCGAATCATATGTTTGGGGGCGGGGTCAAAATACATTACCAAGAGTCAAGTCAGACATTCAACAGTCATAAATACACAGAGAAAATGTGTAACGGACCCCTCGCAGGTACAAACGGGGTAAATAATATTTTATGTTTTGATTAAAAGATAGTTAACATTAAACGTCAGCGAAACCCTTAAGAATTCACAACATTTTTTACAATAGTGCTCTCATTATAACGTTCTGCATTTCTGTTTTGAGCTGCGCGTGCTGAAGATGACCAGTAGAATGAAGCATATGATAGCAGGTTTTTAATCAATGGGATTTAACTCATTTATCTCACACAGAATACGCTTCGTTATTTATACAACATAACGTTAATATTAGACTTATAGGCTATCTGCACAAAATGCTCCAAATGCACATGAACGTGTCTGCACGGCTCTGAATGAATTCCTTGTGTGGACACGTTCTTCATGCAACAACGTGCAGAAACACTTAAACTCTAAAAATTCACAGCGTTTTATTATAATAGTGTTCTCATTATAATGCTATGTATATGACAGTCCCAGTCATAGTTATTAATATTCTGCATTGTTGTCCTGCTCGCGCACTGCTCGTACTACAATGAAACGCTTTAACTCAACCAAATGCATCTTATACAAGATAAATGATATATACAAGATATAAATAAACCAACTGAAACGTTTTGAAATCACTTGTTGTACCCTACCTGATCGAAAAAAACGAAGTCTTCCACTCTGCCTGTGTCAGTTTGAGTTTTGTTAAAGATTTAAATCCCTGCCGCCAATATGCTCCTCTGTCGGTGACGGAGTAGAAAGTGAAACTTAAATCTATAGGGGAAGTTGGATTCATTCACACACGTTAAAATATTTATTTAAAGCTTCTTTCTTTTAAGATTCTTATTTACACCATTATCATAATAGGCTGTATATTAACTTATTGGGAGAAAACCGGTAGTTCTATGTGAAATCAGAGCATCCCCATGTAGCCAAAATGGCATGATCATAACACGAATATTCGACTGTGAGATTGGGAGTCGAATCAGACTCCTCGAATCGAAGCATCGAATTGTCGACTATTCGGGGACACCCCTATATGAAATTTATTAAAAATTGTTGCTGCTCCAATTAAGCTCAGTGTGCTCTCTTTAAGCTCTTCCGCATTGAATGTCAGAATCAGAATCAGAATGAGCTTTTATTGCCAGGTATGTTTACACATACGAGGAATTTGTTTTCATGACAGAAGCTACCGCAGCGCAACAGAATGATAGTGACAGAACAAAAAACACAGATAATAAAAAGGAGAATTAAAAAGCACAAGTAAATAAGGAATAACAATATACAAACTGACAATTGTATGTACAGGTATATAACAATAGACAGTTTTGTATGTACAGGTATATTATGTGCAAATTGAAATGTAGACTAAGTATGTGTGTTAGATAAATAATGTGTGTTATTATTGTCAAGTGTTCATGAGATGGATTGCCTGAGGGAAGAAACTGTTCCTGTGTCTGGTCGTTCTGGTGCTCAGACCTCTGTAGCGTCGACCAGACGGCAACAGTTCAAAGAGGGAGTGTGCTGGATGTGAGGGGTCCAGAGTGATTTTGCCAGCCCTTTTGCTCACTCTGGATAAGTACAGTTCTTGGAGAGTAGGGAGGGTTGTACCAATGATTCGCTCAGCAGTCCGGACTACCCTCTGTAGTCTTCTGAGGTCAAATTTGGTAGCTGAGCTGAACCAGACAGTTATTGAAGTGCAGAGGATGGATTCAATGATGGCGGAGTAGAACTGTTTCAGCAGCTCCTGTGGCAGGTTGAACTTCCTCAGCTGGCGAAGGAAGTACAGCCTCTGCTGGGCCTTTTTCACAATGGAGTCTATGTGAATGTCCCACTTCAGGTCCTGGGAGATGGTGGTGCCCAGGAATCTGAATGACTCCACTGCAGTCACAGTGCTGTTCATGATAGTGAATGGGGGGAGTGCAGGGGGGTTTCTCCTGAAGTCCACGATCATCTCCACTGTTTTGAGCGTGTTCAGCTCCAGGTTGTTAAAACTGCACCAGACAGCCAGCTCCTTAACCTCCTGGCTGTAAGCAGACTCCTCACCATCCTGAATGAGGCCGATGAGTGTGGTGTCGTCTGCAAACTTCAGGAGGATGACAGAGAGGTTTTTAGATGTGCAGTCGTTGGTGTACAGGGAGAAGAGCAGTGGAGAGAGGACGCAACCCTGGGGGGCGCCAGTGCCGATGGTGCGGGTGCTGGATGAAAATTTGCCTAGCCTCACTAGCTGCTGCCTGTCTGTCAGGAAGCTGTTGATCCACTGACAGACGGAGGTGGGGACGGAGAGCTGAGTTAGTTTGGGCAGGAGGCGGTTTGGAATGATAGTGTTAAAGGCTGAGCTGAAGTCCACAAACAGGATCCTCACATAAGCCCCTGGTCTGTCTAGATGTTGCAGAACATAATGCAGTCCCATGTTGACTGCATCGTCCACAGACCTGTTTGCTCTGTAGGCAAACTGAAGAGGATCCAGCGAGGGTCCAGTGATGTCCTTCAGGTGGGCCAGCACCAGTTTTTCAAATGACTTCATGACCACAGACGTTAGAGGCACAGGTCTGTAGTCATTTAGTCCTGTAATTTTGGATTTCTTTGGGATGGGGATGAAGGTGGAGCGTTTGAAGCATGAAGGGACTTCGCACAGCTCCAGTGATCTGTTGAAGATCTGTGTGAAGATGGGGGCCAGCTGGTCAGCACAGGATTTCAGACAGGCTGGTGTCACACAATCTGGACCTGGTGCTTTTTTTCCTTTTCTGCTTCCGGAAGACCTGGCGCACTGTGTCTTCACTGATCTGAATTGCAGGTGTGGGGGAGAGGGGGGTTGCTGGAGGTGTTAATGGTTGTGTGGAGAGGTGTTCGGGGCGGGTGTGGGGTGTTTTTTCAAACCTGCAGTAGAACTCATTCAGATTGTCTGCCTGTTGTTGATTCTCCACAGTGCTGGGGGATGGTGTCTTGTAGTTGGTTATCTCTTTCAGACCTTTCCACACTGATGCTGAGTTGCTGGAAGAGAACTGGGTCCTTATTTTTTCAGAATAATTCCTCTTTGCCACTCTGATCTCCTTTTCCTGTTTGGCCTGTTTATATAAGACTTTATCCCCCTTCCTGTAAGCATCTTCTTTGGCCTGACGGAGCTGTCTGAGTTTTGCAGTGAACCATGGTTTGTCATTGTTGTAGGTTAAATGAGTCCTGGTAGGGATGCACAAATCCTCACAGAAACTGATATATGAAGTGACAGTCTCTGTGAGCTCATCCAGATCGTTTGCAGCAGCCTCAAAAACACTCCAATCAGTAAGGTCGAGACAGGCTTGTAAAACCCACTCTGTCTCATTGGTCCATCTATTTACAGTCTTTACCACAGGTTTAACAGATTTCAGTTTCTGCCTGTAGGTTGGTATAAGATGAACCAGGCAGTGATCAGAGAGTCCTAAAGCTGCTCGTGGAACAGAGTGATATGCATCCTTTATTGTTGTGTAACAGTGATCCAGTATATTACGGTCTCTGGTGGGACATGTAACATGCTGTCTGTATTTTGGCAGTTCTGTGTCTATGTCTATGTAAATATTTCATAAACAGACTTTAAATATTAACTGATGGTTGTCACTTTAAGTTAAGTTAATCGATTTTCTATGGATTCTGTCAACTCAAATCTGCAGACTGGCTCTGATCTTTGGTAACTAGCATAAACTTCCCCAAACTGTAAATCTGTGGAAAATCGGGGCAAAAATTGTGAAGTGTTCTCCAGCAATAAGAGACTATAGATAAGTTGACATCCATTTAAAAAGAAGTTTAATAATGAGGCTAGTTTCTGTGTTCATCCTCATGAATTAAATGTTTTATTGGTTTGTTTGTTTTATTTGATTTTTGAATGTGTTACTTATCTGAACGTGGACTAGATGTTGCAATGTGCTTAGATGACACTTCACTATGAATATATAACTGATCAAATTGAAAGCCTTGTTGCTTGACTTTAGTGTTCTGTTTTTTTTTGTGATTGATTTTGTACCTTCAAAAAATATATATATTTGTACAATTATTCTTTAAAAATTTTCCTTAAAATAAACAAGATTTTTTTAATAAAACATGATGTAAGCTTAATGGGAACAGGGGTGTGCTTAAAGGGTACAAAAATGTACCCATTAAGCACAGCCAGACTTTTTGAATTTAACAATGTATATCTTAACTGAAATGCTCGTCATTTAAAATAAAATTAAATATTTTTGTGTGCGAGATTAATATTGTATTTTAACATAACTTTTTTGTACTGAAACCAATAACTTGTGCACTAAAAATGTCTCAATGTAGATTTTGGTGAGCTTAATAGGTACGTTTACCCTATATAGAGAAAGCAAGCAAAGAACACTGTATCAGCTGAGCTTTTTGAAACTCTGAATCAGTTAAACCAGTGCGTCGCAAAATGATTCACTGTTTCGAAGCGCTCCAATCAGATTGTGTATCGCGAATCATTTGATTCAGATCGGGACTTCGGAGCGGGTTCGTGGGATGTTTTTAACATGAATTAAAAATAATTCAGCAATGGAGTGTCTTTAAAAACCCTCTTTTGTGCAGAACTACTTCCTTCTGCCACGGATTCAAATCTCAGTTTGACAATTTAAAAGCTGAGCCCAAGCCTCTGTTACTAATTCCAAAACGTCACTTTAGAAACAGTACCGAAGGAACGTTGAGTTGCTTCATTGAAAGCTTATTGTATTACTGTAGTAAAAGCTCACTGTATTATGTATAGTAGAGTATTATGAGAGAGAGATGGACTGAGCGAGTGTGATTACCTGCATCTGATACAGCATTCATTCTTCAGCTCAATCTCATATTCACAATAAATCATTAGTTTGAATGTCCGCTGAGGAAAATGATAGGCTCTTTATCGTACTATCCTTTCATCTGTTAACAGTGATTTCCGATGACAGCGAAGCTCAGTCCATTTGTTGGCTGCGTCTTACAAAGTGTTGTTGAAAGTAAAAATAACTTGTTTACAACCCTGTTTCAGTCTCATCATAAAATTTGCTAGGCAATTCAGTCAAAAGTAACAAAGGCAGTGCTCTGATATACAGCACTGAAGTTACATAAAATATGATGAGATTTTTGCCCTCAGCAAAAACTATTTGCTCTGGAACAAATAATAGATTAATGAGACCAAAGACTGCCCACGAGATTTAACCAAAACAAATTATATCTCATGTTTAACAACTACAGAGACATTAGAGCCAGTGGAAAATTCCAGAAGAACTGGAATACTTAAGTCTAAACAACTGCATTCTCGCCTAAAAGCCTCCTAAAACTACATTCTGTGACACAAAAACATTATTACATATAAATTATAGTGGATTTGGGCATCTGCCATGATACTCGCTGTGAGAAATACCGCAAGCCGAGTGATACAAACGGTAAAATAGTTGGAGTTTTGTTATCACTAAATAAAATTTTGTTATCGCACTGCTGGAAAAGACTCGAGGACCAGAGAGAACTGCTGTATATGTGTTGTAATACATGATGTAGTAAAATGACAAAAAACACATTATATTACTAAAATGTAATTAAAATTCAAATGAAAGCAGAAAATAAAAATAATATTGTATTCAAAATATTAACCACACCAATAATGGTATATCAGTGATACTAAAATAATACAAGTGTCTCGAGTGCCAGAGAATCTTTTTTTCTCACATCACTTTTCATGTTTTCTTATTTTATGTTTTAATTTAAATTTATTTTTGCTATCTTTCTTTACAATAACTGGCACTCGTTTGAAATGTAATATCAAAACAAAATATAGTTAAAGGAAAACGCCACCGTTTTTCCATATTCCAATATGTTTTTCCCTCAACTTAGACGAGTTGATACGTACCTCTTCCGTCTCAGTGTGTGCACTTAATCGCTCTAGCGCGCGGCGCCACTATGCTAGCGTTTAGCTTAGCACCATTCATTCCTTAGGATCCAAACAGAGATGAATTTAGAAGCCACCAAACACTTCTGTGTTTTCCCTATTTAAAAGACGTTTACATGAGTAGTTACACGAGTAAGTATGGTGACACAAAATAAACAGTGGCGATTTTCTAAGCGGATAAAAAATGATAACAATAATGTATGGCGGAAGAGCACTTCGCAGCACGTCGACCTCAGCGCAGTGTAACCATCTTTAAATAGGGAAAACATGGAAGTGTTTGGTAGCTTCTAAATTCATCTCTGTTTGGATCCTAAGGAATGAATGGTGCTAAGCTAAACGCAAGCATAGTGGTGCCGCGCGCTAGAGCGATTAAGTGCACACACTGAGACAGGAGAGGTACGTATCAACTCGTCTAAGTTGAGGGAAAAACATATTGGAATATGGAAAAACGGTGGCGTTTTCCTTTAATATCAAAAGACTTGTTTGATATACAATAAAGTGATATTTATTAAGTGGGGCAACAGTGTACAAATTTTTGAGGCCTCTATAAACAACCACCACAGCAGTTCTACTGCAACATTATAGAAAAACAGTAATTCATGTTTGAAATAAGATATGAAATGCTGTAAATATTAAAGGAAAATATAACCCCAAAATGTGTGTTTGTATTTAACAGAAAAGTTACAGTGTACATGTGTGACTCAACATGCTGAGAAGATAATGGCGTATTCTTGGTTGAATTATTAATTTGAAGAAATTGTTTACAAAATGTGTGCATTTGTCACCTGACTGTCAAGCCCGAGGAAGATGAGCATCATGAAGAACAGGCAGGCCCACAATGGAGACCACGGCATCATGGTCACAGCTTTAGGATACGCTATGAATGCTAGACCAGGACCTGAAATGCATTTCACAATACAATATCTAACACTTTCTGTTTTGTTTTTTTTTTTTTTTTTTTTTTTTAGAAAGACAGAAGACAAAGTTAGTCCCATCGAGGAGTAAAAACACACCATAAACTGAACATGAATTGCATAGTCATTGACAGGGACAAGTCCCCACAATAATTAGAAATAGCCCCCCCCCATATTTGAAATTCTTGCACTGATCTGCTATACTACATTAGGCAGTGCTCTGCTTGTTGTGATGATGGAATAAAAGTTTAAAAGTTTTAAAAGTGACATTTTTAGCCTGGTTTTCCTCAGGGGTCTAACAGCGCTCATCAATGTCAAAATGGCCAATCAAATAATAGTAGGTGGGGCTTACTGTTCACAGAAGCAGAGCGCAAATTCCAGCACAAAGCACTGAACAAGAGTAAAGTAAGAGGGAACTAGTGCAACATTTCATATTCGACTACTGTTTTGCTATAGAATGACCGACACTATTCAGAGATGCAAACTAACTGTGATTCAAAAGTGATTCAACTAACTGAGTGTGACAGGACAAAAAATGTTTTGCATTTTTGACTTGGGTTAAGGCATACATATAATATATATATATGTATGTATTAGTGCTGCCAAACGATTAATCGCGATTAATCGCATCCAAAATACAAGTTTTTGTTTACATAATATATGTATGTGTACTGTGTATATTTATTAAGTATATTTAAATACACACATACAGTATATATTTTGAAAATATTTATATATTTATTATATATACACATTTATATATTTATATTCTTATAATTTTATATTATATACATATATTTAATATATAAACATAACATTTTTCTTAAATATATACATGCATGTGTTTGTCTTTATATATACATAATTAATGTATACACACATATATTATTTAAACAAAAACTTTTATTTTGGATGCGATTAATGACGATTTATCGTTTGACAGCACTAGTATGTATGTATGTTTATTGGTCCCCCGCAATGTTCAAGACATGTTTATGGCCTTGTGTTCTGGGGTGCGTTTTCCAAAAGCATCATTAACTAACTATGGCTGCAAGTTCCACTGAACTCTATTTGTAACAACGGAACATGCAACCATAGTTGCTTTTTGGAAACGCACCCCTGGTTGGATACTAAGAGAGCATGCACTAGATTGGCAAATGCAGTCTCAGTGACGGTCCTGGTGAAATAGTCTAACCACGCCATGTGGCTTGGCTCTGGTTTTGCTGTAGAGAGACACCTGTCCAAAAGCAGCAAGCCAAGAGCATAGATCACTGTGCCGTAACACTAGAGTAATGTACTAGAATATCAGCTTAGAACTACTGTACATCAGATAACATTGGCTGCAGAAAAATGACAAGAGTGGAGCTTTAGAAAATGCTCTTTAAGTAATGTATATGAATCACTTTTTGAAAGCGTAGTGACTGAACACTTGTTTTCCTATATTGTTTATCTATATTGTACAGGAACAGGTTTGAGAACCAATGCTCTAAGCAACTGAATTCTCAGACATCTTTATCCTAATAATAAAGTCAGATAATTTCTAGAGCCCTTCAAAATGTATTTCAGTCACTTTTACAGTCATCCTTGCTTTACTGTAGTAAATAAGTAATGCTGAATTGTTGAATAAGTCATACAATAAAACGCTTTTCTGAGAAGTGCTTTAAATTGCATGAGTCCAAACTCACCACACTCAGACATCTCACCATAGGCTACTGTATCTCAAATAAAAAAACTCTCATTCTCACACACACATATTACTTTTCTATAGAAATAAGCTAAAGTAATTAGAATTACTATAGATTGACCCAATTTGCAAATTTACAAACTGTTCCCAAAGAAAGGTTTCAACAGATTTAGCTCACAAATTCACACTCACCTGACTCTGCCACTGCCTCTATTGGCACATTCTGTTCATATGCCATGAAGCCCAAGACAGAGAAGATGGCAAATCCTGCCACAAAACTCGTGCCACTGTTCAGACAGCACAGCATGATGCAGTCCCTGCAAAGACAATGCACATCACTTCACATCCACTGCACCAATACATACTGTATGTGTTCACCCCTCTTTTGACTTTCAGCACTGAATCAGTTTTTTTTTTGCCATTGATCAACAGAAAAACACTTGCTCATGTCAAAGTGATCTAAATAATAATAAAAGTAAAAGAAAAAAAAATCTAAATATTTGATTCCATAAGTAGTCATCCTAGTTTATATATATATATATATATATATATATATATATATATATATATATATATATATATAATTTTTTTTTTTTTTTGTAATATACTATATAATCTGTATATTACATATATTTTTGAATTAATTGTAACATAAGCACATCTCTGGAAAATAGCATGTCCACCATCTGGTAAGTCAGTATTCTCTCAGAACTTGCACCATGAAAAAAACAGAACACAAAAAAAGACAGGGCAGAGGATGGAGGCGAAGATTTCCAAGAAAAAAATCTGAATCATTGAAAAACACTGGTAAGGGTAACCACCAGAAAAGCAATGAAGGAGTTGGTAGCAGAGACTGGAGAGACAGTTGCCAGCTTTATGAGAAAGTGGCAAAGTGAAGCCAACATTAAATATGTCATATCTCAGCAACAACATGCCAGAGGACATGTGGGAAGATTTCTATGGTCTGATGAGAGCAAAATCAATGGAGACCTGATCTCAGTCCAATTTATGGGTGGACAAGTAAACGTATGTCCACTCACAATCTCCATATGACCTGACTGGGTTTGAGCAGTTTTGCAGAGAGTGGAGAATCACTGCAATGATGAGAGCAAAGCTGAGAGATGCTGAGAAAGGTGCAAACCATGCTGCCAGTGGTGCTTCTGCTAAATACACACTTGAAAAGGAAGAATGCTTCTAGTAGTAGCTGTATAAATGTATTTCACTTTGACATGAAAGAACATTTTCTGTTGACTAAAACAGTTATATGTTGTTCAAAATAAACACAGTAAAAGTTCCAGGAGGTTGTATAGGCACTGTAAACTTATCACTTGACTGGACTCTCACCTGTAGCAGTTGTTGTTGTAGCTGTTGTAGCTGCCGAGAGCCGTAAGACAGCCCAGACATATAGCATATGAGAAGAAGATCTGAGTGCCTGCATCCACCCACACCTGCAACAATCACTAATTAATAACCCAACCATAACTGCTGTCATTCATTATACTGGCGCTGCCATGCGATTGTAAGACACGTGTTCTAGTTCTCATTTATTCTGAGTGAGGAGATGTGGTCAAATATTAATTGACTGTTAATTAATCATCAATTCTCAGTTCTTTCTGACACTTACCACCCATAATTTTACTTTTTGTATTTTTCATTTGAACTATTTCAGCTATAGCAGATAAGTAATTACATGTCATTCTAAAGTTGCATAATCTTCTTTCTTTATTGAAAGAGAAAATAAAAAAAAAATACTCTTGAAAAGAAAAAAAAAATCTTGCTTGCATTTGTCCATATAATGGCAGTGAATCACTACAGAATCACGAGCCATTACATTAATATCACACGGTAGGACAATCAAGACATGTTAAAAACAGGTGCGCGCGAGTTTTACATTATCAACCCATACATGTTCAGTGATTACGAGCTGCATTGCACGCGGGGCTAAAATGTTGGCCATCACGAAAAGTCTCTCTTAGGGCAGTCGTGGCCTAATGGATAGAGAGTCGGACTTGTAACCTGAAGGTCGTGGGTTCGAGTCTCAGGTCCGGCAGGGATTGTAGGTGGGGGGAGTGAATAACCAGCACTCTCTCCACCCTCAATACCACGACTGAGGTGAGACCCTTGAGCAAGGCACCGAACCCCCAACTGCTCCCCGGACGCCGCAGCATTGGCTGCCCACTGCTCCAGGTGTATGTTCACTACTGTGTGTGTGCACTTGGATGAGCACAAATTCCGAGTATGGGTCACCATACTTGGCCACACACCCCTTTCCTTTCCTTTCCTTTCCTCCTTCCCAGATGTAAGCAGTGTAAGCAGCACACATAAAAGCAGTTGTTTATCATAGCAAAGGCTACATACAGGAATTCCAGTGTTGGCCTGGAGATTAGAAGAAATCTAGCATTAATTCTGATCATGGCTTGTCTTGAAAAATGAAGACAATTTGACATTTGTTGTTGGAGAATTCACACTGCAGGACTTTGTGCCAAATCTTCTGACACTGCCAGAATGTCGTCGGAGGTCAACTTTGATTGCAGCGGTCATTCATCGGCTGTTGGTGAACATGTAAAACTAATGATCGAAGACAACAGATTTTAGCCTAGGATCAGAGGAATCTTTTAGGATTTGCGAATTTTGTCTCAGACAACCAAATCGTGGCCAGAATCGTACAGTGTGTGCATGGCTTAACGTGTTGTTGATCCTTCACGTGTCAAGTCCAGTCTCCTTTATTTATATAGCGCTTTTAACAATACAGATTGTGTCAAAGCACTTAACAGTATCAAATTGGAGGATAGAGTGTCAGTAATGTATAATAATAAGATTAAACACTCAATTTTCAGTTAAAGGCATTTCATTATTGAATTCAGAGATGTCATTGTCTAGCTCAGTTTAGTTTAAATAGTATCTGTGCAATCAAATCGACGATAATCACTAGAAATTAAGTGTCTCCAACTGAGCAAGCCAGAGGCGACAGCAGCATGGAACGTCTCGGTTACGTATGTAACCCTCGTTCCCTGAAGGAGGGAACGGAGACGTCACGTAGGTAATGACCGACTATGGGATCTCATAGTCGGTCATTACCGACGTGACGTCGAGAGTGACCGACTGAGAGGGAACCAAAACTCCCTCTGTGACAGAATGGAGAAAAAAAAAAAACCTTGGGAGAAACCAGGCTCAGTCGAGGGGCCAGTTCTCCTCTGGCCAGGATATATCATGCTGCAAAAACAGCACCAACCTGCCAAGGCATGGACTCTGCAAGACCCCTGAAGGTGTCCTGTGGTATCTGGCACCAAGACATCAGCAGCAGATTCTTCAAGTCCTGTAGGTTGTGAGGTGGAGCTGCTGTGGATCAAACTGGTCCAGCACGTCCCATACATGACCAATCAGATTGAGATCTAGGGAATTTGAAGCCCAAGATATCCTGCTGAAAGAGGCGACTTCCACCAGGGAACACCGCTGGATGCATGTGGTCTGGAACAATGTTAAGGTAGGTAACACATGACAAATGTATGTCCAGATGAATGACCGAGCATTGCCCAGAGCATCAGACTCCCTCCATCAGCTTGTCATCGTCCCAAAGTGCATCCAGGTGAACTCATCAGGCGACCTTCTTACTGCTTTCGACAGTGGACAGAAGTCATCACAGGCACTCTGATTTGTCTGTAGCTACGCATCCCCATATGCAGCAGTGTGCGATGATGCACTTTTCTATCATGGCCAACAATAACATTTCGTGTGACTTGTGCCACAATAGTGGTTTTGACCACTGTTGGTAAATTTGCAACACTGATGACACAAGTGACATAATTTGGCCCTTTTCAAAATCACTCAGAACTTTATTCCTGCCTATTTTCTCCTGCATCCAGCGCATTGACTATGAGAACTGAGAACCTTCTAAATTATCCAGATCTTAATATGTTAAGAGATGATCAATGATAGCTACTCCATATGTGACTGGTCTCGGTGTTTCAGCTCATCAGTGTATTCAGGTGTAAATGAAATGTAATATAAATCAAGGAGTCAATTGTTTTGGGTGAACTCTTCCTTTAAAACACAAATAAGCATTGTAATGTTATCTCTGGAACAACATAAAACCAAAGTTAGATATAGAACATTTAATTTTGGTTTACATGGGCAACAGGAAGCTTCACGCTCCCGTCTACATCAATGCACACAGCAGTCACTAGATATGTTTCCATCACCCTGTTCTAATGCATCAGAAGCGAGTGATGGAAATGCCAAAAAAAAAATAAAAAGAAAGAAAGAAATTCCTTAATTCGCAAAAAAAGTTTTTTTACGCTCGCTTGAGGTGGTTTTTTTCTTGTGCAAAAAAAAGGTTCATCCAAATAATGGGAGATGGAAACGCATTTGCCAAATAAATTCCTCCATACAGATCATAAAAGTCATGTGACTTTGCACAATGGGATGGCATTACCTGACTAACCAGTGAGCCAGTCTTGTTGCACAGCATCTGAAATGTTGTTAAGGTCATTCTGAATTGCCTGAGCAAAGTCTGTCATCAAAGTATTTCTGTATAACTGCCTTCCAGAACTGTTGCACAACTGCATTCCTGAACAGCAGGCATCCACTGGCATCCACTGAGGCACAAGTCATTTATTATATATGAAAATTATTATATTCAGTGGCTCCTCCCACTTTTTTGTGATATTTAGTGTCAGTTTATCAGGAAGTGACGATTTTGTTCTCTTTGACTCGTCGAATGGAAACAATGCTTATTCGCAAATGTTTTATGCAACATTCTAATTTTGCACACAAGTTAAATTTGCAACTTTGAATGGAAACCTGGCTACTAACTTTTGAGAGCAACAACTTTCTAGAAAAACTGATTCTGATGAAAGATTCTCTCACCAGCAACTGGCTAAAATGATCTCGAAGAGCTTGAACGCTCTGAATAGAGCCATTCTGCCCCATAGAGGCTATGTGTAAAAATGTGACCATAGGGGATCCATGTGAGTCGGTGGAAGAGAAGCAAGCACCACTTTAAAATGCTCTCACATAACCATTGAGCCACTAATCTCCTTTACTGGGAAAACAATTGACAACTCACAGTATTTGCTTCCTCCAGCGGGTAACCAGGGTAACCCCTCTGACCTCACAAACACAGAGCAACTTCCCTCCAAGAACACCCATTCTATGGGGATGGTCGTTTACGTCTTTTCTGTTTAACATTCGGCCGGTGCGAATGCTCTGGTTTGGCTTTACTCGGACACGGCGCTACATTCTTTAAAAGCTGCTTATTGATGTTGTGGCTAATTTGGAGGTTTGTTTTGTCTTGTTTTAGCCAGGAAGTGCATCCTAAAGAAACATTTTGATTGCAGACTCATCTCTGGTCATCAGTTAAAAAGTGTTTATGATTTCCAAATCATCCAAAAAAAAACATGTCGTTCAATGCAATTCTAACACTACACTGTTGACAGTGATGGAAAATTCAGTGCGAAATGCAATTCATAAAATGCAGTTAACCACTTAATCATAGTTATTAGTTAATGACTTTAAAAAAGGATAAAATGATTTCCTTTTTTCTTTTTTTTTTCTTTTTTTGATGTCAAAAGCTGTACGTCCAACACTATGGCATTTTGGAGCAAATTCATCTCTCACTTAGAATCAAGCCAAATCGCTCAGATGCCAAAAAGGACATGCTGAGTGCAATCTTACATACTGTTGGGTCTATGAAGTTCATGGCAACATTAGTAAACTTCAATGTTTGATTTTTTTGAAGTTTCAATGGTTTCAGTGGTTGTTTTAAACACTTTTGGTACAGTGCTCGATTGTAACTTGATGCCAAATATAAAATGTGAGATTTGAAGCTCACATTTCCTTGCAGTTAACTTCATTACATAATACATAATTGTAATTGCAGAATGTTAGAAAATAAACTTAAAATGATGTTATATGTTTCTGATGACTACATTTCATGAAGTCCTCCACATTACCACAGAAAACACCGAACACTAAAAGTTGATTTTGTCCAAATCGGACATACTTTTATAGTTTTCCATTCTCCAAACATGCAGATTTAAACAGCAATGGAAACTCTCTGGCACAGAAAACTGAATTGCGTGGTGAGATTTTAAAGGAAGATGGTGAATAAAACAACGGAGCATAGAGAATGTGAACAGACCTCTTATTGTGTGGCATGAAAGCTAATTAAACATTGGTGTCGGAGGCCCCCCCATCGCCAAACAGCACCCTTTATCACCCTTTCTCTTTCTCGCGTTTCCTTTATGTTGCTCGCTCTCTCAGGCTATCAATGCTACTTCACATACATTCCTTCAGTCCTGCTTTCTGTTCACTGGGATGATGAAACTGTGGAGCATGACACACTGATCTCCACGTCTGAGGTTTAGCCATGTGTGGACATCCAGTAATCCCACCAAATGACCTGAGAGCTCCCTGCTTCCTGGACGACTTGGCACTGCTTCCTTCTAGTACATCAATTCATTTTGATTTGGAAAACAAACTTGTTTTTATGTCATTCTAAATACCTTTTAGATGGACAACACTTTTAGTTTTGAGTAATTATTTCTTTTTACATTTTCCATGATAACATATTTGTGGCCTAGAAGGTTTAAGTTGTAGATGTTGTGGTTATCTTTGATTTCTTTGTAAGTTTGGTCTATGTAAAACTCATTCTAGATATGCAAGAAAAAAGCTAACAATCGACTGGGACAATTCAATTCATCTTCAGCAGCAAAACAAACCTTTCGACTCAAATACAAGACAAATTTTCACAGTCATTCAAGAGGATCAGCAAATAGTGTCACAGTTGAGAAAAGAGTCTAAAGAAAGCTATCCGAAAGGATTTACAGGGAGAACTGCATCTACATTACAGCTTAATAAGACGGTTAGTCAAGTCTGGATCTCAAAAAGCAGCAAGCATGTTCTCAGTCTAACAACTTCAGATATTCACTCAGCAGATCAAATCTTAAATTCATTTAGGCATTTATTTATTCTGAATAAAAGATCTCCACTTGCAAATTGAGCTCGAGCTTATGCTATTTTTGATGCAATATGCATTCAAGTGATTTTAGCCAATAATTGTATTTTTTATGTATTTTTTTATTAGCTCTAATGCAGCGAAATGAAAAGCAGTCTGAGAAATGAAGTTTGGTTATACACGCCTGTCACTTTATAAACCAGGATAAATGATTAGTGTTGTCTGGGACAATGATTAATGTTTATGATTAATTAGCTCGGAAAGTCAGGGCTTAAAGAAAATCCAGAATTTATGAAATTGTTCAAGTGTGTTCATTGCATAATAAGAAACACAAGAATCTTTCTTGTCATTCTTAATGATTCTTCTGTGTGCATTTTATGTTCGGTTAATATAATCACAGTGCAGGGTTCACACTTTTAAATAGGAACGATTTTCGTTGGCTGTCAATGTTTTTAAAGTTTATCAGATGGGAAAATTTCTCTGAAAGTGATTCCAACTATATTGTTCCTGTGTGTAATTATTGATGTGGACTCTGATATTCTCTTAGAGTTAGAGCCATTTTTAAAATGTTATGGTCATAAAGTTTCATTACGGGAAGAATGGGCCTAAGTCTTCAAATTTTCACCTTTTGTGTTCCACAGAAGAAAGAAAGTCATTCTGCTTTGGAATGACAATCGCGTAAATAATTTAAGTGCAAATCATAAAATAGTCAAACTATTTCAAAGATTCATGCTTGTGTTAGTTATATCTCCAGCTGTACCGAATCTATCCATTGCTGGTTTCACTGTCATACATTAAGGTAAATAAAATTTTTACAGACTGAATTTCTCTGTTATAAACGCATCTAATAAAGCAACACTTGATAATAACTGAGCACATGCAAGTCTGCATGCAAGCTTTTATTTTGCCAGAAAACTGCAGGGAGACCTTTAATTTCCTGTGACAACAGGTTTACAAACAATTCTCATTATTGGTGTAATTATTAGTGTAATCTTCAAATGTGGGTGATTATATCAATGTGAAAAAGTATATTTGATGCAAACATTTTACGCATGTTTACGCCATTGTCGAAATATCAGAAATGCCTTAAAAATGTTAAAGTACATTTAAAGTACACTGTACACTGACTTCTAATCAGATTAATGGCTTGTTTTTTTTGTTTGTTTGTTTTTGTTTTTTCCACAGACCTCTGTTCTGTACATTGGCGTTTTAGTGCCACGTAAAAAATAAAAATAAAAATAAATAAATAAATAAAAAATAAAATAAAAAATCTAAAATTATGAGATTAAAGTCAAAATATTACAAAAATAAAGTTGAAATATTACGAGAATAAAGCTGAAATATTACAAGAATAAAGTCGAAATATTTAGAAAATAAAGTCAAAATTACGAGAATAAATTTGAAATGTTTCGAGAATAAAGATTAAAGTTATAATATTCTGAGAGTAATATTCTAGCCTTTTGCGCATGCAATTGGTCCGGATTAGGAGCACCGGGAGATATTCCAAAATCTCAGCTTTCAAAATCTGTCAGTTTTATAGTGAATAAAAACAATATATATATATATATATATATATATATATATATTACGATAATGTGTTTTTTTTTTTTGTTTGTTTTTTTTTTTTAATGTGGCGTGACAGATCGCTGTACATTCGCTTCAGTGGCATGTGAGTCAATCATCTTTCAAACATTAATCAAACATTATTTTCATTATAAATAAAGGCTATACTGTTTTTTTTCATGCCTTCTGATGTTCCTTTACTTTTATATCTTGCTATAAACTTGAAATAAAGAGGAAAGACATTTATCATTTGTATTTTGTGATAAAACTGACTGAAAGCTGACTTTGAAAGTTGAGCTGTGTTATATTAAAGGGGTCATATGATGCGATTTCAAGTTTTCCTTTCTCTTTGGAGTGTTACAAGCTGTTCATGCATAGATAAGATCCCTAAAGTTGCAAAGACTAAAGTCTCAAACCCAAAGAGTTATTCTTTATAAAAGTTAAGACTTGTCCACGCCCTCCTAAAATGCCTCGTTTAAACACGCCCCCACATGTCTGCGTCACGGTGTGGGAAGATTTGCATAAGACTGCCCAAATGTATTCGCAAAGAAAGAGGGCGTGATTTTTATTCTTGCTGTAGTATTGTTGCTGCCGCCGGCACCATGTCCTGGAGACACTGTGTTTCGTTGTGAAAGTGAAAGTAAGGGGCATAACATTTCCGTTACACGCTTGAGGTATTCGGCCAATCAAAATGCACTGGATAGCTGGCCAATCAGAGAACACCTCGCTTCTCAGAACGATGAGCTTTGTAAAAATTGACGCGTTTCAGAAAGGCGGAGCATAGAGGGGCAACAATAATGTACAGTATGTGGAAAATAATGTGTTTTTTGAACTTTAAACCGCATAAACACTGCATTACACCAAATACACAAAATAAAGTTCTTTTTAGCAACGTCATATGACCCCTTTAAAAGCAACAAAGCACAAAATTATTTCGATTACTGGGTGGCTGGCGCGCTACAAATAATGAATGGAAGTAAATATTATGTCCTATCATTTACTGTAGTATTATACCATGAATAAAACAGCTTGTGAATAGTCATTTAACGTTATACAGCCTACCTCAGAAAAGACAGCAATATAACTTATGTTAACGAGTTGGAGTCCACTTAGTTAAACACATAGTTTGTGTTTCGCTATAAAACTGATTTTGAAAGCTGAGACTTTGTTTTATAGGCTATTAAGGCCCGGTTTCACAGACGGGGCTTAGACTAAGCCAGGATTCAATTAGTTCAATTAGGACATTTAAGCCATTTTTATAAACGTGCTTAGAAAAAAAAAAAAAAAAACATTACTGGTGTGCATCTTGAGACAAAACAAAGGCACTGATATATTTTAACATCAGACAGTGGAAGTTTCTTTCAGTTGAAACAGTTCAGACTTACATTTAATCTAGGACTAGGCTTAAGGCTTGTCTGTCAAACCAGGGGTAAAAGTACCAAAAGCACAAAGCTTATTGCTACTGGGTGGCTGGCGCACTACAAATAACGAATGCAATGGAAGACATGAAATATTATTTCCAAGCATACTGTCCCTGCGAGTATGACACATGGTATGATTTCTGCCAATAATTCCACATATATTTGTAGTGTATTAAAAAAGGGTTAAATAAGAGAGCTACAGCGCCCCCCAAGGGAATGTCAATTGGGTGTGTGAGCTGATGTTAACATAAAAAGTTGTTCCTGTTCAGTCTGTTAATAAATATCATATTCTTGATATTAAGCTGTTTCCGATAGCCCTTAAAATTTACACTTCCTCATCCCAGTAAGATGATGCAGCCGTAATATTTTTACTTTATTCTCGTAATTTCGACTTTATTCTTGAAATATTACGACTTCAATCTCGTAATCTTATTTTTTTTTTTTTTTTTTTTTAACGTGGCACTAAAACGCCGTCATAGTTCTGGGAGTGTCTAAGTTGAATGAACGAGTACGAACTTCCATGAAAAGTGCATATTACGTTATGTCAGAAACAAATGCACGTGTACAGCTACTTTAATACAACAGTAGTATATTTACGACAGCAAATTCCACTCACTTAACTGTAGGGGGCTCCAAAGTCACAAAAAATAGTGTACATACAGTTGATTTACTGTAGCTATAAAAGAACAGCTGGGTGTTAAATAGTGGTGCAACGGATCACAAAACTCACGGTTCGGATCATACTACGGATTTTGAGTCACGAATCGGATAATTTTTCGGATCAGCAAAAAAAAAAGTTTGCTTATTAATTACTAAAAGCTTACTTTAAGAACTCCTATACCCCATCAGAAACTACTAGATTAACTACTAAAGTCAGTAATAAAACAAGAACAATTACACAAATTACAAGCATAGATGAACACCCTACAACATAAAATTATAAATAAAGACAGTAACAGTAGTATTCAGGTGCAGAAGTGTAAAAATTAAGTGTATAACACAATAATGCTTACTGCACAAGTTAAATACAGATGATTAGCATACAGAAGCAGGGATTATAGGCTTCTGTCTCTTTAAGACTAAATGCACGGACCTAATATTGACACACATCTGGTTTCTTTCTCAGCTGTATACCAGTATGTGTTTACCAGAATACTTCCCAAAATGGGTATTTTAACATAACTTTGTGTGTATGTATCCATCCATTGAGGCGTTGTCTGTAACGCGGTTTCTGAATCGCACCTCTCTCTCTCTCTCTCTCTCTCTCTCTCTCTCTCTTTCTCTCTCTCTCTCTCTGCGTGTGCACGCTTCAGTGTGTGCGGCAGCGGCTGAGCACAGAAAACGGTGTCCCGATTCGACTTCTCCTTCATCTGAATGGTCTGAAATTGCTTGAATGTGTAAATTGGCAAAACAAAACACGTGCAAATGATAAACTTTCACTCTATGATGGTTAAACTTAACAGTTAATTCGTGAATCACATGCATGCCGAACCGTGGGGACTGGTCCGTACGGATCACGGATCATCTACGATTCGTTGCACACGTAGTGTTAAATCTTTAAGAAGTACAGTGACACGGGATAAAACTGTTCATACCTGAGGGTCTGACAGACGAGAGATGTCAGGATACAGGTAGAACTTAATTCCATTAGCAGCTCCTGGCAGCGTGATTCCTCGAAGAAGAAGGATCAACAGCATGAAATAAGGAAAGGTTGCAGTGACATACACCACCTGCAGAGGGAAAAACAAGGCTTAGTTTCCATGGACATGAATTAAAGTCAAAGTAGTTCAAGCGACATGTTCACATTCTACTGCATATACAGGTGCATCTCAATAAATTGGAATGTCGTGGAAAAGTTCATTTATTTCAGTAATTCAACTCAAATTGTGAAACTCGTGTATTAAATAAATTCAATGCACACAGACTGAAGTAGTTTAAGTCTTTGGTTCTTTTAATTGTGATGATTTTGGCTCACATTTAACAAAAACCCACCAATTCACTATCTCAACAAATTAGAATATGGTGACATGCCAATCAGCTAATCAACTCAAAACACCTGCAAATGTTTCCTGAGCCTTCAAAATGGTCTCTCAGTTTGGTTCACTAGGCTACACAATCATGGGGAAGACTGCTGATCTGACAGTTGTCCAGAAGACAATCATTGACACCCTTCACAAGGAGGGTAAGCCACAAACATTCATTGCCAAAGAAGCTGGCTGTTCACAGAGTGCTGTATCCAAGCATGTTAACAGAAAGTTGAGTGGAAGGAAAAAGTGTGGAAGAAAAAGATGCACAACCAACTGAGAGAACCGCAGCCTTATGAGGATTGTCAAGCAAAATCGATTCAAGAATTAGGGTGAACTTCACAAGGAATGGACTGAGGCTGGGGTCAAGGCATCAAGAGCCACCACACACAGACGTGTCAAGGAATTTGGCTACAGTTGTCGTATTCCTCTTGTTAAGCCACTCCTGAACCACAGACAACGTCAGAGGCGTCTTACCTGGGCTAAGAAGAAGAAGAACTGGACTGTTGCCCAGTGGTCCAAAGTCCTCTTTTCAGATGAGAGCAAGTTTTGTATTTCATTTGGAAACCAAGGTCCTAGAGTCTGGAGGAAGGGTGGAGAAGCTCATAGCCCAAGTTGCTTGAAGTCCAGTGTTAAGTTTCCACAGTCTGTGATGATTTGGGGTGCAATGTCATCTGCTGGTGTTGGTCCATTGTGTTTTTTGAAAACCAAAGTCACTGCACCCATTCACCAAGAAATTTTGGAGCACTTCATGCTTCCTTCTGCTGACCAGCTTTTAAAGATGCTGATTTCATTTTCCAGCAGGATTTGGCACCTGCCCACACTGCCAAAAGCACCAAAAGTTGGTTAAATGACCATGGTGCTGGTGTGCTTGACTGGCCAGCAAACTCACCAGACCTGAACCCCATAGAGAATCTATGGGGTATTGTCAAGAGGAAAATGAAAAACAAGAGACCAAAAAATGCAGATGAGCTGAAGGCCATTGTCAAAGAAACCTGGGCTTCCATACCACCTCAGCAGTGCCACAAACTGATCACCTCCATGCCAAGCCGAATTGAGGCAGTAATTAAAGCAAAAGGAGCCCCTACCAAGTATTGAGTACATATACAGTAAATGAACATACTTTCCATAAGGCCAACAATTCACTAAAAATGTTTTTTTTTTTTTTTTTTTTTAAATTGGTCTAATGAAGTATTCTAATTGGTTGAGATAATGAATTTGTGGGTTTTTGTTAAATGTGAGCCAAAATCATCACAATTAAAAGAACCAAAGACTTAAACTACTTCAGTCTGTGTGCATTGAATTTATTTAATATACGAGTTTCACAATTTGAGTTGAATTACTGAAATAAATGAACTTTTCCACGACATTCTAATTTATTGAGATGCACTTATAAACATTTAGATCAAATCTGGATCTATCCAAACCATTTGGTGCAAGAAATCGCTGTACATTTACACCAAGACAAATGAAAGTAAAAGGAATGGTTAAACTAAAAATCTTTATTATTTATTCTTTTGCATCATTTTAAACCTGTATGACTTTTTTTTTTTTTTTAATGTAGGATAGAAAGTAAATTTTGAAGAATCATCACGCAGCTCCTTTCCATATAACAGTTTATTATAGAAAAACACCTTTAGGAACCATTATAGTACTCTTTATGACTCATACGCTTTTTTTCCCTGAACATGGTTACTGTATGTGGGACAAATTAGCAAATTAGATACAAATACAGGGGACCTCATAATGTTTAATCAAGATCTGGTTAAAACAACAGAAACTACTTCCATTTCATCACAACTTTATATTAATATTACATTCAAATGCTCAAGCATGTGCTCACACCGTGGCATGCATTTAATGGCTACACAAAATAAAAACAATATAGCTAGATCTAAATTTGGAGGATAATTTTTGTCATTGTTATATATCACCAGCTCTAAAACTTACTCTGTGGTAAAGCACTAAGGCACTACAGACATAACAGTAACAGTATGACTTTCTGTAAAGCTGCTTTGAAACCATGTGTATTGTGCATCCCCGGAATCTTAAGTTTTGAACTACTCCTTTAAAATGAAGTTAATAGGATGAACTGTCTGCGATCTGAAGACCGAACACGATTTTTTTTTTTTTACCCTCCATTGTGATGGGCTATGATGTGCAAATCAGCTGTCTAGCTGTGCAACTAGTATACCTTTCAGAGAAAGGGCTGGAACAAATGAATGAGTGAGCGAATGAAGCAGCTCACTTAACGTGAGGGGGTTATGGAGTGCTCTGAGTGTCTGCCAGATGAGGCAGGTACTCTCCCAAAGCCTTAATTGGGTGCCAATTGAAAGAGTTACTCTCAGGGGAGGAAGGGATGCAGGTCCAAGCCAGAGGTTTTGATAGAGAAAACACTCAAGAGTGCAACACAGCACATCAAAAAGACAAAAACAGAATAGCCAGGCCACCATCATGTTGTGACTTGTCAACATGATGTTCACAGTCTTGAATTATTACCAAGTCTCAACCAAACCAGTGTAAGAGCTTTGTCTCCCAAGACACAGAGGCTCGAATCCTCAGCACAATCACGCCGACAGCGTTAGAACATCACGGCATGATTCTTCTCCACTATACATTCAAGTTCCAGGTCCTAAGATGCTTTTGAAAAAGCCATTCACGGTTCACAGAAATGAGTTCAACATTTTGAAGCTCTTTCAGTCCTGTGAACAAAACCACCCTTGGGGGCGGCACTAGGTTCTTGTTCCTCTGGCACCCGGTCAAGACCATGCGAGGACAAGACAGGGTTCGGACACAAAAGCTTCTACCCTGTTTCCCTCTCGAAGGAGCCCAACTGGGTTGTGTTGGCAGTGTGGGAAAATGTGTGGCACAGAAACGTACAATTGCTGACGGTTTCAACCTGACCTGGGTAATTTACTGTACTAAACGACAACAAACACTTCTTTGCGTCGGTTAACCAATGTGTCGCCACTTCGAAGTGACGGGAAGTTTTCTTCTTTTACAAATGCTTCCTTAGCAAAATCAATCATTCTCACTCTGATTTGCGCCAAAATGCTTCAAACTGCGATGCGAGATCACTGCACATCTTTGTTATTGTTGCTTAACCACGTAATCCGGTGGAGTGAAACAAACCAACCGCATTAAGCGGAGATCTGTAAGAGTGAGCGCTTTGACAAAGGAGATCCTTTAATCCAAACACACCTCGCAGTATGAGCAAGGCAAAGCTCGTCCAGCTCGCTAATTCACGGCCTTTTCAATTTGTCTCATAAAATGATTACATATCCATATCCAAAAACCATGGCCACTGCAATAAGCGAATCCCCTGCTAGGCTTTCAAAGGCATGCGTGTGGTTTTTCTCAATGAATGGGGCAATGTTTAAACTCGCCGTGAGACTTTGACACACACTGACTTTCTCCCAACTTTCCCTGGTCAAACATTTAAGCTCCACATTCACAGGTCAGCCCCATGCCATAAATCTACCGCTGGCTTATGGGAGAATCGCAAACAGCCACAAAAGACCTGTGGTGAACAGCTTAGCAAATGTCCTGAATGCTGCAATCTGTATAGCGGTCAAAGGAAAGGAAGAAAGCAGTTTGCTATCCGTCCAGACATAATTCCTCACAGAAGGGAAGAGGCGAGCGGAGGAACTCTGCATGCTCCTCATGAACGCTCCACTTTCCCCTTGTGAATACAGAAATCAATCTTGGACAGGCTGCTAAAGCCTCGCCATGAAGGAGCATTCTTTCCCCTTGCTTCACGGCCAAACAAAAGCCACTTCAGGAGATATAGGCCTTGCTGCCGAGCTTTTCTCCTGGACCGGTACAATGTGAACCATTTATTTTTCCCCACACATCCCTCTTCCTTTCTTTGCACTTTCTTTCTGGCTCATTGAGTCCGTTAGACTTTCTTAAAGGCTGCTGGAAGAATAGAATCCAGAGGAAGGCTAGTGACTGAGTTGCAGAGATTGGCAGAGATACACAGGCTCTCATAATGCAATGGATTGTGGGTACAAGGCGAAGGTAGAGGAAGGCCAGAGCTGCATTTTGCGCTCCAGACACAGGAATAATGCAAACTGTTTGTTTTCCAAAGGCACTTTTTCACAGTAGGTTGGTTTGAGTTTACCAATAAACCATTTGGTTATTGTGAGGATGCACCTACGTTTCCGTTCACTTTCTGGAAACCTGCCGACTTCTGTTTAATGGCCTTTCTGACGCCTGTCTGTCTGATATGCAAGTCGGTAGTTTTGACAGCTGACATTCACTCAACCTATATCTAAAGTCTCAAAGTGCCATTGTCCCCCCAAAGACTCAACACTTTATGCAGACAGTGTTTGCATTTGAGCCCTTTCAAATCATTGGATCCGCATTGTAGCTGCACAATGCCGCATACTGTATGAGCGATCCACATGTCAGAGCTGCGCTGATGACATCATTTGCAAGGACGGAATGCACATCTCACTCACCCAATTGGTTTTGTGCTGAACATTAGGGCGCTAAGTTCCCCCATTCATGCAAGTCTCTCATTGAGACATCTCCAACTCGGCTTCTTGCTCTTTGGTTAACATCTACACACATTCACCACCATTTCTGGTGGCTGTACTTTTGTTTTTACCTTTCCAGTTGATTTGGGACCTTTCCAAATGCAGAAATAACATATGACCCAGGCTATAGCAAGACAGATAGCAAGTTCCCAGCGAAGGCTGCCAACTTCTTCAATTCCAGAGGATATGCGGAGAACACGGCGTCTAGAAGGGAAAACATTCTGAAATGAATAACCTTCCCAGCAGTCGTGTAACACATGAACACAAGTCAAGTGGGCAATTACGTTCTGCAAGGTTAGCTCTAAATTTGACTACATTATGTGAACCCCATGACACTTTCTGATGCACGCAGTGTACAATGGCCCTGAAACAATGATACGGTCACAATGATTTCCATCAAAATTCCAAGCACTTCTGACTTCCAGGAGAGTCAACTCCACATGGCCAACTATTCATCCTAACTTTAAGGTGGTCTGAAGTTTTGTTTAACATTGACTGGTTGTGACGCAATAAATTGTGAGATTGTGAGGGAAAGCCACAATTCTCTTTCTTGCAATGCCATTTATCATCTTTGACATGTTCTTGGGTGACATCCACTGCCTAAGCCATGCCCCCTTTGAACAAACCTTCACCATTCAACCTCAGAACTGACAGCTTCTGTGCCTCTCAGTACTAGAGGTCCGCATGCTCAGTGTGCGAGGCTGAGGCCAGCAACATGCGAGAACTGTCTGACCGCTAGGACTTGACTTGCTTCCTCTGTATTTGGCCTTGAATATGAATATGTGTGGAAAAAACAAGCCAACTGTGGCCAAATTTGTGTCCATACCATTCCTAGCTGTGCAAGCGCCCTTTTGATGCTTGTTGACAACAGCAATGCAAAAAGAATGACAAATTATCAGTGAAAAAGGTTATGGATTTCCATGGATAATAAGCAGTGGTTGATTGCTCTGCACTTGAACTGTGCCAAAAGTTGCTTGGAAAGCTAGCGTGTTACTGTGCATATTAATTTTTGTTGTTGTGAATTGCTGGTGATACCAGAGTTTCTGGGTGAATTCATAGACTGATCTCTTTAGGCCTTTGCCCTAAACCAGCTGCCAAATACTGATGTTCCTAGGAATATGTGCAATATGTAATGCTAATAAACAGTCAGAATCATACTCACTCCCAAAACTCCATGACTGGTGATGTGGCATATGGATTGGTGAAGTTGGCAATGCTTTCATTGTTAAAATCCACACAGTTCTCTGGAAAGTTAAAACAGTTCTGTTAAACCAGTTTTGTCCATTTTTCATGCATGCATTAAATTGTTTTACTTAGTTCTTGGAAATGCTTTCTTTAATCTTCAAATGAACCAACCCGTGTTCCAGTAGTGACCACACGATGCCCAGGGCAGCTCTGTTGTAAAGCAATTGAACAGGTAGAAAATGGCCCAAGCTAATATAACCACATAATAAACATTCAGGTGGGCTTCAATGACTTGGGTTGCATAGCCAATGCCTATAAGAGAACACATAACCAATCCTTAAAGACAGGAAACCATGCAGCTTTGCATCCCTTTTATTCTCATTCACTGCTGATGTATGTTCAGTTCAACAAGCAGGAATTTAATCATGAGAAAAAAAAAATATGATTTTAAAATGAACTAGAGTGACCTAAGCCTTACCTTCAAAGAGCGGGCAGACTTTTCGCCAACATGTGATGCCTCCTTCACTAGTGAACTGACCTAGCGCTGTTTCCAGGAAGAAGACAGGGATTCCACAGCAGATGAAGAAGATGACATAAGGCACAAAGAAAGCACCTAAAAGAGATATATAAAGTGATGCATCTCAAGCAAATTTATTGAATTCATGCATAGCTGATTAACAGTCAACTTGTTTTTTTTTTTGTTTTTTTGTTGCTTTTTTACTATAAGAGTGTCAAATAAAAATATGACAAGAAATATTTGAGAAGTTCCATTAGTTGTTGGATGTTTCCCAGATGGTGTGGTTTTATTAGTGCTAATGTCTCTCTATAAATTCTCTTGTACTGCTCTTGCACTGTTGGAAGTTGCCTTTCTGACTTTAGTTATATATCACATGCCCGCAACTAAAATTAATGCAACCCAGGATTATATATATATATATATATATATATATATATATATATATATATATATATATATATGTATATATTTATTTATTTATGTATTTCTTTCTTTCTTTCTTTCTTTATGGCTGTGCTCGCTCTGTTTTTGTAATTTACACCTTCATAGCCGCCCATTCAAAAAACAACTGCATCAACAGCCAAAAAGTACAATGATGCTACCATGCTTTTGTCATGTGCATTATAGTTGATTGAACACCACAGAAGTTGACCCAAAGTGTTGTCTAACAAAATCTAGAAGCAAATCTAAAAGCATGGGTGGAAAAACAAAATATCTGGTGCATAAATAAGATGTCTGTTCACATCTGTCAGGAAGTGAAAAACAACTCCATCAGCCTTTGACAGGAGTAGGTGAAGTGTGTCACTGAATGAGAATGAATGAATAATCTCTCACCTCCGCCGTTCTTGTAACACAGATATGGGAACCTCCAGACGTTGCCAAGGCCGATAATCTCTCCAGCTACTGACAGCACAAACTCAATCTTATTATTCCACTGTCCCCTCTCATTCACCACCTTCTTATCATTGCTGCGCACTGCGCTCGGGCTCGCCGCTTCGGGGTCCATCGAATCGTCCGCTTTTCCATTTATTATGGGAATCGTCTTTTCGGCTGTCATGACGTCCTACAGCCTGAAACATACGGATTACACCTGTAGCTGAAGCACGTGTCAGCAGTGGAAGTGGAACCATTTTATTGCAAATGTCGGGCATAGATGCGTTAGGGCCCGTTTGCACGTTCTTGCGTTGGAATACAACTAGAAGGAGCGCCATATGGAACAGAACACAGTGCAAGACGCGATGCCACACATGTTGTATCATCGTTAAAGACAGTGTTCTGTTCTGCCATTGCGACGCATTTACTCGGTTCAAGATGCAGTCTCAAAATAAGTTAAAGTTTTGTAAGCTCGTCTGGAGACCCACGCGTCCTGATCCATTCTGCTGCGCTACATCTCGTTATGCGTGCAACAACGCGTTCTGCGTGAACAGCTCCTTAACTGATTCTAAATGACTCCTTAAATGTAGGCTAATTGAAATGCAATCGTAATTAAAGCTTTCCGGTTTGTCGCGTCACGTCTCGATTATAATAAAAGCGTTCCAGTGTCTTGCGTCGCGCCTAACGCGAGCGTTACGTTCTGTTTGTTTTGGCTATTGAACGCGGAGTGTTACTGGTTTGAATAAGAACAAAGCTGTGCATCAGTACAAAGTAACTGTGCGAATTCAGGTAAACAAAGTGTGTCGACTTACATCGTTTCATCGCTCACTCATGAGCACCCACTCCGCTCATAGTGACTGAGCTGGTCCTCACTTACCGGTATAGGGGTGCAGTGAACCTCCTCAGATCACCCAGTAACCACCTGCTTTAGGGGATGCTTCAGTCTGAACCCGTTTGACAGGAAAAAAAAAAAAGACAAAAAGAAGAAAAGTGCAAATCCCTGATGGGTGTCACAGTGTTGTGACTGTGGCAGTGAGCAGCTCACTACTGCTGTGATCAGAGCTCAGATCTGATCTCCACCGCCTCTCACTGGACAAGAGCCATGTGTCCAGCAGCAGTTCCTCTAGAGCTCACACCTCCTCAATACACCACACTGCTTACCGTTTACACCAACTGTGTGTTTGTAAACAAGTAACATTTATTTATTTATTTATTATTTACTGCTATTTTTGTTGGGCAGTTGGTTGTAATATTTATATACAGTAGGAGTAGTGGTATTGGTTGTTTAATTCTTTATTCCTATTTTCTGTCAGTGTTGCACTGAATCTTGATTTCATAATACAGTAATATAATTTATTGGTTGCTTAAGTATCATTATTTCATTTCATCATGGTTTGTTTTAATCTTTACATTTGTCTCAGGATGTAAGTGAGATCTTTGACTCATTATTCTCAGGTCCACCTCTACAGCATTATTCTAACCCACTGCTTAACTTGACATCTACATGAAGGTTTCGATTCATGTGACTTGTAGATTATCAGCACTAATGTAATCACCCATGAAAGAATCAGTAAGGGGTCTTTGGCATATTAGTTGTACTGCTGTAATTTTGAATACTAACTCTCTGTGTTAGTGTTTTCATACAAATATTGTGGCAGTTTTCTTCTGTTGGGTTTAGAATTGCACACAGACATTGAACTTTGGCTTAAATTGCTAGAGTTATTGTACTGAATTTTGTGTTTTGAGCCTCTGTTTCTCATTCACTATTACTGCCGTGACATAGTCTGGTAGTTCTCGAGAGCGACTAGCCTCAAGCAGCAAACTGCTACAAAGGCTTTCTCCATGCAGCTTAACGAGTCCCATTGAATGTTTTAGCTTTATTCATTTATTTATTTATTTATTTTGTTTTATTTTTTACCAAACTCACTTGCTTGGTCTCTCAACAGGAAGAATTGCTTGGATGGCAGGAGCTCTTAGCTCCCCTAGTGTTCTGAGTAGCATGGAAAAGAGTGACCTACTCACTATACACCCCTCAATTAAGGGTCAGTTGTCATTTTAACTTGAATGAAGCAGGACGCAGCATAGAGAGAGGCCACCAAAGATGCTGGCAACGACTCCCTTGAGACACAATTATCTGATATTTGCATTTTTTGTAACATAATAGGAAACCTACAATTAAAAAAATAGTATATAGAGAGAGTCTATTTGCTTGAGCTACGAATCAAGTGTGAGACCAGGCCAATTCCTGGGTACTGCGTTTCTTACTCAGACCAGTTGACAAATACATATATTCTTACAGTGAATGTGAAAAGATAAAATTAGACCATGAGAATTGGCACAGAAGGCCCCAAGTGGCATGTTGTTACTACTAGTACAATAATGATAGCATTTTAAGCATTTTAAGCTTTGGTTAAAGCAACTGTAATTAAAGCAACTGTCTGTAGTTTTGTGTATTTTTGTGACTTTGAAGCCCCTACAGTTAAGTTAGTGGAATCCGCTGTCGTAATACAGTAATACAGTAGCTGTACATGTGCATTTGTTGCTGCTGTAAAACAGCTTTTCACGGGATTTCGTACCCGCTCACCAAACTCACACACTCCTAGAACAGAGTTTGTGACAGAAACAGAAGCCATTCACCTGATTATAAGCAAGTGTACCAGCAGAATGATTTAGAAATTTACATACAGTTGGTTTAACTAGCTAACTACGGACACTGTGTTAACAGTGTAGTTGGCCCTGCCAGCTGGGACAGGTTTCTCAGTTTCTCTTTCTCTACCACACTAACATTTAATGAAGTATTTTTTCTCCTGGTCACAGTCACCCTTGACCTAGTGGGTGTAAAATGAAAAATATATAAGGAAATAATTTTCTTTTAATTGAATTGCTAAATGAGGGCCTCGCGAAATTAAAGACACGGCTACTGTAACTGATTTGCAACAGTGATTTGCAAAAGCACAATATTGTATAAATAAAACTGAATTGACTTGACTTGACATGCTTTCTTATCCTATGGGCAGTCACAGGTTATTATTGAATATGTGTAGTCCAGTTATAATTCACAGATAAACAACTCAAATGAAATGGATTTGCCTGACCCTGGATAAGAAGTGTCACTTCTCGTCGTCCTCCAGGAGGCGCTGTGTACTTGTACCTTCCAAGCAGTGCTTGTGCTTCCCAGCAAAGATGATAACAGTGTCTTATTCAGATCCTGGCTGTCTGGTCCTGGAAACAGCACTACAAGGTGAAGGAAATGACCTGTGTGGTTTTGGAGAATCAGATTTCTTAAAAAATGGCATAATCCAAAATAATTAAGTCTTTATAGTCCACATTTATGGTAAAGCTCACAAGGAATATGTCATGGAATTTTTGCAGCGCTCTGTGAGAGGAATCTGCTGTATGGATCAAAACATTGTAACATGTTCAATGGCACTTAGAAAATCAAATCAAGCCAAAATATGTAATACATACAGTAAACACATCAGGTCAGTGGATGTGTAAAACTTTGTTACGATCAGTTCTAATTCTGTGGAAATCTGCAGAGTGTCCATGTTAATTGTGTGTTCATTGTAGCTGTATTGTTCAATACCTTTTTTTTTTCTTCTTCTTATTTAGTTGTATATGCAATAGCTACAGTCAAGATATTATGAGAAACCACTTGAAGTGTGCCAGTTATTAGATTTGAGGTCTGTATGACTGATCAATAGGTTATTTCCTTCACATAGTACCCTGACAGATTTAGGTTTAGGGTTATGTGACTTGGATAATAATCAGTTGTGAGTGACCCTGTGATCTCCTCTAAAAGAGTCTGGGCCCCTGCCTGACCATTGCTGGGCTACTTTGGAATAAAGCGTCAGAGAAATGGACATCCTCAGCCATAAATTTATGTCCCCCAATCAGATGTAATTAGGGACAATTACAATTTGGACTTATCCTCCTTACATTGTGTAACCGAGCCTGTGAAAAGGATGGACGGAAAACACACATATATCACGGCGACATGATGCATAAAAGGTGGCCCCTTGCTAAGCATTTAAAATAGCCCCTTTGAAGGCTTTGGAAAGACGCAAAGTTGAAAACAAGGTTGAGCAATACAAACAGCATGAGTCTCTATGGCAATGTTGGTTCCAGGGAGGAGAATAACTGGCCCTTGTGTTCTCTCATTCTCTCAGGCTGTTCAGGGGTGGTGGGGTGAGCAGAAAAGGAAGCTCTAGGAAGTAAAACGTCAGGGAAATGTGTGTGTGTGTGTGTGTGTGTGTGTGTGTGTGTGTGTGTGTGTGTGTGTCAAACTTAATTCAGTCACATGATAATGACAATGCAGAGGCATTTTTATTAATAAAGAGAATGAATATTTTGGAATAAACTAATATATTTTGTGCAACATACTTCCTGTAAGAAAAGCAGGCCAGGTCAGCGTTTTAAATATTCAGACACTATACACTGATTTCAAATAAGGGTTACCAGATGTCACCAGAAATGTCCCTATTCTTTACTGCATTAACACTAGAATCATCCATAGTGACCTCTTTATGAAAAGTTCACTGGATTTATTCTGGAACATGTCTGGTAAGCACAAAAGTTGCCCATATATTCTTAGCTCTCATCCCAGTATTGTCCATTGATTGCAGTTTTCACTTTATATTTACAGAAATCTTTATTTATGTGTCTATCTGTCTATAGTTTTGGGGTCAAATTCTTTAATGCAGAGCACTTACTATATGCCAATTAGTTCAGTAAGGATTTAGTCCTGTAAATATGTTGTTTTATAACACTGTGTAGATAGATAGTGTAGCTGTGTCCATACGGTACATAGCAGTACTGTCGTGAGGTTCTGTACGTGTCAGTAATGGCAGCTTGAGTTCATCAGGTGGTCTGGGCATCAGCTGCCGTGTTTCTCTTCCCTCATGAGACTGACGTTCCCCTGCAGATATTATCACTTAATTACCCCACCAGGGGCTTAAGTCATTACTGTTTTCTGATGGCAGTAGAGGTACACTCAATAACATACACATATAGGATATGCATTCTAAACAGCAACTCTTTTGCTTTAAAGAGGTTCTTCAACACTGTATTTGTGAAATCCCTATAATAAATTAAAAAACACGTGAAAGATTTTCTTATCACACTTTTAGACAGATTGTCAGGTGAACGCACACTTTCAGAGTGAAAATAAATAAATAAATAAATAAATAAAGCTGTACAAAAGCTGTCACTAGAGTGGCACACCTTTAAAAGCTGCAGAGGTGCAGGAGATATTAGTACCTCAAGTGTACATATCTACCATTTTGGTACTAATATTAGTACATGTTGATAAGTTTCTGCCCCAGTGACAGCTTTTGAACCTGTTTTGCTTTTTCAGAAAATGCAGAGGCAGGATGACAGTGAACACAGGGATTCACTGCAGAAATAAAAATACAGTGTAAACATGATATAAAAAGTAACACTTGACAACATATATTTTCCATTACTTTGACCCATCAAATTAATTAACAATTCCAACTTTAGTTTTTAAGTTATACAAGAGTCAACTCGATTATTTATTAATTTATTGATTGATTGATTGTCTGATTAATACAGTTTAAGTTGCAATGACTTGAACAGCTATTTTGAATATATTAAGCCTTAAAATTTTAGTTGAGGAATGTATTTTTTTTTTGGAAATTAATAGATGAGCACTAATAAAGTTGTCACAGTATGGTTTCTTTGTTTTCTGTGTTTCCCTGCTCACCTAGTTTCTGTCTCCCCTTGATTGTCTTAGTTAGTTCACCTGTGTCTAATTAATTTAGTGATTAGTCCTTCATTTGCCTGTGTGTAAGTCTGCCCATTGTTGTTCCTTCAATTGCCGGTCATTGCTATTGTGTTCACATGTTCTACCTGCTGGATTGCCTGTTTTACCCTGTTCCCTGGACTTTCTGTTTGCTCCCTTGGATTTATTATTAAAGACTGTGTTTTTGTTTAACTCTGCTTCGTGCCCATCATCTCCTGGCTCCCATCTGTCATTGTGTGACAGAATAACTGGCCTAACAAAGAAAAAGTCCTGTTGTGATCTACCCCGTTTACTTTTTCCATTTGTCAGTTTTTGTTTTCTGATGAACCACCTTGCTGCGATGACCCTGCTTTGCCTGGAGCAGGAGAACCACTCCCTCGAGGAGCATTGGAGGAGTTCTTGGGTCTCGCACATCGGACCACCTTCCCGGACGACTGCTTACGCACATTCCTGCGCATTGGCCTCAACACCACCACACAAGAGCAGTTGTCCGGGGAGGGCCCTCGAGGGAGCTTTGCGGACTATGTGGTGTGGGTGCTGGTATCCTGCGGATCGCCCCTGACCGTTTGTTGTGCTGACGCGAATGACACCAGCCCCACTCCCGAAGCAGAAACCAGCCAAGCATCACCCTGCTGTGCAGAGCATCATCCAGAGACCACCGCAGATGGAGAGCCATCGCCAAGAGGAGCGACAGAGCTGAGGATCGCCCCGGAGCCAGACCCTCATCCGACGTCTGACCAGGTGTGTAAGCCGGCAATGAAGCACGCCACAGAGGATGTGGAGAGCGAGGGCACGGAGGAACTGTTCCACCGCTGAGGGTGAGCTGAGGTTGGACTCAGAGGATATGGATTTATATGTGAACAAGCCTGTTCTTCTCCTGTCTTCTTCTGAACTCTCTGCCTGTACGATTACGGCCAAGGAGACCGTTTATGAACTCCCTGGCAGTCCTGATACGGTAATGGAGGTTGTTCCCCTGTAAGAGGCACTTCCTTTAATGGGTGTCGCCATATTGTGTGTCTGGGCCGTGCACACCACCACTGTTCCTCCCGAAGTGGTGGCGTCCGCCTCTGAACTGTCTGTCTGTCCCATCTAAACCACAGAGTTTCTCTGAGCTGTCTGTCTGTCATGAACTGTCTGCCTGTCCTGGGCTACCTGTTTGTCCCGTCACAACCATGGAGGTCGGTTTTGAACTCTCTGTCCACCCTGAACTGTCTGTCACCCCTGTCAAGACCACAGAGGTCGTTCCCCTGTCCACCACACTCCCAGTGTTGGGAGTCACGATTTGGTGTGTGTGGGCGGCATACACCTTCCTGGAGGACCTAGTCTGTCACAAGCTCCCACCCAGCCTCCCTCTCCCGCCTCCACTCCTGTGTCCTCCATCATTCTCTGTCCCACTGCCGCTGCATCCTGCCAGTCCCTCAGCTCATCCTCAGGCTTTCATCTGTGGATTGGAGTCACTTTGGGCCTGTCAAGTCTCCAGCTCCATTGAGGTCGGAGGATCCCCAGTCTCCGCGTCCAACCTCCAAGACCCGGACTCCGACCTCGTCCCATCGACTCCACCATGGCTCCTAGCTCCCTCATCTCCATCGTGGCTTGTCAGTCCACCAGCTCTCCTGGGCTCACTCGTCCCTCCGGCTCCACCTTGGTAAGTTGTTTACCTGCCCTCACCTCGGGACTACACTCCTCCAGTTCCGCCTCATCCCTCCATCCCTCTGGCTCTGTTGGACTCCTCCCTCCCTCTGGCTCTACCTTGGTCGGTTGTCTACCTGCCCTCACCTCGGAACTACACTCCTCGGGCTTCGCCTCATCCCTCTGTCCCTCTGGCTCCGTTGGGCTTCTCCCTCCCTCTGGTTCCACCTTGGTCCTCTGTCACTCCGGCTCCACTGTGGCCTTCCAGATCCCCGCCTCCACCTCGGTCACCTGAGCCATCTGCTCCACTTTGGCCCTCCGGATCCTCCCCATCGCCCTGGCTCATCGGCTCTCCGTGGGCCGTCTCCCTGGCTGGGCTCTGGAGCGTCTCCCGTCTCCTCCTGCTATGGGCTCCTTCCTGGTTCCTCCCTCTGTCCATTCCCTCCCTGGATCCTCCGTCTACTCCCCCTTGGCCTCAATTGGACTCCGTTTTGTCTTTAGTTTGTCTTGCTCCTTTGTCTTCTTAGGCGCAAGGCTGCACCTCTCGGGAGAGGGGGGCAAACTGTCACAGTATGGACCTTGTTTCTTTGTTTTTTGTGTTTCCCTGTTCTCCCGCCTTGTTTCAGTTCATTGACCTAGTTTCTGTCTCCCCTGAATTGCCTTAGTTCACCTGTGTCTAGTTAATTAAATCATTAGTACTTCATTTGCCTGTGTATAAGTTTGCCCATTTTGTTCCCTCAGTTGCTAGTTATTCCTATTGTGTTCACACGTTTTCCTTGCTGGACTGCCTGTTTACCCTGTTCCCTGGATTTTCGGTTTGTTCCCTTGAATTTATTATTAAAGACTGTGTTTTTGTTTAACCCTGCTTCGCGCCCGTCATCTCCTGTCTGTCATTGTGTGACAAAAGGAGGTAACTTTGCTCGCAGGTAATCGGGTTTGTGTTTTCAGGACAGTAAATGAGTAGAGAATAAACAGCAGGTCACACAACAGTTAGGGGATCATGGAGCATCAAAAAAGGAAACGGAGGCAGGTTCTCTAGAGATCAGTGCCGTCCTTGGATGTGAACATCCACAAGACCAGATTAGTGTTTGTGAGAAAGTGAGTATTTCATCAAATCTTGAGGACTGAGGTGTTGAGCATCAGTGATTATCAGTCGAGGAAAATATATTGACTGGGCCGTGATAAATGGGAAACTTGTTTTATTTATTTTTTTTTGGCAAATTCCCTTAACTACTGTAAAAGGGGTTTTTTATGGCACATGTAATTCCGATACTAGGTATCTAAAATGACTATTATTTTAAATGTTTGCATCTGCGAGTGTTCTCTGTGTTTATGTCAATGTCTGATTTCTTGACACTTGAGTAGATTTTCCCTTGTATTTCACGGTTTTCTTATCTACTGTCATTATATTTGGTATTTTATCATACAAGTCAAGTCAAGTGAAGTCGAGCTTTATTGTCATTCTGCTACATGTGTGGACATATAGTGGAACGAAATGTCGTGTCTTGCAGGACCACGGTGCTACATACTAGTTAAACATAAGATAAACATACAACAAGTATACGAAAAGCAATAGAGCTATACAACAGTTAACCATCTGACTATAAATACTATAATATACTATAAATACATATACTATAAATACTATAACTCCTATAACTAGTTGACTACACATACACAAACTGAGACTGTACAAGAACTTTACATAAATACTGTACATGAAATTGTGCAAAAGAGATATTTGTACATGAAATTGTGCAAAAAACATATATATATTTTGTACATTAAATTGTTGTGCAGAAGGGAGATTTTGTGTGAAGCAGTGCATAGTGCAAAAAGATTTTGTAGTGCAATGCTCAAGTAAACACATATTATCTTATTGAGTCTTTGTAGCAGGGAGTTTATAGAAAGTGTCTAGTGTGCATATAGTGAGATGAGTGCGTTACTACAGGTGGTTTGTATAGCCCACTCACCTGTGTGTAGCACACTCAGAATTGCACTTAGGCTCTCACAGCCTGGTAAAAAAGCTGTTGAGCAACCTGACAGAGTGAGCTTTGATACTCCGGTGGGTGGGGTCCTTCACGAGGCTGAGGTGTTCATGGTTTCAGAGGGGGACAGGGAGATTGGAGTTAAGAACTCTCACAGCCTGGGGAAAAAAGCTGTTGAGCAACCTGACAGAGCGAGCTTTGATACTCCGGTACCTTCTACCTGATGGCAGGAGCTGGAAGAGGTTGTGGGAGGGGTGGGTGGGGTCCTTCACGATGCTGGAGGCCTTGCTGGAGCATCGTGCAAGGAAAATGTCCAGGATGGAAGGGAGAGGGGCACTGATGATCTTTGCGGCAGTGTTCACTGTCCATTGTAGGGTCTTGCGGTCAGCAGCACTGCAGTTCCCATACCAGACAGTGATGCAGGTGGTCAGCACACTCTCAAAGGTGACCCTGTAGAAAGTGGTGAGGATGGGTGGAGGGAGACTTGCCCTTTTCAGCCGGTGGAGAAAGTGGAGGCGCTGTTGTCTCTTCTTGTTGAGTGACATGACGTTGGTGGTCCAGGTGAGATCCTCTGTGATGTGCACCCCCAGGAATTTAGTGCTGCGACTCTCTCCACGGTTGAGCCATCGATGGTTAGTGGGGGGTGGTCAACAGAGTTTCTCCTGAAGTCCATCACAACCTCTTTTGTCTTACCCACATTGAGGGACAGGTTGTTAGCACCACACCATTCAGCCAGCTGTGTCACTTCCTCTCTGTAGTGCGTTTCATCGTTGTTGCTGATGAGACCTACCACAGTTGTGTCATCAGAAAACTTGATGATGTGGTTGGAGCTGGACTTGTAAGTGCAGTCGTGAGTCAGCAGTATGAAGAGCAGCGGGCTGAGCACACAGCCTTGTGGGGCACCTGTGCTCGGTGTGGTAGTGCTGGAGGTGTTGTGGCCGACACGGACTGACTGAGGTCTTGCAGTTAAAAAGTCCAGGATCCAATTACAGAGGAAGGTGTTAAGGCCCAGCAGGTTTAGTTTGTGGATGAGCTGTTGTGGGATTATTGTGTTGAATGCTGAGCTGAAGTCGATGAACAGAAATTCTTACATAAGAGTCTTTCTGTTCAAGTTCAAGTTCAAGTTCAAGTTGAGCTTTATTGTCATTCTGCTACATGTGTGGACATATAGTGGAACATACAACAATGCAAATATAGGAAAAAAAGCTATACAACAGTTTAACCATCTGACTATACATATATTAAAAATACTATAACTACTATACCTACTATACCTAGTTGACTACACATACACAAACTGAGACTGTACAAGAACTTTACATAAATACTGTACATGAAATTGTGTTAAAGAGATATTTGTACATGAAAATGTGCAGACAAATATATATTTTGTACATTAAATTGTTCAGAAGAGAGGTTTTGTGGGAAGCAGCGCATAGTGCAAAAATATTTAGTAGTGCAATGCTCAAGTAAACATATTATCTTATTGAGTCTTTGTAGCAGGGAGTGTTTATAGAAAGTGTCTAGTGTGCATATATTCCAGGTGAGTAAGAGCTAGGTGGAGAGTGGTGGATATTGCATCGTCCGTGGAACGGTTTGGACAATATGCAAACTGGAATGGGTCCAGTGTGTTTGGGAGACTGGACTTGATGTGATGCATGACTAATCTCTCAAAGCACTTCGCCATGATTGGGGTCAGTGCTATGGGATGATAGTCATTCAGACAGGACACAGATGACTTCTTTGGTACTGGAATTATGGAGGTGGATTTGAGACAGGTGGGGATGACTGCCTGGCTCAGCGAGATGTTGAAGATGTCTGTTAGGGCATCCGTTAGCTGTGCAGCACAGTCTCTCAGTACACGTCCAGGTATGTTGTCAGGGCCCGCAGCCTTTTGTGGGTTAATCCTGGATAGGGTCTTCCTTACATCGACTGGAGAGAGACAGAGTAACTGGTCGTTTGGAGATGTGAGTAGTTTCTGTGCAGGTGTGTCGTTCTGTATCTCAAATCATGAGTAGAAGTGGTTGAGTGCATCTGGTAAGGATGTGTCATCGTCACTGGCCTGTGGCGGGGGCTTGTAGTCAGTGATGGTCTGAATGGCTTGCCACAGGGTCCGAGTGTCTTTACTGTCGCTGAAGTTGTTGTTGATTTTTTTTAACATACTGATGTTTTGCCTTCTTGATGCCATGAGACAGATTGGCTCTTGCTGTTTTGAGGGCTGCTTTATCTCCTGATCTGAATGCTTCATCTCTGGTCTTTAACAGCCCACGAACGTCTGCTGTCATCCATGGCTTCTGGTTGGCATGTGTGGTGATGGTCTTGGTGACTGTCACATCATCTATGCACTTTTTGATGTAAGCAGTCACAGTTTCAGTGTACTCCTGTAGGTCTGTGTGGTTGTTGTAGGTGGACCGCCTCTTTAAACATGTTTCAGTCTGTGTCCTGGAAGCAGTCCTGCAGTGCTGAGGTAGCATTGTCTGGCCATACCGTGATCTGCTTTTGAACCGGTTTGGCAAGTTTGAGAAGTGGACTGTATTCTGGGATTAGCATAACAGAGATGTGGTCCGAGTACCCGAGGTCGGGGTGGGGTTCAGCTTTGTATGAGTTTTTCCTCTGTTGTATAAACAAAGTCCAGTGTGTTGTTTCCCCTTGTTGCAAAGTTCACATGTTGGTAGAACTTTGGCAAAACTGTCTTTAGGTTTGCGTGGTTGAAGTCACCGGCTATGATGAAAAAGCAGTCAGGGTTATTTGTTTGTTGTTCACTGATGGTGCTGTACAGCTCGCGAAGCGCGTCCTTAGCATTTGCACACGGAGGAATGTAATCCGCGAAAATAACAATGGCCATGAACTTCCGCGGCAGATAGAATGGTCGACACTTCACAACCATAAACTCCATCAGCGATGAACAGTGTTTTGATACTACTGCAGGATTGTTACACCATTCTTTGTTGATATACACACACAAGCCACCCCCGCGTGTCTTACCAGACAGTGATGAGTCTCTGTCCGCTCGGTAGCAGGTTAGCCCGTGCAGCTGAATGGCAGAGTCCGGGATGTTGTCGTTTAGCCATGTTTCAGTGAAAACAAACACACAACAATTCCTTGCCTCATGCTGTGTAGACCGACTGAGTTGAATTAAGTCCAGTTTGTTTTCCAAAGAGCGAACGTTTGAGAGCTTGAGTGTTGGAAGAGCCAGTCTTGTAGGGGTTAGCCCTTAGCCTAGCTCGTATACCTCTGCGCTTCCATCCTCTCTCACACGGTAGCGTCAGTAGGCGAGGCCGCGGTCTCAAGGTCTGGCTTCAGCAATAAACAAAGGCCTCGTAGCTTCTCAGTAGCCGCTGGCGAGAGTTGGTGTTTGTATGCGTTGCCAATATCCAAAAGACTTTGGCGATCATAGATGTGTTTTGGAGTGATTTGCTTATGAATTAGTGGTAAATTGACACTATTTGGAGATGAACAGACAACATTAAAAGACGTAAAAGCACCGTCTTTGGGACCCGGAGTAGCCGCTGCGTCTGACCGCACCGCCATCTTGGATTTATGTGATGGATTTATATGATGGATTTGATGGATTTATAACTTAATACAAAAGCTTGTGCTTTCTAATTTTTGATAAACTGTAATTTATTCCAAAACCATCAGGTGTGTCAGTGAGTGAGACAAATCATGCCGTCTTTTTGTTTGATGGACATAGATAAAAAGTGGTGGGTGTAGTTGAGTAACCACTGTCATAAGGTCAGTTACTTCATGTCAGTCTATTGCTGTTGTATCAACTATTTTAGATGACCCCTCTCCTAAACTACTATAAAATGAAACAAGCTATGGTTGGTCACTTCACATGTCAGTAAGGCAGCCACCTGCAGTGCTGTTGGGCAATTCTGGGCCACTGCAATCTGGATCAGACTTTGTGTTGGTACTTCAGTGGCTATAGCGGATACCTGTAAGTATTTGTAATGAAATCCTTGAAAACTCAGAATTGTTGCATGGATGATATTTGCTTTGCAAAAACAGTTAAGAACTCATTCATCATATTGTTAAATGAAAACATATAGCATATTCAGGTAAATCCTTTTGTAACCCTCAAGACCAGTTTCATGAGCTATAGCTTGTAAAATCAAAAGTTAAAAAAATTCACTGAGCAAAGCTAAAGCACCTCTGTAAATCTCACCAATTTGCTAGAAATTTCTCCTAACTCAGTTACTAGCATCGTCCACTAGCGCAGTAGTGTGACTTTTTAGTTCATGTTTTAAAATTTACAGCCACTAAAAAAAGAGAAACTACAATGAAAACTGGATGCAATATTGCAACAGGAGTCTTGTAACTGTGGCTTTGTTTTTCAGTCTCTCAGTTTGGGTCGGTGTAGGGTGTGATGGAGAGTGAGAGAGGAAGGGAGAGAGTTGTTTGGGGCGTTCTTGTAGTTTCCCATGTCATTCCTACAAACCGGCTTCCCTAACAGGAACCATAGGTATGCTGATCTCATTAGAACAATTACTAAAGGCCTGCATTTTCCAGCCCAGCCTTTAAAGACCCCAGGGCAATGTAATTTCAAAATCAACCCCTTCCAAAAAGCACCAGTGTTGGCACTTTCTAAAGGACTGTCAATTACTTCTCTCTCCATTCTGCAAAAGGAAAGCAGCATGATTCAACCAGGCCCAGATAAAGGGCCATTCTTTTGGGAAATCAGCCTGCGCATGGACTTGAATTCATTCTGCATTAATCTGCGGCCGCTTGTGGGAGCTCACTAAATATTCATCAGCAGTGCCAAGCACATCACTGCATGCAAATAAGGCATTCCTGATGTGGAGATACTTCAGTTTTCTCTCTCTTCCTGGAGTACTCTTTCCCTCTCTTTCTGTTTCAGACACTTCTTAGGTTTTCACTGCTCTAAACTGTGCTTTGGCATTCTGAGAGTTTTTCTACCAGCAACTTCAATTATACAAAAACTAGACGCAGTTTGTGGGTCAACTCAAAGTCCACGATAAAAGCTGTTTAACTAAGAGATCAGCTGTGCAACATGATGGGAAGGCTAATAGTCTTCTAAGGCTAAACTTATATAACTGTGGGCTTGTGTACTTTAGCACAACATCTCACTGATTCTTGAGAAGTGGGACAAAACAGAGTGCAAAACTGAAAATGTACTGTAATAAGTTACTGAGCTATGCTGTGATGCAACCTCCCAACTTTTCTATTTTTTTTTTTTTTTTATCAAAATGTGCTTTTTTTTTTATCTTGGATGGTGTAATATAATTTAAACTTTAAATTTATAACAGCAAGATGTTTTCAGCATTTCAAAACACATTCTCATATTAGCAGACAGATTACACTTTCACATGTGACCAATAGTTCCACAACAAATATAAAATATCATAATGAAATATTATCAAAATATTCATCTGACAGAGGTGACAGACCTGGCAAAGTTGACACATCTGACGGTGGTGACGAAAACCTGAAATTGTAGTCATTTCAACTATCAAATACATTGAATCAATCAGTTACTGTATTACTGTGTTCACAAAAAACATGCTATTCTTAATAAAGCTTTTATTCTGCAAAAGATTTTATTTATAAAGCCTCCCCAGTGAAGACCTCGACTTAAATACAATAAAACTAAAAATAAAACAAAATAACTGAAAATATAATAAAATACCTAACTACATAATACTATTATTGTTAGAAATTGCAACAATATAAAAATAGAAATATAATACATTTATACATTTAAAATTTAATTAAAACAATAAGTAAAAAAATAAATAAACAATAATATCCTGGCTAGAGGAGAACTGGCCCCACGACTGAGCCTGTTTTTTTTTTTTCTCCATTCTGTCACAGAGGGAGTTTTGGTTCCTTGCCGCTGTCGCCTCTGGCTTGCTCAGTTGGGGACAATTAATTTCTAATGATTATCATCAATTTGATTTTATATATACTATTTAAACTAAACTGAGCTAGACAATGACATCTCTGAATTCAATAATGAAATGCCTTTAACTGAAAATTGAGTGTTTAACCTTATTATTAAGGTCTATCCTCCAATTTGATACTGTTAAGTGCTTTGACACAATCTGTATTGTTAAAAGCGCTATATAAATAAAGGTGACTTGTCTTGACTTGACTATTTAAGATTCACATTTAAGTATTTTGATATATCATTGCAACACAAATGATCTATTTTCTCTCATCTCAAAACAGTATGTCTGCTGTGCATCTGGCATAATTGGCCCGTCCCCACCATCAGACGGTGTTAACAAATCTTACGGTGTTGACAAATTTGGCATTTCTTTCACAAAACAAATGGAGTTCGTGTAGTAGCCTTTTTTTTTTTTTCTGTTGATGCTAGATGCTAATAGAGCCTGCTTCAGGAGAATAAAATGATCTAAATATTTCAAATAATTTCCTCAGAAATTGGAAGATGGTGTTGACATATCATGGTTGTGACACAGGAAATATTAACATTAGGATTTAAAATATTCTAAAACTATAAAACTGACCAGAGCCTGTCTGACATTGATGTATTCTGCAGAGGAGTAATGTCGCAAGGGGGTCCTTTAGAGAGACAGCTGCCCCTGATATTCCCTGATTTTATTACATTTTAATGAGCGTCTGATGGTGTTGACGATCAGGGTCGCAGACATCATCTCCCGGCGCCGTTCCACCATCTGATCCGGACACGGACAGAGAAACAGAATGAAAAAGAAACAGACAAATTTTAGCGTAGATGCCATTCTTCTTACGATGTAACGAGCACACCGTGTGTTATGGGGAGAGTTCCCGGTTCCGGTTGATCTAATTAATGCAGCCTAACAATCCTTTAACAGATTTGAATAATAGAAGTGTATTAGTGTGTTATGTGTAAGCCAAGCTAAAGAAATTAACTTAAAATTAATCTTTAATCTAGATTTAAACTGACAGAGTGTGTCTGCCTCCCGAACAGTGTTAGGTAGATTGTTCCAGAGTTTGGGTGCTAAATAGGAAAAGGATCTGCCACCCGCAGTCGATTTTGATATTCTAGGTATTATCAAACGGCCAGAGTTTTGAGAACGCAGCAGACGTGGAGGACTATAATGCGATAAGAGCTCACTCAAGTACTGAGGAGCTAAACCATTCAGGACTTTATAAGTAATTAACAAGATTTTAAAATCTATACGATGTTTGATAGGGAGCCAGTGCAGTGTTGACAGAATCGGGCTAATATGGTCATACTTCCTGGTTCTAGTAAGGACTCTAGCTGCTGCATTTTGGACCAACTGTAGTTTGTTGATCAAGCTTGCAGAACAACCACCCAATAAAGCATTACAATAGTCTAACCTTCAGGTCATAAACGCATGAATTAGCATTTCTGCATTTGACATTGAGAGCATAGGTCGCAATTTAGATATGTTTAGACAGGTGAGGATGATTAACTGATAATGGACTAAGGAACTAATGAGAACAGGAACAGAACCAAATATGTGGAAACAAGAACTAAACACAACAAACAGTCCTTGGGTCTGACAGTTCGCCCCCCTCCCAGAAGGCGTGACCTTACGCCGCAGGAACAACAAAGGGAGGGACAGAGGGGGACTTAGGAGGAGGACAAAGGAGTGGATATGGGATGGATACAGGGGAAGGCAAAGGGCTGGCAGGAAGGTAGGCAGGAAGAGGTTCAGGAGGTGGCTGGTTGACCGGGAGGAGGATGACCCACAGAGTCCAGGGTGGTGCTGATGGAGGGAGGAGCCAGGGAGGAGACAGGCGGGAGCAGGAGGAGCCAGGAGGGACCCAGGCCACAGCCATGATGGCGACCCACGGTGGAGCTGATGGAGGAAGAGGGAGGAGCCATGGTGGAGGAAGGGCTAACGACTCCAGGGGGCCGACCGACGGCAGCGGAGCAGGTGGTGGTGGAGCCCGAGGTGGAGACGGAGAGCCGATGAGCCAGGGTGACGGGGAGGATCTGGAGGGCCAAGGCGGAGCAGATGGCTCTGGCAACCGAGGCGGAGGCGGGGATCCGGAAGGCCACGGTGGAGCCGGAGCGACAGAGGAGCAAGGTGGAGCTGAACGGATGAAGGAGCCTGACAGAGCTGGAGGGATGGAGGGAAGAGGCGCAGCTGGAGGAGTGGAGTCCCGAGGTGACGGATGGTCGACCACAGACCAAGGCGAAGCCGGAGGGACGAGGGAGCCCGGTGGAGCTGGTGGACTGACGGGCCAAGGCGTAGAGGAGGGAGCTAGGAGCCATGGTGGAGCCACTGGGTCGAAGTGCTGAGGCGGAGTCTAGGACTCAGAGGCTGGAGGTGGAGACAAGGGATCCTCCAGCCACTATGCCGATGGAGACTGGCAGACCCGTGGTGATCCCACCGTAGAGATGGTGGGCTGAGGGTGAGCAGAGGGGCTGCTGTGGGGAGGACTGATATAGGACTGATATAGAGGAGGTGGGAGAGGGAGGTTGGGTGGGAAATCCAGACAGGTAGAGGGTTCAGGGATGGTGTGTGCCACTCACACAAACCACATCACGACTCCCAACACTGGGAGTGCGGCAGACAAGGGAACGACCTCCATGGTCGTTTCAGGACCGGCTGACAGTTCGAGAAGGGCAGACAGTTCAGGGTAGACAGATAGTTCAGGGCAGGCAGAGAGTTCAGATGAAGGCGGGAGGAGAGAGGGCATGTCTGCATATATATACACAAAACACTGAGCTCGGCTCAACCTCAGCCATGGTGCAGTGGGCGGAGCTTCCCTCCGCGCTCTTGCTGTCCATAGCGCTCTCCCCCGTGGCGAGCACTATAGCCGTCTCTTGCACCTGGTCTGACATCACAGGCTCTGGCTCCGGGGCGATCCTCAGCTCTGTCGCTCCATTAGGTAATGGCTCATCGGTCGCGGCAGGCTCAGGCTCTTGCTCTGCGCAGTGGTGTGATGGTGGGTTGGGCTCTGGGTCTGGCTGTGTTCCGGATCGGGGGTTGATGCTCCCCTGACACCGGATGATGGCCTCCCTCCAACTCAATCCAGTGGTGTCTGGGGGGGGGGGTTGATGGCGTGGTGAAGATTCACCCCGATCCAGAACAGAGACTTCAGTGTCCCATCGTCAAATGGGCAGGTCGCTGCGAAGTCGAACAGGTCAGGGTTAGCACGGGCAATGGAGATTACTCAGGAGGTGTAATAATCCATAAAGTAAACCAAAAACTGACAAAAACGAGAAAATAAACGGGGAAAACACGACGAAGAATTTCCAATAACACTTTAATAATCCACAGAAGGGTAATACACAACAGGCAGGCAGGTAACACACGTAGGGAACATACACAATACAGGACAAGGGAAGACAGGACAGACTACACTTTAAATAGGGAATCTAATGAGGGACAGACAGGTGAGGATGATTGACAATAGACTAAGGAACTAATGAGAACAAGAACAGAACCAAATATGGGCAAACAGGAACTAAACACAACAAAGAGTCCTTGGGTCTGACAATGAAGCAGCACAACAGTTTCAACACTCATAATAAATCAGCATATTAGAATGATTTCTGAAGGAACATGTAGTAATGATGCTGAAAATTCAGTGCTGTGTCACATAAATAAATTCTATTTTAAAGAATTTTCTATTTTAAATTTAATTTTCTAAATTTCTAAGTAACCAATATTAGAAATTGCAATACGATTTCACAATATTACAGTTTTTTTCTGTATTTTTGATCGAATAAATACAGCCTTGATGAGCAGAAGAGACTTCCTTAAAAAAACATTAAACATCTTACTGATCCTAAACTTTTGAGCGGCAGTGTGTAAAATATTCTATTATCAATCCCTCATAACATTTACAATTGAAAATATTTTAATTTTTAAACCTAATAGCAGTTACAGTAGCTCGACATGTTTTGTCCCATGTCTCAAGAATCAGTGATGTCTTTAACATTTTCCCAGCCACGTTGTCCTGATAGACAGAGATAGAAAGAAAACTGCTTGTGGAATGAAATATTTAAGAACATGTAACATTTTTACCAAAGGAATAATAGTTAATTTTACTTTCAGAACTCAAAATTTCCTATTCATTTATTGAAACTAAGCTGCAAAATGACTTGTTTTCTACATTTATAATGTGTCACATAGATGAAAGGAGGGACCCATTCTGCTGTCACCTCGAGGATTTTTCGCTAGCCTCTGTGATGTTGCAGTTGGCGTTGACTCCTGCCATCACTCCTGCAATGCAATATAGACAGATTGCCCTGTAGAAACGCTACACCCGACTTATACTGTTTCAAACCCTGACAGTCACTGGCCAGACCTTCATACTTGGCCCTCTTCCTTTCATGGGTGACCTCCCAACACTCCTCCCAAGGAGGATTCCTCAACAAGAAGGATGATCTTATTTGACTAAAAGAGTCTGTCTAGCCTCAAATTAGTCTTGAGGATACGCTGCTGGAACTTGAGTCGCTTCTCAGGTTCACAGAGAGCTGCCAGTTTAGCGTGGATGTAAGCTTCACTGGTAGTAATCTGGGGCCTTATTTATAAAATGTTGCACAGAAACCATCCTAAATTTGATCTTACAATCATCTTTCGAATATGCGCATGTGTGATTCATAGAATGAACGTACAAACAGAAAATGCACGTATGCGCTTCTTTCAGATGTGCAAACTATGAATCGCAAATGATCCTGAACTTGCACGCAGCTGAATTGTTTCAGCTCTCTGCCTTGTAAACAACTCCTAATTAATGTCATTAACATATAAAAGGCACCAATCATCATAATTTAGAACAGCGTGCTGCAAGAACAGCTTATATTTTCGAAAACCTGCAGTACTCCGACAAGAAAAAGTGCGTACGTCTGCTCAGACCCTGACGTGACGCTAAGCACTTTTCCACGTCAAAGACAGTTTTTACAAATATGAGCGCTGGCGTGGATTTAAGCTTATGCACACTCAATGATCAAATCTGTGCATACGCACGCTTTATAAATGAGGCCCCTGGATCCTGTCCCTGGTCACTCCCAAAAATAGACACTTTCTTACCACTTTGCTCCACTTCGAGATGGAACTGGGGAGGACCTCATAGGTCACCTGAGCCAGCTGCAGTTTCATGTCTACAGCTCTACTTCACTTCATGCAGAACTGCCCAAACCTGGACCAGCATCTGTGTCCCTTTCCCTTCTGTACTGTTAAATTGTGAAGATGAATGTTTTAGTCTGGCTTATACTGTAGGGGGCACTAGTACACATCTTCTGTACAGAATTTCCAAAAAAAAAAACCACAAGTGAAGAAGAAACCTAAACAACAGATGCTTCCATGTGTAATCTAACATGATCATCAGACATAAAACAGCATCAAAACTGTGTAACATTATGGAATAAAATGTCGACCAATGAAGAGGTAATAATGACTATCAAGCTTTGGGGTGTTGATCGACTCCATCTACATTTTGATTATCATTCTGAATCCAATTCATTGTCTTTTTTCAGCTTTTTGTTCAAAATATTATTTCTTTATTTTTTATTTATGAAACTTACCCACATTCAAGTGTTTAAAAAAAAAAAAAAAAAGAAAAAAAAAAAACAATGTATGAAGCTAGAATAAAATGTTTTTGTTTACAAGCAGATACTCAGATACAAGCAGATACAACAACTGTTCTTTCTTTTGATGTTTTGTATGTTCAGATATTCATATAAAAACATATACAAATTAATCCCCAAATAGGGACATGATAGTATACTTAAAGTATGATGTAAAGTTCACTTAAAGAAAACTTACGAGCATACTTGCAGAATAAAACTACTAAACTAGTAGTTTACTGAGACTATACTTCAAAGTGTACTAAAAATGCTACTACAAGTATTTAATTAGTAAACTATCAGTATACCTTTAAGTTCACTTTTAGTAGAGTTGTAGTACAAGGTAAAAACTTTGATGTAAACTAGTTGTGTACTCAAAGTTTACTACTGTTATACTTAAAGTATACTTAAATGTATACTTTTATATACTAGAAAGTGGGCCAATTTAGTCTCAAGGAGTATTGAAATAGTACACTTACGAGTATACTACTACTACACAGATATTTGTATACTTACTACATTAAGTATACTTAAAAATATTCTTGAACTTTACTTACGTATACTTAGTAAAATAAACTTGAAGTATACTACTTTTTGGTAAGGGTATAGATCACTGTGGCACAGTCGAAATTCTACTTGCAGAACAGCCTCCTTTGGCATGCATGTATTTGTGGTTCTCTTCTTTTTTTCTTTCTCTGTGTTATATTTTCAGGCTTTGTATGATTGGACAGTCAGAAGAAGAAGAAGAGACAGGAATCCATAGAAGAGGATATGGGATTGGGAAAGGAATCAAACTCGGGATGTCCCACAGCCCTATATGTACACAAAGCTTGGAACATTCCCCCATACTCCTGACCACCTATGTCTGGGCCAACTTTGGGTCAGGGCGTCACCTCTCTCACCTTGATTTTTCCTTCAGTTCTTCTTTAGAGGCAATGTTACTTTCGTATGAACAATGTTATTAGGACTTCTTAGCAGCCCTCGCCACCTTCAGAGAAAGCTTCTGATCTTTTTTTTTTTTTTTTTTTCAAGGTCTCAAGCTAGTGATGGCTACAGTATCCTCAATAGGATGCAATACTGGTACACCTATGCCAGGAAAGTCAAACTCAGCTCATGTAGGGCCACAGTCCTACAGAGTTTAGTTCCAATCCCGTTCCAACACACATACATGTCATTTTCAAATAATCCCGAAGGACTTGATCTGGTGTTTAATTAAGGTTGAAACTAAACTCAGCAGGGCCTCCGGGAACTGAGTTTGACACCCCTGATCTGTCTTTTTTCTGGTGAGCCCTGTTCTGTGACACTCTTAGCCAATCACTCCAGCTTCTACAGCTTGAATAGCTGGATTTAGTGTTCCTTGTCTTTAATAGCAATTTTAATAGCACAAATTTAAATGAATGAATGCTCGTGTTTTCGAAAATGTTTGGTTACATTTTAATCTGTTATTCATTGATACATGTGTGATTTTGCATGTGTGCAATTAAACTTGTATTATTTGTATTAAAGTTGTATTATTCTCGGTCAGTGCAAGTGACATCTCTTAACATAGCTATGGCAAAACAAACAAACAATCAAAAAAAGATTACATTATATGTGTTTATGTAAATAATATTAAGTGTCATTGGCATTCAGAAGACATGAAGTGAGACAAAGCAGAAAAACAGCCAGCCATTACAGTATAATGATGTTTAGAAGTGAAATTGTGTTATGATTGAAAAATGCATATCTTCTTATATGACAGGGCAAGGATAAACAGACCATGAACATGACCTTTAAAGAGTGTGATAATTACATTATCAGTTAATCAAGTTGCCCAAAAGCTAAATATTTTTCCATTGATCAAAACAAAATTACATTTGCCATATCAGAGAGGGTAAAGTTGGTTTTGACCACAGGATTTTCTTTTTTTATATATATCAATTAAAGACTTACCCTGGCGACTTCAGAATTTCACCAAAAGAATTTACTTTCAAATCTATAAGATTATATTTAAAGAAAATGACTTCAAATGACTTCCAAGAAAGTCAACAAATATATTTCCAAGAACAATACATCCCTTCTCAAGAGGTAGTGCTGCAGTAAAGTAGAGCGTCAGGATGATGCTGCTTGGGTTCCTGCTTTAGCCTGAACCTCATCATCATCATCATCATCATCATCATCATCATCATCATCATCCTCATGTAATTGTGATTTTCTTTGGCTTTTGTTGAGGCTACAAAGAAACTGTGATTTCCAACACATCTTAATTGTGCTTTCATTCATATCATAAAGACATATTTATGGTGCCGAGTAAAACACATTCATGTCTTAATGCTCACCTCCTGCATTTGATTGACAAAGAATGCAGACCTGCTTACAGAGCTTGTCACCTGACTTCACATGCATAATTTTTATATTTTCACCCATCAGTTAAAGACTGTCTCATGCCTGCATCTTAATCTTTGCTGTGAGGAGTCACTGTTAGTGTTCTTTTATACTCAACTCTGCCCTCTATTGCTTTTAATATGAATAACAACAGTGAACAGTGTCACATGACATCAGTGAAATATCTATCTATATCTATATATATATATATATATATATATGTGTGTGTGTGTGTGTGTGTGTGTGTGTGATTCAGTGATTCTTAATGTGTCCCTTATTTACTGTCACACCTGATTCAGATCATCAGTTCATTAGGAGAGAGATCCATGAACTGAACTGCGTGTGTCAGATGTCAGATAAGGGAGACATACTAAATGAGTCATACATAATGCTCAAATACCTGAAAAAAATGGTGTTCTTAATAATTATCCCATTGAAGGATATGAATCTGGAGGGATCCAGACAGAATGTAAGACATCAGTGGACTTTATGTCAAACTCTAGGTTAAGTTTGGTTATGAATGCTAGTGTTGACTGGGCAGTCTCTGTCTGTTTATCCTCATTTACACAAGCCTTTGCGCTGACGCTGGAAATCATTGGTGGCATTGTGGAGAGCATACTTGAGATTATTTTATAGTTTAATTATAATGTGAAGAAACAGATCATATCATAGAGATAGTATAAACCTTTTAAACTGAAAGTCTTTTCTCTCTTACACACATGCACACACAACAACATCATCAGTTGCTGTTTTCTGATTGGTTCTTCATGAGATGTGTGTTTTAGCAACAGACACACATTACACTTTTTGTCAGAGGCTAAAATTCATCACAAACAGCCACTGATACGTGACTACTGACAACAAAATAAATGTTACAGCTTATTTCCTTATGCTTACTTGCATTTATTTTTACGATTTTAACCAAAGTAACTTGTAAATAAGGAATACAACAAAGCAAGTAATCTTAAGGAGGCAATAACACTAGACTGTTTTAAACTGTATTCCGCTGTCCAGGCAGGACTAGAAGGATCGTGTTGTAAGTTCAGCCAGAAGAGCATTGCAGTGATCTAGTCTAGAAATGAGCAGGGCCTGGAGGAGTTGTGCGGTCTGCTCGGTCAGCAAGGGCCTGATCTCAATTACCTGATCAATCTTGCATAACTGTTGTCCGCTGGATTTTTAAATCACATAATGTAAAATAATGTAAACTATATAAGTGTCATTCCACGAAATCGGTGCCTTTTGCATCCCTGAGAAATAATCAAACATAGAATTAATATAACAAAAAAATAAATTTGTGATTTAAAAACATAACAATACTACGTCTACTTTCTTCAATATTACATCAAATTAAAATCAATTAAATATTTTTTGAAATAATTTAAATAGCATTTATGCTGATAAGGTAAGGTTTTTGGTTTGTCCCTCACTATGATCGTTATTTTTCAGCGGGAATTTTAATTCGCAAAATGAAGGCAAAATAATACAAAAATCGCATTTGCATATTGTTCTAAATACAGTCTCATTGTTAAGCAGTGTTTTTGGCATAAGTATCCTTTTTTTCTTCTATAAAATTTTAATATTTTTATTGGTGTCCCCTGATTTCATGTCAGCCCTGTTACCCTCATCAAAAATAAAATAAAATAAAATAAAATAATGCACATTCAAGTGACATCACTTCTAGGAGGTTACATCATCTCTCAACCAGGATTCCTACACTTGAAACACAAGCATGTTTCTCTCTCACTTCTATAATGCTCTATTTCTGAAGAATTATGAGGCTTGACTGAGGGAGGGACATCATGCAGTGTCAATACTGTTACCATTTTTAAAATGTAAATCTAAACAATTACTTATTACATGTAATATAATCAATATCTAAGCAGTAAAATGCTTTAAAAGTGTACAACATGTACTTTTGTGAACTTGACTATTAGCTAGAAATTAGCAAATTAGTTTGAAATCATCGAACCTGTTACTGTCAGCCCTGCTACGTTTCAGAGTAACAGGTTTTGACATGTGGGCAATTAGGGTGATTAGGAGTCACCCTTTTTTTTAAAGATTGTCTGTGTAAAATTCAAACATTTTACAGGTCACCCTGGGTGTATTATTGAGCTAATGCCTATATCATTAAGTGGCATATGAGCATCAGTTACATTTTTAATTAGTATTGTTGGTATTATGAAAAAAAGTGAAAACCAAAAGTGAAAACAAATTTCAGACAAACGGATGGACACATGATCTAATTCCAACACCCTTAAAACATAAGATCTATTAGAAATGTTATGTGCTAAATCAACAATGAACTGGCTTGAACTGAAAAATTGACTGTTTACTAATGTCCTCCTACATTATCGGCACTATTTTCCTGTTTAACATTGTAAAGTTGCTTTGACACAATCCGTATTATATAAAGCGCTAAATAAATAAAGGTGACTTGACTTGACTAATACTACTAACTGTACGTAATGCCAAGTAAGTGCAAAACAATATAATGATTTAAAATGGTAAAACTTTACAGTATTATGTAAACAAACATGTGCAGTGTGTCCTGTCATCCCTGTTATTCTGGTCAGTCCTGTGACTATGATGTCAATACTGTTACTGTCATTAATTTTGTAAAAATTATAAAAATGATATTTAATACAGTCTTTCAGGTTTGTCCATTGTAACTTTTATTATATTTTATTTTGGACAAAGCCCTTTTTTTAATACCGGTATCTCTCTTGTAAAAATGTATATTTTTCTTAATTGACATGGTCACCGTCCAAAATTAGGATGTTCTTGGTCATCTTAGGGTGTATTCACACCAGGAAAGTCCGCTAGGTCACTTGCTTTGGTCCGGGCCAAATACAATATTGATTTTATTTTATTTTTTTGTTTGGTGCGGTTCGCTTTCACAATGCCCTTTTTGCAAGTGAACCAGAAACTGTAAACAAAACGACACATGTGCTTAAGGTCATCCATTCATTGGTTCATCCATTCAGCCGTACCAGAGTTCATTTGGAAGCGGACCGAGACCACCTCTTCAGCTGGGTCTCGGTACGGTTGTTTGGTCCGCACCTGAGTGCGAGTGCTGTATTCACACCTGCCCAAAAGATCCGCACCAAGAGGGGAAACGAACTTGAGTTTGATTCAATTGAACCAAACAAGACAGGTGTGAATACACCCTTAATGACAAATATAAAAATATATTGAAAAAAATAAAATAAAAATCAAAAATGTGAAACAATCCCAGTGAAATGAGGGACTAAAATGCTGCTCATATATGTGAAAATTATCACATAATTCTAATTAAAACTATAGTATATACTGTAGTAGCGCTTGTGTCTGTAACAGCATTGACAAAAATACCAAAACATGAGGCAGAAAAATTGTCATAAAATAATCAGTTACATAGCCTGAGACGGCACAATACAATTTCTTGTCATTTTAAGGTATCTTAACTTCATGAATATAAAAAAAAAAACTTGTTTAAACTTTATTTTATTATTATTATTATTATTCCAAGTGGTAAAGGCACCAATTTCATGGAATGACCCATAAACCATCTGGCCCATGAATCATCTGTCTGTGGCCTGAGATGCTGGGAGTCTACAGAGGTTTGGAGAATGAATGGATATAATACTGCTGGGCTTTCATTCAGGACTGCTATTGTACTGTATTCAGAAATGTTTAATATCAATTTTTGTGGATATTTTCTTCTTTTATTATGATTTATTTTGAGGTACACTGAAACTGAGTGAATTTACTTTATTCAAATGATATGGATTGCAAACTTATTGAAGTGGGGTTGAAATAACATTGTGGTTAGGCTTAAGGTTAGTAACAATAAAAGTCTATTGGGAATTTGATATAAGAGCCAAACAGTACAACCTTTGCTAAAAATGAAATTAATCTGGCACTTGATTCACACATCTGAATCAGAGTTATTATAGTTGACAAACTAAAGAAATAATGAACTTTATTTATTTTACTTTATGTGCTAAAATAACTCAAACTAAAAGTGATATAAAATTAATAAAAAACTATAGAAAAAATTAAAATAGGAGTAATAATAATAATAAAACTGATAAATATTAAGAACTAATAAAATGACAAAATTACTAAAACTTTAACTAAAATGAAAGCAGACAATCTAACAATAAAAACAAGTTCAGTTAGTATCTTCATGATGTGAAGATAGCAGAGGAACCACAGGACTGTAGCTCCAAATCTATAGTTTTAGCATCTCAAAACTGCAATGCGTGCTGTATGTGTTGGTTTAATATTAGGTTAAACAGAGCATTTCTAAAATTTAATAAGATGTACTTTTAAGAGTGGCTCAACCGAATATGATAACAAATATAATTACAATAGATCCCTAATAAAAACAACAAAAATATCTTAGCTTTGGTACATGTGTATACGGCTACACAGCGTTTGGAGATCGTTTCAGCTTGTGGAGACACATGATATCATGGAGAAATCCCAGTGAATTAAAGCAGACAGACTAAAGCACATACTTTAGCTTTAACATTTACTATAATGATGCTGCAGCTCTGACACGTCTGCACCAAACCCAGCACATCGAGATGAAATATCACACACACACACACACACACACACACACACACACACACACACTGCTCACGGGACACGGGTTCATGCTCCTCGGGGAATTTATTAAGTGCTTGTTTTTTGTCATTTTTTCTTTCATTTCATTTGTATCACTTGTGCTCCTGTCTGGAATCGTGGTATGGACAGTGAAGCAACAAGAGTCAGTTCATGTTCTCAGGCTAGAAAATCATTTACATCACAATTTTTTTGTTGTTGTTTTACTGACTTGGAGACCACAAACATTCCAGCAACACACTCTAGGGTAGATGAGAAACAATCAGAAAGCTTGACTTTTTGCATAGTATTAAATGAACAAAGACATTGAGTTTTTTATTTACAATTATTGTATAGATTATAAAATTCATAAAAACAAGATGGATGAACACTTTTCATTTACCCATAAATTGCTAGTACGCCAAAAGTACCTGTGGCGTCGTATGCTCTTTGTTCCACAAAACGCATGCTGCTAAGTACAGTACATAGAAGCTGATGTATTGCAAGAAATATTATTATTCGTGATTATTAGAACGCTGTCATCCTTCCGATTTATTGGTTAAACATTTTAAACTGCATCCGTTATTAGGCCCGTCAACACAGGGCACAGAACTAAACTGAATTCAACTGAAGTGGCCAGTCGTACTGTAAAAGATCTCTTCTGGAGTCATTGCAGTCCACACACATTTCAGACAAACTCTCCTGCGGCGCCTTTCAACGTGTCAGAGGTGGTTCTTTTGATCAGTGTACAGAATGATTGTGAATGAGGCTTCGACATGTGTAAAGGGATAGTTCTCCCATCAGCCGATCAATTGAGAAGATCAGTTTGTTCATCATTAGCTCTCTCCCGAACACGCCAAGAAGAGCTACGGAGGAGGTCATGATTTTCTGTAGATAATACCTTAATTTTAATCTGCTTTCATATGTCTCCAGAAGACTAGAAGTCATGCGGCTCACTTCTGTGAAGCTTTTATGGTGCTTTTGGAACGGCGTGAGGGTGAGTAAACTATCCCTTTAATGTGAAAAAGGGCAAACGATTTCTGGGGGGAAAAAAATTAAAAAAATCTCTCAGTTTTCCGTATATATTTCTCTCGTTGAGTATGCCTGAGCTAACAGTTAAAGCTTGTGCACCTTATCTTGATGAGTAAAATTGTCAAAAAAGTTCAATTTAAGAACGATGGAGAAAAATGAGTTGCATATTAAGTGTATGACATCATGCCTTTCCAATTCCAAAGAATATCAATGAATACATGGATGACTTCATAAGTGTCTTCCAACAGACCCCCGTTTGTCCTTTCACTTTTAGAGTACAATAAATAGTTAACGACTAGTGAATACTGTTGAGATGCTAGAGTATATTTACTGACTGCAGGAAGACAAGCTTGATTTGAACACAGAAGCACATCTAAATTTACACCACAGAAATTCATTCATATCCGGATAGTGCAGAAAATGATCATAAATGTATATATAGATATATATATATATATATATTTTTTTTTTGGTTTGGGTTTTTCTTTTTTTCTTTTTTTAAGAAAAGAGTCAAAAGCAACATTCCTTCTTTTCGTTTCGTTACATGACATAGTTCAGTTGTTCAAAGTGTCATCAGCTCAGGAGCTGGGTTCATTTCCTTTAACCAAAAGAAATCTACAAATTAAATGTCAAAAAGAAGAATCAACACAATAAATTACAATATTTGAACACAATTTTGATTTCCATACAGAGATGCCAGATATAACTTAGTTTACATGTTTCCAACATAAAACCCATCGCAGCTTCTGATGGTCACACGGAACTGAAACTATTTTATGTTAAATAGTATGTACTTCTAAAGAAGATATTTAAATCCAACCTGATATATCTGCTCACATTTGAGCAAGTTCATCGCCGAAACCTTCAAAGCCAGCCAAACCGATTGGATGTTTTCGGGGTGCTCGGAGCCATCGATCCCGACACTCGTTTAATACTTCGATGCCACGTGAATTATATATCCCACTATATTTTGGTTTCTTTTGTTATCTTCTAAAAATATCTACATTATATGACAAAATAGCAGGCAAGTCCAGCGCACAATTGGAAATAAAACATCTAGAGTCCAATATTACAGGAGTACTGAACAACGTGAGCTGTTCCAACTACATCTGCTGCGTGGTTTTGAACCCTACAAAGAAGTTTTAAACCCTACAAAGAAACCAGGACGTATCTACAGGTTTGTAAACAAATTACATTCTCTTTAGGACATAAATAAGTTAAAGTAGTTATTGAAGCAGAACAAGGCAACATGCCAACAAATAAAGATAAACTCTGTAAATATATATTTATAATATGTCTATAAATATATATGTACGCTTAATAAATTCTAATTTCCATGGGTTTCTCTTTTTCCGACAGGTGCAATTCTACTGTGCAAGTTTGGAGTCCTGCGACCTGGATACACCTTAATCAATAACCAAATAAATCTATACAATTAGATACATGCCACACACAATACTCACAGATCAGTGAATCAGAGAAGCTGTCTTAAAATAGCAGTCCACCGCACATCCCATCAAATCAAATCAAAACCGTTTAAATAAAAATAAAGGTTTCCAAATAAAAACCTGGGTAATGTACATTCATGCAGGAGCAACGATAATAGCTGAATTTGATTTAAATTACTCGTAATAGTCTGTCGTTTCCTCAGGAAGTGGGAGCGGTGCGCTTGCGCTCTTGTATTGTTTCTCGAGTCGCTCCGCGATCGTCCGAGTCAGTCGTTGTTCATGCGTTCGATAAAAGAATGTGGCGCGACCATAAATACGTACAGTCAACAATACACGATCCGCGTTCGTGTGCACTCCGGAGCGAGTCTAAGATGATTCTGAGCGGTCTCCCACGTGAGGTGGCTAAAGCGATGTCTCCAGACTATGAAGCGGGCTCCCGGGACTGGAGGAAGCAGCAGATTTACTCGTGTCGGTCGTCAGGTTTATGCCGCTGTCGATGGCGTTGTTGTTCTTGTTGGGAGATGATGGCTGACTGGAGTTCTTCCTGGCTGCCTCGTCATCAATGTCGGTGTCGTCTATGAGAGGAATGTGAGGTGTAGAGTCCTCTATTCTAAACTCTGGATGAGTCATGAAATTGTGGATGGAGGTTCTGGATTCGGGTTTTTCCAAGCCTTCGTAGAGGGAGCTACGAAATGCGTTCACAACACGTATCTGCGTGAGGAAAGAGATCGCTGTCAAAGGCTTGGAAAGTGAGCTCGGAAGACCCCCCCAGTGGCACAGTGACAACAGGAGGAGGGAAAGGCCGTGGACCCACCAAAAACATTTGGAAAGCATCCCTAATTCACTTATTCTACCGTGCACAGTTTAAGGATTGCATCGAAAAGAACATAACTCAAATTAATGGTAAACTAAAGAGACTGGAAAGGAAAACATAGGCAATGCTCTTATGTCCCGTACAGTACACAATACAGTATACAGTGTATGGTCCAAAGTGTTGTATACCTAGAGACAAGCATTGTTAATTCAACAAAAATGGAACAAAAGAAGTAAAAAAACAAAGGAAAGCCAAAACGTCATGCAAGTTGAACACATCTCGTGGAAAGTTGGTAAGAGGAGTAGATTAGATACTGAGATCCGGGATGAGTTTCAAGGTAAACACAAAGTCAAAAGCAAACAAAAGAGAAATCATCTGCAAAGACTTAGAGGATGACAGGGACAGGAGAGCCTATGCTTCGAGAGCATAGACTCACAACACGATGATGGAAGCGAACCAAAAGCTTGACAAGCCAACTCAATGACTACACACAACATGCAGCTCGGGACAACACCATGTGGAGATGAACACAGGCACACAGACTGTAGAATAAGAAAAGAGATGAGAACAAACACAAGTCTGTTCTTTCAACAACTCCATGCGTCTCTGTGTAAACACTCAAGTATAGGCCGAAGAGATCTGTTCAGATTCACGGAACTACACTAAAAAATAGGAGAACCAATTAATCAGTTGTTACTGTGTGGACCTGAGATTTCCTAGAAATATTTTACTGTGCTAGTTGGGAGTAGCAAATATTCTGCTTCAAAGGTTACAAGCAAGTACGATAATCTAGGCATAATTGTCACACTAAACTAATGATGCATACAGTCTATGGTCCTGTTCCACAACCTCGTGAGCTGCCTACCTAGACAGCAAGATGTCAAATTCTTCTGGCCAAATTCTAAGGTCTTTCACACAGACAAGGCAATCCCAGAATGCACTGCAACAAGCTTGGTGTTCATTTTCATCCAAGATGGTGGTTGAGAATTTTTTGTATGTTATTCAATTCTTCAAAGCACTGACAAAAAGTTAATAGCCAATATCTGTCTTGCCTGCTTATTAGAGCAAGGGTATCCAAACCTGTCCCTGGAGCCTTGCAGAGTTTAGCTGATTAATCAGGGTTGGAGCTAAACTCTACAGGACAGTGGCCCTCCAGGAAAAGTTTTGGAAAGTGTTGAGTTGTTAGCTTAGCAACACACTAATGTCAGACTAGCATTGTGGTCAATTCTTCTTAACTCTGAGTAATCAGATCCGTCACTTATGAGATTCTGTTTGGCTTAGGATGCTACCTTGAGTCAGGGGTGTCCAGTCCTGTGCCTGAAGGGCCACTGTCTTGCAGAGTTTAGCTCCAGGTCCAATTAATCAAGGTCTTCAGGATGACCAGAGACTTCCAGGTAAGTGTGTTGGGGACAAGTTGAAGCTAAACTCTCCAGGACATTGCCATAAGGGGTAGACGAAAAAAAAAATCACAAGTTTCTAAGGGCCAGTTTTACTAAACGGGGCAAATTAGCGTGAGAGCGCAATTCCAAAACAGCGCCAAAGGGCGTGGAAATTTCTGCAGGGGATTTACTAACATCACGCAAATTAAAGAACACAAACACAAAATCTCATTTACATATCGACCGATGCAATATATTGAGCGCAGCACAAGTTAGCGTAGTCGCAAATAAAGAATAAAGAAATAAATAACCCACAGTAAGTTGAAAAGAACCGAAGGCCAAAAAATATAGGGTTGCAAGAAATTTTGATTGACCTGGTATTCCGTGACTCCTAGTTGAGGGTTCCAAGTCATCTTTTATTTCCTGAAACAAATTAAAAATAACATGGCTTGCCAAACGATCTGATCGGATAATGTGTTCTTCTGGCATTCCAAATAAATTAATGTGTGGGAAAAATCCTCTCCCTTCTACCACGCGCTCTGTGTTCTCTGTGCCTCCTCCTAGCAACAACAATTGCAACCATTTCAAGTGCAAAACAGTTTCAGACATGCTTTTTTTGGGCGTTAAATAATGGTGCAAAAAAACAGTAATGTGACGAGCGCAAACTTTAGTAAATCTCGTTGCGTGATTCATTTGAATACTCTCCTCCCATAAATTCTGCGTCTGAAAGGGAAACTCCTACAAATGCATAAGCTTTCTGGAGCAAGCTTATAGTAAAACTGGCCCTAAGTGTCTATACCATTGGTTACTAGCAGACGCTCCTACTCAAACTGTATACCCACGTCTATGAACTGCCCCAACTGAAAATGAGTAACTTGCAGCCTTTGTCACTATCTGTGTAAACTACTCTCTTTGAGGGAGATGCTAGAGCAAAGGTTAGAAGCTCGATAGGGTTTGGAACAGAGCCTCTTTCATACCACCAACTGCTGAACATAAAATGATCGAAATCAGCGAACTATCTCTAACGACCATCAAACTCAATTTTTACCGTCTGTCCTGGTAGCAAATAGCATGCTTTGAACCCAGCTAAGAGCAAACTTACAAAGCCAAAACAAACAGGTCTGAATGACAGATGAAAACAAATGTCAGAAGGAATCACATAGATGAAGACTGGCCTAACATTTAGTGAGATTCTGCAACTGTCAGCGTCACACAGCAGACTACATGACCAACAGAGTAAAGCCACGAAACATAATGGGTCGCTGTGGGCCTCGGATCTACATCACACAGACGACAAATAAGACAAGACTATGGGGAGGAAGCGCCACTCTCTTCACACGTCTCTGTAGCTGTGTGGAGAGAAAAAAGTAAAAAAAGGGGAAAAAAACAGCCTCCCGTGATCAACAGAGTAACTTCAACAATGCAGCCTAGAGCATTTTGAAGAACATGTCAGGCTACAGCTGAGTGGGGAATGGTACAGTTGGCTATACTTGAATGTTTACCCAGCCTGGTGAGTTTGTTGGTGGAATATTAGTTCACATCAATATTGCGACGGACAATGGAGGGACTCACAACCTGAAATTCACTTCGTAGGCTGCACCCTTAGTCCAGGGCTCTTAGCACTCTGGGGAAAACAAACACATGGTACATTGAAACACATGTTCTTCTGAAAAGTGGGTTAAAGATGATCTGATAAACAGTGACATGAAGAGTAAGAGGAAATCAGAAGCAAAGCAGATTTTCAGGGATGCCCTTTGACAATACTTTACACTAATTGTCTATGTCTAAAGAATAATAAATTGTTTAAGAGCTCCGGTGTAATGCCAAATCTCCGCTGGACCCAATGGGCAATGCCTGATTAGAAATGTTTGTCAGATACTGTAGCTGCCGGAGTCATGGTCCTGTGGCCAGTGTTCTGACATATGGACACACTGTCCTATTGAAAGTAAAGAAAATAAATAAATAAAATCTGTATGAGTAGTGCACAATTTGAAATCTGACATTTCTTATGGTCAGATCATCTGAGCCGTAAATGCCATGTGACTGATATAGAGTGTAGGACTACAAATGAAGTCAATTTCACCTTTTTAAGAGCCTCCAAAAGTAACATATTATACTATACAAATTTTATAGTATAATCACCCTTGGTTGAAATGGAGGTTTTTGAGGCCAGTTATCATCCCTTATCTGAACCCTGAGCACAAATCTGGCCAGAGTGTGCAGTGGTTCTTTAAAAATCACAATTAACATAATGAAATGGCACACTAAATGGTGCTAAATGTCTTCATACTTCATAATTCCAAGGACCTGTAAACTCAGAATTACTGTAATGAAAAGGTTCCAACAAATCATGTCTTTATTGAAAGCTTGTTCATTTCAAACGGGGAATTCTATGGTGTTTTATTACAAGTCATAATGTGGTGTGCGCCTTGTTTTTCATTTAATTTTTTAATAGTGTATAGAGGTGAATTCATGTGATTAAAGGGGACATCAGATGCCCCCCTTACGAAAATTAACCATGGTTTTATTGTAGTAAAAGTGTTTTTTTGGCGTATTGATTACCATTTGTATAACCACAGTTTTACTACAAATACCATGGTTAAACTATGGTTAGTGAAGCAAAACCATGTTTAATTTGTAGTTACCATGGTTTAACTGTAGTAACCATATTTTTTTGGTTTTATTAGTAGTAAAACCATGGATAATTTTCGTAAGAGCCATTTTCCACAAGTCATTAATGATGCTTTAGGATATTCATGAAATGTCTGTAAAATACTTTAGTTAAAATTCCTGAATGGTTGTGTAAAACAATAACCTTTTTTACGTTGTCATAAATCGTTCTGTATACGGCGACCTGTTTCGGTGCACGTCTCTTCAAATGTTAATGAGCTACTGCTCACCCGCCCCTCTTTTTCACTTTTTGTGTACTCAGTGGCACATTACCATCAAAAACAAAATTAACTGTGTCCTCAGTGGCTCATATGTCGGGAGAAAATGAAGACTCTTATGTTCACTTTTACATGCAACTACGAAACACCTGCATTGCCTACGAGACATGGCTGAGGGCAGAAATATGCTAATACAGGACAGTCTGTCAGCGGACGTGGGCAGGGCCTGAGCAGTATGACGTCATACTGCTCAGAAACTCAAAATAATTGAGACTGTTTAGGTTTTTGGGGATTAAAAAAAGAGGAGTGAATGGATTTTTATCATTGTAGGGTGGTTGTGTCCACACACTGCTAAGACACATTTATATGCAAATACAACATAAAAGTGAATTTTGAATCCGATCTCCCCTTTAAGGATTTTGTTGTCAATAACAAAGCTGTACATGGATCCATTTTGAGAAACAAATAATTTCTGACTCAGAGTCTCTGAGTAGCTGTTGTCTCATAATTATGGTAACCCTCACATAAGATTAATGCAGCATTATATTTGAAACAGATTGCGGAACAGAGCTTCTTTCTGCAGAGCTGCTTCCCTGTGATGCCTTTTTCATAATGTTTACTGTTCAGTGTTCAGTCTGAAATGTAATACTTTGCACTTGGAACTTTCATAACCTACATGGATATATCTAGGTAGGGGCCGCATCTTATATTTTGCAATGTTCTGGCTCCAGATTTCTGATACCCCTGTTGAAAAAAATCAACATATGCTGGTTAGGTATGTTTTGAAGCATGGTAGTTGGTTTGCGCTGGATTAGGCTGGTCATTAGTTGGTCATGAGCTGGTTTAAACTGGTCCCGAGCTGCTTATAAGCTGGTTACGAGCTGGTTTAAGCTGGTCATGTGCTGGTCCTAAGCAACTAGCTCCTGCCCAGGACCAGCACATAACCAGCTTAAAACCAGCTCAGGACCAGCTTAAACTAGCTCATGACCAACTAAGGACCAGCTTACACCAGCAGTCATGCTTCAAAACATACCTAACCAGCAAATGCTGTTTTTTTCAACAGGGAAATAACTGTTTTAAGAAGAGTTCAGATCTCTTTGCATCCAGTCATTTTTTGGTTTGGTTATGATTGGCCCACTTCAGGTCTGGAGTCCAAGGGCATCCCTGACAAACACCCAAAGAAGAGTGTCACTCACGCCCAGAGGGAGCAGCAGCAGTGCTGGTAGGAGAGGAAAGAGCATTGCACAAGGACACGTGACTAGGACTAGAAACATTGGTTACATCCTGATTTTGACTGGTGGTGGAGGACTGGCGTCTCAGAGCCCCCTGAAAGGAAGTCCCGCTCTTGAACGTGTTCACTACCTCGATCTGCAGGAAGGGGGAGAGAAATACATGGAGGAATGCTTCATCACATGGACATGGTTTAGAAGTCTATGACAGGCCCTCATCACACATTAAACACTTCATCTGAAATTAGCACTGAGGCTTTGATGGCTTTAGAAGGGTCCTCCTCCCCGCTGCTGCAACTTTGACAGCAGTCATGATGAACGCCCAGAGACCCTCGAGAGCCTTTCTGCAGGACTGCATCATTATGCCTAGGAGAGCACTGTTATCATATCACATGACAAACAACAGGCCATAGCAATTCACTATAAATGATCTGCATGCCACTACCAAAACTCTGTTAGTGCTGCTCTAATCTGATTGGACAGACAGCATTCCGGTAGTGCAGATATTTAGAATATGGAAAGTTTTTCCCTGTTCACTGGTTCACTGCTTGTCTGTGTTCATAGTGTTCCAGATCAGAGTATGTGAGTGGAGTTGTGCGATTTTGCCAGGACCGAGAAGCAGTGGAGCTTCAACAGTGGAGTTACAAAAGTCTTTGGGCAGGTAAAGGAAATCTCTGTCACTCCACTCATATACACTAATCCAGTCTCTGTGTTGCTTGATGAAAAGATGGTTGAGACTGATTTCAACAATGTAATAAACTGGACAACGTCACTGAACTGTTATAAAACCATCATGACACTCACAACGGTGCTATTGGTCTGAATATCAGGCCTCATGCCCAAATCACTGCCGTGATGCTATTCAGAACAACAACGTGCTTGTGATATTGACTTGATTTTAGACTGGAGTGAAATATTTTTGCAGTAATGGTGTATGAATGATCTGAGTGGGGGAAGGGGGCAATGTAAACATATTGGCTTTGCTCAGTGAAAAAGTAGTTCTAACTAACTTTTAAAAAAGTTAGACATTAACCATAGTTAGGCTATATTTGCAATAGAGTGCTGTGGAATTATACTGGTAATTCTACTACTTACTATCTGTTAAAGGTAGTATTTGAGTAGTCATTATGCAACAATAAATGTTTCAAAAAGACACGTGTAGTTATTGCATTTGAAATAAATGCTTTATTACCATTTGAGTAACAATGCCTGAACATCTGGCAAGAAAAAAAATATTCTACATTACTTCCAGTTCACATTAGAAACCACACTAAGACTGGAGTGTCAGGTCAAGCACTTTACAGCATTCTGTTCAGTGTGCTCTGCAATGTACTGCACATTTTGGAAAATGTAAGTACTTTATCTATTTCATGACTACAGCTTCAACGTTTCCAGTGTAGGATCAGTTTTTGAAATGCAATTATGTTGTTCCTAAAATTTACAGCACTCAGAATCGTACTTAAGTTTTATCTTGAGGTTTTCGTTGTAATTTAGATCTAATTATGCAAAACGCTATTCAATAAATGACTGTTCGGTTGGAATATAAAAATGTTTTTGATGAAAGGTGTACTGACAGCCCATGATTAATGCAACAGTACTGAAGTCTTGCGATCAGTGCTGATGTTTGTGCCAGTAATGGCATTTGGCAGAGCCGAGCTGCGGTTCAACCTCCGCACTGTTCTAAATCTGGCCATAGAACACACTGCCAGCCGTGCAGATGGTGAATCTCAAGTACATAATTACAAACACAATTGATGTACCAGCAGAAGTATATGGTTACTTCCTACAGATGCCATTTCAGTGCAGAATTCATGCTGAATATTTCAAGCAGCCATAGCTTCCCAAAGACTGTCAGAGGTCCTAACCTGAGTCTGGATTCTGTTGAGGCCTCTGAACCAGAGGATCTGCCCTCGCCGCAGCTCCCTCTCAGCGTGATCGATCTCCTCCTGGTCCTCGTTCGGGTCCTCCTCGGGCATTTCATCCTTCTGCGACAGCTGACCAGCCCCTTTGAGGAACCTCAGCTTGCTATTTGGGATCGTTGAGATAACCTGACCCAGAACATGACACACGTGTATGGATATTAGAACATGATAGTACACAAAACAGAACCATTCCAGAGCTCCATCCTCAAAGATCCAGGTGAGGAACAAGCCCAGTGTACTGTTTGTAGAACATCAGGACAGCTGTATAATATGCTGGCAGATATTGTTCACAACTATCAATGAGATACATACAGTGTATTACTCACAATTCCATCATATAGACACTGACCAAACAGTGAGTTTTCCATGTTACTATTTTTCATCCATGAAAAATCTGAAAATCTTTGAAGGATTTTTTTATTTTTTTTATTTCATCCATGGAAAATGGCGATATTTTGGCTGTAACCCTGGTGTGCCATTTATGCTGTGTATTTTAAAAATATTCCCAATTAAAATCAACTTTCCGTTCTTAAGAACTGATTCAGCAAAGCAATCTGTCAGCCTCTCAACATTGACGTTTATTTTAAAATTCTACAGTGATTAAAGGGATTCACCCAAAAATTCTAACATTTTGTCATTATTTACTCTCTTTCATGTTGTTCCAAACTTTTTATTTATTTATTTATTTTTTTCCAGTAGAACACAAAGATATTTAAATAGAATGTTTAACTGTTTTTGTCCATTCAATAAATATCAAGAGGGTACAAAACAACACTAGACCTCAGTGACTTTAAGTAAAAAAATAAATATATATATATATATAAAAATAAATAAAAACATTGAGATGCTTTTCAAAACAACATCTTTTGTGTTTAATGGAAGAAAGAAAGTCATACAGACAGGTTTGGAACAACATAAGTGGGAGTAATGACAGAATGATAATGTGAACTATCCCTTTAATGAAGATCTTTTATGAAATGAGAAAGAAAATAATTGCAATACCTGTCCCCAGACCAGCTCTCCCAACCCCAGGAACACACACCACATCCACTTCTCCAGGTCCAGAGGAGAACAACTGAACGGTTTCCCTCCAAACTGAACAATCACGATCTGAAATGAAATGTCAAAATGGAAACGGAAGGTCCTACAGATGTGCTGGGTGCGTTATATTTATAACTACACTTCTTTCAAATCATGCAGAACCTTTTAATGAAGACTGAATCATGACCATGTCACAATACATATATGTCCCTGGAGCACAAAACCAGTCTTAAGTTGCTGAGGTATATTTGTAGCAATAGCCAAAAATACATTGTATGGGTCAAAATTATTGATTTTTCTTTTATGCCAAAAATCATTAGGATATTAAGTAAAGAACATGTTCCATAAAGATATTTTGTAAATTTCTTACCATAAATATATCAAAACTTCATTTTTGATTAGTAATATGCATTGCTAAGAACTTCATTTGGACAACTCTACAGGTGATTTTCTCAATATTTAGATTTTTTTTTTTTTTTTTTTTTTTTTTTGCACCCTCAGATTCCAAATTTTCAAATAGTTGTATCTCGGCCAAATATTGTCCTCTCCTAACAAAGCTGATTTATTCAGCTTTCAGATAATGTATAAATCTCAATTTTGAAAAATTGACACTTAAGACTGGTTTTGTGGTCCATGTCACATACGTATATTCAATGATGTAATGTAATGTAATGTGATGTAATATTACTCTACTGTAGTAGATCAGCAACAAATTAAATCAGAGGGTTGCATTTGTATATTTGTATAATTACATATGGAATGACAAAAACAGATCGTTTTGCATGCTGGCTTGTTATTTTCCCCAAGAGCATGATCTACTCAAGTCCACATGTCATACTAACTAGAAACTGTGCTTCTGAGCACAGGTCCTGAGCTGTAGCTCCAAAACACACCGCTGGGAAACATACCTCTGTTCAACTTTTTATTTTTTGGTACCTGAATGGCGAAAGTGCCCAGAACAATGGAGCAGAAGATAGGATTTCTGAAAATGCCATCAAACACGTTCCTCTCTCCGTGGATTTTGCGTGCGTTGATCTCGTTGAAGAGCTGCATCATGACGAAGGTGTTGAAGATGATGGTGTAGTGCTCAGATGGAGGAGAATGCAGCGGCGCGTTCCTGCCACTGTCAATGTCAAAGATCTGCTCGCCTGGATCACAAACACAGCATAAGACAGGACTGAAGATCCTACATGGATTAGATGTTTCAGTAACACTTTACTTACAGCCTTTATGTATAATGCATTATAAAGGGTTATTAAAGGGTATAATGCATTATAATTATTCATAATGTGCGTTGTAATACATTATATCTTTCCAAAAGTAATTATAAATTTAAAATGCATAGTGTCACAATGAATTGATAAGTGTTATAATGTATTAACTGTGGTTACAATTATTCATAAGATTGTGCAATGCATTACAAGGTGCATTACAACCCATAATTAATGCATAAGAACGACTTTTATAATGCATTATAAATAAAGTGTTACCAAAGTTTCTTCAACTATTTGTGTAAAACAATTTAAAAAAAATCGATTTAATAGGCATTTTCCAGGCATAAAAGCATAAACGTATTTGCTTAGCATGCGTCGCAGATCTACACTGCAAAAATGGCTTATCTTTATGAGTATTTTTGTCTTGTTTCTAGTCAAAATATCTAAAAATTCTTAAATCAAGACACTTTTACTAGATAAGCAAAATGACTTAAGATATTTAGTCTTGTTTCCAGGGGGGAAAAACTAAGTTAAGTGCATTTTGCTTAAAACATGTAAAATTATCTGCCAGTGGGGTAAGTAAAATACTCGTTTTAAGAATATTTTACTTATCCAACTGGCAGATAATTTTACTTGTTTTAAGCAAAATGCACTTAATTTTGCTTATCTAGTAAAAGTGTCTTGATTTAAGAATTTTTAGATATTTTGACTAGAAACAAGACAAAAATACTCAGTAAGATTAAGCCATTTTTTTTTTTTTTCAGTGTACAGTTGAAGGTAACTCACCCACAAACAGCAGCGTGAAGATGATGATGAGCTGGTACACGCCATGGCCCAGGATGTTCTTGGTCATGGTGCTGGAGATCAGGGGTTTGTTTCGGCCGTAGGGTTTCCTCATCAACAGAGACTCGGTGGGCGGTTCAGTGGCCAGCGCCAGAGATGCAAACGTGTCCATGATCAGGTTCACCCACAACATCTGCACTGCTTTAAGAGGAGAATCCTGGAAGAACATACAGTCTGGTTAAACTGGACTTCATCACCACAGCTCATGAGACCAATAAAACATGCTGAACTGAGCTAGATGTTATACTAGCATTGTCCTCGTGTATCAAAATTTTAAGAAGACCCTGAAACTCATTAACTCAGTGCACGATTGAGTGCCCTCGTTCATCTAAAGCTCTCTGGATGTTCATTTCTCACAACGGTAACTTCACACAGTCTAGCCTCTTTCTCTCAGAAGTGCTGCATCATTTATTAGGTCAGAGATCCTCTAGGAAATTAAACAATGCTATTTTCAGATCACAGGGTCTTTGGCCTTGGCCTAGTAATCTAATATGGATTTTTTGCCATCACCACATGTATCTGCATAGTCTAATTTGAGATTAAATAGTAGGTCGGATCTATCATCTCATAAAAGACATTTACATTTAGTCATTTAGCAGATGTTTTTATCCAAAGCGACTTAAAATAAGGACAACATAAGCAAACAAAACCAACAAAAGAACAATAATTTGTGATGTGACAAGTCCAGGTTAGCCTAAAACAATACACAAGGGTTCATATATATATATATATATATATATATATATATATATATATATATATATATATATATATATATATATATATATATATATATAAATCGAATAGAGTGCAAGTGTTAGAGGGTCAAGTGTTTATATATATATATATATATATATATATATGATCTTCTAGTCTCTAGATATGGCCCAGGTCCCTCCTTTTAATGTAAATATATGGAATCTTTCACCTGTTGTATCAACTGTCAGGTAAAAAAGTGAGACGCTTGGTGGATTATTCATGCAGTTAACACGAACGGTGCTGGGTGAGTTATACTGCAGTTCAGAGGTTCAGAGTCAGTAAGTTTTTGATAGAAGGGCTGCATTTATTTGATCAAAAATATAGTAAAAACAGTAATATTGTGAAATATTATTAGAATTTAAAATAGCTGTTTTCTATGTGAATATCTGTTAAAATGTAATTTATTTCTGTGATGCGCAGCTGAATTTTCAGCATCATTACTCCAGTCTTCAGTGTCACATGATCCTTCAGAAATCATTCTAATATACTGATTTGCTGCTCAAGAAACATTTCCTAAGTATTTTTGTGGAATACAGGATTCTTTGAACAGAATGTTCAAAAGAACAGCATTTATTTGAAATTTTAAATAATAAATTAAACACCGAAGCATTTTGTAACATGTCTTTACCGTCATTTTTGATAAATGTAATGCGTTCCTGGAAATAGTACACATTTTACCGACCCCAAACATTTGAATGTTAACACATGGTGAAGTTTATTACTCAAGATTAGATGCTTGCTCAGATCACTCATGCCAGGTGCTTTAGCAAACAGCACCACACACTCAGAAATACAGTGAATGCTCATTTAAAGGCTCACTGTGAGCACCTGTGTGTGAACACAGAGGCACAAACCTGGGTAATACAGGCTCCGGTAAAGGCAACGATCACAGCCACCACGTTAACGGTCAGCTGGAACTGGAGGAACTTCGAGATGCTGTCGTAGACGTTGCGTCCCCACATCACTGCCTTCACGATGCTGGAGAAGTTATCATCCGTCAAGATGATGTCAGACGCCTCTTTGGCCACATCTGTACCTGCGATTCCCTGTCAAGACATTTCACATCAATCCTTTGCTTCAAATTGCATCAAGTCCCAAAATGTCCTTAAAATGAAAATCATTTATTCATTCATTAAAATCACCGTGATCAGCATAGGCAGAACCATATACGCTTTGCATTACTAAAATTACACTTCATAAAATCTGTCAAGGTCATATTTTTAGAGTAACATCAAAAAAAAGAAAGAAAGAAAGAAAGAAAGAAAGAAAGAAATTATATTTTGCATAAAGAAAACATTTTAGGACCTTTTAAGGCCTTTGTTTGCATTGTTGACATTATTTTCATGACATATAAGCACATTCACGTTCCGTTTGAATTAATCCAGACTAAAGTGGGATCACACCCTCATGTGGACAGTGAGTGATCATAAATGGTAAAATCTTGTTGGTGTCTGGGTAAAAAGTTTGTTTCAGTTTGTGTTTTTTAAAGACTAGCCTGAGGGATTGTTCTCCTTCAAGACACGTCTTGACAGTAAAATCATGGTAAATACCACAGAGAGGAAGCCGCCCGCAGGCAGCTCGAGTCAGTTTGATGAGCAGGAACACAAGAATATGCTCTCCTCCAACACAGCTGAATTTATGAAAATAGAAATGTTTTTTTCACCTCATGCAAGTCAACTGACAGATGTCAAAAAACAGGAGTAAGAGGCACCGGCTCACACTAGGGGGCACTCTGGGCCTGCGTTTTATTGTGCTGCTGAAATGAGGACAGCCTGTGTTTGAGCAGCTCAAAGAACAGAATTACGATCGGTCCTCACCATGGCAAAACCGACATCTGCCTTCTTGAGGGCCGGGCCGTCATTGGTTCCATCACCAGTTACAGCAACCACCTGCCGCTGTTCCACCAGAGTGCTGTCAATAATACCTGACAGACAAGAAGATCACACACTGCTGAGTCATTCTGTGAACGCTGCCTTTTTCATTTACTGCACATAGAAGAACATTTCTGCAAGATCCTAGACATTTTATCAGACAACAAACTGCTTAACTGTCTTTCTCAAATTGCATTGTGCAATATGAAGAGTTCTATAAAATATAATTACAATTAGTAACTATATATATATATATATATATATATATATATATATATATATATATATATATATATGTAATTATATAATTATATATGCATATACATACATACACACACACACACACACACACACACATATATATAGATATACAGGTGCATCTCAATAAATTAGAATGTCGTGGAAAAGTTCATTTATTTCAGTAATTCAACTCAAATTGTGAAACTCGTGTATTAAATAAATTCAATGCTCACAGACTGAAGTAGTTTAAGTCTTTGGTTCTTTTAATTGTGATGATTTTGGCTAACATTTAACAAAAACCCACCAATCTCAACAAATTAGAATATGGTGACATGCCAATCAGCTAATCAACTCAAAACACCTGCAAAGGTTTCCTGAGCCTTCAAAATGGTCTCTCAGTTTGGTTCACTAGCCTACACAATCATGGGGAAGACTGCTGATCTGACAGTTGTCCAGAAGACAATCATTGACATCCTTCACAAGGAGGGTAAGCCACAAACATTCATTGCCAAAGAAGCTGGCTGTTCACAGAGTGCTGTATCCAAGCATGTTAACAGAAAGTTGAGTGGAAGGAAAAAGTGTGGAAGAAAAAGATACATAACCAACCGAGAGAACCGCAGCCTTATGAGGATTGTCAAGCAAAATCGATTCAAGAATTTGGGTGAACTTCACAAGGAATGGACTGAGGCTGGGGTCAAGGCATCAAGAGCCACCACACACAGACGTGTCAAGGAATTTGGCTACAGTCGTATTCCTCTTGTTAAGCCACTCCTGAACCACAGACAACGTCAGAGGCGTCTTGCCTGGGCTAAGGAGAAGAAGAACTGGACTGTTGCCCAGTGGTCCAAAGTCCTCTTTTCAGACGAGAGCAAGTTTTTTTTATTTCATTTGGAAACCAAGGTCCTCGAGTCTGGAGGAAGGGTGGAGAAGCTCATAGCCCAAGTTGCTTGAAGTCCAGTGTTAAGTTTCCACAGTCTGTGATGATTTGGGGTGCAATGTCATCTGCTGGTGTTGGTCCATTGTGTTTTTTGAAAACCAAAGTCACTGCACCCGTTTACCAAGAAATTTTGGAGCACTTCATGCTTCCTTCTGCTGACCAGCTTTTTAAAGATGCTGATTTCATTTTCCAGCAGGATTTGGCACCTGCCCACACTGCCAAAAGCACCAAAAGTTGGTTAAATGACCATGGTGTTGGTGTGCTTGACTGGCCAGCAAACTCACCAGACCTGAACCCCATAGAGAATCTATGGGGTATTGTCAAGAGGAAAATGAGAAACAAGAGACCAAAAAATGCAGATGAGCTGAAGGCCACTGTCAAAGAAACCTGGGCTTCCATACCACCTCAGCAGTGCCACAAACTGATCACCTCCATGCCACGCCGAATTGAGGCAGTACTTAAAGCAAAAGGAGCCCCTACCAAGTATTGAGTACATATACAGTAAATGAACATACTTTCCAGAAGGCCAACAATTCACTAAAAATGTTTTTTTTATTTTTTTTTATTGGTCTTATGAAGTATTCTAATTTGCTGAGATAGTGAATTGGTGGGTTTTTGTTAAATGTGAGCCAAAATCATCACAATTAAAAGAACCAAAGACATAAACTACTTCAGTCTGTGTGCACTGAATTTATTTAATACACGAGTTTCACAATTTGAGTTGAATTACAGAAATAAATGAACTTTTCCACGACATTATAATTTATTGAGATGAACCTATATATATATATATAAATATGTGTGTGTGTGTGTGTGTGTGTGTGTGTGTACTGGTATATATGGTTTATGAGGACACAAATGTGTATAATGAAATGGGTACTACAACGTAAACATGGTTTATGAGGACACTTCCTGTGTCCCCGTAAAACAAAAGGCTTAAAAAAACACACTAAACGGTGTTTTGTGAAATTCAAAAATTGCCAGTAGTTTCCTGTAAGGGGTAGGTTTAGGTGTAGGGTTGGTGTAGGGCAATAGAAAATACGGTTTGTACAGTATAAAAACCATTATGCCTATGGAGAGTCCCCATAAACCACAAATTCATGTGTGTGTGTGTGTGTGTGTGTGTGTGTGTGTGTGTGACCCTTTCTTTGAAATCCAAGCTTAAGTCTCAAAATCTAATTATGAGATAACAAGCATCAAAGTTTGATTACAACCATTAATTTCACTATGATTTCAATCTTTGACATGGCCTTACACAGTCAGTATTAAAGATATAAAGGTTACATTTTCACAGTATATTATTTACCCTATGAAGGATGATTTTATTTAGAAAACAGTAAATCACAAAAAAACAGTACTACTGGGCTGGGTTTTCATATATATATAAAATGGAATCAGATTCCAAAAATGAAGTATACTTTTAATTAGAGAAAATTACATTTCAAAATGCTTGTAATCAGACTACAGTTACGTGTTTTATTGATTACTTGATTACATACATTCACACAGTAGCAAGAAATTATTCATAATTTATCGATTCTCCCTAATTCTTTTTAATCTTTTGCATTTTCCTTTCTAAAATGCCTACATGACACACAGGTATACAAAATATTTCAGTTTTAGTATGTTTCTTTCTTCTTTTTTTTAAATTTTGTTTTGATTGATGTTATTTTAAAATGATTTATTTTAATTTTACGGCTTTTAATTTAAACTCACAAACCCCCTGCAGTTCCTTCACAAACCCCACTTTGGGAAACCCTGAAATCTAATGCTTAATTTACTTTGTTGTTTATAACAATGAATGGAAAATATATATATATATATATATATATATATATATATATATATATGAATGAGGCATTTATATAGCGCTTTCTTGTGTAGGGGGGTCTCTCCTCAACCACCACCAGTGTGCAGCATCCACCTGGATGATGCGACGGCAGCCACAGGACAACGGCGCCAGTGCGCTCACCGCACACCAGCCACAGGTGGAGAGGAGAGAGAGTCAAAGAGCCAATCAAGTGGATGGGGATTTTAGGGAGGCCATGATTGACAAGGGCCAGTAGAGGGAATTTGGCCAGGACACCAGGATTACACCCCTACTCTTTATGATGAGTGTCATGGGATTTTTAATGACCACAGAGAGTCAGGACCTCAGTTTAACGTCTCATCCGAAAGACAGTGCTCTTTTGACAGTATAGTGTCCCCATCACTATACTGGGGAATTAGGACCCACACAGACCACAGGGTGAGCACCCCCTGCTGGCCTCACTAACACCTCTTCCAACAGCAACCTAGTTTTCCCAGGAGGTCTCCCATCCAGGTACTGAGCAGGCTCAACCCTGCTTAGCTTCCGTGGGCAACCAGTCTTGGGCTGCAGGGTGATATGGCTGTGGCAGTATAGCCATATATAGTGTGTGTGTGTGTGTGTATATATATATATATATACACACACTATATTGCCAAAAGTATTGGGTCACCCCTTCTAATGAACAGGTTTGACTACTTTAGTAATTGCCATGAGTACAAATCTTAATGTTTAAGCATATAACGATATTCTAGGGAATTGTGTGCTTCTAATTTTAAAGCAACAGTTTGGACAGGACCCTTTTCTATTCTAACATGACAATGCCTCTGTGTATAAGGCAAGGTTCAAAAAGAAATTATTGATTTAGTCAGTGTGGAAGAACTTGACTAGTCTGCAGAAAGCAAAGTCCTAATCCAAGCTGAACACCTCTGGTGTGACTTTAAATGCAGATCTTGAGCCAAAAACTCATCACCAAACACCAATGACTTGTACATATGGGTACAGTCATTTTAGACACTTCCAAAACTGTTGCAACAGAGATGGAAATACAATTTTTAAATACATGAATTATGATTCCATCTTTGTTGCCACAATTTTGGAAGTGCCTTTTTCTGTTCTAAAGAAGGGGGTGTCCCAATACGTTTGTCTATATAGTGTATGTACAAGTCATTGGTGTTTGGTAATGAGTTTTTGGCTCAAGATCTGCATTTAAAGTCACACCAGAGGTGTTCAGCTTGGATTAGGACTTGGCTTTCTGCAGACCAGTCAAGTTCTTCCACACTGACTGAATCAATCATTTCTTTTTGAACCTTGCCTTATACACAGAGGCATTGTCATGTTAGAATAGAAAAGGGTCCTGTCCAAACTGTTGCTTTAAAATTAGAAGCACACAATTCCCTAGAATATCATTATATGCTTAAAAATTAAGATTTGTACTCGAAAATTACTAAAGTAGTCAAACCTGTTCATTAGAAGGGGGTGACCCAATACTTTTGGCAATATAGTGTATATACACTGAACAAAATTATAAACGCAGCACTTTTGTTTTTGCCCCCATTTTTCATGAGCTGAACTCAAAGATCTAAGACTTTTTCTATGTACACAAAAGGCCTATTTCTCTCAAATATTGTTCACAAATTTGTCTAAATCTGTGTTAGTGAGCACTTCTCCTTTGCCGAGATAATCCATCCACCTCACAGGTGTGGCATATCAAGATGCTGATTAGACAGCATGATTATTGCACAGGTGTGCCTTAGGCTGGCCACAACAAAAGGCCACTCTAAAATGGGCAGTTTTATCACACAGCACAATGCCACAGATGTCGCAAGTTTTGAGGGAGTGTGCAATTGGCATGCTGACTGCAGGAATGTCCACCAGAGCTGTTGCCCATGAATTGAATGTTCATTTCTCTACCATAAGCCGTCTCCAAAGGCGTTTCAGAGAATTTGGCAGTACATCTAACCGGCCTTACAACCGCAGACCACGTGTAACCACACCAGCCCAGGACCTCCACATCCAGCATCTTCACCTCCAAGATTGTCTGAGACCAGCCACCCGGACAGCTGCTGCAAGAACCGGTTTGCATAACCAAAGAATTTCTGCACAAACTGTCAGAAACCGTCTCAGGGAAGCTCATCTGCATGCTCGTCGTCCTCATCGGGGTCTCGATCTGACTGCAGTTCGTCGTCGTAACCGACTTGAGTGGGAAAATGCTCACATTCGATGGTGTCTGGCACTTTGGAGAGGTGTTCTCTTCACGGATGAATCCTGGTTTTCACTGTACAGAGCAGATGGCAGACAGCGTGTATGGCGTCGTGTGGGTGAGCGTTTTGCTGATGTCAACGTTGTGGATCGAGTGGCCGATGGTGGCGGTGGGGTTATGGTATGGGCAGGCGTATGTTATGGACAATGAACACAGGTGCATTTTATTGATGGCTTTTTGAATGCACAGAGATACCGTGACGAGATCCTGAGGCCCATTGTTGTGCCATTCATCCATGACCATCACCTCATGTTGCAGTATGATAATGCACAGCCCCATGTTGCAAGGATCTGTACACAATTCCTGGAAGCTGAAAACATCCCAGTTCTTGCATGGCCAGCATACTCACCGGACATGTCACCCATTGAGCATGTTTGGGATGCTCTGGATCGGCGTATACGACAGCGTGTTCCAGTTCCTTCCAATATCCAGCAACTTCGCACAGCCATTGAAGAGGAGTGGACCAACATTCCACAGGCCACAATCAACAACCTGATCAACTCTATAAGAAGCGGAACTCGGACATCTGTAGGTTTCAGCGCCATAGAGAAACATTGGAAGATCCGAAGCTCGCATCGGTTTTATGGTGTTTATGCTACAAAAATGGAAAAATTATGTGCCTGGGGTACTTGTAACACTGATTCCAGGTATCCTGAGAGGATGGGCAATATAATTTATTTCATTACTTTTCCTGAATCCAAACAAAACAGAGCAAAATGTCCCTAAGTATTCAACCCCAATACAAATGAAGACAAAAACGTTCATTTTCTGGTTGTCATACACTCATTAAGTTACAATTTTCATCTGCTCAAGCAGAATGTTAATGTTATCTTGTACTTTAGCAAGGTATCTCTGGCTAAAACTAGCTAATGTTATAGTTAGTGAGCCCATGATAACGTACAAACCTAAATAGCGGACTGTTCTCGCGTCTTGTACAGTGTAGGTCAAAAACACATAAACGAAGGTCTACATTTCACTGTCTCTTCATGTTAAACTGGTTAAATGTACATTAATTTAATCGTACCCTGCGATACATGAACAGTGTTGATCCTGGATGTTGTCATCCGCGATCGTGATGAGACTTCTCCCGCTTACATTGTGATCTGTAAACCCTGGCTTCGAGTTACCCATCGTATTTATTTTTAAATATTTTATAAATCCCTCCATGGAATATTTAATTCCCATTTGGTGGCCTTCTGTGTCCAAAATTGTGCAAAAACATCATGGGACAAGGTTTTCACACTGTAGCTGTCATTGTAAGACAGTGAGCAACTCCGTTTGTTTGTCCGAGGGAGCAACAGTAACTAAGGGGGGTGGGGCTTACCGATAGGTCAATTTTTGCTTGTTTTGGGGAGTTTCTGCCTTTACTCTCCTCTTAAGCTGGTAAAATTCAGGTTCAATAGGATTTAAATATGGAGATTGACTTGGGCAATCTAAGACTTTCCATTTCTTTGCCCTTATAAATTCCTTGACTGAACTGGCAGGGTGTTTTGGGTTATTGTTCTGATGCAATATGAAGCACTTCCCAATGAATCTGGTGGCATTTTCTTGAATATTGGTAGGAAAGATGGTTTTGTACCCTTCCAAATTCATTCTGCTACTGTCATCATACATTAAGTCATCAAGCTGAGAGGGCCTGTTCCAGAGACAGCCATACATGCCCATGCCATGACACCACCTCCACCATGCTTTACAAGTGAGGCTGTATGCTTGGGATCTTTTGCAGTTCCCTTTTTTTCTCCACATTTTTGCTTTCCCATCACTTAGATAAAGGTTCATCTTTGTCTTATCGGTCCATAAACACAGTTCCAAAACTCTTCTGGCTCACCTTTGTGCTTTTTTGCAAACTCTAATCTTGCCTTTCTATTTTTGGTGCTGGTCAGAGGTTTGCATCTTGCTGTGCAGCTTCTGTAATTCTGTGTCAAAGTCTCCTGAGGACAGTAGATTGTCAGAGCATTACCCAAGCTTTCTGGAAGTTGTTGGTGATTTTACAGACACGTCATTTAGGGTTCATTTTCACAGCTTTTATGATTTGTCTGTCATCAGCTACTATTGTTTTCTCAGCCGATCGGGTCGTTGTTGGTTGCTGGTGTCGCTGGTGGTTTCCAAACTCTTGATTTCTCCATGCCCTTTGTTTTTGCTATAGCTCTAATTGAGTTCCTCTTTTCTTTTAGTATCCAAATTGCTTGCTTTTCTCTCAAAGTCAGCTCCCTCATCTTCATCCTGGTTTGTGTGTGTCATCGTCGAATGCAAGATTCAGAATGCAGAAGTAATGGATATAACTGATACGACACATTCCCTGCTTTTAATATCTGAAGAATGAATGCAACAGGACACAGCTGATCACTTAGAAAGACCTGTGAGGCAACTGTTCCAATACTTATGCTCACATCAGATAGAGGGATGAAACTTTAAAAGTGATGAACTTCTTAGCTGGTAAAACATCTATGTGTTGAATCACCCAATATGTGACAAAAATGTGACATTCTGTAGTTTTGTCTCATATTCATCTTTTAATCATATTTGCAAATGTCTTGACTCCACAGCCTACAGAGCAATTTTGTCTTTACTGTTCCAATACTTTTGGAGGGCACTGTATATATATATATATATATATATATATATATATACTTTTTTTTTTTTTTTTGCATTGTAATATCAGTATGGTACAGTATTATCCTATTTAAATCAATGTGATAATAATCTGTTCAGATTTTAAGTCGTGTAGTGTATTCTAGCCTTTAAGTAAAAAGTAACCTAAATGTAATCAAAAAGTAGTCTGATTATATTACCTAAAATGTGTAATGTAATGGATTACGTTACTAACTACAATTTCTGTCATGTAATTTGGAATCCGTAATGGACTCCACTTTGTAAGTAATCTACCCAGCTCTGTATGTGTGTGTGTGTGTGTGTGCAGTATTAATAATAATTATTAATATTATAAGTATTATTATTTTATATAATTACAATTTATTTGTAAAAAAAAAAATAAATAAATAAATAAATAATAATAAAAAAACACTTTAATGTTTCAAATCATCAAACAAATTTAAATATTAATCAAAGATAACACAAGTAAACACAACATGCAGTTTTTAAATTAAGTTTTTTATTATAAAGGGAAAACAAAATCCAAACCCACATGGCCCTGTGTGAAAAAGTGCTTGCCCCCTAAACCTAATAACTGGTTGGACCACCCTTAGAAGCAACAACTGCAATCAAGTGTTTGCGATAACTTGCAATGAGTCTGTTACAGCCCTGTGGAGGAATTTTGGCCCACTCATCTTTGCAGAATTGTTGTAATTCAGCCACATTGGAGGGTTTTCGAGCATGAACCGCCTTTTTAAGGTCATGCCACAGCATCTCAATAGGATTCAGGTCAGGACTTTAACTAGGCCACTCTAAAGTCTTCATTTTGTTTTTCTTCAGCCATTCAGAGGTGGACTTGCTGGTGTGTTTTGGATCATTGTCTTGCTGCAGAACCCAAGTTTGCTTCAGCTTGAGGTCACGAACAGATGGCCGGACATTGTCCATCAGGATTTTTTGGTAAACAGCAGAATTCATGGTTCCATTTATCACAGCAAGTCTTCCAGGTCCTGGTCCACTTTTTCACACAGGGCCATGTGGGTTTGGATTTTGTTTTCCCTTCATAAAAAAACCTTCATTTAAAAACTGCATGTTGTGTTTACTTGTGTTATATTTGATTAATATTTAAATTTGTTTGATGATCTGAAACATTAAAGTGTGACAAATATGCAAAAAAATAAAAAAACCAGGTAGGGGGCAAACAATTTTTCACACAACTGTATATATATATATATATATACAAAATAATACTTGAATAAGCAAGGAATTAAGTCTAAATGTATATATTCAAGTTTGCAAATTACTTAACAGCAGAATTGTGTGTTTAGTGCACTTCATCAAATGTTGTGGACACAAATCTACTCCTTGGAATACTCTACTGGAATGACTGGAATGACTGATTTGACACATAAAGAACAACCATATGTTGCCAGCATTAAAGCTATGTGATAGCAAAACATCAGGGACAATCAAGCAATAACGCCTGTAAATAACTAATTAAATACACTAGTGATGTAATTACAGCGCAACATTTACTTACAGTATGTTAATTATCCTGTAACTTCAGCCATGACGTTCAGTCTTATGTAACATATATCTGATTCCAGAGCGCTTTACTAACACACTGCTGCTGTGTGTAAATTGACAGGAACTCAAATATGTATTACAGATTGTTCATCTAAAAATGTCGGGCCCTGCTCATCAGCTAATTTGATGTTTAGTAATAGTTTTAGATCACAATCTCCATTAAAATGTGGTTATATATTTATAATACACTGAAAAAAAAAATGGTGGTGAAACAATTTTAAAGTATTTTCTTGTAAAATACATTCTAAACTTCAACATTTTTTTCAGTGTATGTTAGAGTAATAATCATTTTTGTGTGATCTTCAGGTCTCCAGAAGTGTCCCAACTTTCAAGGAAATATGTAAATACATGAAGAAAGCAGTGCTTGTTTAAGTGATGTCTTTGGTTCTGAGTGTGACTGACACTGTAAGTCTGTGGTTTGGTGTTCAGTGTCTCATGTAGGTTTCCTCACCTTTGACCAGCGTGTGTTTGTCCGTCGGTGAGGATCTGGCAAGCACTCGCAGTTTAGGCCACACTTTATCAATGCGCTCCTGCTCAACCTGCCAGAGACATGAGACAGACATCCATCCATCATGACAAAGACGCACGCTCATTACAGCTGCCAAAAAGTGGCTATACACCCATCTGATGGAATCCATAAAACAGCCACGAGTATATAACGTGAAACAATCTAATCCGGCTCTAAGATATCTTTCTTGTTGTAATGAGTGTAAACATTCATCAGAAAAGACATTGCATTTACATATAAATGATTTGACTGTGTATTAAATCACACGACGTCCATCATTCACATGTGGGGTGTTTGCTAGAATGGCCAGCTCTCAAATGTGTTCAATAACTGTCCACATCAATAACAGCAGTGCATTGCCAGCAGAGAGTACACATGCGACTAATGTAATCACATCATAAAAACCCCCATAAATGATCAGAGTAGAGACAGTTATATGAAGCAATGCTTTGGACAATCGTCTCAACTCATTCTTTAATGCAAAAATCATGTGCAGTAATGCATTTCAGTGAAAGTCTACATTCCTAAGGCTTTAAAAGCAGAAATGTGCAGCTTACTGATCTACTGTAATGTCTGTGGGTGAGGTTTGCTGAAAGCACTGATTTACAGATAGTTACAGACTCCATAAAACTTAGACATGTTCTAAATAATGTAGAAGACTCATTTCAAACCAGCAGAGAAAACATTGATTTTAAGCAATAGAAGAATTTATTTCCAGTCTCTAGACGTTAACAGATCCTAGTTATAATCATCGTGTCGCATTTCTCATATCCTCCCATCAAACAATTCAACAATTTCAGTAACCTGATGATCCATGTTCCATAGAAATAGTGAAATCTCCTAAATATCTCTGCTTTGTTTTTCGTTAATATTTTTTTATACTTTTCAAAATCTTAAAAATTTGTTTATTTTGAGGTCAACATAAGACTTTGAAAAACAGATTTCTTAATGTGACCCTACTCAACCAAATGTGTGCGTGATCTTTTCCCTTAATGCTGTAACTTTCACAAGATCACCATTGTAGTGAGTAAAATGCTTAGGACCTTGTATACCAGGAAATACCAAAATTCTCTGATAGCAGTGACTTTTTTTTTTTTCCGGAAAGCCAACAGCAACAAATGGAAACGGTGAGATTTCATCGCTGGTGAAACGGACTTGAAGAGTGCAAGAGCTGCTGTCTTGATCTGAATCACGGTCTCAGAGACACATGATGAGCAGCTGTCTGAGCTACACGCATCTATTGACTAATCAAGTTCAATTCTCAAACCCAACTAGCTCCTAACTTATTAAACCAGCCTATGTGACTATGAGGAATGATTCTCTCAAACTGTAGTTTGCTATGCAGTAGCATTGGGCTTTACCTAAAGTAAAATGCGTACAACTCATGTGTGATGTGACACTGTCTTTCTCTTCTAGAAAAACAGGAAAAACACTGCTGACTCATCCTGCACTACACAGATTTCTGTCTCTCTCCCAAAAATACCAGCTGCCACCAGATACTGTGGATGCATCAAATCATGCTTCATAACTGACATAAATAAAGCATATTGGTTTCATATGGAAATGTAGTACTGTTTAAAAGTTTGGGGTCAGAAAGGTTATTATTATTATTTTAAAGACATGTATATATTGCATTAAATAGAGAAAGTTCAAAACAACAGCAAAATGATCCTTGCCAAATAAATGCTGTTCTTTTGAACTTTCTGTTCATCAAAGAATCCTGGAAAATAAAATGTATCGCAGTTTCCAGAAATATTAGGCAGCATGATAATAATCATCAGCACTGATAATAATCAGAAATGTTTCTTGAGCAGCAAATCAGTATATTAGAATAATTTCTGAAGGATCATGTGACACTGAAGACTGGAGTAATGATGCTGAAAATCCAGTTTTGATCACAGAATTAAATTACTATTTCTGTCATGACAACTCTCGGAGAGTTTAGCATAGTAATATACATGACAATGTTAATATGTTTGGTGCGGTCGGACTAGATCTGAGCAGTAGAACCGAGACTAGCTACTGCCAATACATCAACAGACATGCTGCTGAGAGCATGTAGGAAAAACTGCTGCTGCACATGTAACATATATGAAATAACTGCGTAGCAGATCTATACAGGTGGAGCTGGGGAGGTGGAGGGTTTCTGAAGCGCACTGAACTGATACAGGAAACACTAGCCGAGTATTTGAATGTTGAGCTGCGAGCTCATTGGCTACCGATACAGGAGAGAACCAATCAGCTGCGCCGTGTGAATAATGATGTGATTATGTCAGATTGAATAAGAACCGGTCTATGCCAACTAGAGTTTCATGCCAGAAATTTGTATTTATTCACATAGAAAACAGCTATTTGAAATTGTAAAAAGATTTCAGATTATTACAGTTTTTATTGTATTTTTGATCAAATAAACATAGTCTTGGTGAGCAAGAAGAGACTTCATTCAAAAACATTATAAAAATTTTGCCAAACCCAAACTTTTGAACAGATTAAACACAGAAGAGTAAACTTTGCTTGTAAGCCATTTCATGGGGTCTTTAATATAAATGTTTGGTATTTTTGACATTATTTTAACAATTATTGCACCGGACCAGTCAAACTCATTTTCTTGATATTATGCTACAAATGCTGATACTCTTTGCTGTATACTCAGTGTCCTGTACGGGGTATGTAGTACTGTACCTCTCCCTTCTCATTCCTGATCCTCCTGTTGAATTCCTTCCCGTCGATGCACAGGAAGTCTTCTCCGGGGTGGATGATGCCACATTTGATAGCGATGGCTCGTGCCGTGTTGATGTTGTCTCCTGTCACCATACGCACAGTTATTCCAGCACGCTGGCATTTCTGGATGGCGTCGGGCACCTGCGGACACAGGACTGCATTAATTCACCTCGCTCTGCTCCAGAGGAAGGGTTAGTGCAGAGGCCTCTGCAAACCACAAGCCCACGCCTGCAGCCCATTGCAGCAGTAAATGAGAACACCACCGCAAAACACACGGGATTCGGTCAGCTCTCCTGATTCCTCTAATCTCTATCTTTGTGGTGATCTTGCACTTTCAGATGCTCCAGTGAAACAAGTGAGAGCTCATTAGGGGGAATTCAAAGGACTCCTGCGGTAATTATGCGGTGGTGGAGATGATTTCTCATGCAACAAGAGACAAAATTATTCATATGAAGGTTTCATTTTCCTGCTGAAAAATCTGACCAGATTCAAACTGACCAGCTGAAAAGTGCCTAAACCCTCCTAAAACCAGCCAATAGACTGCCTAAGACCGGCAAAGTCTAGAGGCAAAATTAAGCAGCTTTATTCAGCAGAGTTTATGTTGCATCATCAGGTAATGTAAGATATTTGGAGCTAAATAAAAAAATGTATATCAATTTAATTTTATTTATTTTGTGGTTGGTTGCATTGTGCATATTTTCATTACATTAACCTCATGTCAGTTAGCAAAATATAATAATGGTTTAAATTGTGCCAAGTACATTTACCAATAAATAAATAAAAATCCATCCATCCATATATACATACATAAAACATTTAAAAACTCAATCAAATCATCATAGTATTATATTTATAATAATTATATATATTCAATCTTCCTTTTTTCTATTAAAATAATATATATATATCCACACATATATTATTATATTTCTCCTTATTTCAGTAATGAGACTTGGAGAAAATAAGTTTGACAAAAATGATAAAATATTACATTTTATTTATAAAATAAATAAAAAATTGTTTATGCAAAAACAAGTGAAAAAAAATATGTTTTATTTTGCTTATGCTACATATAATTTGAGTATTTCAATTTATTTTTCGGTGAAATGCAAACCATTTTCGTGCGGCTTACCTTAGTAGAGTACAAAATAAGGCATACTTCGCTTTAGCAAAGCGGGTTAATCAGTCTCAGGGATTTTCAAGCTATTGGTATGTTTTTCATGTGCAACTTAAAGACTTTTTGATAACGTTTCATGACGCACACTTGTTTTGCACTAGGGTCTTGGCAGGAGAGTGAATCCGACGCAATCACAGACGTTATGGAAATGGGGGCCGGTCTAGACACTAAAGCGAGAGATGATATCTGCTTGACTAGACGTCCAAGTATTTCTGAGAAACGCAAAGACAGCCCAGTCTCACTTAACTCATCAGGAGGAGAGGAAGAGCCTCATCAATAAAACACCACGGCAGAGGAAGGTGACGTGGTAACATTAGACATTTAAGACTAATGGATTTGTTTACGGATTCTTAGGTTTCGGTTGTTTATTAGGGAAAGGAATGGCTCACATGTCCCATAACAGAACGCTGAGAGCAAACACACCAAATCTGTGTCATCAACACAATGCTGGAGTCTTCAAAATGTAATAAAACAAACCAATTCAAAATGGCATTTCTGCAGTTCCAGAGAAGGACAATAGCGGGTTGATTCTGCAGTCAGAATTTCTCGAATGTTCCTCCATTCGTGCTGTTTTTCTGTTTTGCCGCAGATGTTGCTTTCTGTAAGAAGCCTTCAACAAACTGACAATTACCGAGCGTGGCTCCAGAGACAGAGAACGAATGCCAGAGCAAAGAAACAGCGGGATAAAAGGAGGAGGTTAAATAATGCAGCAGTATAGACGCTTCTTCTGTCCCTGTGCATGAATATGTACGTTCATTTGAGGACGTGTTTTTAAAGCATGCCTCTCTTTCACAACCTCGCATGTGTATCTGATGCAAATTCTCCTCCAATTCTCAGTATATTCCTGTAATCTCAGAGCACCTGGGCCAGTGAGTCCTGCACAAAAGCACCTTGCAATGTATTTTAACAGCAACTAGACACAGATGTATAAAAGCAATGATATGAGGTGAAGTGTGAACTGTGGAGTCCTCAGGACCCAGGAATTGAATTGGATTGCAAAACCTTTAAATGTTAAATGTCTCGGTTTGTTTTTAGGGATCTTCCACAGATCCAGTTTATCTAGATTCTTTCTTCTAGAGTTTTTAGTGCTTCAGCTGTGTTGCGCTTTAGCTGTTAAAACAGTTTGCACAGGACAACTCTCTTGTCCTTAAATAAAGCATCAGTGTCTCACATGTTTTAAAGACTCTGCTTGCACTTTAACCATTTAAAGCCTAATATAGGATATTTACACAAGCAAAACTTTATATTTTGTCTAGTGCTGTCAAACAATTAATCGCGATTAATCGCATCTAAAATAAAAGTTTTTGTTTACATAATATATGTATGTGTGCTGTGTATATTTATTATGTATATATAAATACACATGCATGTATATATTTCAGAAAAATAGGTTATATTAATATAATAAATATATTTATTTATAATATAAATTTATATGAATATAAATATAGACATGTACATATTTTCAAAATATATACTGTATGTGTGTGTATTTATATATATATATATATATATATATATATATATATATATATACACAGAACATACACATATATTATGCAAACAAAAACTTTTATTCTGTATGCGATTAATCGCGATTAATCGTTTGACAGCACTAATTTTGTCTAAAAGTTCCATAAAATGCTATTTTTCGGATTATTTCATATGTCAGATTTTATAGGATTAAGATGGTGTGTTAAGACCAAAAAAATAGAAAGTAGTAAATAGTAAAGATCATGTTTCATGAAGATATTTTGTAAATTTCCTACCATAAATATATCAAAACTAAATTTTTGATTAGTAATATGCATTGCTAAGAACTTAATTTGGACAACTTTAAAGGCGATTTTCTCAATATTTAGATTTTTTTGCACCCTCAGATTCCAGATTTTCAAATAGTTCTATCTCAGCCAAATATTATCCTATCCTAACAAACCATACATCAATGAAAAGATTATTTATTCAGCCTTCAGATGATGTATAAATCTCAATTTTGAAAAATTGACCCTTATGACTGGTTTTGTGGTCCAGGGTCACACATGATGAGGCAGAGGTCACATTACAGACGTGCTCTCCGGATGCAATACATTATATAAAAATTCTAATTAAATTAGTGCAATACGACATGATGAAACGTGAAGACATCTCTCACCTCGGGTCTGACAGGATCCTCAATTCCAACAACACATATTGCGGTCAGCTCAGTCAAAATGTTGTTCTCGTCCTCCCAGTTGGGCTCCGGGTCTGCAGGAAAGTCGCGGTAGGCCACGCAGATGGTTCTGAGCCCGTCGCAGGCCATGGGTTCGATTACTTTCTTCACCATTTCGTCCCTGTCCCTCGGTCTGAAGACACGGGGTTCGCCCGTCTCGTTCAGAATGCGAGAACACCTGAAGCCGACACATTCACATTAATAAAACAAGGCCATACAGTTGCAGAGATATGCACATTCCCTTCATTACAGCAATTTCTGACTTTCTGAGGACATTTCTTCATTATGTAATTCCGCAAAGAGCACATCTAAATGATTCCAGGCACATGAAGCTACAGTAATTCAACATGATGTCCCTCCATCTGCTATTGAGACACCAAAATGCTTTTATGACCAATTGCAGGTGCGAGAGCTGAAGCATCAGAGAGCAGATGAAAGGCGCTCACTTTTTAAGGACGATTTCGGACGCTCCTTTGCTGTACATTCTGAAGCTGCCGTCCGGAAGCTTGATGACGGTGCTCATGGACTTCCTCACAGAGTTGAAGGTGTACACCTTGTAGAGTTTCTCCTCTGGGATCTGGTTCCGGACGGTCTGGTAGTCTCGTTTCAGGTCCAGGACCAGCCCCAGCAGGCCGCACTCGGTTTTGTTGCCCACTTGTTTGGGAAGACCTCCTTCTTTATCTGGAGGCTGGAATGGAAGAAAGCCAGAGAGGATTCAGAAACATGCTGCATGGTAACAAGCTAAATAGTGAACTCTGTTCTGTTCTGTGAATGCTGACGATCGTTAAGGGTCGCATAACTGACCACCTGTCTACAGGTAACGGCAACCGTTGCTTAGCGACCTGCACTCATGGTGGGCTATGCTGCACTGAGCACAATAAATCCTTTTGGTAAATTTGCTGAGGTCATTTACAAAGTTTCTTTGCAATTCATCACAGCCGTATAAACAGCTTGGATGCCTAACAGAAGGAGAACAGGTGATTTTTTTTTTTTTTTTTTTTTAAATAGTGTTTTGCGCAGCAGCTCAGTGTTAATATTCCTGTCATTCTGGTTTGCGTTTGTTATAAATCTCAAACACTAAAGTATTAATCTTCTGCCGATTCTTAACATTCACTTTTTGGACTTCAAACTCTGAAGCATGGCAATCTCTCATTGTCACTGGGAGTTCAAAGTGAACTTGTAAAATATATTTCAACTAAGGTCAGCTTGGTCTTCTAGCTTTCAAGCATGTTGAATTGCAATTGGCCTCTACCTTCTTGCCTTCATTTACAACTTACTTGATGCTTCCAAGATGCATTGTGTCCAACAGAAAACAGAACCCGTGTTGAGCAAGATGAGTCTTCATAACTTTAACACTGCGTCTTTCCTGCTATCAATCACTGGTATTTAATAACCTGTCTGCAATCCCACTCCACAAAGGGGCATGTTTCTCTTAAAACATCTATATGTGATCCAAATTGTCTTTCAAAGAATGTGTCTGCATATACATACAGTATGAAAGCCTGAAAAAGCTTAAAAGAAACAAAAGGTCCATATTATTTTTAGACCACAAAACCAATTCAAATCTCATTGTCTGCAGTTTGCTTGAACAAAATCCAGCAAACACTACCCAACTCGAATTACTCCAGGGAATTTGATTTCATTATCTGTTTATTTATTGATGAGAAGAAATGCTGAAATGTCTATAGAGACTTTGATTGTGAGTTAATTTTCTGATTTGCTTTTCCAGCATTTCTCATGACTAGGCTTGACAGGATCCAATATGCATCACTGCTGCATTGCAATGTGGCATATGCAAGATGACTCATAATGTGCATGCAGTGGAATTTCTGTAAGCTGTAACGGAGAAATTCAGAAATTTCAGCAAACAAAGCCAGTGTACATGTTACACATTTTGATTTATGTCTTTCTGGCATCAGACTGTGACTGGCTTGTTTACACATCAGTGGCCTACTGGGTAATCGAAACTGGACCATTTAATTCCCAGGGTAGACAGGGGGTGGAAAAACAGAATTATATGTTTTTGCCACAAGAACTTTACTAACTTCACTAAGTGTACCTCAGGGGAAGAAATTACATTAAAAAATCTCGTGTTTGCTCACCTGGGTCATTCAAGACTGCTCATGCATTTGATGTGGATTTCATAGCACCCCTCGGAGAGGTGCTGGCATGCAAAGCTCTCCTGAACAGCTGTCTTCTCCCTGGTCAGCACGCACTCCTACGAACCACGGCATATGGCAAAACATGCACTGGCAGCACTACTTCCTCTTTACGGCCCTATTCGGCTCCTGCGCTCCACACGGGCCCTCATTCTATTCTCCTTCTCGCTGCAGGAGCCACGGATGCCCTCTTGTGTCCCCTAAAAGGTCATTTTCATAGCACCTCTTTGATTTCACACCGTTACCTGCACTGACAGAGACAGCCCCTGTCCCAGACCGTGAGGTGAGCTCTTTGCCAAAGCTGATTGGCTTAAATGAATGAGTGGCAGCCTGAGGCATCGCAGAGAGACTTTGGCAGAGACCCTGAGCCACATGGAGCGGCTGCAGCCGGACAAACGACTTTGCCCAAAATGAGTCACAACTTATCAAACACGAGACAGCGAGATATTTCACCTTGTCATGTGCACGATGAAGAAACTGCTCCCAAAATAGCAGAGAAGTCTCAGAGGGCAGTATTCTTTCCAGCATATAGACTAGTGTTGGGTTCAAGTCTTTGCCAAAAGAGGCATTTATTAATATCGTTGTCTTAAATGTATGTCGTTTCTTATTTTTATCTTTCATGTCCGAAACATACGAGTCCAAGTTTGAGTTTAAATTTACCTGAATATGTTTTGAGTCATTCGAATTCATTCATAATTGCACTCGTGTCCAGACTTGGCTCCGAGTCCGCCATCGAGTACTAGTGATGGATCGTTCTTGAACGATTCGTTCATTTTGAATGAATCTTTAATGTGACTCGGGAAGAACAAGTCGTCTCGGGGAGTGATTCATTTAGTCGCGCATGCGCAACATCCTATAGGTTCTGTACTGGAAATATGCTGCCTTCACGCCATATTGTAATTACCGTAATTTAAAATGACAACACGTGACGTTCTGCTCGGAGCTGTTCACGTCCGCGGACTGGGAATTATGTTTTTCTATGGCAACACTATCAACGCCTAAACAGAGCCTGCGGTGGTCAGGTGGGACAGCGGTCACGTGGTACAAGTCGTAGCTCTCCGAAATCTCCCAATTCACAAGTTATAATTACAAGTTCCACGAGAATGTGAATGCTTTTTACAAGTTGGAACTTCGTAATTACGGTTATTACGATATGGCGTGAACGCACCTTTAGTTCACCTGTTTCGAGTCTTAGGGTTTTCCGAGTCACGTGACAGCCCCATATGCTTAACCAATGCAGTCTGAGACTAAATAATAGACTAAAGACCCAGGTAAACAATGAATTAATCTTTTCTGTTTCTTATAGCATTAAGGTTTTGTATTGTTTGTAGTGTGATCAACATTTGCATAAGTAGTAGATGTGTTAGGGAAGTAACACGAAAAATTTTAATTATGTTTTGCTAAAATGAACGAAATGACTCGAAAAAAGATTCGTTCATTTTGCTGAATGAGACTCAAAGGTCCGAGTCAGTAAAATGATCCGAACTTCCCATCACTATCGAGTACTCCAACTTTACATATAACTAGTGGCATACGTTTTGTCTAAGCATAACCCTTAGAAAACCATGGTTTAACGATGGCATCAGATAGTAAAACTAGGGGTCGAGAACTCTGGTCCTGGAGGGCCACTCTCTTTAACTCAATTCCTAATCAAACACACCTGAGAAATCAAACCTAAGTCTTCAGGATTGCTTGAAAATTACAGGCAGGTGTTTGGATAATTACAGGCACAGACTCAAACATTTTGGACATGAAAGATAAAAAAATGAGTAGCAACATGGAGACATTAATAAATGTCTCAAACTAGACTGGATAAGGACTTGGACTCGAAAAGGTGGACTCGGACCCAACAATAGTTTGCTTGAAAATACCAGGCAGGTGTCTTTGATTGGGAATGGAACTAAACTCTGTAGGACAGTAAAGTATCCCATCCCTAATATAACATTATGGAAGAGAATGTGACTTTACCAAGTCAGTCTTGACTAAAAGCCATTCCGGTTTGTTCTGGCTGAGAGTTTGACAGGACCATAAAATGACATCCTTGAACATGTCTTACCACAGTACTGAATGGTGTCCATATTCATATACCATGATACCTTTATACTGCAGGCAACAGGCATTTGAATGGAATCATATGGTTCTATTCATAGAGTCATTCATCATCTGGATGACAGAAATCAGAGTGCCTCTGTGGAGTCACTGAATGGACCCGTTCCCAGATTCCCAAGCAGAAGCCAATTAAAAACACATCAAGCATGAATAAAACACATGCAACAATGTGTTAATCACTAATCGATACTCTGTACTCAAACAAACCTTTGAAAAAGATGCAAGAAAGGCTAACTGCATCTGTCTTTGGTGTAACTAAGAATCCAGAGCCTACAGCCGATGACCTACTGAACAGTCCTCAAACACACACACACATACACCGCCGCATTCGGACATGTAACCTCCAATCAAGAATTGATGGGAGCCCGGGAACATGACATCAGTGTCAGACCCGACCTCTCCAATCAGAGGGCCAGAAGGTCTGACGGAACAGGTGGTAGAAGCAACCTGAGATCAGTGCAACAGGAAGTCTCCGCAGAGCTCAGACTACCGGCTGAAGTATCAGTGTACATGCCAGCAGCATCACCTGTACTGTGTGTCCTACTCCGGTTTCAGGATTCCACTAACTCTTTCGTGGCTCAGCCCCAGCCGCTCGTACTACTGAGACACGCTTCATAACCACTCTAAATTATGAATGCTAAATCTACATCAAATACAGGTAAAAGTTTATTTGTGCAAATAAGCCGTTGCACCTAAAAGCACGATATTCTGATATAACGTAAATCTAGAAGCACTGAGATGGGAAGGAGACTTTGGAAAGTTTGCTGAAGGAACTCTGGAGTGTTGGGTGAGGAGAAGTGCATGCATTAATTACATAATGGAGCAGCAAAGCACAGTAGCTTGGGGGATCTCTCCAGGGATAAAGAGTTCTGCTCATTTCAGTTTGTGTTTAAACAAGACGTCTGGAATGATATAAGTATCCAAGTCTTGCTTTGTATGGTTATGAAAGCTGTCAGTAATGGTCTCCAGGGACGGGTTCTGTCAGTAGTGTTAGTGTGCTGTGGCGTTCAAGGGGTTTGCTTTCAGTTCCTATGCTTCTTAAACTGAGATACAGAACAGATCTGATTCCAGCCCCCAGAATCAAGAATAACTCACGTTGTGTTTTTTTTTTTTTTTTCTTCCATAACTCGTTGTCTCAACTGTATCCTTGCAGACTGCTCATTTTTGGAAACCAACCCAAACTGGTGCTCCAAAATACACAGTGATTATTCTGCAGAGTTCTTGGTCCTCAAAGAACGCACAGCACATATGGAAACGTACACATGAGAAGGCCTAACGCAAACACAGTCCTGATTCCAATAAGATAGGATTTCATCAGTGGGTTACACTATGTAGGACACCTTCAGTGATTTCTGTTCAATCGGAGCAATCTTTTTGTCTTTTGAACAAACACTGAAGGTTTGTGAATTTTTTCTCCTTCGGAATTCAAAGATATTACTTTCCTATTGCATGCTGAATGTGATTGTTCAATTTATATAAAACTGAAACAACCATACTTTCAAGGTACTGCAATTCAAACAGCAATGATTTAGCCATCTCGAAAATTGATGTTGGTAGTAATGAAGAAACAAAAATGTGCTAATATTGCTGTAGCTCAACTGGTGAGCATGGCATCATTGATTAAGTTACTAGAGTAAACACACACTGATTCAATGTAGACCTTGAGCACCTTCATTCACTTCAATGTTCGTTTGTCAAATAGGTGTAAGCAGCACTCTACCTAATGCTGTCACTTTTGTGATGTTATTATGGTGCTTTTATTTTCTTTTTAGAGGATGAGTAGAATGCACATTCTGCTAAACATCTTCTTTTGAGTCCCACAGAAGAAAGAAAGCCATAGTTTTGGAGGATTTGACTGACATAAAGGTGATGTTTCATGTGTTTCTGCTGACCCTAGTGTATTGCACTGACTGGTCAAAAAAGCCATTGTTTGGATTCCATAAGCAAACACTTAAGAGTCTATGATTGGATCATTATTGCAGTGATTAACCCTGAGTCCAACATTAAACTGACTTGAACTAAAAAGTGATACCATTGTCTTTTAGAGCTGCTTTACAGAAGAATCTGAATTGTCTCCATAGTTTCCATAATGCATTAAGTTATTTTGTGGTTTATCACCATGAAGCTCCTTTGACACATTACAATTTTATAAAGTGCTATAGAAATAAAAGGTGACTTGACTTGAACTAATATGTTTCTGGCATATGTTTGGCAACAGTTTGTTTAACTGTATCTAATGCAATGTGTAGCGTTTAATTTCTTAAAGAACCATGATGGTAGATGTATCTCATGGCCATACACCAGGGGGACAATGCCAAGATTCATCTGGCTCAAAATGTGAAAGAGTTGTTCAGGGAACATGATGTTGCATAAGGCTGTTCAAACAATGCTACAATTAATGCACAGTGCAATCAAAGATAAAGGAAGTCCAACAAATATTAGTGTGCAACTTTTTGGCCAGGCAGTCTATATAAGTAATAGCTTGTGCTTATACGTTAACATTAAAATCTATTGCTGCAAAGCAGTTGTTGCTGAAATAACACCAGTGTTAGTCAAACAGCTGAAGGTTTCTATGTCTTACCAGTATTTTAGTAGTGTAGGCGCTGTTGAGGGATATAGAGTTGACCAGTATTTCCAGAGTTTTGGGTGAAATGGAGCTGGGGTCTGGTATCTCCTTGTAATGGACATCACTCACATAGCATTGCACTGCTGTCATTCGGTTGGTGGTCAGCGTGCCAGTCTTGTCTGAGCAGATAGCTGTGGCATTGCCCATGGTCTCACAAGCATCCAGATGGCGTACCAAATTGTTATCCTTCATCATTTTCTATCATCGCATACAAAAGAAAAAAGTCATATTTAAATTTGATGTAACCACATGACTCATACAGATAACTAGCTAATATAACATCTTCTAAAAGCATCTAAAAACTGCACTGTCCACTACCTATATGAGTACCTCATGAGTACCTATATGAGTATTTATTTTTTTTATTTTTTTGAGGATGAGGATGTGTTCACGACATGTTGGAATTACTCTACTGTAAGCTGTTCACACAGCCAGACAGAAAACATTTATTTCTAAAATCATTTCTATTGCCATTTTTGGCATTATACCAACATGGATTTATAGGCGGCTTTGTTGGTAATAAAATATACCTGTGTATTTATAATAGCTACCCAGTGACTTTTACCTATTGAGGTTCCTGCCATTTTGGTAGTTTTTATGCGACACCGCAAACATCAAATGAGAGAGTTCAGAGATTTCATGAAATTCAGTATTTCCAATTTGTAATTATACATTGTGAAGTCATCATGAAGTAATCAGACATGAACGTGAAGTCAAAAAGCACAAAATTATGGTAATTTCAACATGAACAGCATATTGCTCACAGTTGGATCTATACACTGGTTGTTGATTGGATTTTGAAATGTGGGCATTGCACTGTCTGACATTTTGATTGGAAGCGACAAGTTATGAAATTTTATTAAAACCAAGGGTAACACTTTATTTTAAGGTGTCCTTGTTACACGTCACATGTACTTACTATTATAATAACAATTAATTATGCATAATTACATGCAAGTAACACTAAGCCAAACCCTAATCCTATAGTAAGAACATGTAGTTAATTTACATTACTCAGTACTTAAATGCATAATTACACTGTAACAAGGACACCTTAAAAAAAAAAGTGTAACCAAAACAACAAAGTCAAATATTTAAAAAATAAATAAATAAAACATATGCACAAATAAAATCAGTCTCAAATCAATTTTCAGTTTATGCTGACTTTAAAGTGAGCATGCACAGGATGTGGGAGTCAATTTCTACTGGAGGCAAGCAGAAATGAGATAAACATTTATAAAAACCTCTCTGATATGATTGCAGATGAGTTGTCCAGTATGATTTAATCATCAACTTGTTTAACAGGTTCATTGAAAATAATCATCTCATTCATGTCATTTTGTAATGGAGCAAAGGTTTCCCAAAATAAAAACAAATAAAGCATTTTAAAACTATTAAAAGTGATCCTATGATGCACAAAATTGCTGTCTGCACTGTAAAAAAAAAAAAAAAAAGAGTGTCATTTTAACTGTAAAATATTGTAAAACACAATGGGAAAACAAGTTCTCGTACTATATACAGTGAAAAACTGTAAAAGATCTAACCAGACAATTTGTTATTTTACTGTAAAATGCTGTTAATTGTAGTTTTTAGAAGTAAAAAAGAACAAATCAACATAATTTACAGTCGAAAACTGTAAACTGACATTTCCAGAATTCCCTGCGTGACACTCCACATTTAAAGTATTTTGTTTAAATAATCATGTTTCTTAATAGTTTTTGATATCAGTTATGTGCATTTGGGTTTTATGTTACATCTTCTGTTGTTTAATGATTATTGCCTTATTTAAGTGATATGTGTTACCATATTTGTAAATTACGGTTCTATACTGTAAAATATACAGTTTGTTCTGCAAATGTGTTTACAGAAGCTCTAAAAAACTACTGATTTATTTATTTATTTTTTTTACAGTGTGGGTTCATTAGGTTAATGTAATATCAAAGTATGAAACTAGATCTAAATATGGTACAGTCTAAACGTTCTGCATGTGGTACAAGTTTACCTTCACCGAGTAGGCCAGAGAGATGGTAACAGCCAGAGGAAGGCCTTCAGGAACGGCCACCACCAGCACTGTAACGCCAATGATGAAGAATTTGACAAAATACTGAATGTAGATGGGCGTACACTCCGGCAGCCACGGCCTCTTCTGAAGCACAAAGTTATCGATTGCAAAGTAAAGCACCAGGATGATGACTGTAATGGCAGACATCACCAAACCTGAGGACCAGATCACACCAAACACTGCATTAGTGCATGGCGCTCCACTGCAATGATAGAACAGCCTCGAGCCCTGATCCTCCAAACAACCTAAACACACATAGCACCTGCTTTGCCGATCTGCACAGCCAGCTTTGTCAGTTTTCCCTGCAGAACGGATTTCTCTTTCTTGGAGACATTGGCTTTCTTCTTCTCTTTGTCATCGGCCTCTCCACCCTCTGCGCTCTTCAAGGGCTGCATCTCCATTGCTGCAGCACCATCCTGCTTCTTCACTGTAATGATCACAGATGAACACATGTGGGTTATGGGGCGTCTGACCTTTGCTCACTTCTACTGTACTGGCCATGTAGTCATTGTGAGAGAATCACAGAAGAACCATAGTTTAAACTCTACTTTGGGTTTTTTTTTTTTTTTTTTTTTTTTTTTAATGTTTCTTTGTATATTAATAGTAACTTGGATATGTTGGCGACTAAACATGATGTATCAATGACCAAACCACCAAATTAATATGTTATTTTGTATATCTGCATTGATCAGTCTCAAAGGGAGCACAAGCCGGTGAATGAATTTCACATTTATCCAGGAACTCAATTAAAGGTCAATCGTGGTATCATTACATGTCTGAGACACGTCTGCTCTACTGAGAAACCTTTTCATGGGATCTGATGACAGACGCTCTGTATCAAGTTTATATGGGACAAAGGATCTTGAAGTCCCTTTATTTAAAGGGATAGTCCACCCTAAAAATAAAGCTCTGTCATCATTCACCCTCAATTTGCTTCAAACCTGTATCACTTTCTTTCTTCTGCAGAACACACAAGTAGAAATCTTAAAGAGGTTTGCTGGTTACTCTTTTCCACACAATTACAATGAATGGGAATGTCATGTTAAATAATAATAATAATAAAAAAACAGATACAAGCATCATAAAAGTATCATAATCGTGGTTCATATGACTTGTACGCTATATTCTAAGTCTTCTGAGGAGCAGAATGAAATTGAGTTATTTTCACTGGTAACTCTGTGAGTCAGTGAGTTGACTGTAAGGAAAAATAGCTATCGGATATAGCTATTCTTTCATTAACTCCTTCAAATGCACCAAGGAGATATAGGATAGATGTCAAGATTTGTAGTGTATAATAACTTAAAAACGGCATGATACGGAAATTGGGGCCGACTTTTCATCCTTATTTTGTCATACATACAAGTGAAATGGCTGCTGAATGGGAAAAAATGTAGGGCAAGACTTAATTAACTGTATCATAGAACGTAGGTGCTGTAAACTAAATGAATGATTCCCTGTAACTGAATGGAAAAGAGATGCTCATTTTTATTTTTGGGTGAACTATTCCTTTAGGACAAAAGACAAACTGCTTGATGTTTCTTGTGGATTTCTTGCCACATTTTAAAGATGTTCAATGCAACCCCAGCTATATAAACCAGTAATAGCTCCACATTGAATTATACCTTTGTTACAGTAAACAAAAGTTCTGTTTAATATCTACTGTCTAAATCCATTTATACTGCAAATGGAGCTCACAATCTAAGTTACTCATACATAAAGTTTATACAAACCGTTTTTCATGTTGGGAATATCAACACATGGACTAATTATAAAAATGTAAAACCTTTTGCACACATGCAACTCTGGAGACCTGAAAATAATCAGAAACTTGATGGCACAATGCCTTAACCAGACTGTATCATGAGAATAAACTTAAGAGCAAATTTATTGACAAATGTACATGCAAAGTATTTAATAATAAAAGTAAAGTCAGTTGCAAAATATGAAGCACCTACTGGCTGAATACATAAATTAAATACATTTCTGTTGTCAATATTTGCATCGACTAATTTATTTTCACCATTATTTGAAATATACAGACACTTCTGGATATTTTTGTCCATATGATGAATAACCAAAGAGCAAAAACAGCTAGGCTACAGATCACTAAAAACTCCTTTAAGAATTCAAATGGTCCGAGATTTTGACACAGACAGAAAGTGTGAGGTTTTCGAGAGACCCTGACGCACACATGAGAAGCAGCACAAACAGACGAGTTGACATCTGAACCCGCCAAAGGAAAGGAGGAATAAAATAATGGTGAGCGCTCAAACCAGCGGTAAAGTGAAAGCAGGTTACCTTTGGTCTGGTTGTTCTCCATATTTCCATCCTGCATTTTACCTAAGATGAAGGCATCCACAGACACAGGACAAAAATAACAGAAAGCAGACGATAAAACATTCATCACATGGACATTACAGTGAAATCAAATGAAAAAGGAAGACAGAGAATGAGTAATTTATCAACATCATTGTGAGTCACATACATAACACAGAGCTGTTTCATAATGAAGCTCTGAGGTGCATTATGGGTTTGGTCAAATCAGACTGATCAGTGACATAAAATATCAGCTGAGTTCATTTACTCTGTTAAGGTATAAATGTTATGTTACAAATTTCTTGAATACATGTATTTGATATTGAAGTATATGCAGTATGTGTTTGTTCAAACAAAAGTAGTTCAGCTGTGTGTTTTCATGTTGGTTTTTTGACAGGAAAGCCATGGAATATCTAATATGTGTAGAATCTACACAACATTTTACACTGGTATTCATTTCTAGGTTTGTCACTATGATTTGTCATAGTGGAAGAACTATGTAGTAGTCATTCAGATATTCCATGGATGATAAATGGAGGAGAAACACTCAACACAATGAGGACTAGAGGAACAGCACAAGTCTACTGGACATGCAGGAGGAACAGCCATGCAACACCACAGGAGCAGAGAGGAGAGCCACTTCACCACAAGAACAAGAGCAACCAAACACGCAAAACCAATCTCTGTCTATCTATCTATCTATCTATCTATCTATCTATCTATATATATCTATCTATTTTTCTATCTATCTATATATCTATCTATTTTTCTATCTATCTATCTATCTATCTATCTGGAAGTTAAGAACTGATTCTTATTCAGAACTGTACTACAGTAATAATATACTACAGTATTCATTTTGTACACTATTGTTCAAAAGTTTGCAGTCAGTGTAATTTTTAATTTTTTATTTTTTTTTTTACAGAAGTCTCTTCTGTTCATCAATGCTGCATTTATTTGATCAAAAAACAGTAATATTCTAAAATACTTTTGCAATTTAAAATAACTGTGTGTGTGTGTGTGTGTGTGTGTGTGTGTGTGTGTGTGTGAATATCTGTTAAAATGTAATTTATTTCTGTGATGTCCAGCTGAATTTTCAGCATCATTACTCCAGTCTTCAGTGTCACATGATCCTTCAGAAATCATTCTAATATGCTGATTTGCTGATTTCTGATTATCATCAATGTTGAAAAGAGTTAATTAATATTTTTATGGACACATTAGTTTTTTCATAATTTTTCTATTGAAAATGTATTTATTTGAAATTGAAATATTTTGTATCAGTGTAAAAGTCTTTGTCGCCACGTTTGATCAATTTAACCAATCCTTGCGGAATTAAAGTATTAGTTAAAAAAAGGTTACACTTTATTTTGATAGTCCACTTTAGACATTCTACTAACTATAAGTAACTTTGTAACTACATGTCTACTACATATCAACTAATTCTCATTAATTTGCAACTACATGTCTACTAACTCTCAGTAGGGTAGGTTTAGGGTTAGTAGAATAAGTTGACATATACTTGCAAAGGTTCTCATAGTCAGTATGTTGTATGTTGTGGACCCATCAAAATAAAGTGTTAGAAGATATTAAGCAGACAGTCTACTAATACTCTAATGACTGCTAGTTGATATGTAGTTGCAAAGTTACTTACTGTTAGTAGAATGTCTAAAGTGGACTATCAAAATAAAGTGTTACCAAAAAAATACTGACTCCAAACTTTTGAACAGTAGCATATGCATGCTCCAATTTAACAAATGAAAACTAATCATGTCATAACATCACAAATTTCAATTATATTTCACATCAAACCATATTACAATCCACACTTGTCATAAATGGTTTTCCAACATATTAAAAACACTACACAATAAGTCATGATCAGTTGAGGTGCAGTTCTTAATTTATTGATGCTTAAGTTTTCGAATATTCTGGTAATAGTCAAACTGCTTATTTCAACCAATGGATGTTATTTAACCAATAAATAACCAATGGAGCTTATTTCAACCAATCTGTTGTTGGCATACTTATAAAATAACAGAAGGGAAAACGGTAGAAGAGGGAGGAGAACAGAAAAGGAGTGAGCGATTAGAGGTGACATGCACTGAGAGGAACGCACAGTCAGCAGGAGAGGAAGATCAAGACAACTGGAGGAGGAAGAGGAGGAAGAGGAAGAGAGGCGGAGCCAGTGAGGGACGGACAGCGGAGGGCTGCTCAACCTACCATTGACTAGGCTGGTATTACCAGGGGCATTTGCGCTTGCCGCACCATCGGTAGCTATAGTTGCGATGGGGTGTGAGGAGGGATGGGAGCAGTCTAGCCGTAATAATGAACAAAAGTAGCATGGTTAAGAGCGTCGTTACCACGATTAGTATCTCTCAATATACTGCTGTCAACTGAAAGGCGACTTTAAAAGAATGACATCGATGGAAAAAAAAACACTGCAACATAAGACAGGTTACACATAATATGGTAGACAAAACAAAGTCGAGGCACAAAACGACACAATGATCAATGGCACAAATAGCTGGCATTGATAGATACCCGTCATTTGAGAGAAAGTTCCAATTGCTATGTTCACTACCAAGTAAGTAAATACGAACAGGTGATTCAAAAAATAAAACAACCAAATAAACGCATGCTTCCAAATCAAATCCAAGTGCTTCAATCACAACACTCTACAAGCTGTAGGGGATCAGACTACCAGACTACGAAACCACAATCAATCTATTCGCTCTTGAGGGAATAAGGCGGGGTTATATCACAACCTCCTGATCATCATCTATGCAGGATCATGGATGAAATGCATTTCTGTAAATACTTAAAAAGGGCATCTTTTTAAGTGAAAGATCGCAGTTACTAAAGCAGGGCTCGGGAGGGCAGAGCGGGTTTAGTGGGGTAATAAATGAGCATTACTGCAGATATCCCCGGGTACAGAGATTCATACTCTACCTGCCAGCTGATGGCCATCCTCCAGAGCCTGACCTGTGGCGGTTTGCAGAATAACACACACATAAGGCCTTATGCTGACAAACGGTGCGGGCAGCACATGCTACCCAACCAGAAACAGCACATTTTCAAGTGTCAGTCTGAAGCAGCCGCTGGGAAAACGACAGTAACACGTTCGACCCAAAAGCTGATTGGGACAAATTGGGACAAAATGTATTTTTTTTTTTTTTTCCAATGAAACTTTTCTCTTCTGAGCAAAACTCATCGCCACTTGGGTGTTTAGCAGGGTGTTGCTAGGGTTTTCTTAAGTCCAATCGAAACGTCACACACTCCTCAATTCGAGGTATCAAACCTGAGGGATGAGCTACGCACCATAGTTTAATTCTTTAAAAAAATCAATGAGCAACAGTAAATACATTTACTTTTCACTTGAAATGTTCTGACAACACGGGGAGAGTTTTATTAATTGCGTATATAAAATTTCCATCTTTTAGAATCACACTTTTTTAACATTAACATACTAATAAACTTGAGATGCATGTGATGTGTATTTGTCAGTCATACATAAATGAAACTTAATAGCTTACTAATAAACTGAATCTGTGATATAACTAGCAATAACCAGACATATTTATAAACAATAAATCCAATTAGTTTCAATCTTTTTAACTAAATAAATATTACTTGTTCCACAGCTAGCCATATTTTATCCATGTTACTTGTTAACTGAATAAATTTTGTTTTTACAATGAACACATTTATGTCAATTCTAATAAATTTGAATAAGTGTAATTTTTAAATATGATTTTATGATTTAAATAAAAGCATATGGATGCAAAAAGTTGATAATAAACTATGGCGCAATTTTTGGGAGTACAGAAATGTCACCTGTTTCATTTATGTATTGACAAACATACATCATATTAGTTTGTATGCTATATGTGTTAAAACTGTGTAATCCAAACAGATGTAAATTAAATTTAAGCCTAAATATTTTTATACAATAATAGCTGCTTATCAGTTGACAGGAATTACATGTACAGAAGTGTCCTGGGCAGATGTAACGCAGCTCTGTTGAGGTTTTGCCAAGCTGAGCTTTAGTTACGCACCTTTCTTCTCTTTTTTCTCTTCCTCCTCTCCTCCAGCACCGAGCAAAGTGAAGATGATCCCAGTCTGAGAGTTCACTCCGATAGCCGTGACCAGCATTCGACCCGAGCCCTCCATCACATGGGTGCCTGGTGATTCAGTTAACCGAGCAGTAAGTCATGGAGAAACTGTAAATAATAGCAGGCCACTCTGACCTCAGCACAAATGACAGTGCGTGATGTCATACACGGACACCACAGACTGCTGTGTGTCAACATCCATCCCTCATGCACACCTGACTGGCCAAGAAGCAAACATAGAAGACTAGTTTACCACTATTGTCCTTTTTGCTAAAAGTTGTAGAATCAAAGTTACATTACATTAAAAGTGTTCTCTTAAAAAACTGCATAACAATAAATGGTGCAGTTGGCACTGAATAGACTATGGGCCAGATTTACTAAACAGGGCAAATTAGCATGAGAGCCTAACTGGCATGGAAATTTCTGTGGGTGATTTACTGACAACGCGCAAATTAAAGAACACAGACATCTCATTTACATATCGACCAATGCTATATAAAAAGCACAGCGCAAATTATCATAGTCACAAATAAGCAGAACCGATGCTCATCAGGTGTGGGTGATCTACGTATGACACAGGCGCAAAATAGTTTAAGACATGCTTTTTTGGGCCGTTAAATAACGGTGCAAATACCAGTAATTTGACGAACGCAAACGTTAGTAAATCGTGTTGCGTGATTCATTTTAATACTCTCCTCTCATAAATTTAGCATCTGAAAGGGGAACTCCTACAAATGCATATTCTATAAGGTCAGGCTAAAAAATAACTGTGTCCACACCTTTTCAGCGCTAATTCTTCAACGCGCATCTTTAGTAGACAGTACTATTTTAACGCCAGAAGACGGTTTGCGCTAGCACAAGCTGTTAGTAAATCTGGCCCTATATTTTGGTGTGCCGTTTTATGTTTTAAATAGATAAATTTAATAAAATACTGGATAACATTATCCTAGAATGAAGCTAGTTGCTAGTTCAAACACATGAATGACAGCATGACTGTCCCAGGTTTTGTTCAGTACTATCTCAAAGGTCTTGACCATATTGACTGTATTAAACCAGTAAAATTGATCAGAACGTCTTCATTCTGACATAATCTGCTGAATTGATATTTAATTCACTATAGTATATGTAGACCTTCATTATGTATTATGTGCAGAAGTACACAACATTCAAATAAATATAACATTATAAAGTAAAGTGGGGATTCACCAGAGAGAAGCATGGGGTCTTTATCTGCAGATTTGCGCACATGGTCAGATTCCCCTGTCAGAGAACTCTCATCAATCTTCAGATCATTGCCTTGTATCAAGATCCCATCAGCTGGAAGCAGGTCACCTGAACACAGAAATTCAGCATTAGTTCATGAAAATTCAAAAGGATTAGGGCTGTCAATTTAACGTCAATTTAGAAGAATTAAATGCAAAACAATGCATTTAGCCATGCACTCTGATCCATAACAAATACACTCATCATCAAACCACACTTAATAAGAGCAGCAGCACAAAATGAATGAGGAGACGTCCACACAGGACTGCTTAATGAAACAGCTGGATGGAAGAGTGAAACAGAATCAAACACAACAGCATCTTAAAAGTACAGTACTCATGGTGTGAGGTGCTGAAAAAAAAAAAAAAAAAAACAGCAGTAACACAACAGCCAAATATGTATGTCTAACACACATAGATGAAACATTTAAAAATTTATGCAGAAGAACTGACTGCTACAGTAACTCAGTCACAGACTAATGTTGATATCAATGATAAAACTAACAATATATTGTTTTTAGAGTCACTGTTTATATGGTCAGTGGTGTCACAATAATGTCTTTAAATGATCTTCATTTTTCTTTAATGTCTGTAAATGATCTCCAGTTTATATTGGCAAAGTGATGAACTCTAAGCAGCTGTTAACAGGCTAACAGCTTTATGAGTGAACAACAGGATAAAAAAAAAAAAAAAAAAAACCTCTAGGAAACAAATGTCTTAAAGTTAGATTTTGAGGAATTATTTTGCTATTAACCAAACTATAAATGTATTTTCTCTATTAATGTTAGGGTTAGTATGCCCTATTAAAGGGGGGAAATGTGAACATGTGCATGATATTCAAAGTGACCTAAAGCAACCACACCAGAGTATTTCTTTAGCTTAACTTGTTAAATCTAATGGTCAAGGACAAAACAGGGACAAAACTGTTTCTGAACACAGGCAGCCAGTCAGGAATGGAGCATATTTCAGAATCTAATCTCCAAAGCTTCATAGCACCATTGTGTTCCTTCCAATAATCCCTTCAGTTTCTCCAAGCAACAAGTCTGGATCAATATTGCTGTCTCCAAAGAATTCCAAAGTTGATCCTCTAAGATGGCACTTGTCAAGCATTTCACAACAGAATCTCTCTCCAATATTTCTGAGTTTACAGCCCTAACTGAGTCAATATGAAAATGACAAGGCCTGCAGTATGTTGTGCTCAATAAGGCAACACTATATTTTAGGTGTTCCCCAGGGTTCGGTATTTGGCCCTTCTGTTGTTTTATATATCAAGAGAATGTCATTTCGTTCAGAGATCATTTTGCTTTCATTTTACATCTTTGCAAAGCAACATATCAACTCCTACACATATTCAAAAATAACATTAAGCCTGGGACTGCTAACCATCACTGTACTAGTCAAGGAGATGGAACCCCTCTTTCAGCCTGCCAAATGCTCTCACCCACAGGATCGCTCCGTCACTGTCAACAGCTACATTATCTGCCTCCCACTTGTTCAGGAGATCCGAAATAACAACCGGAACCTCTCCAACAATGCAGAACCAGCACAGCCCTTTAGTTTGATAAAATCTCCAGACTAGAAAGTCTTGATCTGCTTCACCAACTCTTATAATCAAACTATAATTAATGACACGGATCAGTCTTGCTTCATCGCACAACAATGATGTCCTGTCATGTGTAAAAACTCTCTTGATAATGCACCACTTAATTAGTGGACTTCAGATTACATATGGGTGAACCTTCAATTATGAATCCTGAAAAATTAACTTCTTAAAACTACATTTCATCTATGTTAATGCATATTATAGATTTAGACACATGTCCATGGACTTTTAATCAAAATTTAAGGATAATATGTATATTGTAGATACTGCAACTGTTAAGTATTTCTTAGAATGTTTTTAACCATTTTTCAACACCTTTATGTCTTCAATAAATCAATTAAAAGGTTTTGTAGTGTGACATGAATTGTAGTATAAATATTTTCTGTACTGTAGTCTCTCAATTAATATGAGTTCATAAAAGCTGCATGAATGATAATTTAAAAAGATTGAGCTCAATACTATTTAAAATTGTTTTAGATGGAGTTTAGCATGTCACACCACACATTTTTTTTTTTAAATTATCCTACAAACATTGAAGAATCACCCTTATATACTGTACTGTATACTTTATACATTAGCTACTTCAGTCATGACAGTACTTGGGATAGTTTTAACATGTTAATAAGATATGACAATGTTAATTTAGTTGGTTGTTAATGGAGCTCATGCTGCTGCTGCATGAATAGGTGTACATAAACCATGTAGCAAATCTAACAAACAGGTGGAGCTGGGGGAGGTGGAGGATTTTGGAGAAACTCTGAATGAATGAATGATGCATTTATATAGCGCTTTATTGTGCATTGCCGTACACCCAAAGCGCTTTACAATCACGTGGGGGGGGGGTCTCTCCTCAACCACCACCAGTGTGCAGCATCCACTTGGATGATGCGATGGCAGCCACAGTACAACGGCGCCAGTGCGCTCACCACACACCAGCTACAGGTGGAGAGGAGAGAGAGAGACAGAGCCAATTCAGTGGATGGGGATTATTAGGAGGCCATGATAGACAGGAGCCAGTGGAGGGAATTTGGCCAGGACACCGGGGTTACACCCCTACTTTTTAGGATGAGTGTCATGGGATTTTTAATGACCACAGAGAGTCAGGACCTCGGTTCAACGTCTCATCCGAAGGACGGTGCTTTTGACAGTATAGTGTCCCCGTCACTATACTGGGGCGTTAGGACCCACACAGACTGCAGGGTGAGCACCCCCTGCTGGCCTCACTAACACCTCTTCCAGCAGCAACCTAGTTTTCACAGGAGATCTCCCATCCAGGTACTGACCAGGCTCAACCCTGCTTAGCTTCAGTGGGCAACCAGTCTTGGGCTGCAGGGTGATATGGCTGTGTGCTGCCAACTCTGATAGTGTGCTGCAGGCTCAACTTTAAGATGTCAATCCGATCACAACACCAAAAATTACTGCTCTCCGTATTGTTTTCTGTTGGCTCTTTTCACATTTGTGTGTAAATTGCATGAACTTATTTTGCAACATTAGATCAAAAGATCAGAAAAAGCCCATGCATACACCCACTTATAGACTTATAAAAAATCAGGGAAGTGTTTGCATGTGGACAATAGAGATGGATTAAAACAGCAGATGTAAACGGGAATGAGTCTGCCTTGTATGCTTGTGATCTGATCGACCAAAACACATCTTAATACCAGTGTAAACAGGGCCTTACAGCCAACGCTAAACTAAAGTATTTAAATGTTGAGCTAGCAATCTCACTGGCTGCAGAATCATTGCAGGCCAATCAGCTTGTGCCATGTAGTGCCATGTGACTGCTAGCGGACTGCATGTAAAGGACCTATAAGCCTGTGCCATCCAATTCTAAACACAGGATACGTTTTTAAAAAAAAATAAATAAAAATGAGGACACATACCATACTTGATTTGTGCAATATCGCCAACCAGAATATCTGCCACAGGAAGTTGGATGACCTGCCCTCCTCGCACCACCTGGAATCTCTGTTCCTGTTCGATGCGGCTCTGTAAACCCCTGAACTGTTTCTCCTTGCTCCAGTCATTGAAGGCCGTGACCAGAACAACACAGACCACTGAGAGTAAGATAGCAGCCCCCTCGATCCAACCGGCCTCCGCTTCCCCCTCGTCCTCCGCACCTGCATTTGTCGCCCCACAGGCTGCAGAAAGAGGAAGACCAGATTTAAACATGCTGATGGAAACAAATCCCGTTAACCATAACAAACAGCCGTAAGAAGAAAGGGATACAATAGACTGGTAGTCTATTAAAATCAGCAAAGTAAATTTACAATTTTAAGTGAATAATTCCCAGACCAGACTTATTGTTAAAATGTGCACCTTGAAACACTTTTAAAGTAAAATATCCAGTGAGTGGTACCAAACATGCATTCAGTTTTATCTGAAAGAGGTGGAGGTGAATTGAAAACTTGCAACCATTTTACCCATGCTGTTATTTTTTTAATAATAATAATAATAATAATATTTTTTGTTCTCGTATAACGCTTTTGTTTGAATACTAAAATATTAAATCATTTAAAGAGTTTCAGGATCTAATTTGTACACTATTCATAGAAAGTGTCACTTCTCACATCACGTCTCTGCATATCTTTGCATTATAATGTAAGACGGAAAGCTAAAGGATAAAGGAGATGAAGAGCTAAAGGAGCCATTTCTGATAATAAAATCACGAACAGAGACAGACACATAAAACACACAAGACACATGAATTATTTATCAAATAATAAAAAAAAGTATGTTTTGCTTAAAACATTTGGTTTATGAGGGCACAGGAAGTAAATATAATTGCTAATGATATTCCTGATAGATGATGAATCTGGTTAATGATATTTATTTTCATTAAACTGAAATGTAAAGGCCACTTTTTACCAAAGTATTTTCACTTGGAGTGAATCACATGAGTGTGATTAAATATGGCACTTCGTGCAGAATATTGCGCAAATGCAATGATTCATAATAACTGTGATTACTGCGTATGCATTGAGCGCATTTTATATAACACCAGAATGATGTTAGATAAACACTGACAAAAATCCTGACAAATCCCCTATCTGAACTGGGTAACATATTCACGGCTAAATAACTATAAACCACACACTGATGAAGAAATGCATCTAGAAATCAATCCGTTTTATGATGTACACACGTTCAGGTCATGTCTAATTATTTCCAATGATTTTCTGCTGGAGTGATGTAGTGTGAGGGTTGCAGTGACTCCGCTGGGGGTCTGTCTGCAGCAGAGGCCAGTCCTGCTCCAGCTGTGCAGGAGAAAACTGCAGACGCATTCACTGCAAGCACAGGAACACCCTGATTGTTGGAAAGCATTAGTTCTCATGGACACACAATGACACAGCCACTGCTGAATACACCAGGACATACAAAATACAGTCTGATTCAGGAAAACTGCAAATGTTTCCAACATTTGACAAATTGCACTTTTTGTTCAGCTGGCTCTCTTATTCTTCAGCAACTCTGCTGTGAACTCAAATCAATCAGGGTGAGAGTTTTTTCTTTTGCTGGCTCTAAATGATAGCATGCTCCTCCTCTTGCCATTAGAAACGTCCCTACACTGGCCTGATTTAAGGAATACCTTAAAATAGTAAAAACAGTAGAGCTCATGATCAGCGGCTGCATCTTTGTGTCCACAGACTCGTCTCAGCACATCTCTACCGCCGCAATGTTAGTGATCGTTAAAAGTCCACTGCAGGTGTATAATGCATATTAACATGTAATTTGCATACTAATGTTTATGACAAAACCATGTGAGGAAAGCTACAAGCTACTTAGAAAGTAATCAAGCTACCCTTAATTAACTACATTAAGCTTCTTAAGGGAACAATGTCATTATGAGCATAAAACACAGTGATATAATATATCATATATATGATATAATATATATGATATAATATATAGTGATATTATATATAAGTAGACCTTTCCTGGTGCATGAACTAGTACAAAACATCAGCAGCATTTCACTAAAGTCTGCTATACATAAAGAAGATCTAAAATGCAAACTCTGTAAATTATTTTTGAATCAGTCAACTTAAATGTCCAAAAAAATAATAAAAATAAAAAGTAGAGATCTGTAGTAGAGAGCATTTCGGAGTATGTTTGATGGATACTGTGGATTCTGTAAAACTATTTACGTATTTATTTATTTTTTAAAAACTTTCTGATTTTTGTTGTTGTTTCTGTGTTTCAAGTGTGTCATTGAATTATTATTATTATTATTATTATTATTATTATTATTATTTATTTATTTATTTTATTTTATTTATTTTTTTTAAGGATACATTCCTCTCCTAGCTAGCTTCAATGTAAATTACAGGTAGGTCATTTCTGTTAGTAGCTTGTAGTTTTTTTTTGTTGTTGTTTGTTTTTTCTACATAAGTGCTATAGGAATGATGAAATGGAAATAAATAAATACTGAAATAAATAAAGCAATACAATCATTGATATAAATAAACAAATAAATGTAATGAATGATTGCAAAAATAGAAAAATAAATGACTGACGAGTGAATATTGACGTCTGGTGACATGCCAAACTTATTATTATTATTATTATTATTATTATTTTTAAAAAAAAGCTCTTTCTAGATTTTCCTCTAATGATTCTAACTCATTCTTTTTTATGAGTTCATATGAATTGAGTGGAATGTTTGTAATTTTAAAATTGATTTAGTAGTTTTTCTTTATACATCACACCATTTCAAATGAACTAGAGAAGATAAAAGTGAAAAGTTTAAAGAAAAGGTGATCAGTTACAGAATTTCTAATTCGAATTAGAAGAAGAAAATTTCGAATTAGAAGAAGAAAATCAAAAGTTGAATGGTTTTGGAACAAGATGGGGTGTAATTTATGAGGTGAGCTATCCCTTTAAATCTGTCCCCGCCTTCTGATGAATATCGCTGTGTGTGGGTTTCAGATGTCTATTTTTAGGCTGTGCAGTAAGGAATCTCCTGATGGCAGTGCATCTCTTCATTGGACCGCAGCAAGACCGCTTCATTGTGTGCAGGATGTGTGGAGCTGTCCGCGGTGCTGAGCGCCGTTAGATAACAGCTCGTGACTGACACTTCACCAAACCACACGCAGAGTTAGCGCTTATTTGATCAGAATTCTGTCAGAGTTAGACAAATGCATGTTTCTGATCTGTTTCTGGCGTTCCAGTTTAAGCTCATTTGATAGGTTCAGCATAATCATGATCACCAAAGAAAATAATTTTGACTATTTCTTTTTTTTAAAAAAAAAAAAAACAAAACAATAAAAAAGTTAAGCTGTAAAGTGTCTAAATGATTTTTTTTTTATTTTTTTTTTTATTTATTTATTTTTTTTTATGGAACTATATTATATGAACTATATTTGCTGACCGCATTTATGTCCATTGTTGTTCATGGAACACACAAGTACATTTTTAAAGAAATTATATATATATATATATATATATATATATATATATATATATATATATATATATAAAATTTTATTTATTTATTTATTTTTATATGAACTGCATGTAAAAACTCCCTTCATGATGTATTTTAAGCTACAGATCCTTCTTGAGGTGTAATGTGCTGCTGCCAGCTCTTGGGTTGGAAAGTGAGAGTTTGTCTGTATCGATCTGTACAGTGTCTATGCTTCTCTTCATGCGGGAGCTGCAGGTTGAAGATCTGTACGGGCATAATTCAGTCTGAACGGCAGCCATGTCTGGACACATGGAGCAGCGGTGCAATTCATCTTCCTTAAGAGACACAGACAGCACCGTTCTCTATTAAAACCAGAAGAACTGCCACAAAGTCAGTGGCAGGGTGGACACCAACGGAGCTCATGTTTATGTGGATGCTTCTATAGAGGAAGGATCATTTCAGAGCATGTTCGATTATTACTTCAGCTTGTTCAATCGTGAAGATTCATGCAAGATTTGATATGACATGAAACACAAAAACTAAGCACTCCCTTGTGATACTTGTTGGACAAACTGGGTCCTTACTGTAAAAGCTGCTTCACTTTGAAAACAGCTGAGCTATTGTCACATTACTGAAAAATATTCTTCAGTTAGTTATTTGCTGTTGTCTGTGTCCCCTTCCTATCATCTTAGGTCTGTGGTTTAGATTCAGTGTTGTTTAGCTTCATTAGTTCAGTGCACATATTATATTCACCCAAAACAGAAAACGTGTACACCCTCAGGTTTCTTCATCAGATTTAGACATAGAGAAATGTGTCACTCTCTCACTTGCTCAGAAATGAATCATCTGCAGTGAATGGGTGCCGTCAGAATGGAAGTGTTATTATGGATTATGGACTCGAATTTTAACAAGAAGCAACGGTTTGAAGATAAAAATGTCTTAATGCTGGATTATTTTCAGCTTTTGTCTTCTCCAGATGTTATCTGATGGACTGGAGTGGTGTGGATTACTTGTGGATTATTGTGATGTTTTTATCAGCTGTTTGGACTCTCATTCTGACGGCACCCATTCACTGCAGAGCATCCATTGATGAGACACTGATGCAGTGACACATTTCTACAAATCTGATGAAGAAACAAACTCATCTTGCATGGCCTGAAGGGAGCACATTTTCAGCAACTTTTCATTTTTGGATGAACTATTCTTATAGGTTTGATGATATTATGCCAGATTCACATACTCATATAATCTGATCATAATATCAACTAAAAAAGTGTTCGCCCCCATTGTAGTCAGCTTGGCTTTGTTAGTAACATGCATTGCAGCTTTGTTTTTAACCGGAACATGAACTGCTCTATGATAATGAAGAGTATCTGAGAGTTTCTCGCCGCAGCTCTCACTCAGCAGCGTTCCAGGAGTTTCAAGATCTCATGAGCTATTCTTTGCTCAGATCTAGACTGCACTGGAATAAAAGATCATTTTCCATTCCTGGAGTAACTGAATCCTTGAGCATTATGGTGATTGATAATACTTGCTCAGCATTCTGTTCGCTTCTTTATGCTGCTTTAATGCTTTTGTGTTCCCTGCACATTTTACGGCCCGGTGGCTTGATGTATGGCCTTCACCTAAAGGTTATTCTTCCAGTGCACACTTCATTAACTCTAGAGGCCTGGAAAGCGTTCTTTCACTGGATTCCCTCACTCTGAATGCACAGTCATGCTCGCTGACAAGAGCTGCTGAGCACTGCTGATGGAGATCGTGAACGAAAACAGGTTTGGATATTATATATATATATATAAAAACTTACATATTATACACTCTTAAAAATAAAAGTGCTTAAAAGGTTCTTCACAGCGATGCCATAGAAGAACCATTCAGTCAAAGGTTCTCTTTCTTACCTTTTTATAATCTGAAGAATCTTCTTCCACCACAAAGAACCTTTTGTGAATTCAGATGTTAAAGGTTCTTTATGGAACCATTTAGACAAAAAGGTTCTTCTATGGCATCGTGAAGCACCTTTAGTTTTAAGAGTGTAAACACACAGTGACCTAAAATAGCAAACTGTAAAAAGTAGTAACTTGCAACTGTTACCTCAAAGAGCTATTTCTACCTGATTAAATGTGTAAAATGGGTTTTGTTGGTATAAATCTAAAAGTATTTAGGTGGATTCAGTGATGGATTCAGTTGATTCAGATGCTACCACTTTTAGATTACCATTTGTAGTGTATTTGGACACTTCAGCCACGCTTAAAATGTCTGAAAGTCACTGCATGTAAAATCATTTATAGTGAAGATGGATGCACAAAAACACATTTCATCAAAACCTCAAACAAAAAGAAGTTTGTACTGTTTCAATTACTAAAAAAAAAGAAAAGAAAAATGTAGAGTTGAAAAGGATAAAATGTCTGTGATTAATTGTGGTTATGGTTGATAGCTGCTCTGATATTGTGGTAGTGTGTATTTCAGGTAACTCTGTCCCTGAACAGCAGCATGTCAAAACTAAACTAACTGTGGCTGATCGCTTTACATGTCAGTCAGACACTTTTCTCGGTACTTGGCCAGAATAAGATGCCACGAGCACCAGATTTTGTGCCCAGAGGGAATGTTTGGGAATTGACATCCATTATAAACCACCTCGACATCAGTTATTTAGAAATCAATGTAAAAATGGCTCAGTCAATGAAGTTAGACCTGAGAAAAGCTTATGCAATATTTGAGTACAAACCACTGGTTTGATATGTGTGCAATATAACGCAATATAAAATGTGGCTGAACTGTCAACATACATTTTGGGGCAACTGTGAACTTATACAGCAACATTAGTATTACATCAAACTTCTGCAGCAAACGAGCATACATGTACCTACAGTACAAAAACAGCTGTTAAACTACTGGTTAATATGAACTAACCTCAACATTAAAGTGACATATTCTATCTATAAATCTGTCTATAAATTCTGACTTTGATTTGTTTTGCTGGAAATAAAAGAAGATATTTTTCTACATTTTTTGACCCCATTAACTCTCACTGCATGGATGAAAAGCACTGGGATGTTTTTCACATTGAACAGAATAAATAAAGCCATACAGGTTTACATCAACAATAAAGGAGGACAATTGGATTGTGGGGGCCTAGAAAACCCTGTGGGGCCTTGGTTACATTTATTAATTAATAAGAAGTGCAAATATATATATAGGGCTATATATTTTTTTGCAAATCATTTGTTGTAAAATAGGAGAAGTCTATGACAGCTTCAAAGATACTCACACTCGCTGCCCTCTCCAGGCGGCTGATAAAAGGACAGTCCCAGAGAGATCAGCGCTGCAACCTCCAGGATAATGAGGGTCACATCTTGTAATGCTTCCCACACTAACTGTAAAAAAGTTTTTGGCTTCTTTGGAGGTATAAGATTTTGCCCGAAGACTTCTTTTCTTTTATCTAGATCTGTGGCAACTCCATCCAAACCTGTGGGGAAAACAGCAAAGACAACCGTTACAAGTCAGCAGAAAACATGAGCGATCGTGTCACAGAAGAGCAGCTTCACATACAGCCCGTCTGATACCGCCGTGGCTCTCAGTGTGAATGAGGTCAAAAGGTCACTTGTAACCATGGCAACTGGGCATCTGTACCGATGGCTCAGTCAGATTTGGGCTGTTTGCCCCTGCTGGTCGACATTGTAACTACAACACTCTGATGGTAAAATGCAGTTTTCTCTTCTGATGGTCGTTAGAGTGTGGCGAAATCAAATTCTCGCAAGAAACACGTATATTGCTAAAATGTTGTTATATTATACACAGTTCAAAGTGTAGAACATCAGACGAACTAAATTTATTATAATATATAATAATAATATAATATAGTATATTTATACAATATGCGATTGGCTCAAGAAATTGAAATGTCATATACGTAAAGTGCATTTTACATAGGTCAAATTGATAATCATATTGTTGTTTTTTCACAAAAAAAAGCACATAAAAATATGATGCATATTTTAAAAAGACCATAATAAACATCAAAGTCTTTTGAAAAGTAAAATAAGCAAAATAAATGAAACACTAACTAACAAAAAAAAAATCCTAAAAATGATTATATTGAACTAAAATATATTAACTCTTTCCCTGCCAAACACTGAATTTTCCAGGTTTGTGTGTTTTCACTGTTATACGCTAGGGGGTACTATTACGCATCTCCTGAATGAGTTTATAAAGTACCGATCAAAAACACAGACAAGGAAGACGCAGAAACTGGCGATCTCATATGTAGCATATGCATATGAAAAATAATGCAATCATCAACACTAACCACATATAAATGAAAACTGCCTAATGTTACAGAGTGAAATGTCAATCCAGAAAGTATTAAAGGACTGAGCAAGCTTTAGGATACTGATGGAAGCCATCTACTGCATCTTTACTTTGATATATTACTGAATATGATTCAGATGTAGTATTTGATAAAAATGTGATTTTCTCAGCTTTTTGTGTTGATAAAAAAATAAATAAATAATAATAAAAAAAATAAAAAAAACAATGCTTGAAGCTAGAATAAAACAGATTTTTTTGTTTGAAAGTAGAGGGTCTGATCTTTATTTTGATGCATTGCATGTTCAGATATTCATACAACAAAATATTCTGGGGGCCATGAAATTTTAGTGAAAATCAGCAAAAACACTGGCAGTGGCTGGCAACTTTTTTCAAAAACACTGGTGGGGAAAGAGTTAAGTATGGCGTATAGTCTTTATAATAAAAAAATAAATAAATAAATATAATTTTTTTTTCTGTTTATGAGTTCTTTGTCTTTGCCATAAGACTTTTTTTTTTCATTTCATTAATATTAAATAAAAAACTTAAATATATGCTGGAAAAAAGAATAAGTTAGCTTGTAACAAATTAGAGCATTTTTATTTATTTATTTATTTAGTTAGTTAGTTAGTTAGTTACTTAGTTACTTAGTTACTTACTTTAGTTAATTTTTATTTAGTGTTGAACTGAGTAGGGCTGTATGCTTAATCGAATGCGATACTTATGCACATTTTGTCAGTAAACCCAGTTCTGTAATCAGCAGTAAATCTCCATTACCTGCTTTCAGATGGAGCAGCATTTACTACACAGAGCTGTAGTTCATTGACAGGTTACACAAAAAAAATTACAGACAATATTATTGCGCAATTATGAAATCGAAGAAATCGTTTGCGATAATGACAGCTGTTTGCGTAGCTTCTCTGTGAACTACGGCTCTGTGTAATAAATGCTGCTCTATCTGAAGGCATGTGAAAATACCACATTTATTAACATGTTTTTACTCCAAACACTTCATAACGTCAGTCGAGTGTTTGAAATAAATCCTTCTGTGAGATGATGTGGCTTCTTACACAGAATAAGGCACGCAACATATTTCATAGTATTCTAAGCAGTGATAAAGGCATTGCATTATAAATATACTTTATTATAATGAAAATTATAATAATAAGAACTCAGATAAACCATATATTGTCGTAGTCGTGTGTTTATTAGTCACGTTGAATCAATAAAAACAGTTAAATCTTCTGTTTATTCAGCTGCAGCGATTGACATTTCCTGGGTTTCTTCTTAAGGGTGTATTTGGAGTTTCAGCGCGAGAGCACCCTCTGGCCTTCGGATGAAGATATACTACAGAACTGTGCTTCACTGAAAGATACGCATGACAATCGCAGCTTCTGCTTAGTCGCGATTTCGATTTCACTTCGATTTATCGTGCAGCCCTAGAACTGAGTGCTGATGACCAAGGCCGGCAGCGTGAAGATTGTGTATTTCCAGAGGCTCCTGCTCCAACCGATCAGCTGCCATTGAGATGAGTGTGAATGCTAATGGACGGCTCCATGAGCGTCTCAGTTCCCATGCAGCATCAGTTCAAAGATGTAACGTCTCTCTTCGCTGCGGCAGAAAAAGGCTTTACATCCAGTGCCCACGAATGGAAAATGAGCAATCCATCTCTCTGTGTAAGATTGGGCCCTCATGTCACCCACAGTCTCCAATTACCCTGCTGACTCACAGCGCAGGCTGATCTACATGCTTACATAAAGCCCTTCTGCATTAACACTCAGAGCAGCAGCGCAGATTCAGAGACGCACACTAGTCAGGGAGCTGCCTTGACAACTAGTCAACTGATTTGAAGCAAGTCCTGCATAATTAGACTGCTTTCAGCTCTCCAAACTCTGACAAGATGCAGTTCTTAAAGCACTACACGTAATACACTACACGACTTTTACAATCTGAACAGATTTTTAAACACTAGGCAAAATACACTAAACGACTGAGGATCACACACTACCAGACTTTAAAATCGCTCCGATCATAACAAACTCAGGCAGAAATATGTCCCTTGTTGCTTGGAGACGCATGACAAATGAAAACAATGTGTTCTAAAATCTAAAATCTAAAATCTAAAATATTAAACAAGTTTGACCTCCTCCGACTGGATGGACTCAGATTCTGAAGCTGAAAGCATGTAGTGTATTCCAGCCATTTGCTGTTTACAAAAGACATTTTTAAAGACATTTTGGTTTTACGGTTTTCACAAAAATATTTTGTTTTCACAAATGTTTTCTTTGTAAAATATAAAAAAATAAAATAAAATAATATATTGTGGCCACAAATTAACGGTTTGTTCCTAGAACTTATTGTTTTTCTAATTTTAGTGAACTTGTGCCCATAGATTAAAAATTTGTTCCTTCATTTTATTAAATCATGGCCACGTAATAATTTAATAGTTTTGTCTGATTATTATCAATAGTTGTTAACATTGATAATAATAAGAAATGTTTCTTGAGGAGCCATTTTGCATATTAGAACTATAACTGCAGTAATGCAATAAGACTGAAAATTAAGTAAAAATTTATATTATATTTTATATACAATATATTCACATAGAAAAAAAAAATCTAAATATTTTAATCAAATAAATGCAGCCTTGATAATCAGAAGATGATCAGATTTCTTTCAAAAACATTAAAAAATTCTAACCGTGCCCAAACTAGGGACACTAGGAATGGGAATCATGGGGAATTTAACAATTCCACTTGCTTCATAACGTGTTTGAGATCAGATGCTTTACCCACAGAGGAATCAAGCAGAAAAAGGTCAACCAGTTTCCACTATGACATTAGAAAGACATACATAACTTTGATAAAAATGCAACTGACAAGAATAAAAAAGTAATGCCATTTGGTGAGAAATCAAAGTACAATGAGCTGGGAATCTCAGCTTGGCTCTGAGCTGGCAGCGGCAGCTGGACAAACCTGATGGGCCAAGCCTTGTTTTCCACGGTCCGTGATGAACAGGGTTTGTTCAGTTGGTTTGTGGATCCAGCTGTGCTGCGCTGATTCAGAATCTGGCCCGCTTTCACCAGCAGCTGCCCCCGCTCTGTGACCGCGTGTGTCTCTGTTACTGAGCGCCGCTCTATCAGCTGTCATACACACCAACACAACAATATCAGCAGTGTCCTTACACTGAAGTGTGCTAAGAACAAGCTAATGGAACAGGCAGACTGTGATAAAGCACACTGTTTAAAGAACGTCTCGGTTACGTATGTAACCCTCGTTCCCTGAAGAATGGAACAGAGACGTCACGTCGGATGACCGACGAAATTGGGATCTCGCCAGAGAGACCAATCCACTTCAAGTGTAACTAAACAAGCCAATGGACATTGGCATGCGATTATTGCATCCAGCTGCCGCTGATCACAGCATGAGTATAAGAGGCAGCAGATGCACCGCATTAATTCATGCTTTCGCTGAGGAGCCGAGCCGGTGACCCGGCAGTTTAGCGGTGGTACAGCGACTGTGGCGACAGGATGTGACGTCTTCGTTCCCTCCTTCAGGGAACGAGGGTTACATACGTAACCGAGATGTTCCCCTTTCAGTCGGTCACTCCGAGTCACGTCGGATGACAGACGAAATTGGGATCCCTACCAGAGCGCCACAGGAGCTGCCCCTTCCAGTGCCCTGTGTAGACCTCATGATCCTTCCTATAAGGCAGACGATAGGACCGGGCTCTACACAGAGAAGGTCAACTACTGTTGTTCCTTGAGCAACGCAAACAGTAGGACTAGGATAACACTGGGAAGCGTGCCCTTCCGCTTGGAAGAGGCACACTGCGGAGTCACCTCCTCCCAGAGGGGGTTAAGTGACGTTTAGACATGTGAAGTAACCCCGTAGGGCCCTATTGCACATGGAAGTCTCTGAGATGGCTTAGGCTGCATCATTAGAGACGGCAGAACGTGGTCTGCCAGGGGAAACACGGCTCTAATAAGCATACTGTGGAATACACATATGGGATCCCAGCAGGGTCTCTCATATGGGCACTAGCCTCACATCAGATTTCAAGAATTCATTGGCTGAAAGGCTTGGGACTGGTCGCTCTGCCACGTCCGGACGCCGGAGTGCTGGAGGACTTGACAGGGTTTGCCTGGTTAAGGAACTCTCTGGAGAATTATGCATAAGAACGCCACAAGCCGGGCCTCTCAGTGCCACTACCCGTTTGAGGTGAGAACACAGGAGGAAACCGGTTCAACGCGTAGGCTATAAAACCTAGCGAACGTGTTGGGAGTCGCCCAACCCGCAGCTCTACAGATGTCTGCTAGCGAGGCACCACGAGCCAGTGCCCAGGACGATGCAACACCCCTAGTGGAGTGAACACGCAACCTGAGCGGGCAGGGCACACCTTGAGCTTTGTAGGCCAAGGTGATGGCATCCACTATCCAGTGGGCCATCCTCTGCTTGGAGACAGCCTTCCCCTTCTGCTGTACTCCATAACAGACAAAGAACTGTTCTGAGGTCCTGAAGCTCTGAGTTCTATCTACGTACTGTCGCAGTGCGCGTACAGGACAGAGCAAAGGCTGGGTCTGCCTCCTCCAGGGGCAGCGCTTGCAGGTTCACCACCTGGTCCCTGAAGGGAGTGGTAGGAACCTTGTGCACATAGCCGGGCCGGGGCCTCAGTGTTGCACTGGAGTCAACCGGCCCAAACTCAAGGCACGACTCGTTGACGGAAAATGCCTGCAGGTCCCCCACCCTCTTGATTGAGGCCAACGCAGTCAGGAGTAGGGTTTTCATAGAGACAAACTTCAACTCGACTGACTGCAATGGCTCAAAGGGGGCAGTTTGTAGGGCTCTTAGCACCAATGCCAAATCCCAAGAGGGTAGGGAGGGAGGCCTAGGAGGATTTAACCTCCTGGCCCGCCTAAGAAACCTGACGACCAGATTGTGCTTCCCCACCGACCTCCCCTCTATGGGGTCGTGGTGGGCAGAAATAGCAGCAACGTACACCTTAAGGGTGGAGGGGGACAGCTTACGCTCCAACCCTTGTTGCAAAAAGGAAAGCACGGCACTGATCGAACATCTCTGGGGGTCCTCATGGTAAGAGGAACACCATTCGACGAACAGGTTCCACTTCAGCGCATAGGCCAGTCTTTTGGACGGTGCTCGTGCTGAAGCGATAGTGAGAGCTACCTCCTGGGGCAGGTCACCTAGAACCTCTGCGTCCCGTCCAGGGACCACACATGGAGTTTCCACAAGTCTGGACGCGGGTGCCAGAGGGTGCCCAGTCTCTGAGAAAGCAGATCCTTCCTCAGAGGAATCGGCCAGGGAGGGGCTGTCATGAGCAGCATCAGTTCCGGGAACCAGGTCCTGTTGGGCCAATATGGAGCCACTAGCAGGACCTGGTCCTCGTCCTTCCTGATCTTGCACAGTGTCTGTGCTAGCAGGCTCACTGGGGGAAACGCATATTTGCGCAGGCCCTGGGGCCAGCTGTGTGCCAGTGCATCCGTGCCAAGCGTTGCCTTGGATAGGGAGTAGAACCACTGGCAGTGGGCGGTTTCCGGAAATGAAAACAGGTCTACCTGAGCAACTCCGAACCGACTCCAAGCGGTCTCATATGGAGCAGACGGAGCGGAACTATGGCCGCAGCTGCAGCCATATGCCCCAGGAGTCTCTGAAAGAGTTTCAGTGGGACCGCTGTCCTGCCTGATAAAGTCTTGAGGCAGTTCAGCACCGACTGAGCACGTTCCTGGGTGAGGTGTGCTGTCTGGTTGACCGAATCCAACTCCATGCCGAGAAAAGAGATCCTCTGTGTTGGCACGAGTTTGCTCTTTTCCCAATTGACCCGAAGGCCCAACTGGATGAGGTGCCAGAGCACCAGGTCCCTGTGTGCACACAACTGCTCTCGAGACTGTGCGAGTATGAGCCAGTTGTCGATGTAGTTGAGGATGCGCATGCCCTGTTCTCTCAGGGGAACAAGGGCCGCCTCTGCGACTTTGGGCAGGACCTTGTACTGATATGCCCGACCCTCGAACGTGAATCGCAGGAAAGGCCTGTGTCGTGGGAGAATCGAGACATGAAAGTACGCGTCCTTCAGGTCGATCGCTGCAAACCAATCTAGGGGACGGACGCACCCAAAAATGTGTTTCTGCGCCAACATCTTGAACGGCATCTTGTGAAGTGCATGGTTCAAAACTCACAGATCCGAGATCGGTCGTAAGCCACCGCTTTTCTTGGGCACAATGAAGTAAGGGCTGTAAAACCTCGACCTCATATCAGCTGGAGGGACCGGCTCTATCACGTCCTTCACCAGCAGGACTGCAATTTCCACGTGCAAGACAGGGGCATCGATGGCCTTGACTGAAGTGAACCAGATGCCCCTGAACTCGGGGGACGCTGGGCGAACTGAATCGCATAGCCGAGTCTGATGGTCCGCAGGAGCCACCGAGACGGACTGGGGAGCACTAGCCAGGCTCCGAGAGACCGTACCAGTGGGACCAACGGGGCTACCGATGTACCCGCGGTGGGGCAGCGAGATGGAACACAGGGACCAGCCCCAGGGCCTGTGACGGCCTGGCCTGTGATGGCAGGGGGCGGGGTCTAGGTGTGTAGTGTAACACTCACCTGATTCCTCCTCGTGTGGGAGGAGACACAGAAACCCGGGCTTGAGGCTTGTGACAGCCGGGCGTGTGACGGCTTGAAGCGGGGTCTGGAGTGCTACCGCCCTTACCTGGTTCCACGAATGGGCAGGAGGGGTGCTCTTGGGCAACCACCCGCTGCCTGCTGGCGAGAGAGGAGGAGGGAAGTGATCCTGTGATGCACGGTTCACTGCCCTCCTCCTCTTGAGACCCAGAGATTACGGAGAGAGAAATGAACAAAAACAAAATGAAACAAAAGATTCTCCACCCGGCCCTCCTCCGGGGGAGGGAGTGGTGCGGTCACCATCTCCCGACGAGCAGTCTCCTCCATCTCTGGGTCGCCCGTCTCAGGGCCTCTTGCACTTGCACTTGCGCTTGCCGCTCCGCGGGAGCGGGGGCGGCCGCAGGGGGACGCCCATGGCGACGAGCAGGCTGAGGGGCTGCGGCTGAAGTGGAAGCAGAAGGTTTCCTCTGGCGCATGATGTGTTTGATTGCCTCAGTCTGCTTCTGGGCTGCCGAGAACTGCAGGGCAAAGCTCTCGACAGCGTTGCCAAAAAGGCCGGTCTGCGACAAGGGAGCATTCAGGAACTGTACCTTCTGCTGCTCCTTCATGTCAGCGAGACACAGCCAGAGATGGCGCTCCTGGACCACTAGTGTGGACATCGCACGACCCAGAGACTGTGCGGTCACCTTCGTCGCTTGAAGTGCGAGGTCCGTCGCAGCACGCAGCTCATGTAGAACCGCCAGGTTGTGACCACCCTCGTGCAGGTCTTTCAGGGCTTTGGCCTGGTGGACCTGCAGTAACGCCATGGCATGGAGGGCAGAAGCCGCCTCCCCACAGACTCTATAAGCACTGCCAGTTAGACCTGACGAATACTTACAGGCCCGTGAGGGGAGACACGGGTCACCCCGCAGAGTGGTAGCAGCTGTTGGACACAGTTGCATGGCCACAGACTGCTCCACTGAGAGGATGCCCGTATACCCCAAAGTGGCCCCACCATCGAGGGTGGTGAGAGCGGAGGAGCCACAAGATGTGTTTCGGGCAGTGAAAGGTGCCTTCCACGATCTTGTAAGCTCCTCATGCACTTCCGGAAAGAATGGCACCGGAGGGGGGCGCTGAGAACCAGCGCAACCCCCACCGAGAAACCACTCGTCCAGCCTCGAAGGATCGGGACGCGGTGGAGGATTCCACACGAGCCTGACATTCTCGACGGCCCGGGAAAGCATAGCCGTCATCTCTGGGTCTGGCTCGGACAACGCTACCACACCCGAAGGGGGCAACGCAGCTGGGTTGTCATCCCCATGAGAGTGGGCACATCCTCTGATGCAGTGACTGACATCTGGTCGTCAGAGGGGGCACCGAAGGAAACGCGTGGTGCACCCCGTTCAGCAGCGGGACCAGCGCGCTCCTTCGGCCGCTCCACCGGCTGCGGAGTGCTTGAGTGGTGAGGAGCTCCACTTGGGGAAGCCCTCACCGTAATCCTCAAATCACCTCTGACTCCACCGGATCCAGCGGCGCGCATGCCGGATCGCGGCAGAGGCAGAGGGACTCTGCCATGTTTGACATAGCGGAGTCTATTACGCAACTCCGAGATGGTCATGTCCCCACAAGAAGTACATGAACCATCCACGAAAGCCTCCTCAGTGTGCTGAATGCCCAGACACGTGAGGCAGCGATCGTGACCATCCTGAGGCACCAGGAAACGACCACACCCAGAAACGCACGGGTGATAAGACATCTTTAAAAAGACGCGATCACCCGTGTTACTCTTTTAGAGAAATTGCTCTTTTAGAGAAATGCTCTTTTAGTGCTGAAGCACGCAGGGGAACTGGCCACCGCACACTCCCAGTGTGGCTATCAGCAGGAAGACGATCTTTCTCTCCCGGACACCGTGACCACTGCTGTTGCGCTGTAACGCCCGCACTCGTCTAGCAGAACACTCTCTAGTGGAAAGGGAGAGCAGTAGCTTCAACCACTACCACTCGGCTCCTCAGCGAAAGCATGAATTAATGCGGTGCATCTGCTGCCTCTTATACTCACGCTGTGATCAGCGGCAGCTGGATGCAATAATCGCATGCCAATGTCCATTGGCTCGTTTAGTTACACTCGAAGTGGTCATCCGACGTGACTCAGAGTGACCAACTGAAAGGGGAACTAGTTTTTACATTACAAGCGGAGTAACAGAAACAGTTTATATTGTGCCAAAAGAACAAACAAACAAATGCAAAAAAAAAAAAAAAAAGTTGATTGAATTTTATCATACGTGTGTAGATCATCATCAGCCACTGCAAAATATCAATCAAGTAAATTAACAAAAAATAAATAAATAAAAATCATTTAAACAAACTGATAAACAAAAGGGAAGTACTTCACAATGCCCAACTGACATGAGAGGGAGGGCAGTGAGTTTTGTCATGTCAAATATACACTAGTTTGGGGACTTTTTGATTGCTGTGATCAAAGCTGAATTTGTCTTCAGTGTTACATGATCCTTCAGAAATCATTCTAATATGCTGATTTGCTGCTCAAGAAACATTTCTGATTATTACCAATGCTCAGTATTTTTGTGGAAACTGTGATACATTTTTTCCCAGGATTCTTTAATGAATATGTGACCCTGGATCACAAAACCAATCATAAGGGCAATGAATAAATAAGCTTTACATGAATGTATGGTTTGTTAGGATAGGACAATATTTGGCTGAGATATAACTATTTGAAATCTGGAATCTGAGGGTGCAAAAACATCTAAATATTGAGAAAATCGCCTTTAAAGTTGTCCAAATGAAGTCCTTAGCAATGCATATTACTAATCAAAAATTAAGTTTTGATATATTTATAGTAGGAAATTTACAAAATATCTTCATGGAGCATGATCTTTACTTTCATAAAAGAAAAATGGATAATTTTGACCCATACAATGTATTGTTGGCTATTGCTACAAATATACCTGTGCTACTTAAGACTGCTTTTGTGCTCCAGGGTCACATATAAAGTTTAAAAAGAACAGCATTTATTTGAAATATAATCTTTTGTAACATTATAAATGTCTTTACTGGCACTTTTGATCAATTTAATGCATCCTCGCTGATTAAAAAAAGAAAAAGAAAAATCTTAAAAAAAATCTTTAAAAAAATCTTACTGACCCCAGCATTTGCAGTGTAGCGTACTGGAAAAGAGCATCATACTGAAGGAAAAAACAAAAAACTACAAATAACTCAAACACTACAAATGCTGTGTTTTTAAGACACTGTGTCACGCTAAAAGAAGTGAATCGTCTATGAACACATCTTCAGACCTCTGAATCCCACCTAGCTGTTTTTGAATACAAGACACCCACAAAATAATGTCAAAAATACATACTGGCATTTCTTCATGTATGATATTTGACCTTGAGATTTTCTGCATAACTTAAGGCGGTGATGCCAGCCGTTCCTGTGGTCGGAGGAAACACGTCCTTCAAGGGCTGACAGCAGAATTATCATCAAACAAAGTCGACACCGAGCTAAAGCGGCGAGAAGTAAGATGGTGGCTGCTTCCATGGGAACACCAGAGAAACCCAGAGACTGTGTTTCAGAGAGAGCAAGAGAAGGAAGCAGCGTGTGACACGAGGAGGGGAAGGCAGCCGCTGGGAAACAACGCACAGGTTGCAAATAGCACAGTGTGTTAAAAATAAACTCATTACACATTCCATCTTAATTGAGAGTGTGTGTGTGTGGAGGGATCTCTGGAGCATCCGTCCCACCCGCCGTGAACACTAGCCCAGCTCCTGTGATCGCCCGACCGCATGCATGTACTTCAGCGAAGCCGGGCTCAGAGCACGCCTGTCATCACGTGATCAGGGCATTAAAGCTTTATTAAAAGGAACAGGAAGAGAGCATGGGGAGATATAAATATGTTAGTGTTTCATGCGGTTTAGACTGCGAGTAAACACAGTCATTAGCAGGTGTCAGCAAACGGCTTAAACATGCTGCAGTGATAAAAACCACAGCAAAAAGACAATAAATCACTGCATGTGCGACACATAAAGATTCATAAAGGTGCCTCGTGCACTTCAGAGTCTTCAATTATTAGACTCTGGAAGCCTGTGAACGTAAAAGAGCACATAAGTCTGTCAATCATGTTCAGTGTTTATGCCTCTATTTATAGCTTTCCTTGAAAACAAAAACAAACTATATATATATATATATATATATATATATATATATATATATATATATATATATATATATTATAAATTATTATATTATATTATATTATATTATATTATATTATATTATATTATATTATATTTTATATTATATTATATATTATATTACATTATATTATATTATATTATATTACATTATATTATATATTATTTTATTGATACCACAAGAGCAATGCATGTACAACTGAAGAGCATACTTGCAAATCTAATTTAAAAATTGCTTATACTGCATATCACGGAACATCTAACGCCACAGCAGAAAAATCGTTAAAAATAAGTGCATTATACTGTACTGAATGTGCACTCATAATTGACTTCAAATCTTAAAATTATATGGGGAAAAAAAACTGTACTCACAGATAAATATAGTATTAAAGAAATAAAAGCACACTCAAGTGTACTTAAAACAGACACTTTCATTTTTTCAGTGCTTTTTAGAAAACAGAAGTAATTATGAAGTTATATATATCATTGCATTTAAATCCTAAAGTGGGTCAATAAAGCACTCAACTACATTTACTTTTAAATAACCGTAACACATTTTCATTCCATTGCCAATTAAGTGTCATTAAGTGTCTGAAAACATTAGATTCAGTTCACTTGAGTATATTGTAATAAGTACTCTATTTTAAAGTATGCTAAAGTGTCCTTGTTTTCACAAGGGAAGGGAAGAAGTTCACCAAAAGCACATCTGACTTCAGTGTATTAGACAGGAATATAGCACACATGTCCTGTGGACGACTGCTGATTTTTATCCATACCGCTCACTGTATATTTACTGCATGCTTATATTTGAAACAACAGATGAATAAAAGCTGGCAGAGTTTCACAATGATCTACGACCAGTTTAATTCCTCTAAACCTAAAGAGGGTGCATTTTAAAGCACACTGCATACTTAGATGAGTTTATGAAACAATGGAATCAGCATTAAGATGAAGAGCAAACGAAGGAGTGAAGAATGAAAGAGTGAAGCTGACCTCATTACTCACTGAACAAGTGTGAATCGACACGCTCTGGGGACTCATGACACCACTGAATATCACATTAATTAGGGTGTAAAACCAGGACACATACACACTCGTCGCGCAGCGCCGTATATGTGGGACAAATATAGACGGAGAGCAGGGAATAAATGTGCTTTAAAATGGCGAAAGATTGATTTCTGCACTTTGTGTGACTGTTAGCTCGCTCACAGACGATCTTCTCTGTGCTATTTATTCAGATGCAGCTCAAACTGTGCTGGAATCAGTTTTCAGTGGAGATATTTGCATATGCTTATGCACTTGATACGATTTTGAAAAATTACCCTTTTAAAAGAGAGGGAGCGAGAGGACCTACAGTATTGCATATTTTAATGCCTAGCTTTTCCACCGTGGATAAAAATAGATCACCATGGAAACCCTACACATAAAGCACTGTGTGTATTGGCTGGGCACTGCAGCACATGCAGATGATGATACACAAGAACACCTGCATTGATGCACATCTGTACATCACTGCGCTCCATCAATGCTCAATCAATACAGCCACCCAACGGCTAAATGTCATATTTAATTGTTTGTGAATCAAAATGAAGCTTGGAGCAATAGACAGGCAGTCCGCTGTACCAAAAAGGTATCCAAAATGAATAAATGAAACTGTGCTGTAAAGCGGACAGAATCACAGTACTCATATGCACAGAGTGCAGTAATGTTTGTATAGAAAGCTGCATCCCACACTGAATTCCTATGTCATTAGTGACAAATTAACTGACATTGACATCAATTCAGCTGCCAAAATACAGATTAGTAGTCGGTTATGCTTTATTGTAAGGTGTTCTTGTTACAGTGTAACTGTACACTGTAAAATATGACCGTGATTTTAATGGTAAAAAAACTGTGAAAATGCTACAGTAAAAACCTGTTAAATGGTTAACGGTACGTTCCTGTAAAATTTACACGGAAAAAACATAAATTGACGTTCCCAGATTTCCCTGCGTTGCATTTCAAATTTTGTTTGAATTTGATGTTTTTTCTTTAAAATAACTATGCTGCTTCTCAGTTTTTTCTCATCAGTTATGTTTATTAGGGTTGTATGTTACATCTAATGTTGTTAAATTAATGTTTATTGCATATTTCAGTTTAATGAGTCTCACCATGATGGTGTTTAGTGCTTGTGTGAATGACACTGTGCGCCTTCTATATATGTTATTATTTAAAAGCTGCTTGTGATGGGCTTTGGTTCATCACCTGCATTTGGTGGTTATCAGTGTATTTCAAAGGTACAAAACAGATTTCAGCACTTTAACAGGTTGGTATATCAGTTAATGAAATTACGGTATTTAACTGTAAATTAAACTGTAAGTTAAAACCTAAAATGTTGTTACCGTATTTTTTACAGTAGAATTCCAGTAACCACAGCTGCCCGTTTTTTACTGTAAATTTTACAGATTTTTTTTTTTTTTTTTACAGTGTACATTTAAGTACTGAGTAATATTAATTAGCTACATGTACTATATGGTTAGGGTTAGGATTAGGGTTTGGCTTAGAGTTACTTGAATGTAATTATGCATAATTGTTATTATACTAGTAAGTACATGTAACGTGTAACAAGGACACCTTAAAATAAAGTGTAACCATAGTCTCCCATTCTAACAACAGTATCCCAAGCTATCTGTGCTTGTATACAGTATCTCTCAAATCAGCCAGTTAACTAACTGACGATAAACTGTGGGAAGATGGCTTGTGTCAGTGAAATGAACTGGCCATTGCTAGTAATTGTTTTATAGCGATGACATATTGCATTAACAATCGAGTGAGTGTTTTTCTATGTCTATCACCACATTCCCACTCACATGTGATGACAAACAAATACTTCTACTTGAGCTTCAGCATAACGCATCACACACACACACTTAATATCTTCTAGGGTTTATTGGTCTCTGCAAGATATCAGAGATGAAATAGTTGTTTGTGTGCAGTGTTTTGTCCAGAAGTAGTTTCTATGGCATTTTGCTGAATTGATAACTCTATGTTATGGAGGTGTGTAATAGCCTATAGTTCACTGCTGAGTCACATTCTGTGACAACTCTGGATCCTTCACTAATAAAATAATAGAGAAAGTGCTGTGACTAGACAAGCAGACTTAAAGAACAACCACTCCAGCACAAAATTTCTCCATGAACATGTTCATCTGGCAGCACGATGTAACTGTGTGGACTTTAGTGGGTGTATGTTTGTTATTTTCCCACCAGGTCAAGGATCTTCCTTAAAATGCTCTAAATAGAAATATATTCTGCCCTTCAGCCTGAAAGCATCACCCACAGCAGCCCTTTTCTAAACAAGTAATAGTTGCATGCTAAATTAATTTTCTGGCTCAACACTCTTTAAATTTGCATGAACTGATGACTGAGCTTTATCAGCCATGACCAACATTGTTTCTCAACCGAACAGTCTTTTATGTTTTAATTGATTTGGGACTCAAATATACCGTATCACACAACCTTATCACTGACTGAACATGTCTATTGAGTGTTTTCTTTTAAACCTTTTGGCTACATGGTCAGAATGTTGTTACATTGCAGCAACTGTTTAAAATCACAAGGTTTGAATATAATGTAATATAATACTTATGTGTCATATTTTTATCAATATTTACCTCAACATTATTATATAGTAATAAGGCACTTAGTGAATACAGTCTGCTGCATGCTCTGAAAAAATGCAGAATATAGCACAGCCTTTCACATCTTATACTGCTAAATAAACATCCATAAATAAATAGGCCTAATGTACTGTTAATATTTATGAATTTTCCAAATTATTTGTCTGTGAACAAATAATATAGGTTATAGAATAGGGAATAATGTGACTCATGCGCAGTAATATTTGATACGCACTAGCGTTATGCCTCTGTCCCTATTCGATGTTGCTTTAGTGGTATCAAGGTGACTTACAAACGAGAAAGGTTTGAGCTGACACGGTGATTTACAAAAGTACATAAATTTAGCTTGCCTGTGGAGGTAGGTGGAGGTGGACGGAGAGATTTCAGCGTGGGACTTCGTTATAAATCTCTAACATCTGTCATGATGCTGTGGTTAACATGGCCACTTGCTGTTTGAGGGCAACTTAATTAGACATTGTGCTGTGGAGTCGTGTTTTTGACAAGGGCTTTTCCTGTTCAGACTGGAGGCCTGTGGATGTAAGGAGATGTCTGTTCTTTATACGTGAACACCCCCAATCCACCGGCGGCCCTGAAGAACAGGCTTACGGATCTTCAAACCCACGCTCACACGCTTCCTGTGTGGAGTAATGATAGCGCTGCGGCCGTGGGCAGCGTACGGTGTGTGTGTGTGTGTGTGTGTGTGTGTGAGTGAGTGTGTTTGGTGACCATCCTCTCCCTCTCTCTCTCAGCTGGGATGTCAGTGTCAGGTTGCTGATGCCGGGCTCAGGTGAATCTCTAACACAAAGCTGCCCATTAACATGCACAGGAGCCCCCGAACTCATGAAAAACATATGAGAGATCAGCCTATAGAAAAGCACTTTCCCAAACTTTCCCTGCGCTATGTAATCCCTAGTGAAAAATAAATATACTGAAATGTATTTGAAATACATTTATTTCATGCTAAGCATACTACAAATACATTTACATATTTATGTACTTAATAAAAATACCCTGCAGTTGTATTTTTAGTGTACTAAACTGGTAAACTTAAAGCCTGTTAAATTGGAACAAAATTAGTTATTTTGTACTTAATGCACTTTAATTGTGTGGAAGTAGTGCTGAAATCCAACTAAAGATATACTGAAGTATATTTGATTGTGCTAAAGTGGAACTATTGCAAGTGTACTTCAGGTACACTTTAAATATCTTGCATTTAAATACTGATATCATTCAGAGATCATACAATCCTCATCAGTAGTGACATTAAAACACATTTTAGGCTTAATAATAAGAAATGTGCATTGTGCACAAGTAGTACTCCAAATAAAGTTTAATTATCATTTTATATGATATGTCAGTAAATATGTTGATAGATTTGAACTGTATTTAGTATGAAATAAATGTAGTTTAATATATAATTTAGACGGGAATGTTATTTTAATATAATAAATATATGACTTTTTTACTAGGGACATTATAGTTGTTAGCACTGTCAGCTGAAGCGTTCTGTTGGGTAAATCTATCTCATTGTTTTGTGTATAGCTTGATTTTCAGTATGTGTCATTGGTGAGCATGGGCACATTTTACATAGCATGTACTGAAATCATGCGGATCGTAAGAACATCTCACAATCATATCTGTAAAAAACAATTTAAACATCATCCCTGTCATGTTAAAATGCAGGGTAGCATGGCTGAATTTCATCGTGAAGACACCTGGAAACCTAATGGATTTCTCTTTTACTATTTATGTTCCATATATTTGATGTTATATAAGAAGATATTGCATATACATCTGAATTCGAGTAGTTTTTTATGACACTGAGGATACTGTGAGAGAAAGCGATTCCATGACGTATGAAATGAGCATAAGTCAACACCAAACAGCACTGACCCATTTTAGTTTCATAATGTCTCCTCAAGTGAAAAAGGATATTAAACTGGGGGGAAAGAAACAGAGAATAAAGTGTCTCTGTAAGACAGGCTGTTAAAGAATAATTTTGCTTGTTTGGACATCAGCTGAAAAGGACTGCACTGAACAACAAATGGTATCTAAATTAACTGGTTTTATTCAAATAATAAAAGATTATTTAGCATCACTGAATCAATGTAAATCAAATTATTTATACCAACAAAACATTTTTGTTGTTTAAATCAGGTAAAAAATACCTCTTTAAGGTACCAATTGTAGGTTAGCACTTTGTGTGAGACACTATACTGAGAGGCAGAGCCTTTTACACTGTGATGAACAGGGCAGCAACATCAGTGAATTATAAAGGTATGATTTCCAAGCCTGGAAAAAGTCATAAGAGATAAAATACAGTTTTATAGGGTCATCACAATGTCTAAAGTCAAAATGATTTTTTTTTTCTGTGTATGCTTAGTTCTGAATTATTTCTTCAATTAGAAAGAAAATTGCATTAAAAATTGCATTAAATTTGATGTTGACAAAAAAGAGTAACTAAAAGTTACTCTTTTTTGGGTTGAAAAATTATTACTAATTAAATTAATTGATACTGTCAATTTTTACCACACTTGATGTCGTACAGTAAAGCTCACTAGTGTGATATTTGACTATTATACTGAGCAGAAGATGTAACAAGACAAGCACAATCACACCAAGGTGACTCAGATTGTAACATTGTGTTTCTCATGACACATTCAGAGATGCGCATATTAAACACTATGATGCTGTTTGTGTGACTGCAAAGGAGAAAGAATCACTTTCTTCACCAGTGTCATCAGTATTTGTCCTGTTTTCTACTGAAATATCCAAAAGTCCTAAAATTTAGCTAAATTTAATTGTGTGAAATACTAGGACCTGTTCCAGAGAATATATTCTTACCCTTATGACAAACTGTCTTTTGCTTGTCAAGAAATGTAATTTTGTTTGAAAGCGGTTTAGATACGTTTTCCTGGAAAATAAGAACGAACTATTTCTGTCCAAAAAGGGTAATGACAATATAAGTGAAATTCAGAAATCTGTCTGTTTGCTTTTTTTTCTGCATGTGTCAATGCAGTCACCCTGAAAACAATCCAGAACGTGCTCATCTACATCTCTCACTTTGCTGAAATGTGCCAACTTTCGTTGTTGCAAAAAGGAAAGGATGACACAGCATCAACACCATAGGACGCACACACAGGTGCAAAAATAGATGTAGAGGTCAAGAGAGCGAGCAAGACGGTGACAAAAAGAAAAATCAACACATCAGCAAGCAACCTGGCTCTGGTTAATGGTGTTAGGCAGACATCAGACATGATGGATAGGGAGGCCCAGGGTGATTCACTGACCGATCCGGAGAGTCAGCGCACTTCGCCAGAGTCATGAGAGCAGCCGACTCCTTCAAACACACATGTGACAAAAAAACCCATGTGCGTGACCCTGAACACACCATTACTGAGTCCAGAGGTTTGTGTGTATCATTCAGGGATCCCTTGACCATGTCGCAACTTTTTAGAAATTCTTATGTTCATTTAGATATTTTAATCATCATAAATTAAGAGCTTTGTTTTGTGTGGCTGCAGTGCAAAGAAAAAACAGTGCTGGGCACATAAAGCAGCAGCTTTAAAGGGGTAATTCACTGCTGGCAAGATGGAGAAAACTTGGCTGTCAATGCATTTTTTTTTTTGTTTTTTGTTTTTAGATCAGTGCTACACGACTAGAGAAAACTGAGAAAAAAAGGTGAAGTTGCCCTACCAAAAAATGTAGGAAAACTTCAACACCCATAATGCACTGGCTTGATCTAATGGCTCATTTCCACCAAGCGGTACAGTTCAGTACAGTACGGTACACAATTATGTCAGTTTCCATTGTCAGAAGTTGGGAATGGTACCAAAATAACGAACCGTACCGTACCACTTTTTTGGTACCCTTTCGTTGGGGTACCCAGCACAGCAAAGGGTACCAAAAGGGTGGAGCTAAACTCACTGCAGAACGTTGATTGGTTGACTAGAATCGTCACTTTTGCATGATACAAGGGGATAAAGCTTCTCCTTCACTCGTTCCGCTCTGCTGTCCATGAGTGTTTGGCTTATTTACATCAAACACGCAAACACAAAAAAATATACGCAGCGGCTATTTGCAAGTGTAAGTGTAAATAGCATATTTTCTTAACGATAGATACTATTTACACTAAGTGCAAATAGCAATGGATTATTTTTAATGCAGTATTTTTAACGATATGCTATTTACACTAAGTGCAAATAACTATAGATTATATTTACACTATGTTAAAATAGCAAGATTTTCTGCTATTTATACTACTTATTGCAAATAGTGGCAATTATCTGTACCTCAGTATTGTAGTACATTATAAAACAGTACGCAATAATAATGTATTGAGTGTAAATTATAGTTTTAATTCAAATTATTAAATGGATGCCACCTTATTGAGACAATAAAGCCATCCCTACATGTACCCTAACCCTACCCGATACTTTATTTTCAACTTTTTGATTATTTCCTTCATTTTAATTGAAAATAAATGCCTTTCCGATGCGATATGAGATTTGAAAAGGGAGAAAACAAGTTCGGCAAAAGGCAGGTTCAAACTCAGGTCGATCGCTTCAAAAAGCACAAGCCTTACCATCTATGCCACTGAAACTAATGTTAAACAAGTGACATTTTTCAGTATTAACTATCCCAATCACATGTTGGTGGGCGGAGTTAGTGTAAATAGCCTCTGCCAACAAGGCGGGCTATTTGCACTTAGTATAAATAGACACTCCGAAAAAGGCAACAGTGTATTTTATAATTTTATATCTTCACACAGACAATAGCCGTTTCTCAATATGCATTCTTGTCTGTTCTTGTGGACTTGTGAAACGTCATTGCCCAGAAACCCGCGTAGTTTTCAAAATATTACTGTTATTGTGTCATGAAATGTAGTTTTAAGAGTTTTTCAGGCGAGAATGTAGTTGTTTAAAACTCAAATCTGTGGTTTATTTATAAAGATAGCGCCTATTTGAAAATTTGCTATGCCGATTTCGGAGCTCCATGCGATCAGCGGGCGTTCAGTGCTCATGTATCTGCATAGAGCAGCTATAGCTCAGCTAGTCCTTCTGACATTTGCCGCTGGCTCTGATATCTCAAGTGATTAAACATGAGATACAATTCGTTTTGGGTATATTTAACAGGCATTCGTGGTCTCATGAATCTATTATTTGTTCCTGGTCATATTATTTGTTCCTGGAACAGTAATCCTAACACGCCTAGCACTCGCTGTATTTCAGCAAATGAGTTGCAACTACTGACTGACGTTCCTACTTAATATTCATGAGCCAGGCTAATAAGGTTTGCGATGAGTCCCCGACCCTTTTCAGATCGCTCTTAAGCCCCTGATCATGTTACGTGCGTCACGTACTTTTCTGTGCCAACATCACCGACTCAAACTACCCTCCAAGGTCATCCATTCAGGAGCATCTGTCTCTCAGAAGAGGAGAAATGTGGCCTGGTCTCTTATTTATAATCTGTCCTCTGAGGGAAGTGCTTTCTCCTTTTAAGAATGGCTGCTGGAATCAGGGCAGCACTACTGTCCTTATTAGAGGAGATTGTACTCCTTCTGAGCAATTCCTGCTGGGACCCTAGACTAAATAGGTTTGTCAGAGGGGAATGAGAACGCGGACTGGCGGACTAGATTAGCATGCCAATCAAGGGCATGGGACGAGGGCACAGCCTAGCTAAGGTGGGACAGTGTTTAAGCAGCCATGTGATCCGGTAGCCAACAGCCGTTGTCATTGCTCCAGAACCGGGTCCTTCAGCGCAATGTCAAAGCGTCGCCAGGGATCGCTCAGGTGAAACGGTGGCTTGGATAAGTGGAGCTGGCCCACTGATGCTCATTGTGTGAGCAGCGGTCATGTTGTGTTTGCAGCTTGGCTCTGGGATGTTTTGCCAGCTCACTTTGACCTTCAGTGCCTCTTAGCATTTAAATGCAGCATCGGATTACATAGAGTGTCTCACTCCCAATATTCACAGCCCTTCTGTTTCTTTCCATTTTAATTGCTGCAAAAATTGGCTATTAGTTGCATTTAGCATTTTCTCCTCAGCAGCAGAAGCATTCGCATTCAATGCCAGAGTGCTATTAAGCGCCAAGGTTAAAAGTTTCACATCTGTGCCTTTAATACACCTCCGCTGCACTGGGCCAGGCTCAGGAGATATTTTACCTCTCATTTCATTATGAATTAGTCAGGAGACACATCAGAATGTGCAAAATGTGAGCGGAGAGATTAGCGAGACAGTCTAAATGTTGGTTACTTTTAAACAGGCTAATTCGGGCAAGGATGTGCACTGCGTCGAAGTGAGATGGGCCATCAGACTGAAATAGAAATGAGAACAGAGGAAGGCATGGGGGAGGACAGTCACGGTGAGCAAACAGACACTTCTGGCCAGCTTGCAGCTGGTGCTAGGGCACAGCATGCTGAGACCATTAGCATACAATTGCTGCTTGGCATTGTCAAGCCCTAGCCCACCTCTACGGCAAATAGTTCACCGTGGATGCAGCGAAGACAGAAGTGTCTTTCCTGCTGTCTGAACGCATGAACTTAGTCATTCGTTCCTGCTCATTGTACGGTGTAAAAATAGCAACCCTTCCCTCGTCCTTCAAAGATTTCCCCGGTTCTGATTAATCTGTGTTACCTGTACCTTGACCTGAAGGCTTTCAGATGGTTTGTGGCATCCGTCCTGCATGCGGTCGCTAGCGGCAGCATTATCTGAAGCGAGCAGACTTAAAGGAGATGCTTTCTCTTTTTTTGGGAGGTCGCCAGGCTCCTCCATATCTCGCTCAGCTCCCATCTGCCAGGAACTCTCTCTGTGAGAGTGGCCAACACCCGCAACTTCGGGAAAAGTGGGCGCTTTAGTGGCTCATTACTACCCACGTAATGTACCGTAGCATCCAGGGGGATCCAGGGAGACTCGTGTTGTCCTTACAGAGCAATTTCTTTACTCAGCAGAGATGAACGGAGCATCAGCCCTGGTTCATCATTGATTGTAGTATGAGTAGGGTAAGCATAGATTAAAGGCACAAGTATTGACTGAAGCGCTTGAAGGAATCGAAGAGGGATAAAGTTACACATTAGTGTCTGGAGTGTGTTCACTGTTTGGATGCCTCCCACCCTGTGGGAAAATCCAGCTACAACTGGCTGCTGTTACATGGATCCCAGCTGGTCAAATCTGGACATAATTTGGTTCAAGCTGGTCCAGAAGAATGACCAACTGAAGGGGCCAATGTCAACTTTGTTGGACTGGTAGATCAGCTGGTGGGGACCTGGTTAACTTGCATGTACTGGTTTCTCGTTCTTGTTCATTGAACAGTTTAAATAGTTTTTTTTTAGGTAATGCATAGGTCATTTGTACTTTTTGTTTGGCGGAAGTGCATGTAGTGTTGGAAATCATAAAACTGACAAACTATTAAGGGCAAATTCTTGCCTTTAAGCTTCCTTTGGCTCAATGTAAAGATATACATATATCCTATTTTTAGATTTGAGGGGAGCAGTGTTGGAGGTGACGCAATACTAGTAATGCAAGTTACGTAATCAGATTACTTTTTTCAAGTAACTAGTAAAATAACGCATTACTTTTAAATTAACAAGAAAATATCAGAGTTACTATTTCAAATAAGTAACGCCAGTTACTTTGTTTTCCTATTTATTCACTGACTCCTTTCCTGCTCCTGTGTTGAGAGAAATTGGGAGTAAACGTAGAGACAGAGGCATTTTCTTCAGCCTGAGGCTTATTAATTTCACTCTTGGGGCCAGCTGCATAAACTACTTAGACTAGTCTGAAAAATTAGTCATCTAATTTGTTTTCATTCAAACTGGTCATAACTTTTTTAATCCAGTTACAAAAAGGTAGACTGGCCCAATTTGAGTGAGAAAAGTAAAACTGATTACCCTTTGAATAACCGCTAATTAGTCAAACTAGTTCTTAAGACACACGGTCTTAACATAGTGGCTATGTTTATGCAACTGGCCCTTGGTGTGAAAGGGCCTTTACAGTCGCCAAAAATATAACTTTTGGGGTTTCTGTTATTAAAAATAAATAAGCAAGCTCAGCCAAGGTGACAAAAAGTAACGCAAAAGTATCGTAATTCATTACTTTCCATAAAAAGTAACTAAGTAACGCAATTAGTTACTTTTTTATGGAGTAACAATATTGTAATGCATTACTTTTAAAAGTAACTGGAGGGGAGTATGTCTGTGAGTGTTTTAAGCAGCTAAACATTTCTTTCTAAAGCATCTTTCGTATGATAGTGCTTCATTGGTGGACTCAAAATGGGCAGAACTGGTGAAAAACAGAAGAAAGAATCTTAGTTGGTGGTGTATGATAGTGCTAAATGGTCATTGCTGGGTAGTGGTGGCTGTGTCCTGAGAGAGAAGGCATAACTGCTCAGCTTATTAACAAGACTAGATGTGACCATTTGTCTTCATTATCATGTCACACTTGGGGTGTCAGCACAAGTCACTCCAGCAGAGCAAAGCAACAGCCTGCTCCTAAACATGTTCCTAACACTCACACCAAACACATAGTTTGCAGAGAAGGCAAGATTATGCTGTCTTCCAGGCTGACGGATCTATCAATCTAGTGCTCTAGTACAGTCATGGGTAATGCATCTAGGTAACACTTTATTTTAAGGTGTCATAATACAGAGTAATTACCTAATTAAGTACTTAGTAGTAGCCGTTGTACTTACATGAAATAAAATTGTACTTACCATGTAACTAAGCTATGGAACAGCCTGTACTTACAGTTTGTAATTATGTAGATGTAATAGGCAGCTACTGTTACACATATGTAACAGGCCGAGTCTGTTACACAGCTACTTGTACACTTAAGTACAATCTTGATACACTTTATTTTAAGCTTATGCCTGTGTAATATTATGTAATTGTAATGTAATTAGAAATGTATTACTTGTATTTAAGCTGTGTACTGGTGGGTTAAATCAAACTAAGTTGCAGCTGGATAAGGTGTACAGTATATATACACATGAAGTACACTTAAGTACAATCTTGATACACTTTATTTTAAGTAGCTTATGTCTGTGTACTTACATTTATAATTATGTTGTATAAAGTTTGCAACACATATGTAACAACCTTTTGGTTATGTAAGTAGCTGTGTAACAGACTCGGTCTGTTACATATGTGTAACAGTAGCTGCCTATTACATCTACATAATTACAAACTGTAATTACAGGCTGTTCCATAACTTAGTTACATGGTAAGTACATTTTGTTTAATGTAAGTACAACGGCTACTACTAAGTACTTAACTAGATAATTACTCTGTATTATGGACACCTTAAAATAAAGTGTTACCCACATCTACTGAAGGCCAGTTTAGAAGTCATCTGAATTCACAATATGGTGGAACACGGGAAATACATGACAATTATAACAAGCTATCTACTCCTACACATATATCACACGCAGCTACGTACATGTTTTAAATGTCGACGCTTCCAACAGGAGAAGATCAAATGGTGCATGCGTTGGATAGCACAGACGCACCACTGTCAGGCCATAACAAATCATGCCACAATGAAGACGCCAATCACACCATTTTACCAACGGACGCGGGCAAGCACCTTCCTGCTCTAAAGGTGATGCGGTTGATTTTCGATGCGAGAAAATGCGCAAGAATGGATCCTGAAGTCTTTGCATCTGTAATTAAAACCATATGGAGAAGCATACACGACTTATTCTACCCAGCAACACTATTATTGAACAAAGTAGCAAATTTAGTTTGACCCCTGTGCTGTTGCCTGGGAGACACATCCTAGTTAATAACTCCACAAGACAGCCAACCAGCATCAGCAGCAGGTCTGAGGGGGGAAGAACCTTTCTGAGAGATCTCACAGCATACAGGAATGTAAATGATTATCATTTGAAAGAGTGTCACCATTCGGGATCGAGTTCATGCGGGATGATTGTGTGACGGTGGCATGAGACAGCGCACACTCACCCTCTGTCGGCGAGGTATTCAGCCTCTGGCACAGTCCCTCGATACCTCCGTAGTCCTCCTGAATTTTGACCACCGCCTCTGTTCCTCTGAGCTCCATGAGGGAACGCAGCTCCATGAGCGAGCATCCAAATCCCTCCGCATGGTTGCTGTCGTTTCTTTGGTTCTTGGTGTAAAAATCGCTGTTTGTCATGTCCCCCATGGTGGCTGAGTATTGCTTGGTAGCTTTTCTTCAAAGCAGATGAGAAAAATGGAGAAAATGCCACACGGGCAGAGAAGGAGTCCCTGATGCGGCCGGAGAACAGGTGTCTAAAAAAAAAACAACGAGAGCAATGCAGGAGAGAACAGGAGGTGAGAGAGGAGGATGAAGGAGAAAACAGATTCTTTCCGCTGTCCGCAGTTGACGGGAGGCTCCTCGGCGTTACGCGAACAGGAACGCGACAGCCATCCGCGAGATCCCGGCTGAGGTCCTGAGGACGTCTGCGCTCACCACGGCTGCAGACCAACGGCTCTCCATATGTGATTTCCCATTCTACCTGCTTCCCAACGGCTGCTGTCTACATGGTGATCCGCTCCATTACTCCTTCAGAGACAGAGAGAGACAGAGACAGAGAGAGAGGAGGACAGAAGGGGAGGGAGGGCGAGAGAGAGAGAGAGAGAGAGAGAAAGAGGGAGGGAGAGAGAGATAAGCATGAGTGTTTCTCAGAGGTGCGAGCAGCACAAAAGTGAGAGAGGCGCTAGGAAAGCACATTGTGTCGTCAACGCATCTGCGTTTCGCTCGCACATAGAGGTGGGGGGTGTCCATCTATTCCTGTGATTCTCCTCGTCACATGCATAGCTGCGGCATGCTGCGCTTTGATCGCTCTCTGACTAAATACACAGCCATGTAAATACTGGAAGAACATGTGAGTGTTTACACCACTTGTGTGATCTGAACCAGACTGCGGAGCGCATCAAAGGGCTCGACACTATCAAGAAATGCGGGCAATGCATCCCACACTGCAGCAAGGTTAGCTGGAGGGGAGCTAGCGATGGTAAAGAATTATATAATTCATCCACGCTCATGCATTTGTGCTGCATACAGCACCATTTGAACACCAGCTGACTAACCTGCTACATCCTGTAGGGCAATTCTAATATTTATCACTTTCTGAAATCACTCAAAGCCACAAATACTTGTTAAATGCATTGCAAACTGCAGCATTTCTAAGCATAGTTGCGGAGTAGTGATCTGAAGGCAGTGACGCTGCTTGCTACATTTTTCAGCAGTGTAACAGTAGCTCAGTGGTTTTTAAAATAGTGTCACTTTTCCAGTAACAAGCTACTGTTTCCAACTTAAAAACGGTGTAGCATGACAAAACACTACATTGCTGCATTTTGAATCATGTTGTTGTGCCCACAGCTTTACCGCAGAGCGAGCTGAGGCTTTATGATCATATGTGCTCTCTTAAATAAAAAATTTTAGCCCTTCTGTCCTCTTTCTATGAGTCAAAATGAAGTTCAGTTTTTAATGTCATCCCAGCTGACGTTTTAATTTAATTAATCTGTTATATGAAGAAAAATGCATTTAACAGCTCTTTAATAGCTTCCAAGTAATTTGCTTATTTTGGTTAGTATCTTGTACTACTTTTTCAAAAAAAGTATCTTTATGTACAGTTTTAGACTATCTACTAAATATAGTTTATATAGTTCATTTTAAAGTAGCTTCCCAACACAGCTCACACTAGCTGTATACTAACACAACCTAAACCAACCATAATTCGTCAGAAGACATTCAATTATTGACTGACTCTATCTGAAAGACTAAACAGCTGGGACAGAAAATCAGTACCATTTCTAAAGAGAAACATTAGCTTTTTTCTCAGAGAATGTCTTTGTCAGGAGCAAATTAACATGTAACTATTTGTCAGAACACTCTGCTTGTATTTCCAGACTCCAGCTTGATGTGTTAAGAGTGAGTCCTAGTGAAAATAAATATACTAAAAATGTATACTACAAATACATTTACATATTTACCAGTTTTTGAACAGTAAGATTTTTAATGTTTTTTTTTTAATTAAATAGAAATTAATACTTTTATTTAGTGCTGTCAAACGATTAATCGCGATTAATTGCATCCAATATAAAAGTTTTTGTTTACATTATATATGTATGTGTACTATGTATATTTATTATGTATATATAAATACACACACATACAGTATATATTTTGAAAATATGTATGTGTATACCTTTATATTCTTATATTTTATATTATATATAAATATATTTAATATATAAACATTTTTCTTAAATGTATACATGCATGTGTTTGTTTAATAAATATACACAGTATACACATATATTATGCAAACAAAAACTTTTTATTGTGGATGCGATTAATTGCGATTAATCATTTGACAGCACTACTTTTATTTAGCAAGGATGCTTTAAATTTATCAAAAGTGATGATAAAGACAAAAACTTTTTTATTATTATTTTTTTCAAAAAAAATTGCTCAGCTGTTTTCAACATAATAATAATAATAATAATAATAATAATAATAATAATAAAACATTTTTTGAGCAGCAAATCAGAATATTAGAATGATTTATGACAAATCATGTGACTGGAGTAATGATGCTAAAACTTCAGTTTTGAATAAATAATAATAATAAAGTACATTTCAAAATACATTCAAATAGAAAACTGTTATTTTAAATAGTAAAAATATTTCAAAATTTTACTGTTTTTGCTGTACTTTGGATCAAATAAATGCAGGCTTGGTGAGCAGAAGAGACTTCTTTAGAATACGTTAAAAATATTACTGTTCAAAACCTTTTAACTGGTAGTGTACTTAATAAAAATACCCTGCAGTTGTACTTTTGTTATACTAAACTGGTAAAGTTCAAGTCTGCTAAATTGGAACGACTAATTTTGTGCACTGTATTGTGCAGAAGTATACTTCAGGTACACTTTAAATATCTTGCATTTAAAGACCAATATTATTCAAATATCATACAATACTCTTCAATACTGTCATTAAAACACATTTTAGACTAAATAATAAGAAATGTACATTGTGCACAAGTAGTACTCCACATAAAGTTTAATTATAATTTTTATATTAGTAAGTCTTGAGCGATATGTCAGTAAATATGTTAATAGATTTGAAATATACTTAGTATGAAATAAATGTATTTGCACCTCTATGAATGGAGCACCATCACTTCTGTCCAAACATTTATTAGTGAACCTCTCTAGCATGATTTTGCCAAGCAGGACATGTTTCTTGCTGAAATCACGGTGGGAACGAGTGGCCCCGTATGGGATGGGCCTTCAGGACTAATCAATATCCACTCCTGTTCCCAACACCAGCTCCACCAGCTGTGCCAATGATCGTTAGCGTAGCGTCTCTCAGGGAGGCATAATGAAGTCCTCCAGAAGGTTACTACAGGTAATAATACAGGTGCAGATGCTGCTATTTGGATGCTGTGACAGATCCTCTCACATCATCACTGTGAAACAACACTGTGCATAATCTGAACAGACTACCCAACAGCACTACAACTCCATGAGCAATATTTCAACAATGCTTTCAGGAAGATATTGCTCTCAGCACAAGATGCTATCGCTGTAAATGAGGTGACAAACCATCCCAAAGAGCACCTGCACTCCGACTCTAATTATGTTTTGATTTATGAAAGCAAAGAAAAAGACTGACAAAGACAAATGATGTGTTCAAAACGTAAACACGGCACAAAACAAGTTACAAGTTGAAACTTCAGACCTTTAGGAAGTCCTCTAAACTTATGCAAGAAATTTCAAAGCAACATGAGGAGTGTCTCTCGAAACGTAAGTTGCCTTTATCAGGACTGCTTTATTTCCTTTATTAGGAATAATATTCAGTACAGGGAGATTCTTCCAGACTTCCACAGCTTCTAATGTGACAATCAGTGACTGAACACAAACCTGTACAGCAGTCTAATCATATACAGCTGAGCTCACACATAAAAGCGTATTTAAAACATTCAAAAGCTGCCTTGATTAGCAGTTATTCAAATAACCGTCTGGTTCTAGATTATGACATGTTGAAATGATTGAACATAACTCAGCACGTTTGTTAATTACAGTGTTTTTATTATTTTTTTGAGACTGGTGGCTTCCATAATATAATATTGGTGAGTTCTTTTGAAAAAGCAAATACAGTTTAATGAGAGGCAGCAAATATCTGGATGTTGGGCAGAGCGTGTACTGTTGAAGATAAAATAACACCTTTAACTAATATGTAGTTATTAATAGAACAGGGATTATTTACACTGATGAAATGTCCTAATTTCTGCATCTAAAACAGTGGAGTTTCATAATCATATGCGCTGATTACTGTCAGAGGAGCTGAAACATATTTCTGTGTGTGGGACAAACCCCAAAGCCCATGCATCGTCCAAAAGACAACAGGAATGTGTGTGTTTGTGTTCTATTGTTTCTAATAACAACTATTAGACAAAACCAGCCTTTACAGTAGCATCCTTCCAACTGCAGACCTTCGTCAGGATTGATAGCATTGAATTGTGCACAGATGAAAATATGGCTGTGAGAGATAGACACTAGATCACATCTCAAAACATACAACTTACAAAGTTATATTTTGTAAGTTTGTTTTAAGTTAGATTTTTGAAAGTGTCTTTGGAGAGTTTTTGGGAAGATGAACAGTGCAAACCACTGAACACACTGTACCTCCGTCCTTCAAAGCCTTGTTTTCATTCCTTTCAAAAATGAAATATGGTGCTATCCTGACTAAGGTCTATAGAGCACTCCGTGCTTTCGGTTCCTCTCTTTGACCAGTATCTCTTCTCAGTAGCTGCTCTTTCCTAAGCCATCCTCAAACGAGTAATATAATAGTTGACATGCTACAGCAATCCGAGGAAGTGCAGGCATTTTCATTATTAATGTAGACCTGTAATTATTTAATGAGACACATTTAATTGTAAATGAACATGAAGATGTAATTGTTAGTTTCTTCTACATGTGAAATCAGTCAGTATGGGATACATTATGATGTCTGTGCACTTTGCAGTGTTGGACAACGGCACTATTTTAACTGCATTTGTCAGAAATGTGACTGTAGTTCCAAATAACAAGAAGCTATGTTTTCCAGTGAGTAGTGGTTTACCATTATAAAATGCTAGTTTTGTCACATTTTACAGCCGAGCAAAATGAGGCAATATCAAGCACACTTGCCTAAAATCTCTGCAATTCATAGTCAGCTGGTTCGTATTTAAATCATAGAAATGGGAAAGACTGCCTTTTTAGGCTTTTTTTTATTTATTTATTTTTATTTTTTTACTTTTGTGTGTGTGTGTGTGTGTGTGTGTGTGTGTGTACAAGTGTGTGTGTGTGTGCGTGTGTGTGTGTGTGTGTGTGCGTGTGTGTGTGTGTGTGTGTGCGTGTGTGTGTGTGTGTGTGTGTGTGTGCGTGTGTGTGTGTGTGTGTGCATGTGTGGGTGGGTGGGTGTAATTTTTAGATAAATTGTGTTGATCATTACTATGTTTAAATATAAATAAATGCATCAAAATATACTATGTTAATCATACTGTTCTAAAATGTTTGGCCAAATATATATATACATATATATACACACACACACACACAGTATCAGTGTTGGGAAGGTTACTTTGGAAATGTAATTTCCAAATGGACCCTATTTAAAATGTAATAGTAGTGTAACTTTTTCAATTACTTTACTAAAGTAATGTAACTGGCATCTAATAATGCTTTGGAAAAAAACAGTTAATTTAAAAAAAAAAATAAAAATAAAAGCATATGCATCAACCCAATCACGGTTATCTAATAATCATGTGTCCTTTTCTGTGTACTAAACTCCTGAAACATTGGTGTCTGTTTGCATATGATATGATGATAGTTTTTCTCAAAAGAAACAGCAAAATGCTCATGAAACAGTGGTGGACGAAGTACACAAATCAAGTACTTGAGTAAAAGTAAAGATATGTATTATAAAATATTACTCCAGTAAAAGTAAAAGTACTGCTTTTTCAATTTTACTCGAGTGAAAGTACAAAAGTACTCGATTTTTTTTTTGTACTTAAGTAAAAAAGTACTGATATATAGATTTATTTTGCAATTTTATATAGACTACTTGATTTAATTTTATATTAGCACATATTTTTATAATCCTACTGCTCAAAATACCTGGGATTAGGAAAATATAATTATATTTTCATAATGATTTTTTTTTTTCTTCACAAACCTTGTCTGTGGTATAAAAACACCCCTGGCCAAATGCCCCCAGAGAGCATCACTTCTCACTCTGATAATTACTGTAGTTACCATGATCTGAACATCACATCCTTGCTTTTTCCCTCAGATGTAATCTATCTAGGTGGTTTAATAAAAATATTTGGACTTTATATCTAAAAATGTCCTCAACTTAGCACCAGCAAGCTTGTTAGCTAGACAGCTAGCATCAGCTAACAATATTTACTTATTTTCAGTATGGTTATGATTATGAATAAACATTCATATCTGTCTACTCGGCTAGTTGATCTAAACAATATAACAATTTATACTGTTAATAAACAATATAAAAACAGACGTCACATAGGGCTAAATGCGTACATTTTAATAAAACTGCTAACGTTACAGCAGCGGGGAATATGAACGTGCATGAGTTATTTTATTTAATCTGTGTTATTTTAATGTTTCGTTTTTTGACCTAAAACATAGAGACAGTGACACTGATCTGTCTGCATTCAAGCATTTCAGTGGGATTAAATAGATGACCCTTTACAGCAGATTTAGTTCACAAACAACTGACAGTTTTGACCTAAATATGATTGGTACAATAATTAATCCTAAAATTCGACATTAGTAGCTTACTTTTCACAGCATCAGTCGCGCGCGCGCGCTCACGAGATCTTTCTTGTGAGTTCAGTTGACTGGAGACTCGCTCTAAACGGATCATTTGAATCAGTGAGTTGTCGACTCGAGAACAGCTGCGATCGGATCATTCCAATTCACGAATGAATCGTTTGTTGCGATTTGCGAACCGATTTAACAGGTTCATTGAAAAGAATCAGTTTGTTCATGAATCAGACACGCGTCTGCGTCTCGGAGCACGTTATGTATTATAAGGAGTAATGTAGTGAAGTAAAAAGTACGATCTTATGCTTTGGAATGTAATGAAGTAAAAGTAAAAGTTACACAAAATAAAACTACTCCAGTAAAGTACAAATACTTGAAAAATGTACTTAAGTACAGTAAGGAAGTAAAGCTACTTCGTTACTGACCACCACAGTCATGAAGTGACTCAGAGAAGTTCTAGAGATTATGTTTATGTGTTCATGTACTCATATATTGAGGCGGCAGAGGCTGAAAACACCACGAGCGATACACACGCTTTAGTATTTGAGGTGAATGAAACCGCGCATCTGCGCCATTCATTTACAGAGACAAGCAGAACCTGCAGGATTCATATATGGTCTTTTTGCGGCTTAATATTCACAGACACTAGTCCATATCGCATTTTGATTCAAGTGTACTGACCTACTTTTGATTTATTCATCTAAAATGTGGCATATTCCGTGACATTCCACGTTATAGGAATTCCGTTTTTAAGACTGGATTCTATGAACCAGTCGTGTTTTACGCATTGCGGAAATCAGGGTGTATGTCTCATATTTTAGAGTAGTCAGTGCAATTTGGGAAAGAAATCAATTAAATCTGTATGTGGATGTGTGTAAATATTCAAATGTAATCCCCTTTGTAATCGTTAACATTTTCATAAGTAACTGTAATTTAATTACAAATTTTTTGTAACTGTAACTGATTAGTTACATTTATTTTGTAGTTAAATTACATTAACGCCGTTACATGTAACTAGTTACTCCCCAACACTGTAGAGTGTATATATCATTAATATCGTATATATATATATATATATATATATATAGTTTGGTCTTGTACTGTATCGCGTGCCTTGTCAATGTCGACTTGTGCGCTTGCTTGGCCATTTGTTGTGATAAAAGGAAAGTGTGTTAAGCTGAATTCAATTAGTATTTTGGTAGACGGGTATAAAAAAAAACTTAGTTTACCGTGGCAGCGGTCACGTGAAGGCCTCCTCGTGTGAAGACTCTACCGAGCGACTCCACTGGACAGGGACACCGGCAAAGGATATAAGCATCACTTTTTATTTCTCCTCTTTCCTACTACTTGCATGTGTGTTTGGCTCAGTGTTATTTTTTTAGGAGTACTGATAAACTAATGTAGTTTGATTTGTATTTGTTATCTATGTTAATTTTAGTTAAAGTTGGAATAATGTTTGTCATTTTATTCGTTTTTTATTTTTTATTTTTTTTATTATGTCTGTATAGGTTTTTTATTAAGTTTTAGTTTTATTTAATTTGAGTAGTTTAGTACTTCAACAAACTAAATGGAAATTAAATAATATATATACTGAATTTATAAATGTGTATATTTGTATATATGTATGTGTGTGTTGTTTTTTTGGTGTTTGCTTAGTGTTATGTTAGAATCATTATTATACTCTTATACCTTTTGTTCTTTAATATTTTGAATTGTTTTTAGCTTTTTTTTTTTATTTTTTCATTTAAATGCTAAGTTTTGAAATTTTGTTGTAATACTACAACTGATTGCTTCTGTTGTCCTCATTTGTTAGTCGCTTTGAATAAAAACATCTGCTAAATGACTAAATAAATAAATAAATAAAAATAAAATATATATATATATGATTTCAATGTCAGTGTTAGTAGTTAGATGAGTTGTAGTTGACATCATCATTATGTTGTGTAGGGCAGTTGGGTCTGGTGACATACAGTATAGTGATAGTAGCTTTTTTTCAGAGGTCTTTTTTTTTAAGCTCTGTCCCCTACTGTAACTGTGCAGTATAAACTGCTCAAGAACGCGGGAGCATCATCGTTCCCTGCTGATCTGCAGAAGGAGCGAGGCGGTGAGGACGCACCCTGCACCATGTGAAATGAGGAGAGACATTAATGAATGCGGTAATGATGAGTGGAGAGGGGAGTGTGGAATCAGACAGAGCACAGCGAACTCTTCAACACTGCACTGTCAACATACAGAAACTAGAACATTCTGCTCCTTTCACTTCCTGCCTGAACACGGAGGGAATATTTCACCCCAAAATTATTAACATTTGGAGAATCGCACTGACCACTGCTTGTCATGCAGTTACAGTGAATGTTGACATCCGACAGCTTGGAATATACAGACTTGAAACATACTGCACGAGTCGTAAGAAGAACATTTTTGAAGCTTAAACACTACAGCACTGTAACTGTCTATAACACAGGCTCACTAGAAAAATACGCATCTACCTACATTTCTGCAAAAGTCCAAAAACTTACTTATACATGAAACTCACTGCAGAAATGAACAACAAATGCAGAAACTTTTTTTTTTTTTCCATTTCAAAAATGGGGCAGATTATCAAATAATAAAGACTTGTTTTCGTGAGGTTCCTTACACAATACTATGTTACAAGCTCAAAACTCTTTTCTCATATTGCATGATTTGTAAACTAATACATTTTGTCATTTGCATCACATAATCAGCTTTTCTGATGTAGTAAACTTGCTCGATAGCACACCCGGTGCAGCATTACACTTGTGATGTGAAGTGCTCGTGTATGAGACCTGCGAGTCACGGTAAAAGAGCTCAAAACTCGTAGAAGCAAGACAAAATGACATGGTTGCAAATGTGTAGATGCTAAGTTATTTACAAATGCTATAGAACTGCCACAATACGTACAACAACCAACATAATAGAATGTTGCCAGATTCATGTTCATCTGTTTCGGATAAAACTGCATGCTTTTAGCACCACTCATTGCACAAGTGTCACGACTTTGATTTTGCAACATAATGTAATTTTGATGAAATGTCAACATACGATGAGCCTGGGTTGTGTAATCACTTTAAAGTAGAAAAGCGCATCTTCACCATTTCTTCTTTTATGTTCCACAGAAGAAAGAAAGTTGCACAGTTATGGAACGACACGAAGGCGAGTAAATGATGGCGGAATTGCAATTTTTGACCGAGCGATTCCTTTAGCAATACAAAGAGCACACTACCACATTCTCTCAGACGCACTTTGGGTATTTCCATAAACACAATTCAAGGTTTTCTTTGTCTGCGTGGCAAGTTCTAATTGTATTGCGATCTTGTGAATGTGAAGATCTCCCTACAGACGTGGCTATTTTTGAAAAAAAATAACTGTGGATGAAAGGGTGCCACTGAAAGTCATTTTGGTGTAAAGGGTAAAGAGATTGCGAGCCACGCTGCCTTTTCTTCCCAAGAGGCCTCCTTTGTCCATGGTGAGAGAGGGTCTTTTGAAGAATGTCGCTACGGATCGCTCCGGGCTTGTCAGGCTTTTGCGGAGAGTGCTGGATATTACACGCTATGTCTCTCACATGACTGCACGCAAACCACGGCTTGAGAGATCACCCTTTGTTGCCGCCAAGACCTTAATGCATCCTGTCCCTCAATGCCAGTGCTGGTGAAAGAGCTGCCCAAACATGTGAAGGTGTGCAGAGCGCTGATCTTACTGCTCCAGGAGCCTCACACCACAGGTTATGTTCATATGGGAAACTCAAGATTCCATGGATCATATTGGTGCCATATGAATCATACACACTTATGTATGTGCACTTGATTGAATTATGCCAGAATCGCATTTGTGCTCATCATGTCTGAAATAACAGTAAGTCCTGTGGCAACGAATCCTAATGCTACACATACAATGACGTTCTAGAGAACTTGGTGCTTCTAACTTCACTGCAGCAGTTTGTGGAAGCTGCTTTTCTATTCCAGTATTTCAGAAGCACTCTGAGCTGAACCCCACTGAACCACTCTGGGAAGAATCTGAACCAATCACTCAATATCGTCTCAGTCGAACGATACTAAATTGCTGGCATATGACCAACAACTTTATTTTTAATCTGACTAAAAATCTGGACAGATCAGTGAGGTTTGACTGTACTGCAACTTTTTTGGATTGTGATGAAATAAAACAGATAATTATTAAACGCAAAAATATGTCACTAATGTAATTCAGAAATTACAATAATTTTGTCATGTGAATCTCATGAATATCAAAATGTAAATTTATTAAGAATCAACCAATACCACCATAGCAAAAGAAACAATATTTTAATAACTGAAAAAAAAAAAAAAAATAGAACGTATAGGCCTACATTAGCATTAGTTAATGTAATAGTTAACATGAAATTATGCTTACCAAGTATTTATTTGATTGAATATTATTACCATTTAAAATAGCTGTTTTCTATGTGAATATTTGTTACTATAGAATGATTTTCCAGACTATTTTCAAATAGAATTGCAAATTGTATTTTCAATTGCGTTTTCCATATGTGGACGCATAAATTGTGACATAATCCAAATGCTATTGCAAACCTTGCATTACCGTTTGCATTTTGGCTTTCGTGAACGCACAGTGACTGTCACATTTCAAATGAAACAGCAAAGTATATTTACAACTGTATTTCCCGTGTCTTTTGAGTTATGAACCTGTCATATTTAAATAGCAATATTAATTACCACATTTGCGTGTTTGTTTTGGGAGGTGACGTCACTCACAGACGACTGTGCCAAATGCTTTGATCAATGGAGGTAATCGTAAAGCCTCCGCTAAAGGCAGCTGCCAATCAGTTCGTGCCTGTGTTAACGAACAGACAGTGCAACCTTCTTGGCACAATACATAATTCTGTCTTTTTTTACCCCCAAATACAGCGATTATCCCCTGATAACAGAGCCACAAACGGTACGCACAATAGGTCAAAATTCACTATTACCCAAACGCTTTTCACCTGTCTCAGCATCTCTCACTGTTTCTCTCACTCTGATTGATGCAAGTGAGAAAACATACAGTGCAATTCTACACTTATTACAGTACATTTTATTCGTAAGCATAATAATCTATATTTATTCACCCATTTTCCACCTTATATTTTATTCAACAGTTTATTCCGTTATGGAGGACGCATCCCATGGCACCAAAGCATCACCAAAAATACTTTATTTTTGTCGTGATCTCAACATAACAAAAGTTGCTTTCTCATTATCATGACTTATTTTTCTCGTGATCTCAACATAACAAAAGTTGTTTTCTAAGTTACACAACTGCGCCAGCAGGTGGCAGTATAGAACTACTGATGGGGAGTTGTATACTGTATCAATTATAGCCTACTGTACGCGTATGGGACAGACGACCTACGTGATCGCTATAGTTTATGCAGTTTATTACTGACATTTAATTAACTTATAAATGTTAAACATTAGTTCAGTGATGTTATACAGTGTTGTAGCCTTATCTTTTGTATTTTCTACATTTCTTTGCACACACACACACACACACACACACACACAACAGCATCCCAAGCTTGTAAAGCACACGATATCACAGCCTATCCTACATGACTAATAAAAATCATAAACAAATTATTATAATATATTATTATACGTAATTTTATTTTAAACAAAGTGAGTAAATTGAATTAAAGTAAGTTGAATCCAAGTAGCTTAAGATTTTTTTAGAATAGTTCTTCTCTGCGTTCTTGCGGTGTTGAATGCATTGTTTTTAGACCATTTAAACATGTTAATTACACAAATAAAATGTTTAGCGTAGCCTAACTCTGGACAAAATCAGCAGTGTTTGATTAGCCTATATTTATTTTATTTATTGTAGACATTATTTCTAAGTGAAGCAACATTTGCTGAAATGTCCACAAGAAGAGCGCACGGCCATCTGTCGATCATTTACGCTGAGTTTGATCTTTTAAAAACACTCTCAATTAACACATTAAGCGTTTTAGAATGTCTCTGTCAAGATTACATTTGTTACTATAACAACAGTAGACTAAATTAAGTCATGATCACGAGAAAACAAGAAAGAAAAAATGATAATATGCAGCAGCTTAGAACTTCCGTGCTATTACAGATTAAAAGAAAGGAATAAAATGTACTGTAATAAGTGTAGAATTGCACAGTCTGTTTTCTCACTTGCATCAATCAGAGTGAGAGAAACAGTGAGAGATGTTGAGACAGGTGAAAAGCGTTTGGGTAATAGTGAATTTTGACCTATTGTGCGTACCATTTGTGACTCTGTTATCAGGGGATAATCGCTGTATTTGGGGTAAAAAAGACAGAATTATGTATTGTGCCAAGAAGGTTGCACTGTCTGTTCGTTAACACAGGCACGAACTGATTAGCAGCTGTCTTTAGCAGAGGCTTTACGATTACCTCCATTGATCAAAGCATTCAGCACGGTCGTCTGTGAGTGACTTCACCTCCCAAAACAAACACGCCCCCTAGTTTAGTCCCGCCCCCTCACATTGATTGACAGCTTTCAGTGCAGACATCGGAAATTTAAATGCAAAAGGAATTGCGATTCCATTTGAGTTTTGGCAGGTTATATGTGCGGCGCAGAAAAAGTGAAAAAGCAAATGTGGTAATTAAAATTGCTATTAAAATATGACAGGTTCATAACTCGTAAGACATGGGAAATATGTGGCAGTCACTGTGCGTTCGCGAAAGCGAAAATGGTAATGCAATATTTGCAAATGCATTTGGATTATGTCACAATTTATGTGTCCACATATGGAAAACGCAATTGAAAATACAATCTGCAATTCTATTTGAAAATAGTCAGGAAAATCATTCCATATGTTAAAATGTAACTGATTGATGTGATCAAAGCTGAATTTTCAGCATCATTACTCCAGTCTTCAGTGTCATATGATCCTTCAGAAATCATTCTAATATGCTGATTTGCTGCTGATTATTATCAATGTTGAAAACTGCCCAATATTTTTGTGAAAACTGTGACCATCTTTTTTTTTTATTTTTTTTTTTTTAATAAAGCTATATAGAAATAGAAACCTTTTGTAACATTATCAATGTCTTCACTGTCAATTTTGATTAATTTAATGTGTCCTTGCTCAATTAAAGTGTCAATAAAAAATAAACAAATAAAATCTTATAGACCCCAAACTTTTAAACAGTAGTGTATAATAATAAATAAAAATTATTAGCAGTTATTTATCATTTAATGTTCATTTCTACACGTACTACTGATTTTTAATATTAAAGCTTTCTCTAACATGAATTAACAATGAATTAACAAAATTTCAAAACATGTAATAATTAAGTTTTTCCATTTTAAATAATAGGCTTGTTCGTGACTAGTAAGAAAGGAGAGCTGGGTGGTCATGAAGATAAAGTGAAAAATCTTAACGGTCCTAAAAATAGGCTTCTTCACCATATTTAATCTCAGAGTCTTTCTTTTGATTTTGGGGTGAAATATGAGTAGGCCTGCTCTTCTTGAGAATTATTAAATGACTTTTAAAGAGCGTTAATGTTGAATATTGTGAGTACAGAGGCGGTTTTTAACCTGCAAGGACTGACACAGGATTTAAAATAGTTTGTCTTGTGTGACATTCTTTTTAAGTTTTATTTAGAAAAGCATCTAGACCAGGAATGAATGCAAATGCATAAAGATGCACGCTCGAATGAGCTGAAGAGCATCATCATGACGATGATGTGAGAGCGGAGCCGCGGCGCGCTGCCCTTTAATGCGATGGGAGGGATCCATTTCAGAGAGAGCAGATGACATGTCACTTCCTGGCCACACACATGACTCCCCGCTGCCCTCAGTCCCTCTGTAAGGGGACCTCCGGCGGCTGCGCTCAGTGAAAGCCCTCTCAGATGTCACGTCTGTAGGTCCACCATGTGCAGTCCACCGCTGCGAGTCCCCAGGGCTCCATTATCTGCTGACGGTGCATATTGATCTACCGCAGAGGATGTCACCTTTGCTTTGCAGATACGGCTGCATGGGAGGACGCTTACAGTGTTGTGAGGGGGCGAAATGTCTCTCGGCTTTGCCAGAAAAATCAATTCAATTCGACATGCGAACTGCATTAAAACACGGCTGGCATGGACTGATTTTCATCATGGAAGTAAATGGAAAGAACAGATGATCTATTTAAGTACAAGTAATTCCAAATCCTTTCAGCATGCAAGTCTGAGCAACATCCGAATAAACTACTGCAATGCTGCAACATCTCTGATCAGAGGAATCATCCACATCTCAAAGGGATAGTTCACTCAAAAATCCCTCAAACACACTTCACTTTTGTTCTTCTGTGAAACACAAAAGAGGTTTTGAATAATGTGCCTGCCCCTCTTTTCCACTCACTTACGATGCATCGAAATGGACACAAAGCATCAAAAGAGCATTATAACAGTAGTCTATACTGTACACATTACTTCAGCTGCATGGCAAAAATTACCAGTACAGTTCATCAAAATATCATATTTACCATCTCATATAGACTGACGTAACCATAGCACATTCATCACTGCTGTTTGCTAAGCCAAGCATTACTATGGGTACAGGTATATAGTATACTGTCATGGTGCAGGAGGAGAGATGAGGCGAGGACTCAAGGTGCAGGAAGAATGGGTTTTTTTAATAATAAAATAAAACTGAATGCACAAAAACTACCCAGACGGGGAAAAACAGACAGGCAGGCAGGCCAGGAACAGCAACATGGGTAGACACAACCCATCCACAAGTACATCTGACATTAAACAACAGATCAGCACAGGACTGCAGACATCAGGAGAATAAATAGGGAGACAAAAGAGGAGGGTAACAAGGGAGACACAGGTGGAGCAACTGAAACAATGATGAGGTAACAAGATGGGAAGGGACAGACAATAGACAGGAGAGCACATGGCACAAACAACAAACAACAAACAACAAGCCATGTGCTCAACAAACAGACACAGTGACCTCTGGTGGCCATCTAAGGGCCGCCTCCTCCAGGGCGGAGCAGAAGCCCACCAGGGCAAAGCAGAAACCCTCCAGGGCGGAGCATGCAGAGCTGAAGCCCACCAGGGCGAAGCACGAGCCCTCCAGGTCGGAGCATGCAGAGCAGAAGCCCACCACAGCCACTCAGAGAAAGCTGAAAACCTCCACAATGGTGCAGAAGACCACCAAAGCAGAACAGGCATGACTGAAGATCCCCATGGTGGAGCAGATGACCACCACAGCAAAGCAGACGGGGAAGAGGGCCACCATGGTGGATCAGGTGGAGCTGGAGACCACCACATGGGTGCATGTGGGGCTGAAGGCCACCATGGTGGTGCAGATTCATAGGTAGGAGTATGCTCTGGAGCGGGCTGTGGAGTGGACTCTGAAGGCTCCTGGACTGGAGCGGATTTATGAATGGACTCTGAGGACTCCCGGACTGGAGCAGGTTCATGAGTGGACTCTGAAGGCTCCCGGACTGGAGCGGGTTCATGAGTGGAGTCTGAGTGCTCCCGGACTGGAGCAGGCTCTGGAGTGGAGTCTGTAACGGCCTCCATGGCCGAGACAAGGAGAGCGGGTTGCTCAGTGACAACCTCTGTGGCAACAGCAGTGAGAGCGAGCGGCTCTGTGGTGGGCAGAGCAGACTGCTCTGTGGCAGCCTTCGTGGCAGCGGCAGTGAGAGTGGGTTGTTCTGTGGCAGGCTGCTCTGGAGCAGATGGCTCAGGGGCCTCTGGGACCACCGGAGTCGGGTCCTCCAGGACCACCGGACTTGGGACCACTGGAGTCGGGTCCTCCAGGACCTCCAGACTTGGGACCACCGAAGTCGGGTCCTCCAGGACCACCGGACTTGGGACCACCGGAGTCGGGTCCTCCAGGACCATCGGACTTGAAACCACCAGAGTCAGGTCCTCCAGGACCATCGGACTTGGGACCACCAGAGTCGTGGTCCTCCTGGACCATCAGACTAGGGACCACTAGAGTCGGGTCTTCCAGGACCACCAGACTAGGAACCACCGCAGTGATGCCAGCTGCTCGCACTGACAATAGAGGTGGGTCCACCAAACTGGAAACTAGTCTCAAACACTTTGGGCCCCCCTTGTGAAGAGGTTCTGGACTGGCAGCCATTTTGTGGAGAGGCTCTGGAAAGGCAGCCATGAAGAGATGAGATTCTGGAGTAGCGGTCATTATGGGACGAGACTCTGGAGTGGCGGCCATGATGGGACGAGAATCTGGAGTGGCGGCCATGATGGGACGAGACTCTGAAGTGACGGCCATCTTGAGAAGTGGCTCTGAAGTGGCGGCCATCTTGAGAAGCGGCTCTGAACTGGCAGCCATCCTGTGAAGAGGCTCTGAACTGGCGGCCATGTTAGGACGAGACTCTGAAATGGCGGCCATGACGGGAAAAGGCACCTCTGACGGCCTCCCGTTGTGGGCTACAAAGTCCACAAACGCCCCAAAGGACAGGTGCTCTGTGCCAAACCTCCTCCAGGTACTGATGGGCTCATCAAGGGAATAGGAAAACAGGTCCTTGAGAGCCGCATCGTTGTAGTTCAGCCCCTCCGTAGTACTCCTGAACTCCTTAGCAAATTCCCTCAAGTCAGCCCCTGTTGACGCAGGGAACTTAGTGTTGCTACCTGAAGCATGCGTCGGTAGAGGGGGCTACAGGTATTGGAGGCTGGTAGCTGGATTGAGCCCATTCTCCGCTGAGTCCTCATGTGGCTGATATGTTCTGTCATGGTGTGGGTGGAGAGATGAGGCGAGGACTCAAGGTGCAGGAAGAATGGGTCTTTTTAATAAAATAAAACAAAATGAACAAAAACTACCCCGAGGGGGAAAAACAGACAGGCAGCAACATGGGTAGACACAACCCATCCACAAGTACATCTGACATTAAACAACAGATCAGCACAGGACTGCAGACATCAGGAGAATAAATAGGGAGACAAACGAGGAGGGCTGATAACCGTGACAGTATACAGTGTAGTATACACTATCTAATATTTATTTTTATTTATTTCTTTATTTATTTTTAAGTAGTAAGTGAATCGGTAGGCTATGGAAGCTTGTTTCTGCCATAAGACGATTAGATAGATAGATAGATAGATAGATAGATAGATAGATAGATAGATAGATAGACAGATACTGTAAGATACTGTAGATGTTTCAAACAGTAGTATGCTACCGTTCATTACACTGAGTGTGTCAAATTTCATTTGTGTTAAATGTCTTTTAGAAATCTGATCAAATAACAAAAGAATAGAATAGAATAGAATAGAATAGAATAGAATAGTTACTATTTGTACTTGGAAGTTGGAATCTCTGAGATCCCAGTTGGAAGTATTTACTGGAATGGCCCTTCAAGTCACGGTTCCAAAATGGAATACATCATGATTTCTGGTTTATTTGTCACACTGGAAATAGATCAAGTCGGCCTGAATCGCACTGTGGGATATTCTGTGCAGTGTGCTCTGCCGAGACTTCAGGTGGGGTCTTTTGATTTGGGACAGTACACAAGCATCAAGGACAGGTAATGCAGTGAAATAAGTCAAATGTACCAGTGGGTCTCTTTGGTTAATGAAGCTAGTGTTTCAGTAAGTGGGCAGGACTTGTCAATAATCATCTGTCAGTCGTTCTCCTCCCAGTTGAGCCATGGTTAAAGATAAAGTGTGTAACCTCAATGCTTCTAGAAGAATTGCAAAAATTTTCACAATTTCCAAACTGTTTTCCATTGGTGAGAATACATGAGATGGGAAAGCATGACGGGGCGTCTGAGGACCGACGTATTGATCCAGCATCTCTACAGCAGAAGCGCTTCAGAAGGGCTGACTATGCAGACTCATCTGTGCTCTCTGCCTCATGTACTGTAACGTGTCAAAGTATGCACGCAGATCTGAAAAACACATGAAATATTAAATATGTTGTACTAGCTGGTCCACAGAATTCATCTCCTCACGCTGCTTAGCTCCATGAATCTACACATTTAGTTCAGAAGCTGCACTACTAGAGATCTGTTACATTTACCTTCATGTAGTTGCTATTGATTATTAATTGTATAGTTATTTATATTGATTTGTATAATGAAACATTTAATATTTAGAATGAAATTGCTAATTCACTGTCAGAAAAACCTTCAGGGGTACTAACAACTTGTCACTGGGGCAGTTCCCTCAAAAGAAACACCTTTGTACCTTCTTTACCCCGAAGGGTGAATATTAGCAACTTAGAGTAGCAATCTGTACCCTTAAGATAGTACTCTTGTGGTACTATTATGCACCCTTTAGGGGTAAAGATGATCAGTTTGAGGGAACTGCCCCAGTAACAAGCTGTTGTACCTCTAAAGGTACAATTTTTCTGAGAGTGTAAAACGCATATGGATTGTATTTCATGTCACATTTTTATTTTTCACTAGCTTTTCCTGGGCGAGTTGGAGTGAACTGCAGTGCTAATAGTCTCATGATGGCCAAGTCAGAATATTCGTTAAATATTACATTTCAGTTCTCAGTTTCTCACCAAACCCTATCGTATACCCGCAGAACACTTGGAATATACGGCATACGTCACATGGGATATCTCTGTAAAACTTTTGCGGCTTTTTTTTAAAGCCTCATGCTAATCATCATATATACTGCCATTGTATGGACAAGCACATGCGGCCCGTATGCCCTTTAAATGATGATTTCATTTTCATTTTTGAGTGAGCTATCCCTTTAAAGCCATTATAAAATAGCCACAAACATTCACCCTTTGCTTGTGTCAAAAAGCAGTTGAACTGAATCCAAATGATCATATTGGTTATGTACACCTTGAATGCACTGTAAATCAGTATCAATAAAAACATCTGTCAAATGCATAAATGCAATGCTGTTTACTTACAAGCACAATTTTTGCGATGTAAAAGATTCAGACAACTTCTAATGGCTCGAATAACTTCATTTCATCTCACTGCAGAATGACTTAACAATAAGGACAGCTGTTCAGATGTCATTAATAAAGTATTATACAACAGCTGCATGAATCATATTTCATTCAGTGAGTCATGTACTATAAATGATAAATGATGATTTATGGCAGCTTAAGAGAGATTAGCCCATTTCCAGTGCTGCAATGCAGTTCATTTACAGACTAACATGACAACTACTGTACTGATACTGTACATGTGAGAACGTTTCTCATCCTCGCGTGAAGCTGACAGTGTTTGGGAAGCTGCTCTGAACCCGTGTCTCACTAAGTTACAAGGTACTCTATGAAAAGATTTTTTTTCACAGTTCTTTAACTGATTGCTCAAATGAATGGTCTGTGCATACTGAATCAGACTTTCAATGAGAGAACAGTTTAAGAGAGCTTGGTTTTATAGACTCCGTTTGTTTGGCTGTAAACCTGCAGGCAAACTCACTGACAAAACAATGTCATGTTACACCACCATTCCCTGAAAAAAACAATCTTGTTACCACAAATGCTAAAACCAGATATTACACTCACACTACTAAACAATGCAGCTAGTTAGCAGTCTCTCTACTGATCAGTGTGTGCAGACAAACAGCACTGACTGTTTTCATAGTATTGCACTTTCATCACTACTGGCTAAAGTCTGGATACAGAGTAAATTAGTAAATGATGAGTAAATTATTTTTCAGTTGTGCGTGAATAGTTCTGCTATGGGTTTACTCACAGAAGACAAACCAATTTGTCTGTCTATTTCATTGCCATTAAACAAAATGCAATGCTTTAAGCCCTCGGGCCCCTAGTCCTCCTCCGAGGCCACGCTTTGGTGACGTGGAGTAGTGGACCGCTGTGGGGCTCGACTACAGGACACGTGAGGGGGCGCTCATGAGCAACCTGCTGGGACATGATGTTCACATGATGTTCACCGTAACAGCGCATGATCAAGTGCAACATTTGGGACAGAGCCTATGAGACTCCAACAACTACATCACATTCATGTGTCAAACCAGAGCTAAACGCATCAGCAGGAACCCTGTGTATGTAGGTTTGCAGCTGAACACGTGAGTCTGAGGCTGATGATATGTGAAGAACAGCATCTTGGGATATGTGTGAGGGGAGAAGCTGCCAAACATCTGCTGCTGTGCTGTGATGAGGTGATCTATGAAAATAACACTTGCAAAAGCGACTTCTTTTAAATCCTGAAACACTTATGCAACTAAAAATGCAGGACATACAGTGCGCAGAACTCACTGCCACTATGCCAGGATGTTGTTATGCGGTGGCTATGTGTTCTGAGGGTTTTTTAGTTGCTAGCTGTTGTTAAGGTGGTTTCTAAAGGCCCAGGTAGTTTCTGCGTTCTGCGACACATGCGCAGTAAAATGGCTTTTTATACTCTCCCAGACATCAGAGGGCAGCACTGAGTCGTGTCATTCACAAGACATTCGCTCTAAAGGACAGAAAAAGAAAAATGGAGAATCTGCCATTTAATGCAAAGTTAGAACAAAAAAAATGAAGCAAAACGTATTCTATGTGTTTTTCTTCTATTTTAATGTGTTGTTTTGTATCGCACTCTTCTTCAACTAATGTACAGTACAACACAACTGTGCATATTGCCAGTCACCTTGTGCATGCACTGTTGTACGTGCAAAGCAGATGGTTGAAGTATACTTTAAGCTTAAGTGTTTTCAATCTATCTAGCATGAAAGTCTATGAAATGTTCTGGTTTCTAGGGACCCTACTTCAGGTTGACACGTTAAAGTTTAACACTATGAACACTAATAGCGAAAAAAGCTACATTATTGTATGTCTGCTATTTCTATTTACAATTCAAACAATGTATAATGATCAGCATTGTACTGTATTTTCAGTCTTTTAGAGCTTGAATGTACCTAACTATATGAAATGCATCTGATTTTATTTATTTATTTATTTTTTTTACAGAATTGATGCAACACTGATGAATTGATTCATTATGGGCCTGTAATAATGAAGCATGCCTTAGCCAGGTTTATTTGCACTGAATGGCGGTAGATCACAAAGCTGCTCCCCACCCACTCAAAACCCTGCAGTCCCTGAGCTAATGATTAATACTGTACTCTGTGCACAAACACAAAGACAAGCTGTGAATAAAAGAGAAAAAGATCCCTCCAGGATAACGCAAACCATTTGACCTCATCCACGGCGCGTTCACTCCGTGTGACAGACAATCTGGCACCGCGGGCTATACTTCTGTCTGCCATAGCCCAGCTGTGGCTCGTGAGCGTCCGGCACATGTGCGTGGGGATGACAAATCAGAATGCAACATGCACTGACCTGATCCCCTACAGATACAATCATACACCCCTACACGTGCGGGTAATGAGCGAGCCTCCCGCTGCCGGGCATGATGAAGGACGAGCCACAGTAGCAGCAGCAGAAGTCAATTTCTGCAGTAATTACAGCAGACACACATTTACAGCTGAAACACTTGTGCGTATGACACCTAATACACGACTAAAATGCTGAGCATGCACTTGTCTACAACTTATAAAATCAGCTTAACCTGTTCAGATATTACATTGCTGTATAAAAACTCAATATAATGTTTTCAAGAACATTTTTTTCAACTTGCATGTTATCTTCATAACAAGGTTGCTGTAATAGTACATTTCACCTAAGATTTTAGTACATAATGATCCACAGCACTTCTGTCAATGTCACTGACGTCGGTACGGATGAGATCCTCCTCGTGTTCTTACCTAGCCCATCCACCACTTCCAAAAAAACTTGTTTGTCGCAGTGAAGCTACTACTCTGGAGGTCACCGCCATACATCCCCTGAAAACGATCTTTCCCTGCCCGCATTAAAAATCTACATCTGCACGACAAACTTTACACCACCTGACTTACTCTGAAGCGGTTTAACTCAACAGCGTCAGGAACCGTCCCCGTCGCAGCTCGGCAGCAAAATCTGTCTGCGCTCAGGCGTATCTGAGGGCACCCATGCAGGAGAGCTTTGACATAATCCCATTCAACTGTAACTGGAGCTTCCAGAGAGAGAGAGAGAAAACAGCCGTGACACTGGTCAGGAGCTCCGCGGGCTTGTTTGAGACACGGGGCGAAACCTAATGTGTCCCCCACCTGCCAGCATGCCAACCTTCTGCATTTGAAGGACAGAGACACACACATGCATTTCAGCACAGCTGCTCCACGTTCCTGCACGCCGCATTGAGGATCGCCACCACAAACACGCATTAACCGTAAAATGATGAGGCACTGGTAGCATAGGTGAGTTTTACTTACTGAACCAGACGATCATGTCAAATCCACAATGCTGTGAGTCACAGAGAAGAGAAATCACCCTTCAGCATCTGTACCGAGAGACGCGCAAACACAGCCTCAACCATACTACACAACACACTGACAGAGAGAGAGAGAGAGAGAGAGAGAGAGAGAGAGAGAGAGAGGGGGAGAGAGAGAGAGAGAGAGGTGGAGGGAGGGAGTGAACCCTGCAGAACACACAGAGAGAGAGAGACACGAAGAGATGGGAACAAGATACAGTGAGATAGATAGATAGATAGATAGATAGATAGATAGATAGATAGATAGATAGATAGATAGATAGATAGATAGATTTCTGTTTCTGTGGGAATTTTTGTCCATTTATTCAGTAATATTTTTTTTTGAGGTCAGACACTGATGTTGGATGAGAGGATCGCAATCTCTATACCAGTTCATCCCAAAGGTGTTGGGGCTCTGTGTGGGCTAGTCAGGCTCTTCCACTTAGACCTTGATTTGTGCACTGGAACACAGTCACACTGGCAGTGCATTCCAAATGAGATATATCACCCTCCGAAGGGCACTTCAGAGTCAAAACAATCATGGCCGCTATATTGAAGGGTCGTTCCAAACTGAAGTGCTCAGAACTGGCCAATTCAAAGGGCCCTTCGGAATGAAGGATTTCGAAGGGTACAACTGATGGACATTTCAGGCCCCCATGATCCTTTGAGTTGATTCTTTCCATGATGACGGCGCCTCTATATTGGCACGGGATGATGATGCAGAAGGGCACTTCAAGGAACAGTTGTTTGGTCCCCTACACCCTTCAAAGCTCTCATTCCGGAGGGTAAAACCTTTGAAGGGATTAGGGCATAGGGAGGAGCCCTTCCGAATGGAACACAGTGTGGAATAGAAAAGAGACTTCCATGTCTTGGTATGCTGAAGCATTATGATTTGAAGGGGCTCTTCCAACCCCTGAAAAACAGCCCCATACCATTATCCCTCCTCCTCCTCCAAAACTCACCAAACAGTTGTTAGGATGCAGTCAGGCAGGTAACGTTCTCCTGGTATCCAGAAAATCCAGACTCACCCATCAGACTGCCTAACAGAGAAGCATGATTCATGACTCCACAGAGCAGGTTTCCACCGTTCCAGAGTCCATTGTCAGCATGCTTTACACCACTTCATCTCACTCTTGCCATTGTACTTGGTGATTGTGAGGCTTGCATGCAGCTGCTTGGCCATAGAAACTCATTCCATGAAGCTCCCACCTCACAGTTTTTGTGCTGATTCATGCCAGTGGAAGTTTGGAAATTTTCAGCTATGGAATCAGCAGAGCGTTGGCAACTTTTTCACACCAGGCACCTCAACACTCAATGACCTGCTCTGTGACTGGTCTTCTACCTCATGGCTGAGTTGCTGCTGTTCCTAAACACTTCTACTTTCCATTAATACCACATACAATTGACTTTGGAATATCTGGCAGAGATAAAATTTCATGAACTGACTTTTTGCAAAGGTGGCATTACAGTATTCATGACCCTTTTTTTTCCCACAAATGTTTGTAAATGAAGATTGCATGGCTAGGTGCTTGATTATATAGACTTGTGAAACCAGTGTGGACCTCATCAAAAGTCACTCATCACTAAATACTGCTACACCAGCTAGGACTTCTTCTAGAGACATAAAGGATAAGAACCTCTTACTCAAAGCTGCCAGATCCAAAAAAAAAAAAAAAAAAAAAACAAGTTCAAGGTATGTTGAGTCTGATAAGATATGTTTCCATAGTCTTATAAAGGAACATGAATTAATTGTTTTAGTAAAATATGATTTTTACCTACTAGCCTGTTACTCAGTTCTTAAATTCAGCAGACTGAATAGGTCATGTGGAGTAAATTTGAGTGCAGTCACGGAACCGGTTACCATTAACAAAGATTATTGATGATTTTAAACATGATTAAACATGATGATGATTAAACATGATTCCAATCATCTGTATTTAAATATTCTAGTAGTAAATTTATCTCTCACGTATATTTTGCATTGTCCTGCAAACTCGCATCTACAACCCTCTACAATGCGAATAAATCACTTGCATATGTGATTAAATTTTAATGCTGGGTGACTAAATAATGTATAACATTACCCACTGGCTAATTAATTGTTAGATTTCACTCACCAGTTTGTGAGTTATTAGTTGTAAGTTTAACTCAGATATATGTTCACTCGCTGCACACTCTGACTGTGCTCTTGAGATTAAAGCACACTTTTTCAATTCTTATCAGAAGGTGCACAGCATATTTGATGCACTGTAAAGTCTAGTGTGAATGTGCCTGTCTTGCTGTTGCTTGGCTGAAAGTGTTCAGTGTTTCTCTCACACATGTTAGACAGAGGGAACGAGCAAGTCATACTCTAACATACCATGCAGAATTGATGCACTAAATGTAAATAATATTTTCTGTTGTATATTTCTGTCAAAATGCTATGCAGAAATATATTTTAGCAGTTCATTTATAATTATTCATAAATTGGTATTATCAGTAGAATGAAAATGGTTCCTTCAGTAGTTGGTGGAACTTATAAACAAACACCAATCTCATTGGCTGGCACTCACCAACTACCGTCCCTGTTTTGATTTCAGCAAATCAATTCAAGCGAACGCAGAAAATGTTATTAATATTCATTAACTCAGCAGCTCATCAATCCTTCGAGCATTTTGTATTGTTATTAGTAGTAGACTTAGTAGTATTTTTTTTTTATCCAAATGTTATTAATTTTTTATTTTATTATTACCATTATTTTTTATTTATTTATTTATTTTTTTTACAGACGGACGGATGGATAAATCGATCTGCTGTAAGACACCTTAATTAAAAAAAAAACATAAGAACAAAATACTGTAGATACACTACATGTTAATTAAAGAGGGATACAGGAATAGATCTTGCTGCTCTGAGCCCCTCCCTCTGTCTGTCTCTCTCTCTCTCTCTCTCTCTCTCTCTCTCTTGTAACAGTGCACATCCCTGGAGACAGAGAGACAACAGCAGCAAGACTCCACACTCCATTCAGACTATCTATCTTCACCTCAGTTAACCCTTACTAAACAGATAAACTTACCTAGAGCACACTTCTGATCTGTCGTTATATAACACTCTCAATGGGGACATTCCAGAGACTTCTATTTGTTTTATATACAGCTAGTTATAAATACTACTGTAAAACCTAAACCTAACCTAACAGGGGGGGCGGCATACTTTTATATTTTTATACTGTTTTACATCTCCAAAAAGAGGTTTTGCTAGATACAACAGATACTTCTGAATACAAATTTTGCCTTAAAATATATTTAAGCTGGTACACAAACACAGCTTCATTCATACTCATAGGTGTTTTGGAGCACACATGCATGTATCCTCATGGGACACAAGCGCTGCATGAGCCAATCCTGCACAATCAGTTACAGGTGTCTGAGGTAATGGCACACTGGTCTGTTTAACACTGATTCTCTCATTCACCAGGTCGATCAACATGAACCTCCCATTCCTCCAGCACATCGTGTGTCATCGAACTTCTGAGAGAGATTGTGGGCCCATCGCATGGTGGCCCTAGCATCTCCTATGGGGCTCCAGAAGAGGGACTGGATGTTGATAGATGTAGTGCTGGGTCCAATTCCACCTTGTTGAGTCCAATTCGAGTTGTTTTTAACCAATTAAGATTGAGTGGAATAACACATAACATGGAATTGTCTGTACTCTGGAAAATTGTGTGTCCAAAATGTCAGAGTCCAAATCTGAGTACCCCAACACTAGATGGCGCCAGCCGCCAAACCTGCCAAATGGACAGCAAAGGTATGCCCTGAGACAGGCAACCCAGAGATGGAGGAAAGCTAATGTTTATCATAGTACCACTTCTTCCCCCAGAGGAGGGCCAGGTGGAGAATCCTTTGTTTCCATTTGTTTCCATTCTTCTTCACTGGCTCAATGGTCAGTGGTGCCCAAATTTTCAATGAAAGAGAAGTTTCCTCAGTCTTTGGGTCATAATGGGTGTTGTCTGGCAGTGAACAATGCTGCACCTCCTCACTTCCTTCTCCATCCCCTCTTTTTTCCACAGGTCAAGAGCTTGCAATGCGAGGACACGTTTCTTTCTTGCGGGATCCATGGAAGAGGTAAGAGTCACTCTTTACTCACTGCTTTTACTTCAGGATGCATCGCCTCCTGAGTTGCGCCTCAGTGGTCCTCCTCACTGCCCTTCCACGGGTAGGTTGGTTGACCCTTTGGTGCCACACAGAGCTTGGGAGCCTGGATAGTGCTTCCCAGGCCATACCGCTGGCTCATTCAGACAATCAGACTCAGTTCACCAGGCATCCCCGCAGGTTCAGCAACCTTCTTTTCACCTCAGTGGCAGACAAAGACAACCCTGTTGGCAAAGGACGCACTAGAACCTGTCCTTCCAGCCAAGATGAAGCAAAGCCTACAACCCTTACTTCCACAAGATGGCTTACAACCCCCAAGACTGGTTTGCTGTAATTGATCTGGAGGAAGCGCACTTCCACATTGTGGTTTTGGTTCAACACAGCCTTCAGTTTCAGACTTTCTTCAGTTTGCTTTCAAGAATAGGGCATATCTGCACAAGGTCCACCTCTTCGGGTTGTCCTTGTTTCCCCGCATCTTCACAAATGTTGCAAAGGGAGCCCTCGCCCCACTAAGGGAGGTGGGCATCCATACCCTCACCGCGATGACTGACTCATTCTAACTCACTCACGAGATCTGTTGTGTAAGTACAGGGACCTGGTGCTTAGGCACCTCAGCCAATATGGGGCTTTGGGTCAACTGGGAGAAGAGCAAGTTCTCCCCAGTGCATATGATTTATGCATATTAGACCGCTTCAGCAATGGCTGCACAGCAGACCTATAATGGGCATGGCACTGTGGCATACTTCACATGACCATCACACCGATCTGTCACCAGACTTTCACCCCCTAGTCAGACCTGGACTACTGGACAGGGCCTTGACTGCAATGGTGTAACAATTGCCTGTAGTTGCTAGCAGTGTTGCTTGCTCTGTGCAGGTTTCGATCACTGCTTCAGGTCAAGCATATGCTGATCTAGACGGACAACACTACAATGGTAGCATACTGGTATGGTATGAAGGACTATGGGGTTTACATGGAGACGATCTTGCAAATGCATTTATTGCTGACACGCTGTTGCTTCACAACATCCGCATTGTCAATCATCGTAACCTGAATGGCCAGGATTTCGCCTCAGCTTCTCTGTAAACCTGAATGAGGAAAGGAAAGGACATGTGACCAAGCATGGTGTCACATACTCAGAATTTGTGCTCTGCATTTCACCCATCCAAGTACGTACGCACACACACACACACACAAAGTGGGCAGCCAATTTTTGCTGCTGCGCCCAGGGAGCAGTTGGGGGTTCAGTGCCTTGCTCAAGGGTCTCACCTCATAGAAGTCAGTAGAAATCAGTTGTTTTATATTGTATAGCCTAATATTGTGTTGTTTAATGTTTTACAATATTACGGTTTTTACTGTATTCTGTATTCTGCCTTTGCGAGCAGAAAAGACTTCTTTCAAAAGCATTAGAAATTCTTTATAAAAAAAATCTTTAAAATCTTCAATATATATTAAAAGATACAAATTACAAAAAATGTGATAGATTCATTAGCAATCATGTCAATAACTAATTTTTCAATCGACAGTATTGTAGCGCATCATTCAGAGAGCCTTTATCAGGTCAAGGTCCAGAATGCAATGCTCTACAGGCAATATATGTGTCTAAGCATCATAACAAATTGATCATGTCCTCATGACCCCTCACTACATACGAGATCAGCGTGAGTGTGTGTGTGAGTTCTGCTGCAGGACAGATGGAGTGTGTGTCTGTGAATCGGGACGGCCCCCGCATATCAATTCTGCACCACAGGGCTGCAGTGCAGCAAACCCCACAGCACAGAGACTACAGGACAGACTCAAACCTGTGTCTCTAGTGTCAGCACCACAGCTCATCCATCTGTACATGTGTTTTCCACTAAGCAAATGTTCCCAAGATTGAGAAGTCAACATTTACTCACCTACACATCTGCAGATGGATGGAAGGATAATGTAGTGAAAATCACCATCCACATCTTTTACTGTATGAAAAAAGAGCAGCTTGTACAAAAGAACAATACTGTATGAGTTTGGAATGACATGCTCACACACACACACACATAAACTGTATGTCAGTCCAGTGATGTCATCAAGCCTAAGGGTCCATTCACCCACCCCATCATCTCCATCCCACAATTCCACACATCTCCACCCACTGTGAGTCATCACCTGTTTCACCTCCTCACCCGCCCGCCGCCTCACTCGCTATCACACATCACTCAGCTAATTATGTTACGTTAAATGCAGGTTATTAATGGACTGGCATTAACATTAAATCATTTAGCTCTCTGACAGCACAATAGGAAAATAATTATAAAGCCACTAATCCAAATTATCTTTGTTCCATGGCCTCTGGCCCCAACAATGACACATATTCCTCATGTCACAGGCTATTATTGGAGAGCGAGGTGTATTTTATTTAGCGTGAGCCTGATTTCAGCTGCTCCTCGATGCTCCGCACGCATTTCAGCTGAATCATACAGCACTGGGCTAAATTAGGAAGCTCAGCTTCACATCTTCCTGTACAACACACCCACATGTGAAGGCTTCAGAGATGTGTGCTGTGTGCTGAACACAAGAAACGCTCAATCCAAGGTCACTCACAACCCAGATGTGCTCAAGTATGATCCCGACCGATGCTCAAAAAATACTCAGTGCTTATTTTCAGGAAATGCTCAAAGGGTTTATATACAGTATGCTACAAACAGTTTACAGCCCAAGCATTGACCTTTTGTGACTCCACCAACAGTGGGGCATGTTGTCACGTTATACCTCTATGGGGTTAGTTGTTACAATGGAACTATTAAGTTACATTATAACAAACAATAATAATATAAAAATAATTACAGGCTTTTCAGCTAAATTTAAACAACAAAACAATGCATGAAAAAGCACAAAAATAAAAGGTAATGCTACTGTTCAAGTGTCATGTTCACAAAAAAAGGAGATATTTATGTAAGTAAATAAAGAAACAAAAACAAAGAAACAAACTCTGGAGAACACGGTTCATCCGTTCAGTTCAAATCTATTTTCTATACATTGTGCCTCTTTGTGCTCTCAGTGTATGTCAGCGTTGTTTTATTGTTCACTTGTTACCCACAGACATTAGACTGGACCTTATAGTTACTGAGATAAAGACCGGATGACAACTAGTCCTAGTCCACTAACCCCTACACAATTAGCAGATATGGTTTTTACAGTGGCTGATGCCAATCTTAAGAGAGATGTGTGATTGATTACTGATATGACGCAATAAAAAGCTCAAATAAAATCCTACATAGACAGCTATTTTCCAAGGATGGCATCCTAACAAACACACAATACTGCTAGACCACTCACATTTGACTGTAATATCTGTTAGAGAAAATATTAATAATAATAATGCAAGCACAAAAATGCATGGAATGTACAAATGCATCAGTTCACTGGTTCAAAACTCAAACATGTTCACAGAAGTCCCAGCATGCAATCTTTAATTAAAGCATGAAAAATGTTACAAATATAGCCCAGCGCTTTTAGTAAGAACATATATGTCATGAAACTTTGAGCAGCATTACACATACACACACACATACAGGGACATTTTTGTAAAATTAATCCATTTGAGCTCCACAGAAGTAGCTCATACTTGCACTGAAGGCACTGAGACATCAACACTAGCCAGTGCAGAAGAGCCACTACACAGGGTCATGACCAGCAGCTATTAACCTTTTACACACAGCAAACTCAACTGCATCTTTAGAGTACATTATGTGATGACATGCAGCACCAGTGTGCTTTAGATAATTGGAGAGGGTCCTAAAGATGGTTACCTTTCCCTGAACCCTGTTCCACATGCCCACATACAGTATGGCACATTTAAGCACTAGAATCTACTGAGATGGGCCTTGAATTAGGCTTTTACTTATCAAATTATTAATAACAAAATGAGGCATCAGGAATATAAAGTCAACCATTTAGTGATCTGGAAATTCTGCACGATTTAGCACAACAGCAATGGGAAGCATCACAATCACAAGACTCTGATTATTTAATATGTATTTATAACACATATTATTTAAAATGTACTTACAACATACCTGCTGTCGACAAAAAGATCAACATATGTATGAGTTTCTATCCCTCTCTGATTTGAGAAAGTAATTAAAATTCAAGCTCCTGCGCTGTGAAGACAGTTTTATTTCTGTGATAAATAGCATCGATGAAGGTCAGGTTTGTAAACACAAAATTATCTCAAGCATTTACTTTGGTAGCACTTGACCTCTGGCCATACTAATTCAGACTGGAGAAACACCATCCCGCTTTCAAGGACTCCAGAGACATGACCGCAAGATGGATGGCTTCATTTCACTCACAAGGACAGTTTAAGATGCAGTGTTACTTCATACAGCTGCCTTGACACTTTCTGGAGACATTTGCAGACAACAGCACTCTCAAAGCTCAAGTAAGTAGCTTTCTATTGTATGTTTCTCAAAAGCATCATCTATGTAGTATGTAAAAACATTTGTGAATGAATGAGAGCCTCAGACCACTTATGAGTTTATTATGTGTAAGAAATAACTCTCACAGTCATGTTGTTCAAAACTGTATGCTACACTTTCTTCCATGACATTGAAGAAGTCTTGTGAAAAAAGAGGTACTGAATGTGCACTCGTAGTGTACTTACCGTATCTTAAACTTTTATATAAAAAAACTTTACTTGCAGAAAATTTAATATTAATGAAATACAAGGCAACTTAAGTGACTTAAAGAGAGACACTTTCACGACTGTTTCTAAACACACTTGTAAAGAGTGCAGTTTGTATTAATGTCAAGCAAACAGTTTTACTTTAAAGTACATTTTAAAGCATTATGTTTTAATTCATACTTTTGATGTGTTGACTGACATAATAAAGCACATGTACTTGATTGTCATTTTTAACTGCAGTGTGTTATTTGATATTACATTTACAGTTGTACAATTTAAATGTAGTAAATTGTTATATTTTAATTTATCATAAATTCTCATCAGTACATTTATCATTACACTTTAACCATATTTCAAAGACAATTTTAATTATGACGTTACATATAAAGATGTATTTAAGCCCTATTTTATTGGATCATCAAAGAATACAATAAATTTTTGAATACCGTATGTCATTTCAATAATGACTTATAAAGGTTCTCCTATGAACAGTAAACATAAGGAATTATGAATGTTATTAATGTAATCATGCAATCAACCAACAGAATATCCCTGGTGTGTATATACAGTACTGCTTGAAAGTTTGTGAACCCTTTAGAATTTTCCATATTTCTGCATAAATATGACCCAAAACATCATCAGATTTTCACACAAGTCCTGAAAGTAGACAAAGAGAACCGAATCAAACAAGTGAGAGAAAAATATTTTCTTTGTCATTTATTTATTGAGAAAAATGATCCAGTGTTTACATATCATACATACATGTGTGTTGCAAAAGTATGTGAATCTCTTGGATTAGCAGTTAATTTAAAAGTGAAATTAGAGTCCATCTGTGCAGAGGTGTTTTCAGTCAGTGCAATGACTATCAAATGTCAGTATGTGACCGGTTTTATTCAAAGAACAGAGATCTGTCAAAGTCTGATCATGTTTGTGGAAGTGAATCATGTCACGAACAAAGGAGATAACTGAGGACCTCGGAAAAAGAGTTGATGTTGCTCATCAGGCTAGAAAAGGTTACAAACCATAGGTTACCACCTAAAGAATTTGGACTCCACAAATCCACAGTCAGACAGATTGTGTACAAATGGAGGAAATTCAAGACCACTGTTACCTTCCCGAGAAGTGGTCGACCAACAAAGATCACTCCAAAGCAGAACTTGTAATAGTCTGCGAGGTGGCAAAAGTTCCCAGGGTAACTAAGCAACTAAAGGCCTTTCTCACATTGGCTAATGTTAATGTTCATGATCCCACCATCAGGAGAACACTGAACAACCATGGTGTGCATGGCAGAGTAGCAAGAAGAAAGCCACTGTTCTCCAAAAAGAAAATTGCTTGCTAAAGATCATGTGGACAAGCCAGAGGACTATTGGAGAAAGCTTTAATGGATGGATGAAACCAAAATCGAACTTATTGGTTTAAATGAGAAGCTATTACATTCGGAGAAAAGAACACACTGCATTCCAGCTTAAGCATCTCATCCCATCTGTGAAACATGGTGATGGTAGTATCATGGCTTGGGCCTGCTTTGCTGTATCTTGGCCAGGACAGCCTGCCATCGTTGATGGAACAATGAATTCTGAATTATACCGGCAAATTCTAAAGGAAAACGTCAGGACATCTGTTTAAGAACAGAGTCTCAAGAGAACGTGGGTCATGCAGCAAGACAACAACCCCAAGCACACAAGTCATTCTACCAAAGAATGGTTAAAGAAGAAAAAAGTTAATGTTTTGGAATGACTGAGTCAAAATCCAGACCTTAATCCAATTAAAATGTTGTGGAAGGACCTAAGCAAGCAGTTCATAGGAGGAAACCTATCAACATCACAGAGTTTAAGTGGTTCTGCACTAAGGTATGGGCTAAAACTCCTACATGTTATTGTGCAGGACTGATCAGCATTTACAAGAAACTACCTTCAGTTACTGCAGCAAAAGGGGGTCACACCAGATACTGAAAGCAAAGATTCACATACTTTTACAACGCACAGATATGTAACACTGGATCATTTTTCTCAATAAATAAATGGCAAAGAAAAGACTTTTCTCTCACTTGTTTGATTCGGTTCTCTTTGTCTACTTTTAGGACTTATATGAAAATCTGATGATGGTTTGGGTCATATTTATGCAGAAATAAAGAAAATTCTAAAGGGTTCACAAACTTTCAACCAGCACTGTAAATTGCTGTATTTTTTATGTTTAAATATGGCACATTGTAAGTACTGCTTTAATCACGTCATTGTGCTATGGCTAGAAAGTGCAAACTCATAACTTCAGAGGATTATTCATATAATAGGAGCTAAAGAGCTCCTGTATTTGTGTGTTAGTCACAGACTCCAGCCATCAATGACATAACGGAAGTATTTTTACATCTGACCTCTGAAAAAATGCCTCTAATCACACTGCGAGCAGGTACAAAAGCTACTTTCAGTGCGTCTGCTCCTTTGGGGCTTCCAGGAAAGGCATAAGGCCGATTTACTGAACACTTTTGCTTAACAGCTTGTCTAAAGTAATAGCTGTCATGTGACAGCATTATAGGCTCTTGGTGCTTCCTCTGTTAAACAATGCTTTTGGGCTTCAGATGGTTCTGCGTTCTCTTGAATTCTGGCCAGTTGTTGCAGACGGACAGGTTATAAATGCCACCACAATTACAGAACAAATGACCTTTGACGGAACCGGCACCACTGGAACTCTCTCACATACTACGAGTTACATAGAGCCTTGGGTTCGTGCGATACGTCATTCAGCAGTGGCACTGTTATGAATATGTGGTTATTGTCTTCATCTAATGAAGTGCAGCGCAGATGTCATCGCATTGTTTTGTCGAGTTGGCTCTAATACTTTCATAATTCCAGCATTTTTAAAGAGCTTACAGGAGCGAGTGTACCTTTGCTCTGACCGACGTCACATCGGCAAACCAGAAAAACAGAGGACTGTCTGTAAGTTCATCAAAGTGTGAAACATTAAAGCGAGGGATATATAAATACAGCGTGGCTGCACCATCCTCCCCCGACACGCTGATCTAGCCAATGAATTTCTATTCATAATGTCATTTTTGCCTTCATGAAAACGGTAAATCCGAGCTAATCTCTGGTGCCCCTGGGCTCTGGATTAGTGCGTTGCATTAGAGCTCGTGGACATGCTGTACTTCAGTTTCACTGGGCTTTCATATGATTGAGCAACTAAAACCCAATATAACAACTAGTATTAAAGAGTCTCCTATTAATTCCAAATCTTAATTCGATCAATGAGCAACGTGAATTTTAGAACTCTTAGAATAGATGAATGTCTTTGCGTTGGCCGGCTGTAATACAGCATGTTGGGTAAGCATGGCGGGCGTCCAGAGAGATTATGAGTGTGATTTCACCTTTAGCACAGTAAAGACCTTGAGAGGAAAACACACACACACCACTGCAACTTCCAGAGGCAACCTATTTAGCTGCATTCAGTGTTATTTAGGTCAAGAACCTCCTTTACAATCATAACATCCACATATCACTGATTGACACCAATGTTCACTGGGGAAATCCGCATTTCTTTAATGGAAACTTAAAGACTGTGTTTTAAAATTTTACCAAAAAATCAGTTTGTAAACACTGTAAATTTTTTTTTTTTTTTCATATGTAAATGTGAATGGTAAACACAGCAGACTCTGGTTGGAAACAGAGGACTTGTTAAAAAACTGATCTTGGCAGTGCTTTGTCAAAATCTACTTGAGTTTTGTTTGGAAACAGTTCAGACACAGACTCCTCTACTGTGGGAAAGGATACAATCACTCAGTTTCACACTAAAACCTCAGTAAAGTGCACTGCTTGAAGAATCACTGTGCTGAAAACCGATACAGCTGCTTGTAGTAGATTGTAATCAAACAAAATGGTTTCTGCACCAACAGCACTGATTTTAGAATCGCATCAAATTAAGGAACAGAATGTACCCAGAATACACCTAGAACAGAAAAAAACGCTGTTCCTATACCCCCAACGCACATTTTTCATGTCTCCTTTGTCTGATAAATCCATTTCAGGTCTTGTGGTCTCTGCTATAGAGCTGATGGTCTGAATCTGGTGTGTTTGATTAAGAAAACATGGAAAGTACAGTAGCTCTCCAGGAGCAGGACTGGAGACCCCTGTCTTAGTCAGGGTAGCACCATATTTACTTTCTGACAGGAATGAAAACAAGGCTGTGAGGGACAGAAGTACTCTGCATTCAATTTGTTGTGTCAAAATAATGCAATCTAGAACTATTGTAAAGTCTGTAAGTCTGTCCCTCATAACCTTGTTTTAATTCACAGACAATTCAATATAGCGTCTACCCTGACAAAGCTCTATTGGCACCTGACCTTGAATGTCCCCAGAGTACATAAATAACAGTGGACCTGAGCATTCAGAGTAAGCAGTTTTTTTTTTTTTTTTTTTTTTTTTTTTTTCAAACCGGTTGCGCGCAAACTCTGCCCTACAGTTGACTGTAAAGATTTCACTGGTCATGTCAATGCTGGTTGCCACTAACCACTAAATCAGCTGCAGGGAGGATCTGTGCTTAACTGGTCTTGAAAAAAAATCATTTGTCTAGTGGTCAATATTCTATGGTGATAAGCAAAACAGAAAGTTCAAACCCTGCAAGAGGCAACTAGAGATAACAAAAGCTTCACTGGTGTCAAGTTGATATATAGGTAAAATTAGTAACTTTGCTTTAAGAAGCGGTGGGGAACTTTTATGACTTACTAGTCTAGCAGTACAGAGTAAGGAGTCTTGGGAACAAATCACACATAAACTTTTGTTGTTTGTTTTATGGCCACATTCTGCTGAATATCAACTCAGTTCAGTGTTGTTTGATTGACAGGCGGCTGTTTATCAGTGCTCACATGTATATTTGCATGCATATATAGTTGAGAACCACTAATATAATGCACTTCTTGGTCTGACCTATGCAGGTAATAACGCAGTGCAATTGCAGCCGGATGGACATGCTGTCGTTAATATTAGCACTTGACAAGAACAACAGAAAACTGCTCTCTGTTATTCATTCATTAATACTGACTGTTTACTTATAATTACATGAAAAACAATGACCAGTACTTGAAGACTATGTACAATTGTTTTAATTAAACTGAATTGTTAAACTGCTCATAGATTTGTAAAACTGTGTGGAGAACCATCAAATTTCACAGCTATTGTTATAGACGACTGAAATGAGGATGTTATGACAACTCTCAGCATCATGCCCTGGAGTAAGGCACTTAACCTCATATTACACCACGGGGACTGTCCTGGTAACTTAAGATGGTGTTGTGCTATGGTGACGTGTTGTTTACAGTACAGTGTACGGAAACTGTAAGTCGTGGAAACTATTTCCCTCGGCCCTAGGCTTGTGGCAAATAAACAGTCTGTTCTGTACTGCATTATTAAGAAACACGTGTGAAAAATATCAGGAGGCTTTTGGTGCAGGTGCATTGCTTATGCCAAACAGCACAGTGATCAATGTGTAATGACCCGATCTCTCTCTCTCTCTCTCTCTCTCTCTATCTCTCTCTCTCTCTCTCTCTCTCTCTCTCTCTCTCTCTCTCTCTCTCTGTCTCTCTCTCTCTCTCTCTCTCTATGTCTCTCTCTCTCTCTCTCTCTCTCTCTCTCTCTCTATGTCTCTCTCTCTCTCTCTCTGTCTCTCTGTCTCTCTCTCTCTCTCTCTCTCTCTATCTCTATCTCTCTCTCTCTATCTCTCTCTCTATGTCTCTCTCTCTCTCTCTCTCTCTCTCTCTCTCTGCAGCACTTCCTGTGACCTTGCAGCTGAAGACAGTGATACTGTAGGGCAGGAGAAAATGAGTGCCACCGCTATTGCCCACTTTATCTGCCGTCTCAAGGGAAGCTGTCAGCCAAATGATAAAGAAATCTTCACTAGGGAATGACAGAAGGCTCATCTCAACAGATCACAGAGACAGCCTGCAGTCACACACACGTCTGCTAACTTCACACGCTAGTCAAACCTTCATCCTTTCTAATAATGAGATGGCGACGGGGTCGCTAACTTTTATCTTTGAGTGACATGTGGGTCCTCGTTAAGAAGCTTCTTCTGACTGGTCTGAGAAGACTGTGGACTATCATTCTGAGGAACTAGATTGAGATGTGCATCTGAGACTGCGACAACTATTCAGCAACTCCATAATGAAAGTAACTGGCATTGAATTACTGACATCTCTGAAATGTAGTCAGTGACACCACTTCAAAGTACTGAAAAAATACATTATATATTATACTGACACATTTTTATAATGCCAGCATTTCCAAAATACTAGATACAAATAAAATTTGTCAAACCTGCAATGTAAGTTTTATTGAATCATATTTAAAATTTGCAATCCAATATGCAAATTGAATTATGATACTGCACTCAATAAACAAACACTGGTTGTCTGATATACAAAATAAAATTGTGTTTCTCTGCTAAACTTGCTTTTCTACTAGATTAAATTATGCAGGGCAAATATAGACTAATCAAATACTCTGTAGTTCCCAATATGCTTAGCATAGGAGTCAACTGGGAGAATAAAAATGTTGAAATTAAGTATCATTTCATGCATTTTACAGCAAAACGATAAAAAGTGAAGATTGATTTTGTTCTTTAATTGGTTTGATACTTGATTGAGTTTAATGTTCAATTGTGTTGGGTTACCACTTTTGCTTAGGCTGAAGACAGACCTGAGGATTTTTTTGCTGCTTTAATCTATGAGCATTTAAGCATGCTATGAAGTGCTATCGCTCGTGAACAGTTCATTCATTCACTAATAAAATCTTATGACTCAATGGCATGAAATGACATGAAACTGAAATAATAATGAAACCCATCTTGAAACCATATAACTAATTCAGTCACTTAAAATAACTTCATTTATATGAATTGACATGCATATATATATATATATATATATATATATATATATATATATATATATTACTTTATCACAGTGATTACAGATCATTCTACTTCTACTTTTTGTTAAATGCATGTTATAGATGTAATTGTTAAAGGGGTGGTTGATTGCGATTTCACTTTTATAACATTAGTTAGTGTGTAATATTGCTGTTTGAGCATAAACAATAGCTGCAAAGTTGCGGCGCTGAAAGTTCAATGCAAACGGAGATATCGTCTTTTAAAATTCTGACAGTTTAATGCCTACAAAAACGGCTCGTAGGGACTACAACGAGTTACTTCCCGGGTCCGTTACGTCACGAACCCAGATAAACCCCTTCCCCGGGAACATATAACAAAGGGGGCGGGGCCATGCTGCGCTGCTTTAGAGAAGAGGAAGAGAAAACTAGGTTGCATGTAAAAATCTATTCATATATGAATTACGATTCTGTCTTCTAACGATTCTAATGGATTCACAAGTTTCAAAATCATATGTTCTAGCAGCGGTTCTTAATCCTGTTCCTCGCATCCCCCTGCTCTGCACACGCTCTGTATCTCTCTCTCTCTCTCTCTCTGTCTCTCTCTCTCTCTCTCTCTCTCTCTCTCTGTCACTCTCTCTCTCTCTCTCTCTCTCTCTCTCTCTCCCTCATTCAGATCATCAGATCAGCTCTAACAAACTGTTCCAATTATACACTTATTTTCACATAGCAATGAGAAGCTTTATACATGGACGTGCGTGCGGTTGCCATACTGTATTAAAGCTTTAATCAGGATAAAACCTTATATTAAAAGCTAACAGAAGCAGTAGCACTTACAAATAAAAGCGTATCTAAAAGTATGAACCAACAACAAACAAAAAAAAACATACCATTAAGAGCCGTGCTTGCACAGATTCTGCGTGATCCTCTTCACTAATATTCTCTGGGTCTCAATCGGGCTCAAATTGATAATCAATATTGACGACGTCACTGTTTACAATACAAGCGGAGCACATTGGCTAAACCGGAGGCGGTTTAGCCAATCACAACACACTGGGCCAGCTAACCAATCTGAGCCCATCGCGTATTTCTGAAATCTGAAAAATAATGTGTTTTTTTTTTAGGGGTGTCAACATTAACGCGTTAACGCATGCGATTAATCAAAAAATTTTAACGCGTTAATATTTTTTTAACGCAAATTAATCGTTTGATAATGTTTGACCCCATCTTCTTCCCGTCATCGCAGCGCGGAAGGTTATCTATCATTGTGTGATGAGGGTACAGTGAACCAGTGTTGCCAGGGCAGCGGCACAAGTGGACTATTTTGAAAATACAGTCGCGGGAAAAATTACAGAGCCACGGGTTGCGGTTTTTTGGGCTACTTTTATAATGTACCGCGGCCCGCCCAAAGTGTATATAGACAAATAAAAATTAAAATAGATCCTTTTACTAATGTGTATTATACTTGGAATGTATACCTGGCAACTTAAGAACAGAGAGGCGGCTGTAACATCACAAACAACGTGAGTTTCAGCAGAGCACATGTTAAGGCTTTTACACAGCAGAAATAAACATGACAACAGCCACTATAGATTATATAAGATAATAAACACACGAATACGATAGGATATTTGTATGTGATTTTCTTGAGTTAATGTGTACATCTGAAATGCTAATTTGTGCAGCGATATAAAAGGCTATAAATAGCATATTTTAACCACAGTAAACGACCAAATTCCACATGTGATCGCAAAAGGAAGTTATTACAAACACTCGATGCTGGTTTAAAGTGAGTTCTGAGTAAAAGTGTACTATTAATCTCATAAATTGTCTTATGTAGCATGATGCTAATGTTAGCGCTAATGCACCTGCAGAACAGGTCCAATTCTTCTTCTTAATGCATTTTGTCGTAATACTTCACGTAAGGTCGCAAGAAAATGTTTTGTTGTATTTATTTAGAAATACGTTTGATAATAGTTGGGTAAGTGTATACTGGGATTGAAGCGACGTGGCTTGGTAAACGTTTTACTGTCAGTATAAAGGCTGATAATGGCTGAATAAAAACAAATGAATAATGATAAAAGAATAATAAGGATTATGTCTCATACCTGGCGGAAGTGTGAAAGGTTCTGTTTCCTTAAACTAGTTTGTCATGCATTTCATTTCAACACATTTACAGGTAAATCCTAATATTTTAAAATAGCGATTAATCATGATTAATCACAGTCCATGACTGTGATTAACACGATTAAATTTTTTGACAGCACTAGTTTTTTTAAAAAACGAAGCATGAATACATGTTTGACTGCACCCCATAAACACAATCATGCCTATAAAAAAAAACAGTCAACCACCCCTTTAACAATTCATCCATCTAGTGTTTCATTGTTTGAAAATGTTTTGACCTTGTAAATCTAAATATATTAACTGGATCTTCCAGTGAAGCGTCAGTCTTCTCTCTGGTGATGTATGCAGGACTTCTCCAATCATTTAGTGCTCTTAAACTCGCTACGCCCATATCTCAACATCGAGTCAACAACCGATGATGGATTGAACCAAGTCCCACCTACATTTTGTTTTTTTTCTTTTTTGATAATCAACTTCAGTCAGATGTACGTCACAATATGGAAAAAGGATCTGTCCTACTTCATATTGACTTTAACTTTATATTATGTGTATTTATTTTCTGCCTACAAATTTTTTGCATATTACATATATAGTTTGCACAGAGTTTGAAGGAGAGCGCTGGGTAAGATGTGAAATATCCAAGTATTTGACAGAAGTAATCAAGAGATGAACTGATAATAAAGTAGTTGTTAGTTGAGGTCTTCACGTCATCACAACTATGTCAAGAATACACTGGAAGCTGTCTGGACATTTACATGTGTGGTGTCCATCTCTGATGGTCTCTTTCTCATTGGACAAGCTGCACCTATCTTTGCTGACTTGTCATATTTCTGGAAAGACACCAGACTTACTAAAGAGCAGCACAGCACTCTGAATCTTGGCATGCTCTGTGTGACACAGACAAATCATGGACACCTTCCCCCCTCTGCGTCTCATCATGATCTCACCACACTGCTAACACCACTTCAGATGTAATTCTGATTACTTGTGACTCAGCAAACCATAAAACATTCATACCAAAAGCAAATATTGGCTGTGAACTTTGATGCATCCACACTAGAGGATCTTTGATGCTCACACTAGAGCAGGGGTAGGCAAGTTCGGTCCTGGAGAGCCGCAGTCCTGCAGAGTTCAGCTCCAACCCTAATCAAACACACCTGAACAAGCTAATCAATGTCTTCAGGATTATTAAGGCTACAGGCAGGTGAGGGTTTTTTTCAGGGTTGGAGCTGAACTCTGCAGGACTGCGGCTCTCCAGGACCGAACTTGCCTACCCCTGCACTAGAGGATGACGAGCAGGTTGATCGGTCGTATGTGAAGCGTGCGAATCACCAGACAGCGTCACCGTTTCACTCTTACTGTAAATGGAGAGTTGTGTAGTTAGTTAGACAAACTAGTTCTCTGAAACATGCTTATTGTCTCAGTAACGGATGCATGTTGATCACTCATCATCCTGAACAGTGTATTTGCTTTACGGCCAGCATCAAGCTAATAGCTATTGCTTAACATACGGTTCACTTGCAAAGCAATAATGACCCATGTCTTTTCTTGACACCGTGAGACCACCCAGTGCGCTCAACTCACGCTCCACGTAAGACCAAACGAGGCATGGAGCACCAAGAAACAGCTTGTGCTTTGCAAAACGTGTGCAAGTGAAATAACTGCAGAAGAAGCAAGTCATTATTAATAGAGACTGATGACTGATAGCGAAGTGTCTGTGCTGATCGGTGCTGTCACGACTAGCGTGGATCAGTTCGCTCAGTGCTTACATTAATAATCAAGTGAGCCGGTTCTCACCATTCTGTGCATGATACTGGAAATTATTCATGCTCTACAACACAATCTGTCCTGTATAGTTTTGGCTACTTCTAGAAACAGTCTGTGCTTAGTACAGCTTGACCTGGCCAAAAACCAACAGAAAAACTACAGCTTAAGAGACAAAGAACAACAAGTTTTAGCTCCACGGACATCTACCTATTAGTCTTTTAGCACGCCTCATTTCCCAAGATCTCTGCAAACCTGTCAGTGGGGCTAATTTCATCCTGAGGAGAGCCTATTATTTGTAATGATCAAAATGCAGACGGCTGGGTACATCTTGGCAGCCAAAGTACAGGCATTGCATTCTGCTGCATTTGTGAGGCTAATTGTGTCACATTCAGTATCTGACGAATGACCAGAACAGCCTCCCTCCCGCTCGCTCTGAACGCACAGGAACTTCTTAATCACACAGTAAAACTATAAAATGTACGCACGCCTACACGCTGACAATCGCTTTACGCGGAGGATAGCGGCAAAATGTGGAGGTATCTGCTGCGAGGCAGACTTAGATTTAGATAGATTTAGATCTAGACGGTAAACAATATGCTAAAAATAATCCGCTTAATACTGCTGCATGCCACGATTGATAGAGACACTGTCGTCAGCCCACCCGTCTCCAAACGCTGGATTTGAGCTTTTTATTGACGGCCGTGTGTCAGGAACACCAAACATACAGTATCTGTCAGCCATGGCATGCACACAACACGTCTGAACGCAAGTGGTGAGCGCTGACACCCAGCTGCAGTGAGGTTTGGGCTATTTGGCAAAGTGAGATTTCGAAAGGTTTTATGTTTGATTATATCAGCAGTCGCTTGCTAAACAAAGCTGCATTTGTCAATACAGCAGGATCAGAAATATCACCTGTTTAATATCACCTGTTAGGGATGTAACGATATTATCAATATCGTGATATCGTGATAGAAAAATAATAGTCTCGTTATTATCGTGGTCACATGACGATATGAGACGATAAGTCTTCCGGGCAAAAAGTTTTAAAATGTATTTAAAATATATTTAAACTTCTTATTCTAACATAAAAGGTGTTTAAAGTTGTGTTTTTGGTCATTATGTTTTGGCACAGTATCTGTCAAACAAAATAAAACCGAAAGCACAATATGGCTTAAAGGGTTACTCCACCCCAAAATGAAAATTCTGTCATTAATCACTTACCCTCAAGTCGTTCCAAACCCGTAAAAGCTTTGTTCATCTTTGGAACACAATTTAAGATATTTTTGATGCATTCTGAGAGAATGACACAGAACAGCATACACTGTTTGCTACGTTTCTGGACGTTGATCTTGATAAGTACATTGCTGTCCAGAAACGTAGCAAACAGCGTATGCTGTTCTGTGTCAGCCGCACCACACGAATACATTGTTTTCATTCAAATCAAAGTGTAAACAACAAAAACAGTGTGGTGCGGCTGACACAGAACAGCATACGCTGTTTGCTACGTTTCTGGACATTGATTGTGTTAATTACATTGCTGTCTATGAGAGGGTCAGAGAGTTCTCAGAATGCATCAAAAATATCTTAATTTGTGTTCCAAAGACAAACAAAGCTTTTACGGGTTTGGAACGACATGGGGGTAAGTGATTAATGACAAAATTGTAATTTTGGGGTGGAGTAACCTTTTAATTCCTTCATTAAGTCTGGTTTCGCTGCGTGTTTCAAAGTTATTATTGTTATATGGTGCGCTACGTATGTCAATTATTGTCATATGGTGCAGATTCCATTGTCTTACGAGACAGAAGGATTCCAATAGCCGATAATTTGTTTGGCTTCTTAAAACACCAGTGTGAATGTAATTTAGACTGAGACAGTATATCACAAATAAAAAGAGGGTTGAGTCAGACAGGCACTGCAAGCGGCTCCGGTCAGAGAGTGTGTTTGGTTTTAACCCTTGCTGTGCCGCACACTCCAGGAATTCTGGGAGCCAGCAGCTGTTGTTCCTGTTGGGAACATGTGGTCCACACTGAGGTCACATGGAAAAACTATTGATCTGCTGTCAACTCTTTTGTTTTCCATTGATAAAGAAACATTTGAAACATTGCTAATGACAGCAAAAAAAGGCTCACATGCTAGATTAAATGTTTCCTACAATTCATTAACTCTGTAAAAAGATTTTGAAGGTCAAAACTGTACTGTATGTTGGTACTGCATTGACAATTTCTAATTGGCTAAGTTAAATTATGTGAACTGAATGTCTTTCAACATTGGCACATATGTTGCGGCAATTATGATATCTATAATGGATTAGAAAAAAACACTGAAGTGGCATGTCACAAAGAATAAAATTGCATTTCAATCAATCAATAAAACTTGCACTAAAGCCAAGTGCATTATTTAGCTATTAGAAAACCCAAACTTTTACCCATGGTTATAGAATCACCCATTAATGAATGTGATTCTCAAGCATTCATATAACATACAGACCACTGCCGGGTATTGAGATAAATCCAGTGATGTGGGCTTCTCTTCCACACTTGTGCATTCGGTGGTGATGGTGGTAGCAACTGCTGAAGGTCCTGGCATGTCAGGGGTCACAGGGTCAATCCCAAGCAGAGGAGACCCACAATTCATCACAATCCTGACGGATTTAAAGCTGCCCTGTGTCATTTCTGTGAATTCTGTGAATGCCGTTTCATTTGTAGCCACAAATGACACAGAAAATGACACTCGGCAGCTTTAAACTGCATCAGTTCTACAGAGGGTAGAATAGTAAAGGAATATTTTTATCAGTCTGATCATGCAAATCTGTCGTGTGACAGTATGAGATGAGTTTTAAACAGGTAAATCATTTCAGCAAACTCCTCTGAAACAACTGAATCAAACACTGAAGATGTGACTGAAACACTAATGACCTTTATATCATTGTCACACTACTAATAACCAGAAACTTCTATTGACTCATTACAGTTCTCATCAGCAATACAATACCTTCTGCTCAAATAAACACACATTCATAACAATACCAGTAAAATATCACAACACTATATTTTCAGTATCAGTTTTCATATCACTTAAATATGAATGTGAATTTTTTCCCCTCTCTATTCTATCTACTTGTTTTCATTAAAAAAAAAAAAAAAAAAAAAAAACCTTTGCTATGTGTACTGCATTAGGCTAACCGAGACTTGTCATATCGCTTGGCATGTTGTTGCTCTTTTGTTGGTTTTGATTGCTTCTATTGTCCTCTTTTGTAAGTCGCTTTGGATAAAAGCGTCTGCTAAATAACTAAATGTAAAATGTAAATGTAAATGAATGGGTTGACATGGCCTGCATTGTGACATCCTAAACTCTAAATCTACAACTATTTTAAACAGCATTTTGGCATTACGCTGACTCTTCTGACACGTCTATGCAAGCAGATTTTACAAGCTCGATCATAAACTACATGGAAAACTTTTGAAAAATTAATTTGCCACTCCATAGGACCATCTCAAATAAATCCGAGAAACCAAAAGATGATTACAAAAAGAGAAAATCCTGAAGGGACATAATATTGTATTTACACTTAACTGTATAAACTACTTCAACTTAAAGTACTTCTCAATTAAGCTGCAAGTTATTAAAGTAATCATGCATGTAAGCTGAACTGAATCGGTACTAAAAACACTACAGTTCCAGTGCTTCTGACATCTCCTTGTAGCTAACAAAGAAATAAGACCATGCCCTCCTGCAGCTCAAATAGTAAAGCATGACACTAGTAATGCCAAAGCCACGGGGATTCATTTACAGGAAAAGCATGAACTTTGTGGTGGTTGAATAAAATGCTTGGACTACTTTTACAAGTTATTTGGTCAGACAAGACACAGACTCAACATATAGGCTTTTTTAGAGGCGTAAGTTTATGCAAGTTTATGGCACCCTGATAAAATGTGTGGATTGAATGCATTGCAAGCTGCTTTGGATGGAAGTGTCTGTCAAATGTGTCAATGTAAGAGCTGAGTTTCCTTCAACTCTAGAAGTCAGCCAAACCCCAACCTGCAAAGTTTGCAACAACAAGTGCACTAATGAATAAACTGTGAAGGTTGGTGCGCTGATGTAGCATGTAACAGATGTACAGCTAATGTCCTCAGTGGGCTTTTCATCCAACTTATATTCATGGGTTTGACACGTTCCACTGGTGAAAAGGTTCAGAGCATGAAAAAACTAAATCCAGTTGCTAAGCAACCGTCCAGACCGGCACAGTGAATGATGCTCATGGCACGGCTCGAGAAAAGATTTCAGCCGGGACTCTCACAGCGGCACAACATAAAGCCAATAATCACATGCACAAGCATACTGTACATCTGCATCTGGGCATGTTTGAGTGGAGAACAGTGGTGCAGAGATAGATATAAAGAGCTCCTGCCATCACTGGATGTGACGCTCTAAATACAGCATCTGTCATCATAGTTAAGGTCCTTGCACACCGAGTCCGAAATTTTTGAATGCTAAGAAACCTTGCACACTGATTCCGATGCGTATTAATTAATTCATTGCAAAACAGTACTAAATGGAGTCTTCAAGCAGTGAGGGTAATTTTGCTGTCCTCTCGCTTCTTAAAAAGAGAAAAAGAAAGGAAATATTGCGTTCATCCAATCCTGAGCTATAATTCGAAAAGCAAACCCGATCCGAATTTTTGTATGACGGACGAAAGTTTCGAAGGCAGTGTGTAAATGTGATTGACACAACGTGAGGTCATATTTATTTTTCAACATGCAAAAATTACCGACACGTGTGATGGCCTTTAGACTTCACTGACAAATATGAGTACTTTTAAATATCCATATACAGAGTTATACATGTGACATTGTCACCTGGTCAGTATTTTAGTCTGAAATCTGTATCTGTCCATTCATTTAGTGATTTCATCAGCATGTGAAACTGCCTTGTCCCTCATTAAGCCCTGAGCGCAGTGAGAACAGATCATCTTTGAGGGAAATCCATGTGAAGGACATCTGCTGATGCAGAACCACTGTTTCCTTTGCTTGACTGAATAAACTGAGACTGCCCATCAGGAGGCATGTAAAGTGTGCTCCTGTCCTCTGATTGGTCAGTCCAGTGCTCCAGTGCTGATCTAATGACAGCAACCACACAGAGTCACCTCAGATTAACCTCAGTTTACATCACACCACTGGATCTACTAGCTTCTGTCATGTATAGCTCGGATGGTAATTGTTTCTCAAGGGGACATAAGCGATTTTCAACATTTACAGGAGTTAGTCTGATTTTATTGTCGTCCGAATCCTGATTGTTGGTGTTTTTCTCCCACCACCCACAAAAAATTCCCAGTCTGAATTACCTACTGTTTATATACTGACATGTTATATATTATAGTTTTATTTTGCTGTTGACAGCTGTGTGCTAATTAGTGCCATTTGCTATTACTGTTTCGTGAAAAAGTGATAAAGAAATGAAATGTCCTAAAATGAAATTAAATTTTATTTACAGCAGACAATCATGTGGTTGGCCACATGAGAGGCACGTTTCCGGGTTCGAGGATCACAGAACTCGCTTTTCCACTGTGAATAAATCACCATCTGAATCCATGAGTTTTAGCACTGAGGTGCCATGTGAATGTATTTTTACTGATGTCCACATGAGAAACAATTACCGTCCAAATAGTGCTTATGACAACACATTAGGGGGAAGTCGTGGCCTAATGGTTAGAGAGTCGGACTCGTACCCTAAAGGTTGTGGGTTCGAGTCTCGGGCCGGCAGGAATTTTAGGTGGGAGGAGTGAGTGTACAGCGCTCTCTCCACCCTCAATACCACGACTGAGGTGCCCTTGAGCAAGGCACCGAACCCCCAACTGCTCCCCGGGCGCCGCAGCATAAAAAAAATGGCTGCCCACTGCTCTGGTTCACGGTGTGTGTGTGTTCACTGCTGTGTGTGTGCACTTTGGATGGGTTAATTGCAGAGCACAAATTCCGAGTATGGGTCACCATACTTGGCCACATGTCACTTCACTTCACTTCACTTCAATTATTCCAGCAACCCGCAGTTTCACTGTTATACAGTAGGGGGCACTGTTACGAATCTCCTGAAATATTACAGCATCACTGGATCCAAAAACAAGTGAAGAAGAAGACCTGCATGATCCAAAAGGAGTGGATAGAGTGGTGGCTCTCATAACAGTAAAAATTAAACACATAATTGAAGCATACACCTTGAGTAACATAAAAACCTCTAAAAACATATTGCACATAAAAATAACATTATAAGAATATTAAAATGCATATATTACATGTCCTTTCACCATCTTTAATAACCATTAAAATTGTCTATAATTATTATGGAAAAATAAAAGTAGTAATAGGAGGTGTTAAGACAGATATAGCTTTTGCAAAAAAACTGTTCTGTAACCTGTTTGTCCTGGATTTAAAAGCCCTGTACCTCTTCCCAGACGGTAAAGGGACAAACATTCTGTATTGTGGATGAGTGTGATCCATAATGATGCTGCTGGCCTTCGTGCGTAATCGACTGGCATTTACAATATCCAGGCTCGGGAGCTCAGTGCTTATTATCTGCTGTGCAGTTTTAACCACACGACACAGTTCTCTGCGATTTTCCCTAGTGCAACTTGCATACCACACAGTAATCCCATAGGCCAGTACACTCTCTGTAATACAATGATAAAAATTCACTAGGAGCTGTGTGGACAGCATAGCCTGCTTCATTTTTCGAAGGAAAAACAGTTTTTGTTGTGCTTTCTTTGCCAGATGTGAGGTGTTAATGGACCAAGTGAGATCTTTTGTTATGTAGACTCCCAGGAACTTGCTGTCATTTACCCTCTCCACTTCCTCTCCATTAATGTGCAGAGGAAAGTGGGTAGTCTTTTTAGACCTCCTGAAGTCTACAATAATCTTTGTTTTGTTTTTGTTTTTTTTTTGTTTTTTTGTGTGTTCAGTACCAAATTATGGTCCCCACACCACTGGACAATATGTTGCACCTCCTCCCTGTAGGCTGTTTCTTCATTTTCTGAGATAAGGCCCACAATGGTGGTATCATCAGCGAACTTTACTATGGCATTAGAAGGATAAATTGAAGTGCAATCATGAGTGAAGAGGGTAAATAAGACTGGGCTTAGCACACACCCCTGTGGCACGCCTGTATTCATGATAATAGTTGAAGAAGTACAATCGCCTATTTTAACATTCTGGGGCCTATTAGTTAGAAAGTCTATTATTCTTGAACAGAGTGCTGCATCTATTCCCAAATCACTCAGTTTGCATACAAGTTTGTGAGGAATGACCGTATTAAAAGGAGAAATAAAATCAATAAATAGCATTCTCACATAACTATTCGGCTGCTCTAGATGTGTCAGGGCTGTATGAAGTGCAACTGAGACAGCATCATCTGTAGATCTGTTCGCCAGAACAAATGGCAGTTTCACCAGCCCAGGTTTTCTCCACAAGTGTTCAGCTTGTTTTTGTTTTTGCTATGGGATTTAAAAAAAAAAAAAAAAGGCAATTGCTACTTTTTATTTCACAATTTTGCAAACATTAAAGTTTAGGGACTATTTTTCACTTTGAACTATTTGCTTAATAGCATGCATATTGCTAGCACTTTGGCTGTTTATTAGTACTTATAAAGCACATATTAATGCCTTATTCTGCATGACCATTTTTTAGATTCCTTAATCCTAAACTTAACTACTCTCTTACTAACTATTAATAAGCAGCAAATTAAGAGTTTATTGAAGTAAAAGTCATCGTTAATTAATAGTTAGCTAATAGTGAAAACAGACACAAACTAAAGTGTGAACCTTTTTTGTGCAATTCTGAGTTTATACGTCTTTTTCTGATTCTGAAAAAAAGTCATAATTGTGAGATATAAATCTTAACAGTTCTGAAAAGAAAAAAAAGTCAGAACTGTGAGAAAAAAGATAAAAAATTCACAATTAATGACCTTGTATATTTCATAATTATGTTATGAAAATGAGCTTCCACAACAACCAATAAAACAACAATTAATTAAATAAAATGTGGATAAGGGAAGGGAGAAAAAATAAATAAATTAGCTCCAAGACTACTCCTCCCACTGCTGCAGCTCTCAAACACCACTAATCATTTTTCATTTTGCATGTGTCACGGCTGATAAGAAAACCTCCAAAGTCCTGCTATATTTCTATCTACTGCATTATATATAAAAGCCAAACTGCTGTCAAGTACCCTTAAAAATGGCACACTAGCAGACGGTGCAAGTGCAGATCTCCATCTTCACAGAGTCGTGGCATGCAGCTTTTAAAGCATTCGTCATTCACGCTGTCTGGCTGGGTCCAAAAGCGCTGCACAGTGGCCCAAATGACAATGGAGCGTGTGATTAAAGAGAGAGACTGAGCAAAGGTGCCGCGCTGCATGAGAAAGAGCCTGAGAGTGTGGGTGGATAATGACCAAAGGCCGCCGCACCTTCCTCACATTACATACACGTTCAGAAGTGCCTGTGTAAGCAAGCGCGGTTCCATGCATCGCTTCGCAAGTTCAAGTTTAATTAGTGTGAATTTGATTATTTATCTGGCATCATGTCCCTGCTCTAATTAGACCATCTAATTATGGATCCATTGTTTTCAGAGTTTCAACTGACATGTTATATATAATAGTTTTATTTTGCTGGTTGATAGCTGTGTGCTAATTAGTGCAGTTTGCCATTACTGTTAGCCATAGTTTGGTGAAAAAGTGATAAAGAAATGAAATGTCCTAAACTGAAATATTTTATTCCAAAATCATATGATTGTGAATTGTGATTTGAAAAATTGTGCTGGTCGCTTTTTTTCATGCAATTACAATAAATGAAGAACTGTAGCTTCAGAAACAGCATAAAAGCACTGTTCTGAAAGTCATAAAACCTGTGTGATAGTCTTCCAAAGTCAGACGATACATTGATTCTTTTGAGCTGCATCTTTAAAGAATTGAATGAGTTTACAAAGTGGCCTGAATGATTGGTTAATAGCCAAACGAAATATTATCAGTGTTTAATGACAACCCAGCTAACAGGGAACTTTCTCAGAACTTTGGCTAACGTTCTGGCGAGGTTTTCTATAAAACGTTCTTCCAATAATGTTAACAGAATGTTTGTTCGTAGTTATCTAGTCTTTAAAAACGTTTTCAAAACGTTAGCACAAAATGTTTTTAAACATTAAAAAAAAAATGACATTTTGAATGTTCTGAGAGCATTCAAAAATAATGTTTTCTTTAATAAATGGGAATGTTAACGGATTGTTCTTAGAACACATTTTTGTTACCTGGGAATTTCTTTAAACTCCAGCGTGTGTCATCATGTAGCGTTTGTGCTCCAGTTATGATTAATTCCTCAAATAACATGTTGACACCATAGCAACCAACTGGAACACCCTAGAAACCGCATTCCAACATTAGAACGACCAATCAAAAGCAGGCAAGCAGTCAGCAACTACTGCACACCAAACAACATTGTTGTTGTTTTAAGGTAAAGGTTTGTTTTTTAAAAGGAAATTTATTAAGTAATCACATTATTTAGTTGGTTGGGTTAGCTTGGTGTATTAAGGACAATTTCAATTGTAGGCAATGTCCAACCCAATTCTAAGAAGAATTCATAAATATTGTTGGTTTTCATAAATAAGCTGGCATTTTAGTTTGAATCTGTGTGATTTGTTGAAGGTCCACTGCTAAACTTAATCTTTCAGCGTGCATGAGCAGATTGTATAGAAATGTACAAATGAGACTGAAAGAATTCATACAAATTCACAACGGTTATGAGAGCGAGTGGGAAATGTTGGTTGTGCTGCTGAAAGAGTGTGTTTGTGTGCACATCCCTCCCTGATAATCATGCGTCCTGTAGTCTTTAAAGTGCAGTGTTGAGGGCACATCTACTGGAATCTGTGTGCAGATGTAAAAGTGTGGCTCATGCTGTGTATGTGCATGGATCTCTGATGGGAAACTGCGATCCAGAGCCACTGCAGGCAGAACTACCGCCACGACTTACATTAATTATACTAATGGATTTTTATTTTGCTATTGTTCTACTTGATAGATTTATTGTTTGTAATAATCTGATAGTATAATAATGAGCAAATTAGCCTCCCCCACATGTGAATATGAGGAGTTCATACAGTGAGCTCTTGTTTGGAGAGCAGTCGAAATGCACAATTTCCCTGACCTACTTACAACACCTCCACATAAGCTCTCAATCCACACACACACACACACACACACACACACACGTTACATGACACCCCATTTAATACATAATACAAATGAGAGCATTTCAACACACTGGCATTCGAAATGCTGGAGCCACTTAAAACTATCTAGCACTTGTGTCATGTATGTGACCTAGTAGCAAACCTGCCTAATCAAACTGGCCTGTGTATTACAGTACATGAAAAGTGCACGCTTTACATTACATTTCAAAACCAAATCTGTGTTTGTGCCTTTTTAGCCAATCAGAAATGCCTTGTGTGTGTCAATCACTCTGTCAGAGTGGGGGTGTGAAGATCAACCGATTGGTTTTAACAATATTTTTGGATATCGGTTTTGTTATATCAGAAGCGTGGCACATTTTGGTGGCTGTTCACAGGCACAGTAACTTGTTTTGCTTTATTTAATAACATGCATTCAACAGGCATTCATGCTCAAATGAGATATGTTACATTAATATTACCTATGCTGATTAGTCTCATTAAGCTGTTATTCACTCTGTTGATGTTCAACATAATGGCCACTGCATGTGGCTTCAAACAAGATCCCCTCATTAACAACCCTAAATTATATTAAGATTTGCTATTTATCTCAGTATAATCATCATCTACATACTTACAGTTCTACAGAAATTACAGTTTTTTTCAAAATGTTTACACACAGTTTTTGAAACTATGACTCCATTTCTCAAAACTCTACACACAAAAGCACAAAACACACACACAACATACAAAATGTCACACACATCTTGCAGAAGCAAACACTTCTTTGAAAACTGTTTTAACTCTTCTAAAAATTGTATTTTTGCATAGTAACTCTACACACAAATATAAAACACTACTCTCGTGTGTCTTCTGCTTGTTCAGAGAGCAGTGAAGAACAGGAGTTTGTCATAGCACTCCCACATACTGTACATGCACATATGCACTGTATATACAGTATGTATGACTGATGAATTTTACACAGTTATACAACTGAACTGAATCAATACTGAACTGACTTGAGCTGTAGAATGACACTATTGACTTTAGAGCTGCTTTACAGCAGAATGTGAATTTGATGCTATTGTGAAGCTGCTGTGAAACAATCTATATTGTATAAAGCACTTTAGAAATAAAGTTGTATATATACAGTCAGGTCCATAAATATTGGGACATCGACACAATTCTAACATTTTTGGCTCTATACACCACCACAATGGATTTCAAATGAAACGAACAAGATGTGCTTTAACTGCAGACTGTCAGCTTTAATTTGAGGGTATTTACATCCAAATCAGGTGAACGGTGTAGGAATTACAACAGTTTGCATATGTGCCTCCCACTTGTTAAGGGACCAAAAGTAATGGGACAGAATAATAATCATAAATCAAACTTTCACTTTTTAATACTTGGTTGCAAATCCTTTGCAGTCAATTACAGCCTGAAGTCTGGAATGCATAGACATCACCAGACGCTGGGTTTCATCCCTGGTGATGCTCTGCCAGGCCTCTACTGCAACCGTCTTCAGTTCCTGCTTGTTCTTGGGGCATTTTCCCTTCAGTTTTGTCTTCAGCAAGTGAAATGCATGCTCAATCGGATTCAGGTCAGGTGATTGACTTGGCCATTGCATAACAATCCACTTCTTTCCCTTCAAAAACTCTTTGGTTGCTTTTGCAGTATGCTTTGGGTCATTGTCCATCTGCACTGTGAAGCGCCGTCCAATGAGTTCTGAAGCATTTGGCTGAATATGAGCAGATAATATTGCCCGAAACACTTCAGAATTCATCCTGCTGCTTTTGTCAGCAGTCACATCATCAATAAATACAAGAGAACCAGTTCCACTGGCAGCCATACATGCCCACCACCACCATGCTTCACTGATGAGGTGGTATGCTTAGGATCGTGAGCAGTTCCTTTCCTTCTCCATACTCTTCTCTTCCCATCACTCTGGTACAAGTTGATCTTGGTCTCATCTGTCCATAGGATGTTTTTCCAGAACTGTGAAGTCATTTGGCAAACTCTAATCTGGCCTTCCTGTTTTTGAGGCTCACCAATGGTTTACATCTTGTGGTGAACCCTCTGTATTCACTCTGGTGAAGTCTTCTCTTGATTGTTGACTTTGACACACATACACCTGCCTCCTGGAGAGTGTTCTTGATCTGGCCAACTGTTGTGAAGGGTGTTTTCTTCACCAGGGAAAGAATTCTTCGGTCATCCACCACAGTTGTTTTCCGTGGTCTTCCGGGTCTTTTGGTGTTGCTGAGCTCAACGGTGCGTTCCTTCTTTTTAAGAATGTTCCAAACAGTTGTTTTGGCCACGCCTAATGTTTTTGCTATCTCTCTGATGGGTTTGTTTTGTTTTTTCAGCCTAATGATGGCTTGCTTCACTGATAGTGACAGCTCTTGGATCTCATCTTGACAGTTGACAGCAACAGATTCCAAATGCAAATAGCACACTTGAAATGAACTCTGGACCTTTTATCTGCGCATTGTAATTGGGATAATGAGGGAATAACACATACCTGGCCATGGAACAGCTGAGAAGCCAATTGTCCCATTACTTTTGGTCCCTTAACAAGTGGGAGGCACATATGCAAACTGTTGTAATTCCTACACCGTTCACCTGATTTGGATGTAAATACCCTCAAATTAAAGCTGACAGTCTGCAGTTAAAGCACATCTTGTTCGTTTCATTTGAAATCCATTGTGGTGGTGTATAGAGCCAAAAATGTTAGAATTGTGTCGATGTCCCAATATTTATGGACCTGACTGTATATATATACATATATATATATATATATACACAACACAGATGCATATTCAGTGTGTGTGTGTGTGTGTGTGTGTATGAATATGCATATAAGTAAAGTCAGAAAGTCAGCTTTATTTATAAAGCACTTCGTACAGTATAGATACAATGTAAACAGAAATGCAAGGAGGTAAAATAATTTCTCTCTAAAAAAAAAAAAAAATTATTTACAAGTGTTTTCACACATAATCAGTGTGTGTAGGTCATCAGTAAATGAGTTTGGCATTACAGTTTTTTAAAATTGCTTAGACACTAAAAGTGATACTTGATACGCACTTGGTAGAACCATACACTCATATAGCTAATCTTTAGACCAAGTCTGCAAAACTAAAAGCACATTACACGCTTTAAACTCAGTTCGATATTGTAAAACAAACCTTTTGCAAAACTCTAAACACAGTTCTCTACATTACACGCATCATTCAAAACTAACAGCTCTTTTGTTTAATTTTGGAAACACTGGTATTCTATAGAATGCCACACTCATTTACTGATGACCTACACACAGTGATCATGTGTGAAAACAATTATACATCATTTGTTCACTTAGTAATCAAAACTTGTCACCCCCTTGCATTTCTGTTTACATTGTATCTATATTGTACAAAGTGCTTTACTTAGCTTATATGCATATTCATTCACACTGAATATGCATCTGTGTTGTATCCATATTTTGTGTATGTGTGTGTGTGTGTGTATGTATATATATATATATATATATATATATATATATATATATATATATATACTGTGTATATACAGTTATGGCCAAAAATATCAGCACCCTTGATAAATATGATCAAAGAAGGCTCTGAAAATAAACCTGCATTATTAATTATTTTGATCTTTTATTTAAAAAATTCACAAAAATCTAACCTTTCATTGGATAATAAGAATTTAAAATGGGGGGAAATATCATTATGAAATAAATGTTTTTTCTCTAATACACGTTGGGCACAATTATTGGCACCCCTAGAAATTCTTATGAGTAAAATATCTCTGAAGTATATTCCCATTCATATTCGCAATTTTGAGCACTCCAGGGTGATTATGAACATGAAATTATCCAGCCGTGGCTTCCTGTTTCACAGAAATATATATAGGAGGGAAAACAAAGCCCAAATTCCCTTAATCATCCATCACAATGAGAAAAACCAAAGAATATATTTCTGATGTACAGCAAAAGATAATTGAGCTTCACAAATTAGTGAAGTGACTTTAAGAAAAGAGCTAGAGCAGTGAAAATTCCCATTTCCACCATCACAGCAATAATAATTAAATAATTAATAATTAATTAAATAATTAATAATTAAAATGTTAGGAAACTGCCTGGAAGAGGACGTGTGTCTATATCGTCCTAATGCACGGTGAGAAGGAGAGTTTGAGTGGCTAAAGACTCTCCAAGGACCACAGCTGGAGAATTGCAGAAAATAGTTGAGTCTTGGGGTCAGAAAACCTTAAAAAAAAAGTCAAACAGCACCTACATCACCACATGTTGTTTGGGAGGGTTTCAAGAAAAATTCTCCTAGCTCATCCAAAAACAAACTCCAGCATATTCAGTTATTAGACACGACTGGAACTTCAAATGGTCAGATGAAACTAAAAAATGAGCTTTTTAGCAGCAAACACTCAAGATGGGTTTGGTGAACACAGGGATAAACAGTACCCCATGTGTACAATGAAATATACTGCTGTATTTTTGATGTTGTGGGCCTATATTTCTGCTGGAGGTCCTGGACATCTTGTTTAGACACATGGCATCATGGATTCTATCAAATACCAACAGATAAAAAATCAATAAGTGACTGACTCTGTTAGAAATCTTATAATGGGCCATGTTTGGATCTTCCAACTGTACAATAATCCAAACACAAACCTCAAAAACAACACAAAAATGGGTCACTGAGCACAAAACCAAGCTTCTGCTGGCCATTCCAGTCCTCTGACCTGAACCCTGTAGAAAATGAGTGTGGTGAACTGAAGAGAAGAAGCACCAACATGGAGCTGGGAATGTAAAGGGTCTGGAGTGATTCTGGATGAAGGAATGGTCTCTGATCTCTTGTCAGGTGTTCTCTAACCTCATCAGGCATTATAGGAGAACATTTAGAGCTGTTAAACTGGCAAATAGAGGTTTCAAAAAGTATTGAATAAAAGGGTGCCGTTAATTGTGGCCAATGTGTATTAGAGAAAAACATTTATTTCATAATGATATTTCACCACATTTTAAATTCTTATTATCCAATGAAAGGTTAGATTTTTGTGATGTTTTTAAAATAAAAGATCAAAAGTATTAACAATGCAGATTCATTTTCACAGCCTTCTTTGATCATATTTACCAAGAGTGCCGATATTTTTGGCCATGACTGTATATATACTGTGTGTATGTGTGTGTGTGTGTGTGTGTGTGTGTATATATATATATATTTATATATATATATATATATATATATATATATATATTATATATATTATATATCTATACTGAACATGCATACAAGCCAAGTAAGAGTCAACTTTATTTCTAAAGTGCTTTATACAATATAGATTGTTTCACATAGGGCTGAACGATTTTGAAAAATAATCTAATTGCGATTTATTTATTTTTTTTTACCAATATTGCGATTGCGATTTAATAGGCAATTATTTTTTAAAGCTCTTTAAATCATTGTATAGTATGACCAACACGATATTAGATAGATTAAACATAAATGTTCTTTTCTGTAGGCCAGGCCTGTATGTTACGATGAAATTAGGTGATGCATGAATTGATATGAATGATATTATTTAACAACTACTATCACAGTAGTATATTGACTGATTTGTTGAACTTCCAGCCTTGTAAGCATGTAATAATTATGACAACATAAAGCACTGACAAATAAGCCTGGTGTAAACATCATTATGAAAGTCGGTAACAAATCACACAAACTAAAGTAGATTGCAGAAATATAAAAACAAATCTGTTGCTTTATCACACTCAGTATTTAGGTAATTCAAAGTCACTGTAATAAACATCATGTAAACATGTGGATTGGACTTTTTAAACACTGTCTGTTAAAGCGGCATGATTTTGGGTCACGAGCACCGCTTGCGCTCCGCCTCCGCGCCGCCAGCGGTTTGCGCTTTCCGCGTGTCTTCCATTGAAAATGAACTAGACACTCGCGACTGCCGCGTCCCGTGTGAAAGGGTCTTAATATTAATATATTATGCTTTCTCTCGCTGTACTTTGATGTCATTCACCGATAGATCTTCAAGTCGAACACACCTCTTTACTCTCGCGTGTCACGTGACAGTGTAATCGCAGAGGCTGCGGTTGAAAAATCATGTTGTGTGATTGTGATACCGTTTGAGTAAAAGTTTCCATTTGAAAACATTAGAAAAAAAATCCATATTTTATTGTTAGGATATGAAGATGAAATTGAACAAAAACAGAAGTAAAATATTAAATAAATATTGGTTCTGCAAATCGGTTGTAGGACATATAAACATACTAATCGTTTATAAAAAAATCTATATTGGTATTTCTCTGTTGTGGTCTAATTCAAAGTTTGGTCTTTTTGAAATTTGCTGCCAATACTGCATTTGATCATGTGATCTCAGACACACCCATCCACATTACGGAAGACTATTTAAGATGATTGTCTGATGTTTGTGCATTCTAATGCTCATTATAACCAGGGGCCAAATGCAAAATGAAGTACAAACGGACATGACTAGTAAACATAATTCACATTACGATTCAGCTCAGCTCCACTAGGTTCACTTGTCTTTCCTCCAGCGCAGTATGGATTATTGTTTCCATGTCTCTAGCACTTAAGAGGTCTTCCGCTATAAATCAGGACATGCACACAAAAACAGTTCACTAGAAAATTTAATTTCACAATGAGTGCCTGAGGGCCCCTTCAGGTCATCGGGCCCCATGAGGAAGCTGCACAGTGTCTGTAAGGCGAGGGCCAGTGTGTTCAACACTAGACGCAGAGGAAGGCATCCCGTACTCTAAGAACTGCAATGTCATCGGAAAATTAAGATTACTTCTCAGCACAAACGCCTCTTAGAGTTATTACCACCTATCGGAGCATCCAGTCTTCTGGACTTAATGGCTCCCTCTGGGTGTTTAGAAGCCAAATAAATGTAATTACGCTTGTTTTATGCCCACTACATTTGAGACGTCAGGGTGCATGCTTTTTAATTGAAATAAATGGCTGGTGCAAGTTTCCAATGCAGTGCACACTCAATCCATGCAATTCTCAAAAGACACAACAGCACGTGAACTGAAGACAGATAGTTTTCACATCACTTACAGCTGGAGCTGCCCAGAGTATTGAATATTTCTGATGCATTCAATTTTATTTGGTTGATGATATCAAATTAACTAACAACGTAAATATGTGCAATGATTGTAATGAATTATCTGATAAAAATAAATAAATAAGAGTGAGAATGAGAGTCCAAACAGCTGATAAAAACATCACAATAATCCACAAGTAATCCACACCACTCCAGTCCATCAGTTAATATCTGGAGAAGACAAAAGCTGAAACAAATCCAGCATTAAGATGTTTATAACTCAAATACGAGTTCATGATCCATAATGCTTCCTCCAGTGAAAAAGTGGTCTGGTCTGAATCAGGAGAGAAATCTGCACAGATCAAGCACCATTTACAAGCCAAAACAGTCCAAAACAGCTCTAAACAAATATGTGGGTGACAACAGGAGATGAGCTTTTATACCGGTGGAAGCATTATTATGGATTATGGACTCAATGAAGCAATGGTTTTTAAGTTAAAAACATATTAATGATGGATTTGTTTCAGCTTTTGTCTTCTCCAGATGTTAACTGATGGACTGGAGTGGTGTGGATTACTTGTGGATTATTGTGATGTTTTTATCAGCTGTTTGGACTCTCATTCTGACGGCACCCATTCACTGCAGAGCATCCATTGATGAGACACTTTTGCTGAACTCTGTTCATATGCGGCTAGTGTTGTAGATCAAAAATAAACATAAAAGCCCCAACACAACTCAACATGTCAAATGAAGTGAGTATTCATAACGATGATTAGAGCTGTCCCCAAAGGGCCACAAAATGATATTGCAGGATGCGTCTCTCAGTCTCCCAGGAGCGCCACTTCACTACTTATTTAATTATGGTAACAGGCAATTAATTAAACAGCCTAATTGGACCGAGTAACCCCGAGAGAGCACTAGTTATGTCCTATTTTTAGGAGGTAGCCCTCGTCTGTCCAGTTGTGCATTGGTTAGTCCCGTGTCCATGTCCTGTCTGCCGGCTGTGTGTCGATAGCATCTAGCGTGGCACTTTAGAGGCTTTCTGAGCAGGTCTGTGGAGTCGGCCATTAACATTATCAAGTTATTTATGCTCAGAGCCTCTTTCCACTGGCCTGTATTTTCCATTGCTCTGAATGTCAGAAAGCTCTAGCTGTGATTTTCCATTATTCGCTACACTGTAGACTATACATCCAGAACCTGGCACCTGTCCTGATTCGATGAATGCATGCTATACCATCATCTTTAGGATGAAATGCATGGTAATCTGATCAGGCTGCCTCAGATTTGCTCAACAAATTTCAAAACTGGTCACCTGTTAAACATGAATGGCAGAAAAATGAGCATTTACTGTATGACAAATGGACTTTTATGTCCCAGAGAGTATATAATTTCCAGTCAAAAAGCAATTTTGTGCAATGATGCTAACATATTTGTATATTTATGATACATAAAATTAAAACTATGAACATAATTTGAAGAAAAAGACTATAATGCATGTACAGTATACAAACTGTACACATTTTAGCACAGTTATACTTGAAATGACTATTTTCAGATAAAGAAATGCAGCAATATTGTCAAAATATATTTTGTGGTGCTGTCTAGCCCTGGGAAGTGTGGATAGCTTCCGGCTGCCATGGTTGTGTTGGCATTGAGTGAATGTGTGCTGGAGGCATGTTAACACAGCCCAGAGCCACCAACCAGCACACAGGTCACGTGATCTCTGTGTGTCCTTTCATAACGCTGACACTAGCTGTGTTCCGATTGACAGGGTCCCTACACAGTGTTCACTGCTCAGCACAGGATATGTGTTACAATTTCACATCATTAGACAAAATACACTCAAGGCCATCACACACAAAACAACCTTGACTTGCGTCTATTAGAGTTCGAAGTACAATGACATCATATACACAATAATGACACCTCTGCTATGCTTTAAAACTAAATTACTTTTAAATCCGATAAGACTACAAAAAGTCTTATAATAATCAGTCTAAACATTCACAACGGTCAGCTTATAATAACGATTTAGCCTATTCTTTGAGCTGTTGGGTTGGATTTAATTAGAAATGTCTTCTTTTTTTTTTCTTTTTTGGCATTCATCTTTGCATGGTTACAATACGTCCGTTAACAAAGAAAAGAAAGTGACAGTGTGTGTTGTGTGTTAGTGAGAAGTGTGTTAGTTCTGACAGCTTGAAGTAACAACTGTGATCAACACGATTCAAAAAGGTAACCATCAGAGAAATCATCCATTGTTAAAACAAAGAAACCCTATTCATCGTTGGTAAAAGGGAAAGATTCTGTAACAGTTCATAACAGCATCAGTTACCTGCCATGTTTACGTATAGTTGTCTTTAAATTAGAAGCACAACTCACATCAGTAAGTTTTACACCTTGACCACTAGAGGGCTGAATCATCTCTAGTGCAGCTCTATTAAACACTTCTGGTCTCATGAACAGTGCACATTATAAAAAATAAAATAATCACGTGCCCATAGCTTTACGTTTGGGATACATTAAAAAATGTCCTGTTTCACTCTGGGATACTCAAAATTGCACTAGTACAATGGCTTTATGTGGACTTTAACAAAGATGATTTATATTTGCCAAAGTGTGCCAGTACAGCAGACTGCCGTAAAATCAGTGTTGTCATCAGTAAGATCAGATGTTGACCTCTGACACAGGTGTAACCGCTGAGACCGCAGATGCTCCGATCTCATCAGGAGGGTAAGCCGTGTCATAACAGAGCCGTTCACCTTCACACGCTAGGGAGGAAATATTGACCGAACCTCCACTAACCTCATGTTGGCTTGATCACTGCCATGGTGAAAGAGGTTTCTCTGCCCACTGCTCATATTACAGCTGACGATCACTCACGAGGTGTGTGGCTAAAGAGAGTACTGTGGTTCAGTATACACACACCTGTAACGCACATCCACTGTTTATCTAAACACCAAACACACTATTTATATGGTGATCTATAGAAATGGTTATTGTGATAATTAATATAACTCTATTAATACACTATAACAATTTAAGCAAAATCTCACAACTTCAGGCCAAAAAAATGGTACATTTTTCACATGCACACAGCATTAGCAGCACTGGAAATGACTGAGATTCACTGGAGGAATCCTAGTGGGGGGAGATTAGAATATACAGTTTAGAATATACAGTAAATATGTTATGGCATATGGACATGGAACCAGACTGAAGAAGCAAACAGGAATTTTATGGAGGAGCAGGTGGATGGTGAGCACATACCTTATCTTCAGGCTAAGTATCCAGGTAATCCTTACTCACACATACAGGAAACACGAAGGAGGGGAAGGCACACTGGAGGTAATCACAGGAGATACATGCTGGAGGTATACACTGGAGATCCTCACTGGAGTTCGTTGCTGGAGATCAGGAGAACAGATAAGTAGTCCACAAACGAGACTGGACAATGAGGTGAGATGAGATGTGTTACGGGCTTAAGTAGCAGTCTTAATGAGGGATCCTGATAAGATCCTGATGAGAAGCAGTTGTGGCTGGTTAGTGTTCGTGTGAGGGTAAACGTTGTGACTGGGTGACATCAGAGCCTGGCCAATCCATGACTGTACCCCCCTCCATGGACCTGTCCTGAGGGCCAAAAACCTTGATGCCATGGCAGCCGATCTCTTCCAAGGGGTGCAGGACGATCAGGGTGAGAGTCATGGAAGGCTGAGAGCAGAGTGGGATTTAGGGCAGTGGTTTTCAAACTTTAAGAGCGACCCTATTTTTTTCTTTTTAAATTGACGCGACCCATATATACACTCACCGGCCACTTTATTAGGTACACCTGTTCAATTGCTTGGTAACACAAATTGCTAACCAATCAATCACATGGCAGCAACTCAATGCATTTAGGCATCTAGATGTGGTGAAGACGACTTGCTGAAGTTCAAACCAAGCATCAGAATGGGGAAGAAAGGGGATTTAAGTGACTTTGAAGGTGGAATGGTTGTTGGTGCCAGACGGGTTGGTCTGAGTATTTCAAAAACTGCTGATCTACTGGGATTTTCACGCACAACCATCTCTAGGGTTTACAGAGAATGGTCCGAAAAAGAGAAAAAATCCAGTGAGCGGCAGTTGTGTGGACGAAAATGCCTTGTTGATTTCAGACGTCAGAGGAGAATGGGCAGACTCTAACTCTAATGGTTAGAGATGATAAAAAGGCAACAGTACCTCAAATAACCACTCGTTACAACCAAGGTATGCAGAATACCATCTCTGAACGCACAACACGTCGAACCCTGAAGCAGATGGGCTACAGCAGCAGAAGACCACACCGGGTGCCGCTCCTGTCAGCTAAGAACAGGACACAGAGGCTACAATTCGCACAGGCTCACCAAAATTGGACAATAGAAGATTGGAAAAACGTTGCCTGGTCTAATGAGTCTCGATTTCTGCTGCGACATTCAGATGGTAGGGTCAGAATTTGGCGTAAAGAACATGAAAGCATGGATCCATCCTGCCTTGTCTCAACGGTTCAGGCTGGTGGTGGTGGTCTAATGGTGTGGGGGATATTTTCTTGGCACACTTTAGGCCCCTTAGTACCAATTGAGCATTGTTTAAACATCACAGCCTACCTGAGTATTGTTGCTGACCATGTCCATCCCTTTATGACTACAGCGTACCCATCTTCTAATGGCTACTTCCAGCAAGATAATGCACCATGTCACAAAGCTCAAATCATCTCAGACTGGTTTCTTTAACATGACAAGGAGTTCACTTTACTCAAATGGCCTCCACAGTCACCAGATCTCAATCCAATAGAGCACCTTTGGGATGTGGTGGAACGGGAGATTCATTTCATGGATGTGTAGCCGACAAATCTGCAGCAACTGTGTGATGCTATCATGTCAATATGGACCAAAATCTCTGAGGAATGTTTCCATTACCTTGTTGAATCTATGCCACGAAGAATTAAGGCAGTTCTGAAGGCAAAAGGGGGTCCAACCCGGTACTAGCAAGGTGTACCTAATAAAGTGGGCAGTGAGTGTGAATATACAGTATATATATACAGTCAGGTCCATAAATATTGGGACATCGACACAATTCTAACATTTTTGGCTCTATACACCACCACAATGGATTTCAAATGAAACGAACAAGATGTGCTTTAACTGCAGACTGTCAGCTTTAATTTGAGGGTATTTACATCCAAATCAGGTGAACGGTGTAGGAATTACAACAGTTTGCATATGTGCCTCCCACTTGTTAAGGGACCAAAAGTAATGGGACAATTGGCTTCTCAGCTGTTCCATGGCCAGGTATGTGTTATTCCCTCATTATCCCAATTACAAAGAGCAGATAAAAGGTCCAGAGTTCATTTCAAGTGTGCTATTTGCATTTGGAATCTGTTGCTGTCAACTGTCAAGTTGAGATCCAAGAGCTGTCACTATCAGTGAAGCAAGCCATCATTAGGCTGAAAAAACAAAACAAACCCATCAGAGAGATAGCAAAAACATTAGGCGTGGCCAAAACAACTGTTTGGAACATTCTTAAAAAGAAGGAACGCACCGTTGAGCTCAGCAACACCAAAAGACCCGGAAGACCACGGAAAACAACTGTGGTGGATGACCGAAGAATTCTTTCCCTGGTGAAGAAAACACCCTTCACAACAGTTGGCCAGATCAAGAACACTCTCCAGGAGGCAGGTGTATGTGTGTCAAAGTCAACAATCAAGAGAAGACTTCACCAGAGTGAATACAGAGGGTTCACCACAAGATGTAAACCATTGGTGAGCCTCAAAAACAGGAAGGCTAGATTAGAGTTTGCCAAACGACTTCACAGTTCTGGAACAATATCCTATGGACAGATGAGACCAAGATCAACTTGTACCAGAGTGATGGGAAGAGAAGAGTATGGAGAAGGAAAGGAACTGCTCATGATCCTAAGCATACCACCTCATCAGTGAAGCATGGTGGTGGTGGGCATGTATGGCTACCAGTGGAACTGGTTCTCTTGTATTTATTGATGATGTGACTGCTGACAAAAGCAGCAGGATGAATTCTGAAGTGTTTCGGGCAATATTATCTGCTCATATTCAGCCAAATGCTTCAGAACTCATTGGACGGCGCTTCACAGTGCAGATGGACAATGACCCAAAGCATACTGCAAAAGCAACCAAAGAGTTTTTGAAGGGAAAGAAGTGGATTGTTATGCAATGGTCAAGTCAATCACCTGACCTGAATCCGATTGAGCATGCATTTCACTTGCTGAAGACAAAACTGAAGGGAAAATGCCCCAAGAACAAGCAGGAACTGAAGACGGTTGCAGTAGAGGCCTGGCAGAGCATCACCAGGGATGAAACCCAGCGTCTGGTGATGTCTATGCGTTCCAGACTTCAGGCTGTAATTGACTGCAAAGGATTTGCAACCAAGTATTAAAAAGTGAAAGTTTGATTTATGATTATTATTCTGTCCCATTACTTTTGGTCCCTTAACAAGTGGGAGGCACATATGCAAACTGTTGTAATTCCTACACCGTTCACCTGATTTGGATGTAAATACCCTCAAATTAAAGCTGACAGTCTGCAGTTAAAGCACATCTTGTTCGTTTCATTTGAAATCCATTGTGGTGGTGTATAGAGCCAAAAATGTTAGAATTGTGTCGATGTCCCAATATTTATGGACCTGACTGTATATATATATATATATATATATATATATATATATATATATATAGAGAGAGAGAGAGAGAGAGAGAGAGAGAGAGAGAGAGAGAGAGGAAGGAAGGAAGGAAGGAAGGAAAGACAACTGCACTACAGACCGATCTCGAGTCCCACCGTAGAGCTCCGGAAAGATACTCTGTTCCAAAATCAAATCTGACGGTGCTTCTGAAATTAGTGAGGGTGCTTGCCTTCATGCACATCTATTCTGACATATCATATTTTGTCCAGTCCATAGTTATGATTATCACAATGTCATTGACAATGTCATTGAGAGAATATGCAGATGTCACTTCCGAAAGTTTCTTGCAAGTATGCCACATTGGTCCGCTTAGCAACATGAAAAACAAAACTTTCATTCAAATTCTGAATGGAGAATAGGCTATATACAGCAAAGAAAGCATGCAAAGTGAGCTTCCTTAAAAAGCTGTCACTCATCTCAGTTTATCGCGATCTCTAATTCCGCTATAATCAATGAATCTGTCAACACGGCACAATTAATCTCTTATTTACATCACCTCTACACTTAGTTCATTATAATCAGAGGATTCGCATCGTGAGCTTCCAGAACTCCAAACAAGAACACTCGCGTTCTGAGTGGTGAGTGGATTCTGACTAAACTCCTCTGATTGGCCATTGCATTATAGAAATCAACAGATATGTCTCTGATTTGCTACAATGTACAACGCTGCGAAAACAGAGCGCAAACACAAATACACATTTGATTCTGACCTGAGGCGGCTGCCGGTTACTTTTCTTTTGTTGTTTATGTTTATTTAGTTGCTTCTTTCCTGAGTCTTGAAATTGGCTACATGCGTTTTCCTTAAATTATCCTGGCGACCCATTTTTTTAAGTCTCCCAGGGTTTGAAAACCACTGATCTAGGGTATCATCTTTGGGGACCCATGCACTTTATGCCATAACCTTTGACTCTGCTGAGTGTGATATGGTTTAAGGAGTGAAACGTGGAAAGAGGGATTAATCTTGTAAAATGAGGGGAGTTGCATCTGTTGGGTGACTGGGTTTATATGTCTGGTGATGTTGAAGGGGCCAATGAATCTGGGACTGAGCTCCTTGCTGGGCAGCCGCATCTTGGTGGCTGTGGCAGAAGGTTTGTAGGAAACAACCGATCTGCTGGATCTTCTCTCTGTCAGCCCCTTCGACTGGGGATGGTAACCGGAAGACAGGCTCACAATCAATCCTAGGAGGGTAAAGAAGGCTTTCCAGACCTTGGAAATTAATTGAGGGCCATGTCTGATACAATGTCCTCGTGATCCCAAAGTATCTGAAGACATGATCGAAGAGGAGTTCTGTCGTTTCCATCATGGTAGAGATGCCTTTGAGAGGAAACAAATGACATGACTTAGAAAGTCAATCAATGACCACAAGGATGCATGTGTTACCATCAGGGGGGCAGGTCCTTGATGTAATCCACTCCCAGGTGTGACCACAGATGGTTAGGAACGGGCAGCAGATGGAGTTTGCCAGCTGGTAACTCTTCGAGATGGTGCAGTCAGAGCAGCCCTGAAAACTTTCTCACATCCCTGGCCATGTTGGGTCACCAGAAGCAATCTTTTCACGGCGAGAGGGTGTTATGGCCCCTGGATGGCCAGTGCCCAGAGATGAGTGCATGGAGTGGATCAGTGGGGTTCACTGAGAACGATGAACATACTGAAGCCCTTGTGGACACCCCACAGGAGCGGCTTCAGAGGCATTGGAGGAGGTGGGTTGGTCTTGAGATCACTGGATGGAATTAACGAACAGGGCGGAAGGCAAGGTGGGCTCAGGCTCCTCAGCCCTGACATACTTGGTACCTGGACGATAAGAAATAGAGAAATTTAAGCGAGTGGAAAATAAAGCCCATCTTGCCTGGTGAGAATGTAATCTCTTGGCTTCTCAAAGATATTCTAGGTTCTTGTGGTCAATATAGTAAATGGTTGTTGAGCCCCTCCAACCAATGCCTCCACTCCTCAAGTAAGAGCTTGATGGCCAGGAGTTCTCTGTTGCTGATGTCATAGTTTTTCTCTGTCGGGGTAAGCTTCTTAGAGAAGATGGCACATGGATGAATTGCATGCATTGTAACTCCTTGATGTTGGTAGGTGTGGGCCAGTTCTTGACAACTTCCACCTTCATCTCGTCCATCTGGATACCATGTTTGCTGATGTTTTAACCAAAGAACTGCAGCATTAATGAACGGATAGAATTATCTTGCGGATGCGTTTCGGGACCTTCCCAACATGCTGACGATGTTCAGCCATGCTCTTGGTGTAAATGAGGATATCATCAGTGTAGACTAGTACAAACCGGTGGAGGAACTCCCAGAGCACCTCATGCATGAAATCCTGGAATACAGAGGGGGTGCTGACAAGTTTATATGGCATCAGCAAGTAACCATAGTGGCCGTTGGGTTTTATTAATGCCATCTTCCACTCTTCCCCCTCACGTATAAGGATGAGGTTGTAGGCACTGCAGAGGTCCAACTTGCTAAACACGGTGGCTCTGCAGAGATGTTCAAGGGCTTCACTGTGATTTTGTTGAGGGCACAGTAATCAATACAAGGCAGCAAACCTCTGTCCTTCTTTGCCACGAAGAAGAATCTCGAGGCAGCAGGGGAAGTCGAAGGATGCATGTATCTTTGTTCTAATGCTTCCTTAATGTACTCCTCTTTGGCCTTCTGCTAGGGAGAAAAAGTGGGTAGATCTTCCTGTGGGACACTGGCTCACCCAAAATCAGATCCATGGCCGGTGTGAAGGCAACTGCTAAGTTTTTTTGGGGGGGCACAATACATCACTGAGGGGTGCATAGCAAGGTGGGACATCAACAGACTGTCGTTCTACTGGGCTCTCGATGGAGGTGGAGTTCACTAGTAGAGTCTGGAGAGGATGAGAGAGGAGCTGTGGAACTCAAGGGAAACATCCATGGAAGCAGTCCTCGCCTTCACTTCCAGACTTTGTCAATTTTCCAGGAGATGTCAGGGATATGTTGCATTAGCCACAGGCGCCCTAGGATCACATCAGCGGTGGAATGCTCCAGAACCAGAAGATGGGCCTCTTTGGTGTGGAGCTGGCCAATGTATAGTTGAACAGGTCCTGCAAGGAAACGTGCATGATTATGGCTTAAAGGTCTTCCTGTCACCAACTGAAATTTGTTACATCCCCACCAACACCACAGTACAAACAGAGTCCCTGGGCAAGTCTCCTCTGCCGCTCAGTTGAAGTTAACCAAGTGTTATCATCTAGCATTGACTCAGACCCTGGTTCTGGAGTGCTGGTGAACTCTGGCAGGCAATGGAACACGGACAATTGCAGGCCCTGTTTGTCTTCCATACATAACTGCATACGACTGGCGACAAGGATGGAGAGTTGAATTAACTATTCTAGGCCGATGGAATCATTGTATGCAGCCAGATGCAGCCGCAGCCTTGACTGATGCACTGCTGACAGGTGGTGAGGAGCAAACGCACATTCCAACCACTGACAGCAGCGACAGTTCTAAACTTGGCATAATTGTTAATAGACATTTTCCCTTGGCAGAGATAATAAAGTTGCTCACCAACAGAAGTGTCTCCAACAGGTTTTGCCAAAAACTTCATGAAAACTTCACTGTTGTCTGTCTTATCTCTGGTCTTCTGTTACAGAATATGGACACAGAACCAGATTAAAGAAGCAAGCGGGTGTTTTTATTCTCAGTTTGAGCAAAACAGGTTATGGTAGGAAAGTAAGCAGTTTTATGAATGGTTGAAATGAGTGATGAAAATAATAACAGGACTTTCCTTTATTACAGGTGCAGGAGATTGTAGACGGAGAAGCAGATGGATGGTGAGCACATACCTCTTTGGGTTAATGGGGGATTCCTGATAAGATACAGGTGTGGCTACTTAGTATTTCCTGTAGCTCAAATAGTAGAGCATGGCGTTAGCAATGCCAAGATCATGGGTCCGATTCCCAGGGAAAGCAAGAGTTGATAAAAATGTAAAAACTGTAATTTGAATACAATGTAAGTTGCTTTGGATAAAAGCGTCTGCTAAATGCATAAATGTAATGTAAATGTATTTGGGTGAGCGTTGTGACTGGGTGATGTTACAGCCTGGTCAATCAATGACAAAATACCACTATAATTTAATAATAAAAATAATTTTTAAAAAGGGTGTGAAAAAGTCCAATTAATAGTACTGAATGTGCACTTGTAGTGTACTGTAAATCTGAAAGTATAACATAACATTAGTAAACAAAGGCCACTTAAATATATTTAAAGTGAGAACACTTTCATAACTACATTTGTTAAGTGCACTTAAAAATGCATTTTGTAATAATATCAGATTAAAAGCACTATACTAAAGCATATGTAAAGTAATTAAATTACACTTAAAACTAGATTTTAACTGTAGAGTTATTTGTAATTAAAGTTTTTCAAAGACGATTTCAAAGACATATTTCAAAGACAATAATTCTGACAAAAAGGTAGTTCTAAAATTACATATAAAGACGTATTTAGGTCCAACTTCTGTAGGTAAAAAAAAAGTTTTTTCAATTCCACAATGCATGTTGCATAACGTTGTTCAATTCCACTACTGTTACATTTCCATTGTAATTCTATGTAAATGCATAAACATACCAGTTTGATTTATCACGTCACTAGCTTCAAATATGCAACTTCGTTGGCTAATGAATGCAAGGGACCAACGTATTTCTGTCACAGTTTAACCCCATAAAACCAATATTAGAGTCCTCTCAGCCTTAACGGCAAACATACTGTTGTTCTTTCTCTATTAATGCTGCATCTAGTCAACAGATTAATTACTTTAGAATGATATGGAAACATGTACTGTAGTATACTGTATACACAGTTTCGTTGCCTGTTTTAAATCGGCATCTGAAGTATCTGAATTCTCATGTGTCAAAACAAACAGCATGAGTCGTCAGTAATTCTGCCGCTCCCGTACTGTATAATGACAGCGGACCTTCTCAGCCACTCCAGCAAAAGATGCAACCTGGAAAGACTATTGTTATGGATTTTTGCAGAAAACCGATAGTTCCATCAGCTGACTAACTGATCAATTGGTCGACTTCTAGCCACCCTATCATTCATACATTTCCTTATACTGATGACAATACTATCCATGTGCATTTACTTGCTGATAAAATAACTGTGTTTATGAATATACTTGCCAAGATGGGCATTTTGACATAACTTTGTGTGTATTTGTACTGAGTAGTGACCAAATTCACCACTCACATGCTGTGTGACAGGTGGCTTTCTGTATGTGTGCTATGGCTGTGTGTGCTCTGAAATGTTTCTGGTGTCTTCAGACAAAAAGCAAGGAAAATTGCTTGAACGTTTAAAGTGGAAAACGCATGCAAATGATAAATGTTCGTGACAACACTGAACTATAACATCTCTACCAGTTGTCAAATTTCTACTGTTTGCTGCATCTCATTTTGAAGGCTGTGCCCTCTGGAGGTCACAATTGTTGGCTGTATAAGTCATTGAGGCTGCCTCATTCCAGAAAAGTAACCATTACATTCCAAAGTAAAAAATAAATTACAATAATTTATGCCTCACAAGGAAAAACAGCCAATTTTGTAATGGTTACTTAGCTTATAATAATGATCACTGACAAAATTTGATCTTTGGAGGGAGTAGACATGGAAATGAGACACAGCAAGTATCTCGCTCACTCCTATTCCTGGATTAAGTGCTCAAAAACAGTATTCAGTATATTAGTGTAATAATGTAACTACAGTGCTGTGTGAAAATGGCTGTTCAAAGCAATGGGTTACTGGCCTTATCACAATAAATACACTCTCTACCCACTATCTATAGTAGATCTTGGTCAGGCTAGATGTCATATTGAATTATACATGGATGAAAATGAGGCTATGAAGGGCAGACTTGCAGTCTTTTCAATGGTTCTTGGTTATAAAAAATATTGGGGATCCCTCAGTACCCTAAATGTTTAGGGTCAGTTAGATGTTCTCAGCTTCATATTTTCAGGAGTTATACCTTCCTTTCATTTTTTCTTTGGCAAAGATAAAAGACATTAAACTACTCTTGATTTACCAGAGCAACATAAAATAATGTCAAATTTAGGGTTTAGGTTCAGTAGGTGCACTAGTTCCACCAGAGGATGTCCAGACTAATATTTACAGACACACACAGTGTATTAGCGGTGGATTACATGTCTAACCAACATCACAAAGTGGGTCATTTCATAGAGACAGGCACACAAACCACAAAGCTGCAAACAGCACATACCTCACAAAGCTTTCATTTTAATGGCATTATGAAACTGAACTGGTGAATCTGCTTGGCTTATGCAATCCCAAACATTTCTAGAAAGATTCTTCATGAGCCAACAAGAAATAGAGCTGCTAAAATTAGCAGCCACTACATATTTAGATCAATGAGCACGGAGGTAAATAAATCCACAGCAGTAAATGCAGATATATGATCTGCTGCTTGAGACCATTAATTTTTTTTTAAATTTCCGTAAGACAGCAACTGTGATTAAATAGAGCCACTGCTTCTCAGATGCTTCTCCTGAGAGAAAGATCATAGTAATTTCATTCGTGTCTTCTCCAGGGTTTCAAAGAGATCTCAATAGTTTCTCAACTGTTCTCAGGTTTGCCAAAATACTCTGTCAAGTAACAAAATTCTCATCAAATTCTTCCAAGATCTAATGATTTTACAGCTCTATAGTCTTACTGTACATGAACAACAAGTGTTTCATTTGAGACAAAGTTAAAAAGAAACATGACTGAGGGATAAAAGCACAGCTTCTTTTCTCAGGGTTATCAAAACTCTGTGTTAAGCATGTAGCTACGAAACAGCACCAAACATACAGTATTTCAGACTCACGGTATCTCATCGTTTAGTTTTCTAACGACACAGCGGCGTTATCAGAGCTTGCTGATGTATGTGACTACCTAACACTGATCCTCACTCACATTCATTGATATTAAGGAAAGATCACGGTAAACTTCTCATCAACATAAACTTGAAAAGAAGAAGAAGCTAACTTGTTTTCAGAGAGAACGAAAGTGAGAAAAGCACTTACTCTGGAGCGTCTGAGAGCCATAGTGCCATTTACATGAACATCCTGTGGCTGCAGGACTAAAAATAGAGCGGCCGAGCCAGTTTGCACTTTTCCATGCGCCCAATGGATTTGTTATGAGAGCGGCACATTGGGAAGGCCCAAGCAGACGCCGGGCCGTGAACTGGGCTCAGATCAAGTGAGGTCAAGCAGGAGCAACAGCTGTGTGCGGATCCGTCCGTCTGTGGGCAGGTGAAGGTGTTTTCTCTCAGGAGAGTGTGTTTCACAGCGTCTGTGTCTGCACTGGCAAACACAGCTCTCTGCTTTATCCCCGCAAATCCTGCATAATCTGTGCCTCAAAAGTCATTACGCCATAACTATTGAGAAAAAGGTTATTCAGAACTAATCCCGTTCTCCCGCTCGCTGAAGGATGTCCTCTATCATATGGAAAGGTCCAGAGTGTTTAGAAGGATCCCAGGGATTCACGGAAGCTTTCTTGAGTCGTGGGGGTAATTGGCATAAAAACCGTTCAGCTGTTTCAATGTTTATCAGCATAACAAACGCCACATTCTTTCTGTGTAACTGTACGTTCTCACTGAAGGACTCGCTGAGCTCTGTTTGTGACACATTTTAACCACTTTCTTTGCAAAACAACGTGTGGTAGAGTGAATCTCACTGGAAACTGGATGGGTCATGACTCCAAAATCAAAAAAACAAAATTAAAAGGATTGTTCACTCAAAACGTCACTTCTGTATTAATTTACTGACCCTAATGCCATTCCTATAACCTGTATGTGTTTTTCTTTCTTTCTTTCTTTCTTTCTTTCTTTCTTTCTTTCTTCTTTATTTCATTCTATAATTTTGTTTTCGTTTATGGACCAAAAACATGTGTTTACAGATTTTTCACACTTTAAGCCTTTTTCTGACCTTATTTTCACAACATTTAAACACAAAATGCCATTCACAACCAATTTTACTTACAAAATTTGAATATGCTTCAGAAGATTAAGTGAGAAAAAGAAAGTAAAAATAGTAAATAGTGTTCGATTTAAAATATTGACTGTATGCATATTTCCCCCCCCCCCAAACTGTCATTACTGTAGCCTCATTAATGTAATACAAGAAACATATATGCAACATATATATAAAAAAAAAAAATAATATATATATATATATATATATATATATATATATATATATATATATATATATATATATATATTATTTATATATATATATATATATATTTTTATATATATATATATATATATATATATATATATATATATATATAATATGTATATTTTTTTCACTTAAATTACAAGTAAATCTCACAAATAATACAAAGAATCAAGTAACACATTGAATTAAGGATAATGTTTTTTTTGTTGTTGATTGTTTGTTTGTTTGTTTTTTTTTGTTTTGTTTTGTTTTGTTTTGTGAAAAATGTGAGACTTCAGTACTCTTTGTTTTGTTTACAATTTTGGATGGGATTGGATTGGACTGGATTGGATTGTATTGGATTTATGTATGTATGCATGTATGTATGTATGTATGTATGTATGTATGTATTTATTTATTTATTTATTTATTACAGTGCTTCATGGAAGTACTTTTGTACTGAATTGAATATTTACTGATTTTAATTTTGTTTGTACTTATTCAAAATATGAGCCTTATAGGCTTAGTAGTAGTAGTAGTAGTAGTAGTAGTAGTAATAATAATAATAATAATATTTTTTATGCAAAGTATAATTTAAGTATAATTTAATATTTTTTTGCTTTTGATTTTTTGGTGAAACTTTCTTTGTGAGATTCCACAGTACAAGATCTTCCAGAAACGTATCATATGAGGCTTCCTGAAGTGAGTTATTTAACCTCATGACATGCTCTTCTTGAGTCTGGAACCATCAAACAAAGCATCCTATGGTGAGGTCCTGAGGTCTTGATGGAGAAGACATGTGAAGGCAGCTGTAGGACAGGGCTTCCCATGCCCTTTGGGCTGGAGCTGGACATCTCCCACAGGCCAGGCCAGCTTTAAATAGCATGCCCTCCCACCACAGATATTATTAGTAAGCTGCATGTGCTGTCCAGAGCTCACCATGAGGAAACCTCCTCATGGTCAAACTTTATAAGCCCAAATTCCTCACTCGCTGACCCCAGCTATTTTTATAGTAAAAGCAAAGCCACACACCGTTTCCCACAATCGCACGCATTTCATAAACACTGGAAGTTAAGTGTGTTTCAGTCAGTGTCTTTATGGTTATGGCTGCATCCCAGCTCACATACAAGCATGTAGACCTCTGGTGATGGGAAACGACATACTTTTGAAAATGTGAGACAGCATGATACATCATGCATCAGCATATATTAATTTATTAAGCATTATTAAGCTTTAGCTTTATTAATATTTCATGCCATTTTTCTTCTTTAGGTTCTTCAAGAAGGTTCACTTACAGGCTTTAAAGCCCTTCTTTTTACCCTTATGATAACAACTCAAATGTAAACATATATTACAAATATGTTTATTATGAATTAATTGCAATTGTGCAGTCAGCCAACTTTGCTCATACACAAAACATGTATATATAATTTCTGAGCTCAGAAAATCCTGACAGTAAAGCATCCAGGGACCCGTGGCTTATTATTTTCAGCATATTATGATCGGGACACACTAATCCTAATCTCACATATTTAGGATGGATAAAATGCAAACAGGGATGCAGCTGATGACTTAACTGAGCCTGATCCTCAAAAGACTGTTAAACACTACAAATATCATTTTATGAGCTTGAAACAATTTAAGGAGAGTGAATAATAAGAGAACTGGACTCAGGTGTTTGTCAGCACTGGCTCAGTGTTGCTCTGTTTAGATGGCAAATCTGATTTCTAGAAACCTCTGTTCCATTGTGTTTGCTGATTAAATCACCATGCATAATCACTCATGCAAATCTGAAATTAACTCATTGTGAAAGCATACAGTATGTGCGTTATTAAACCGCTGGCCCGGAGTCACAAGAACAGACTAACAGTCATTATTACAATGTTTCTGACTAAAAACCAAGTAATAAACTGGGTTTAATAAGCGTGTTGTTTAACAGCTCATTGTGACTGAAGTGAACGCTCATGTCTGAACAGACGACACTGACCTTGGCAAAGCGAGGTGTTTGTTCACGCACCACTGAATAAATGATATGAAGGCAGACGTGTGTGAGACAGTGATATAATGCAGTCAGCTGCATCTGCTCACCACACACTGAACCAGCTCAGACAATCAAACAAACATCAGTCATCGTGCCACTGCTAATGCATTGTGACATTCTGACGCTTCCCATAGATACAGGCGTGCCGTTACGGCACAGCACACCAATGCTCAACAAATAACTTGATAATAAAATAATAAGTAGTATAAAGAATTCCTCCACCAAGTAATTTAATACTGCTAGCTCATTATAACCATGTTGTTTATAGCTGACAACTTTGTGCATTTATATAGGCTCTGTACTGTTATGTACAGATAGGTATATATATATTTGGACATAGCCACAATTTTTGTTATTTTAGCTGTTTACCAAAATCATACAAATCTGAATTTTGCCATATCCTCGTTGACCACATAAAAAAATTGCACACTTAAAATACTTTTTATTTACAGTTAATATAAACGAGGTGTGCATTTAAAAAATTTATAGTCCTTTTTGAGCCACTGAAGTAGGATTTAAGCACATCTATATATGTAATTTCATAATTATTTCTATTGTCTTTGAAATATAATTTAAGGGTGTATTCACACCTGTCTTGTTTGGTTCGAATAACGAACTCAAGTTCGTTTCCCCTCTTGGTGCGGTCCTTTTGGGCAGGTGTGAATACAGCAATCGCACTTGGGTGCGAATCAAACAACCGCACCGAGACCCAGCTGAAGAGGTAGTCTCGGTCCGCTTCCAAACGAACTCTGGTACGGTTCGTTTAAGGTGTGAATATGAACTGGCCTCGATCCAACCCAATTGCAGAAAGCACGCTCAGAAACACACAGCTCGCGCATGTAGTGGTGTTGTTTGCATTTCAATAGCTTAAATCACTTGTTTTTAAACCACAATGCTTAAAAACGCGTGTAGATTGAGTTTTCATGACCATGGCGCATAGCAACGTGACGTGAGTGCACTAAATAGGCTAAAGCTTGCCGCAAAACCCCAGCAAAACTTACAATGAATGTGTCTGGGGGAAATAGTAAGGAGATATTTTAATTATTTATTAATAAACTAGTGTTGTTCTGCAGTGAGGGGCTACTGAAAAAATCCTTACTCGCCTTCTCCTCATTGGACACGCCTTTAGAAAGAAATGCATCTTTACGGATTAAAGAGTTTAATGAAAGAGTTTTTGTTTTGGATATGAATTATTTTGTTTTGTTGTAATTCAAAGCTTTCTATAGATATATTCATCATGTCTGTAAGGAAAATATTCACTGAGTTTAGGTTTATTTTGTGAAGTGCTCCTGTTCAAGACCGGGACGGCAAGTGCATCCTAATAGTTTTCTTTATTTTAGAAAAGCACAATGTTTTCTTGATATTGTGAGTGCACACAAATAAAAATAGACCCTTTACAGTTCCAAGTGATGTATTTGTCATGGTGCACACAAGGGAATCGAGGAGACAAGAGGTAAACTTCAAAATAACAGTCTTTAATCACAAACAACAGGGCAAAACAAGGCAGGACAGAGACACACAGGGAGTGTAACGAGTAGACCAGACTAAATACACTAAACTAAATACACAGGTTAATACTAGATAAATACTTAAACACAGCTGGGGACTAATAAACTAATAATGAAACAATAAAGAAAGGAACAGGAACATAACCAAATAAGGGCATACAAGAGAGAAACCAAAGTCCAGGGAGCACATAGACAGAAAAACGAATACAAGCCTGACATTACTCCCCCCTCCCGGAAGGCGCATCCACGCACCTCCTTACATCCAACGGGGAGGGGGTTGGGGCGCTCTGGAGGCCCCTCAGGACAGGATACACAGGCGGACGGTCAGGCTCCAGATAGTCCGGGGAGCCATGGCAGAGCTAGGAGCTCGGGCGGCCATGGCGGTGCAGGGAGCTCAGGAAGCCATGGCAGATCGGCCTCCGTGGCCTTGGCCAACAGCCCGGCTCTATGAGCCCCCTCAAAAATTACTTCGGGAGAATCTCGGGTCTAGAGGGCCTCCCTGGGCTGGATTCGGGGACTGGAGCTCTCCGTGGGCTAAACTCAGGAACAAGAGCCCTCCTTGGGCTAAACTCAGGAACAGGAGCCCTCCTTGGGCTAAACTCAGGAACAGGAGCCCTCCGTGGGCTAACCTTAGCAACAAGAGCCCTCCTTGGGCTAAACTCAGGAACAGGAGCCCTCCTTGGGCTAAACTCAGGAACAGGAGCCCTCCTCGGGGCTATCCACAAGAACCGGAGCCCACTTAGGGCTAGGCTCAGAATCTGAGGCCCTCTCTGGGCATGACGAGAGCACAACAGCCCTCCTTGGGCTGGACGTGGAGTCAGGGGCCCTCTCAGGGGTGATCTCAGGAACCGTTTCCATTGAGGCAACAAGAGAACCCCAACAGACAAGACAAGACAAGGTTGATTAAAACTGTTCCTGTGGACAATACTTTAGGGGACATGACAAGACTCTGGTCAGGGGCTAGAACCTGCACTGGACTCTTGGTCAAGGGCTGGAGCCTGCACTGGACTCTTGGTCAGGGGCTGGAGCCTGCACTGGACTCTCTGGAACTGGGAACGGCAGTCCTAGCTGAAGCTGGGGAACTGGATCTACTGTGACTAGGAACGGCACTCCTGGCCGAAACTGGGAAACTGGATCCACTGGATCCACTGGAGTGAACTTTGGAACTGAAGTGAGCCGCAGCCGGCGGGCTTTACGTTGAAGCGGCCGGCGGGCTTGACTTCAGAGTGGCCTGAGGATTGACTGAGGATCGGCTGGCGGGCTTGGGTTAGCCGCAGCCGGTGGGCTGGATAGATGAACGGCTGGCGAACTTGACTGACGAGAGGCCGGCGGGCTTGGGTTAGCCGCACCCAGCAGGCTGGACAGATGAACGGCCGGCGAACTTGACTGACGAGCGGCCAGCGGACTCGCAGCGATCCCGCCGAACTCCCACACTTAGCTTTAGCGGGCTTGGGCAGAATGATGAGCGGCGACTTCCATGCCGCAGGGGGAAAACAAAAAACAGAAAAACAAAAGACTTTCAAAAACTGGAAAACAAACGGGGTGATAAAAGGCGCTGCTCACTTTCTTGTATTGGTCTGGTCTTCTGTCACGGTGCACACAAGGGAATCGAGGAAACGAGAGGTAAACTTCAAAATAACAGTCTTTAATCCCAAACAACAGGGCAAAACAAGGCAGGATGGCAACACACAGAGAGTGTAACGAGTAGACCAGACGAAAACGAACTGAACAGGCAGGAACTAAATACACAGGTTAATACTAGATAAATAATTAAACACAGCTGGGGACTAATAAACTAATAATGAAACAATAAAGACAGGAACAGGAACATAACCAAATAAGAGCATACAAGAGGGAAACCAAAGTCCAGGGAGCACATAGACAGAAAATCGAACACAAAACGAACACAAGCCTGACAGTATTATTCTTACCTTTATGAGCAACAATTATGGCGTATTTAATTTGTTTCCACTGATGTATTTTATATCTATAGATTTTATTTTCAGCAAGTCATAATTACAACATTATATGACATTGTCTTATTTGATGCTCATAAGTTTCTTCATATTGCGTTTTTATCTCATAACACCAAATCAGTAAAAGAATAGAAATTGCACTACGAAAGATTTCCATGATTAGCCTGTTTTTGCACTTCCTGTTTTTCCCTGCTTGAGAATTTCTGTCCAATGAAAGGATGACCTTAGTACACGTGTGGTTTTGTTTACAATTTCTGGTTCACTTGCAAGAAGGGCAGTATGAAAGTGAACTGCACCAAAAAACAAAAAAAAAAAAAACAATGTATTTGGTCCGGACCAAAGCAAGTGAACTAGCAGACTTTCCTGGTGTGAATACACCCTAAATATACCATTGAATGCACTGGTAAGCATTTATGATAAACTAAAACGTACTTTAATGTCACTTCTATTGAAAATTGTATGTCACTTATTTAAATATATATATTTTTTAATTACACATCTGTAATGATTAAGTTGCAATTTAGAACATTTCAAATATATGAACTTTAAATGCATCATTGAATTACACTGCAGTTAAAATGATAATCAAGTACTTTACATGTGCTTTAATATGTCAGTCAACACATCAAAGGATGAATGAAAACATAATGCTATATGTACATAATATGTACATATATATGTATATGTACATAATATGTACATATATACATAATAAAGTAAAATGTAATTTTGACATTATTAGTGCACTTTTTGAAAGTGTACTTAAGTGTTTTATAGTCACGAAAGTATCTCTCTTTAAGTACCCCTAAGTGGCATTTTCTTCATTAATATTATTTGCAAGTTCTTTTTTTTTTTTTTTTTTTTTTAATATAGGCCTACTTTTAAGATGTGAGGTATATTTTAAGGAGATTTTTGTTTTTGCCTGTCCATGTTGGCATCTGTTTCCCTTTTAAGTCAGTTTATCTGAACTTTTAAATGGTTCATTTAAGTGTTCGGCATAGTTTTTTCCTGTTGAGTGTGACCCTCTCAGGACAGACCTTTGACCCAGCAGTTGACTGGAGAAGATCTCCTGAGACTCCTGGAGATTCACACTGCCCCCTTCAGAACGTCCTTACCCATAAGCCCACACTCCTGTCCTCTCTGTAATGGACCATTAGTGGGCTACACCGTTAACGGACTCCTGTCGGCTCTTGATATTAACTCTCAGCAGGCCTCTGAAAGCATTAGCATTGGGGCAAAAGGCTACTTGGTGAGGAACAAGGCAAATGAGAACATACAAGGCTCGGCTCTGGGTCAGAAGAGTCTTCTCCAATAGCTCAGGACACTGATGCTCTGGACAGAGAGTACTGGCAGCTGCTTTGGCTTGCAGCTCGACGACATCTGGACGTTTCTGTTCAAACAAACTCCCGTCTAACTTTGACTATTCATTAGGTGCAGGAGCGCTGCAGCTGTCTCAGGAACGAGTCATTATAACAGAGTCTAACCACCTGCTACATCAATATTGGCCCTCAGATGCTCGTTTAATTAGCCAGACTCAAACGCTCCCCATGAGAGAGGCTCCTGACTGTGGAGCGCCGCTCCAAAAACACTTCTGTACATCACAGGAGACGTGTCCGGCGGCCAGAAAGAGCCACCTCACCGAAGTCTGCTGGATTGTAGTGTGGTGCTAAACAACGACATGATTCATTTCTTGACAAATATAAAGAAATACCAATGACTCTGTCTGTGACCAATCAAATGCTCCTCATGGCAGCACATCACTGTTCATTCGATTGATTAAATGTTCACTAGGTAGGCAGCTCAGTAGGTTTTTACATTTGAACGTCCAAATCGCGCTCATGAGGCTCACAGTGCTGACTAGTAAGAAAGCTTACTGTTCTACCATTCAAACCTGCTTGTGAATGAGTATGGTGAACACAGCCAAAATGCTGTAGGATAATTACTACACTGAAAAAAAAAATTATTCATTGAATTTACTTTTTTTTTCTTTTTTTTTTTAAGGTAAGTGGTTGCAATCAATTTATTTTAGCTACATTTAAGTAAACAAATTTAGTTGACTAATTTTCAACTTTTTTTTTTAATTTTATTTAAATGTAGCTAAAATAAATTGTTTGCAACCACTTACCTTAAAAAAATGTAATATAATTTTTTTCAGTGTAGGCTCTGGTGCTAATTTGCAGTCCTGCTGTGTAATACAGCAGCACAGGAGTGACTGTAGTTTGAATGTGCTCTTTATTCAGCCTTCTTGACTAAAATAACTGCTGATGAAATGTTCTCAGTCTCTACAGTCACTATGTGTGAGTCTGAAGAAAGAAAGACAGAACCACAGGTGAGGCACAGCGATGTGCCCTTTGTCTGACTGGCATAATCTCTATAAATTTCACTTCTCTGCTTTGCCTGAAAGAAACCTTTCTATTTGTTCTCATTGTTGAGCAGCACACCTGTGTAAGGGGATTGTCATTCACTGCATTTTGACAGGCTAGGAACAGACTCTTTCATTTAGGAAAATAAGTATGACTGCAGTCACGTGTGCAGAAGACTTTAATTGGATAACTGCATATGTTATCTTGCATGCTCTGAAAGTAGTTTTATACTGTAACAGTCAAAGCGAATTAAATTAAAAGACAGAAGTGATTCAGTTAAAGAAGCTTTCAGAGAAGAGCTGATTGATGATGTTTAATTTCATTCTGTTGAACATCTTTGTTAGTTGCACAATGGAAGAATTAAATAACACAATAACTCAATTAGCTTTACTGTGGTAAATCACTGTAATGCACAGGCTCAAGTGGTTTAGCAATACTATAAAAGACACCAATGAATAACAACGTGTGTATAATAATGATAATCATTTCGGTTGTGTGTGCATGACCATGTACAATATGTCAACCTCCACTTAAGATCACTGTTGACATCTCTACCACGTCCATAACGGCCATGAATACTAACAGGCCACAGTGCAAATATGTCAGGCTCTGCCTATAGAAAATCCATGAGTTCCCACCGAAGCATGCAGAAATAGTTGGGTCTGAATAACCAAATCAATGCGAGGAAGCTGATGGCCTTTTGAAAGCGAGCGCCACTCGTTCAGCTCCTGATGGAGCCAGTGAACAGACTGAAGGGAAATCTTTCTGAGAAACAAATCAATACGTATAACTGCAATATCTCCCTTGCTGATATTGTTTGGGAGTTTTTAATTAGAGGTCATTCATTTCTCATCAAACAACCAAGCCATTTCAAGAATAAAGTAAGTTTAAAGCCATTAGCACTGACAACACTGAGATTACTGCCATATTGAACTCTATCATATTAGTTTGGTTATTTAATAAAAGCTAAATAACCATGTAGACTTATCAAGAGTAAGTTAGAGTCCCTGAATCAACTAGGTAGATAGATGCATACAGACGTATTAATATTTGGTATTTTTGAGTTTGAATTGAACTTTTGAATTGATTAGCAAATTATGATGTGATCAGTGATATTGGCCTGAGAGATTAGAGGACCAATGCATTAGATAATTCATGATGAAGACACAGCCAGCAACAGAACAGGATCAGTATGACTATACATGATAGAGTTTCAGCTATTGTTCATCGGCCGGTATCTCGCTCTGTTGGCTGACACGCCAGACTCATTGTGTCGCATCTTTGTATGTCTGTGCCAAACATGTTCATTTTCCAGTGCTCAAAAGGACTTTTCCATCGGAAACCACTGACTTACAGAACAATGACTAACTAACATCTCCTAGACATTTTACAGTGGGACTTGCTGCTTCATATTTATATTTGTAGAGCAGATGAGATCCACAGACCTGTACGCATGTGGTGAGAATGAACCCACAAAAAGTGTCATGATGTATGTGAATGATTAGAACTGCTAAAATATGAGTGATGCCTTGATTCGTGATATTATCAGCAGACTATAACCAGATGTTCAGATATGATGATCCTACTGCAATGCAGTAATTTAATTTGCTTCTTCTTCAAGAGGTCTCACCAAAAATGATTTGAAATCAATTTTTTTGTTAAAATGAAGAACCAAAGCTAAAATGAAAAAGCTAAAGTCCCTTCCACAATTATACGTATGAAGTAAATATCTGACATTAATAATGACTATTTTAATCTCTTTTGATTTGGTCTGAAACCATCTTGGCCTCTCAGTTCAATCATTCTTTAAAGTGAATTGTCTATTATTCACTACTACTATTAAACCTTACTTTGTGACCATGGACCACAAAACCAGTCATAAGGATAATTTATTTATTTATTTATTTATTTATTTTTTTTTTTAATTTGAAATTTAAGAAAGCTGAATAAATAAGCTTTCCGTTGTTGTATGGTTTGTTAGGATAAGACAATATTTGCCAGTGATACAACTATTTGAAAATCTGTAATCTGAGGGTGGAAAAAAATCTAAATATTGAGAAAATCGCCTTAAAGTTGTCCAAATGAAGTTCTTAGCAATGCATATTACTAATAAAAATTAAGGAAATTTACAGAATATCTTCATGGAGCATGACCTTTACTTAATATCCTAATGATTTTTGGTATAAAAGAAAAATGGATCATTTTGACCCAATGTATTGTTGGCTATTGCTACAAATATACCTGTACTGCTTATGACTGCTTTTGTGCTCCAGGATCACATTTGTTTAAGCATTTAATAGTACAAATAATATGTTAAACATTATTTTTTTCTACATGAAGGTGTTGGTAAACAAAAAAGAGCTCTGAACATGTTGAAAACATTCAAGCAGAATATGTCCTTCATACGTAAAGGGTTTGTTGTTCAGTTCTCAAGAAGCAGTGAGGGTGTGAATGCAGCTGTTTGTGTTGTGTGGTTGTGGCCAGGCAGGAAGAGGATGGTGAGGTCACAGGAAGTGATAGCTTAGTGAGTAATCAGGGACGAGGTGTCTCTCCCAGTCATTTACAGCATCAGAGGCATAGGATTCATGGTCATTGTCATTTATCTGCTTCATCAGACTGGCCTCATCAAAACTGAGCTCAGACCTCTGATGTCGTCTGGTCTGGAATCTGGCAATTCAGAGTGAGATCACACACATAAACACTCTCAAACCCATGTGAAGATATAAGGTTGCTGTAGAGCATCATTCTGCAGTTTTGGTACCACACAGGTCAAGATTAAGTACATAAATATGGTAAAATACAATATTAGTACACAGGTAAAGCAAGAATGGAGCCATGAGTTTCATAATCTTTCCTGATGATAATAAGTGCTTTGTACTGAACGCTTCAGCAGCTGTCTGTGGTTGAAGACATACACAGATATCTGTATTGTTCAGAGCAAGGACAGATTGGGAGTAAAAAACAGCCCTGGAATTTCTCCCAAATAGACCCTCCACAACTAGCAGGTGCTACTGTCTCACATTATTACAGCAATCAATGTATCGCATTCATGGCAAAAAAAAAAAAAAAAAAAAAAAAACATCACAAAACCCATGGTGACCCTGCTGGAAAAAAACAAAACAAAAAAAACAACAGAAACCATCACAGAAATTCTAATGGTTTACACTACAAATACCCTTACAAACATTACAAACCATCAACTTTTAACCATTAAAACCATTAAGTAATGGTTTCCTGTAGTGTGTTTTGGGACATGTTTCATTAGGATTTTGTGGTTTTAACAAAAGCCACCAATAATAGGCAACCAATTACCAGTAGAGACCAACAGGGTCCATTACATTTTCCATTAAAACCAATACAATTTCTGTAATAACCAGTAAAACCATTAAAAATTATATTGATGTTTCTATTTTTTTTCAGCAAGGGATTGAAATAAATGTATTATTGTATGAACTATCTACATAATCTACATAAATCTACATAAAAAGAGCAGAACGCAACACTGTAACATAATAATAAACATAAACCTAGAATCTAGAAACCTGAAACAACATAACTCTTCAATTTGAGTATTCATATGTCTCTCTGTGTGTGTGTGTGTGTGTGTGTGTTTGTGTGTTAATCAGAGCAATCACCTTACAGGCTACTTCATGTACTCTATTTTCTAACTCAAATGTAACCCATTGTAGAATCGCTGCTGTCTCGTTATGAATTAATGGAATAATTATGTCAAACAATGTGGAGTATTGAGTGGACATTCAGACTAGGGGTGTCCTGGGATTTTACTATAGTGCTCATAGGCTACATGCTCTATAGTGAGAGAGGCGGGCAAAGGTAACCTGATGTAACTGTTCGCTTTTTTCTTTTAGCTTCTCCCAAACCGCCTTTATCTTCACGTTCTTTGCTTGCCATCATGAGCCCACTCTCCTTCGTGTCAGTTTCGGTTTATTACAAGGGTCTTCAACCGGGGGTCCACAGCGGTACTGCAAGGGGTCTGCAAATTAATGTTTGCTCACAAGTATTTTTGTTAAAAAATTCAAACATGAGTAAAAAACATCACAAAGAAAATAAAACATAAAAACATAAAGAAGCACCCTCAGTTTATACTGTAATGATATACTATTATTGGCGAAACAGATTTAGCAAACGCTCCATTGCGTTTTTGAGTTTGAGCTCTGGAGAATGTATCCAATCACAGACATGTTTGTTGAGCTCTTGAACGCAATGGCCAATCAGAGGTGTTTAAGTTAGAATTCACTCATCACTCAAAATGCCAGAGTTTTTGTTCAGTGTTGAGTTATGCTCGCTCTCGCGAATTCTCTCTCTTTAACAAACAACGACATGATGTAAGTAAGAGATTCAATATGCAGTCAGCTTTATTGATTTTAATGGAACGTAGTGAGATTGAGAACTGAGATAAGTGACAGCTGTTTAGTGATTGTAAAGTGAGCGGTCTGTCGCACTTTCGAGGCAATATAGCTATAATCCATAAATAAAAGTATTGTTTTTAATGCTACTAAGAGGACTGGCGGCCAATTACATGCTGCAAAGATTCGGAAGTGATATCAATATATAAGTGACATGGTGATTCTAGAACGGTACAAAAATATGGCATGTCAGAATAGATACGCGCAAAACAGAAGTAGCTAAAGTTCAGGTAAATGTAAATGTCCATATTAAAATGTATGACTCTGCAAATCCATTAAAATAATTTACAACAACTGCAAACAACTAATAAATTGTGATTTTTATCTCAATATGTTGTTATAAGTACAAGTAATATACAGACAGTAATTCATGTGCAACAACATGTGAATCATGTCTGATCTACTGTCTTAATATACACGTAACATAATTTATTCTTAATCATAATATGGCTAGTTTCTATTAATATTGAAGGCTATATGCTTAATATGTAGCCCTGCTTGACACGTTTTGTATCATTGGACCTCCATGTCTCTAAGGGGTCCTTTCCCTGAAAAACGTTGAAGAGCCCTGTTTTTTTATAAGCAATTATATATTGCATTAGCGCCCCCTTTTGTCAGCTGTCAACATCACTTAATCTGAAACTTTTTCTTTGATGATGAACCAGCCAGGCCGATGGCCGTCGGACGGAAAAAGTTTCTCCATATAGCCAGTCCACCCCTAGTTCTGAGCTTTGTCTGGTCCTGAATATATCATCTGTTTTCAAATGCCAGATCAGCAGTTTCATAAAGCTGTGCAGCTATGAGTAATGCCAGTGATTATTGATATATCATTTCACACAAGACAGCATGCTGTCGTTTTTGTTTAAACGCATAGGATCAGTCTTGAGTAAGGCACTGGTATGCTGCGAGACATTTTGATGGTGTGGGATTTGAGTGTTATTACACAGATGCAGAGGTGCAGCAGATATCTCAGCGTACTTCAGAAATGACGTGGACTGATGCACAAGCGTTGTGTTCCTGACATGCAGTGCAGGAGTGCAGCGTATGTCCAGCGCTCAACTGTGTGTGGATGCTAGGTCATAGAGACCATGAGCAAACATGGTGGGAAAAGGCTGATCATTGCTGTTTGTCTTTGGGATTTCATAAGCTCTGGAAAATGTCTGCTTATTTTTCATAGTATGGCTCTTTCCTGCTCTGTTTGTACACCCACACCATTCTCAAGACATCCCATAATCAGCAACAAGCACTCAGAACCACTTTGTCACTATATGCACTTGCATAAAAACTGATACAATGTTTGTATTGTGTACATACATTTTACATTCTATTTAAAGTTCCTGCATGTAATTACATTGTTGGATGTAGCCCAACACATATCTCAGCCTCAACTGCAGTAGATGTGAATCTAGCAAGTACACTGCAGACGGTATATAATGACACAGCATCAAATGCTTGGAATGTGTCAGTGGTGACTTTACTGCAAAAATTATATTACTTTGCAGCACTTTCATAGTGAAATGTCCAATGAGTGGCACCAAAAGTTTGTTCAGTTTACTTGGAAATAGATTAACATGAATCTGGGAATGTTGGAGCAGATCAGAAAAGAAATGTCCAGTTCTGTCAGGACCACTATCGTCAAAGATGACTGACAATTAGCATACAGTTTGGATTGGCGGTATGGTTCTGTTCTGGGCAAGAACTCCCTGCGCAGCCTAGCATGGATAAGAGCAGGGAGAGCAGCACTAACCCCCCAGGGTAAACAGAACAGACATACATGTATTGCGGATATCCTTAAGTTCAATAATTTAATGTAACATTTTAGAAATCTAGTCTGATTCATAGGAGAATCAGAGGCTGAATCCTGACTGACAGAGGAGGAGCTGGGGATGGAGGAGGGTAATTAGCTCTTGAGCAATGCAAAAGCTGGTGATAATACTGACCTTATATGTGGGTGCTGTGATAATTGTCGCATCCCTATAGGTAGACGTGGATCAGCTGAGAGTCAGCTGATGCGAGCTTGATTAAGGTGACCTGCCAGAACTAACGCTACGCTTGACTGAGTCACGCTAAAAGGTTAAAACTCTATCGCATTTGAAAATAATGTAGCATCTGCAATAAAAACTTAACCTATAATGTTAACAAAAGCAAATGTGGGATAAAAGTTCATTTATTGAAGCAACCGTTTATCTTGCTCCTACAAGTCTTTGAGCTCTTTTATCATGACTTGTGTTTCACGAGATTCGCAAAACTCGCCAAGCGCCAAATGCGAGTAAAAATCGGCGTTGGTGAGTACATGTAACAGTGTCAGTCGCCAGTTGGCGGGTAAAACATTTATGAAATATAACAATGCAGTGTAGTGAGAACAACAGTGAGATTCGCTGTTTCTGATGTATTAAATATTTTTTTCCGAAGACAAGATCATCGTGATTAGCTGTTCTCTCATCAAGAGCGAATCAAATAATAGGATACAAATGGGCTGATAAGGTCAGAGCAGTCTGATGGCCAGCTTGTCCCTAGACACGATTCTAATAACTTTTACCTGAGAAGATACTGCTGCTTCATTTCGAAAGATTAACTTTTCCCTTCTTTATTCTTCATAACCTGAGAATGTGGCGACACATACCCGGGGTGAAGTAGGCTATAGCTTGTGTCAGATCCGCGTCATGTGCATCAGGTTATAAAGAGACAGCGCTGCTTTTAAAGTAAAACCTGCTGAAGTCTGTCACTGATATAAATCAAAGAACAAAAGAAAGAGAAATCACTCGACTGCTCTAGTCGCTGATTAAATTTTATAGCTTGAATAAATATTAATCTGTATAATTTATGCATGTATACAATTTATAATTTATGTGAAGATTGTTTTAAAATCACTTAATATTTCAGAGCCTATTAAATGTTAAAAATAATGGCTTTCAATTACACTGTAATGTTGAATGGCTATAATTAATTGGCAAAACTGAGGGAAAATGCATTTAATGAGACACCAGTAGCAGTAATAATAGGCTACTTAGTAAAAAGATGCCATTAAAAACATTTAAAATATACTATCTTTGTGTTGTTTCTACACTAATTTGGAGGTTCAGTGTGAAATTATGACAATATGCAATTAATCATGATTAATTACAGAAAAAATGTGTGATTATTATTATTATTATTACTATTATTATTATTATTATTATTATTATTATTATTATTATTATTAAATCAATTGACAGACAACACTAATGTTAACCTTTTATAGATTTTAGATTTCAATTTAATTTCTAATTTTATAGGCCCCCCCAGAAAGAGATCGGGACGGCCCCCACCCCCTTGGCCCCCTTCAAATTTTCAGTTATAATCCGGCCCTGAAATGAAGCTAATTGAATAGCCCTACTCTAGTCAGTTAATATGGGTGCGGAAAAAAATATGCACCACATACGCACTGCAAACGGAGAATGGGTGAAACAGGCGTAACACGAAAACATGCAAAGGACAAGAATATCAACATTTTTAGGGACAAAAAAAAAAAAAAAAGCTAAATCAATAAATGTGTTTGTTGTTGCTTTTTTTTTTTTTTTTGTAAGTAAAGTAAAGGACAAATTAAAAACATTGTAAAAATGTTTAGTCATTGTAGTAGTAATGACTGCCTGTTTTTGTAAAAAGAGTTTCATGGCCGGTAAAAAAAAAATTTTTGGCCGGTAAATTTTATCACGTCACCGGCCATTGGCAGGTGTGGCAAAAAGTTAGTTTTAGGCCCTGCTTATTGTGTTCATATTGTTTTGCAAAAACACTTTTGCTGCTATTGAGGTGGTATACGGGTAAGGTTAGGGACAGGTTTGGTGGTATGAGTAGGTTTAAGCGTGGGTCAAGGTGTAATTATATATGTAATTTCAGAATTAATTACAGATGTAATTACATGCAGGTATTTTTAAAATGTAAGTACAATGTAAAAACATGTATGTACACAATAACTAAGTGCATTGTACCAAATGATTAATTTAGATGTAAGAACATAGTAGTTAAGGCCACTTAATATGAAGTGGGATCGGCACATTTTTGGAGTTTGTCAGAAATGCGCCAATGAGAATACTTTAGGTTGTAAAAAGTGGGTTAGTTATCAACTTCAGACCTTGAGTGATTCCCAACAAAATACTCTTTCCACTTCTACTTCTTTGTCAAAATGGTCCAGTGTGCTTTTGCCAGAATTATGTTGCCATGAGATTAACTGTAATTTTGACTCTTGCTTTATAATGTTATGCATAAAAAACCATCATTTATCTTTAAAAAGGGCTTTCATGCAAAATATAAATGTAATGATAATATATCACCTTAAAAGAACACTGCCAACAAATAAACAAAATACAGTAAAGAATGACCTCTCAAATGGTATTTACATACTAAGACAAGTGACTTAGTGTGCTTGCATACTAATCATTTGGCATTTAAATGATTTCTGCTTTGATTACATTTGGCTACATAGCACAAAGGAACAGCTGAACGACTCTCTTGGTAATATTAAATATAACCTAGCAGAACACCGTACTGTACTGCCAAAAAAGATGGAAGCAGTGCATTTAAAGGACGTGCTCATCATGTCAGATTAAGACTTTGTGCATTATAAAATCATTCTGCATTATGACAACAAGTCCTCCACTTCAAGAGGACCACAAGCTTCCATATTGATATATATTCATTATAGTCAACTGGATTTTTTTTCTATTCAGACCTAAATATTTAATCCATCTAAAATATGCCAATCCACTATAATGGAAAAGAATCACTAAATATATTAGAAATGCCACGGTTGTTTGGACATGTACAAGTACTTTTTAATGGCATGCAAAAGGTAATAGTTCAGTGCCGTGCTATAGAGCAAACCAGAGCACATTACACATTGAATATTTCACAGGTCAGCATAATTTCTGTAATCACATCTTGATCCAACAGGGTCATGCTGTCACACCATACAGTCCATTATGGCAACCTGCTATCATGCAAACTATTACAGGCTTTTAAACAAAAATGCAATAATTCATGACACACCAAAACTTAGGAAAAGTTAACACATCAATGTTTTGATGTTTCTGTAAGTAGCATTATTTCTGTACACTACAGCAGAGTTCCTGCAGCCTAAACAGCAGATCATGCTGCTGTCAAACACCAAGATCATGGGTTCATTTCCCAGGAAATATATGAACTGATGAAATGTATCTCATGAAATGCAATGCAATGTTGATTTAAATAAAAATGTATGCCAAATTAAAAAATGTGAATGCAATCAATTATCTCAAATTCAATAACACCACCGCTGAAACTAGCTCTTTCTCTCTCTCGATTTCAGTTTGAAGAACATGCAAAACCACAAAGAGAACACAAGAATTTGTGTTACTGGACTTTGCAACAAGCCCTATAGCTTACTATACAGTTAAATAATGATGAGAGCATCTGACACACCAGCTACCACAGCACTTTAACAGCGTCTTGTGTGCAATACTAATATCCTTCACACATTACCCAGCTGATATAAAATACCACCTCATAGATACTAGAATATCTCGCTCGTGTAGCACTTAATACAGCAAAAGAGCATGCCTGCATTTGACTGCATGCTTTATTTCAACACAAAATGTGGAACAATTACATCAAACAGATGTAACAGGTAAGCAATGAAATGAAACCAGCAATTAATTCCAGTCAGAAACACAGCTCTGAGAAAGAGTCAAAGTCCTCCATCAGATCACCAACATATCAATAAATATGACATATTAGAGACAGCAGGATTTGCGATGAATGTGTGTGTTCGCCGAGGTCTGATTCCGCAACGCTGCCCTCTTTCCCACAATCAAAACATGACTAAAAACACAGCCGTGAAAACACACCAAAACAGAAGCTTAGTCATAGCGGGGCTAGTCGGCGGATATTACTGACTTTATTCATTTAATTTCAGACATCTCAACTTATATTTAGCCTCGACCAGCTATTTTCTGATGTGATCGTGAGAGTTTGTGTTCCTCTGTCTCTCTTTCTCTCACTCTCTGTCTCTCTCTCTCTCTCCGTCTCTTTCTGTCTCTCTCTCTCTCTCTGTCTCTCAGTCTCTCTCTCTCTCTCTCTTTCTGTCTCTCTCTCTCTCTCTCTCTTTCTGTCTCTCTCTCTCTCTCTCTCTTTCTGTCTCTCTCTGTCTCTCTTTCTGTCTCTCTCTGTCTCTCTCTCTCTCTCTCTTTCTCTCTCTCTCTGTCTCTCTCTCTCTCTCTCTCTCTCTCTCTCTCTCTCTCTGTCTCTCTCTCTCTCTCTGTCTCGCTCTGTCTCTCTCTGTCTCTCTCTCTCTCTCTCTCTCTGTCTCTCTCTCTGTCTCTCTCTCTCTCTCTGTCTCTCTCAGTCTCTCTCTCTCTCTGTCTCTCGGTCTCTCTCTGTCTCTCAGTCTCTCTGTCTCTCTCTCTGTCTCTCTCTCTCTCTCAGTCTCTCTCTCTCTCTGTCTCTCTCTCTCTGTCTCTCTCTCTCTCTCAGTCTCTCTCTGTCTCTCTCTCTCTCTCTCTCTTTCTGTCTCTCTCTGTCTCTCGGTCTCTCTCTCTCTCTGTCTCTCAGTCTCTCTCTCTCTCTCTGTCTCTCTCTGTCTCTCTCTCTGTCTCTCTCTCTCTCTCTCTGTCTCTCTCTCTCTGTCTCTCTCTCTCTCTCTCTCTGTCTCTCTCTCTCTGTCTCTCTCTCTCTCTCTCTCTCTTTCTGTCTCTCTCTCTCTGTCTCGCTCTCTCTCTCTCTCTGTCTCTCTCTCTCTGTCTCTCTCTCTCTCTCTCTGTCTCTCTCTCTCTGTCTCTCTCTCTCTCTCTCTGTCTCAGAGGAGCATCAGTGTCTCTCAGCATCACGGCAGTGCTGTCAGCGATGATATGGTGTGTCGGGGTAAAGCAGTATAAACTCACCTCGCTCGGTCCTCTGGCGTGTGTCTGGAGCTCCAGCGCAGCTCTGAGTTTGCTGGGCTTCAGAGTAGATTGAAGTGACTGAGATTTTTCCATTACGTCTCTTATATGTTACCCCGAGGGGGAAAGCAAGCAGCTCTCACTGCACATGGCGAAGTTTTCATTCATTCATTCATTCACTGAGACCAATGCCCTTCATCTGTGAGCAGCTAGTGTGAATTACACACACTCCTCCTAAAACACCGAAAGAGAACCACTACTGCTGCTCTAAAAAGTTCGCGCTAAACGCGTTAAGATATCAGTAATGTATGCATGGCCGTTTCCACCACTGAATTAAAAATAAACAAACAAATAAATAAATAATAAAACAATTGCAACTTTTTTATTTAAAACTTTATCTACAATTTTTTTTTTTTTTCGCGCTAAACGCGTGAAGATTCACATATCAGTAACATATGCAGGACTTTCCGCCACTGAAAAAAAAAAATATATAATTAAAATAAAATTAAATATATATATATATTGCAACTTTTTTAAATAAAATTTTATCTCAATTTTTTCTCGCAATTGCAAGTTTATATCTCGCAATTCTGACTTCTTTCCTAAGGAATTGCAAGTTAGCTTAAAACTCTGATTCTGATGAGATGTTGCATTTACCTTTTTTTTTTATTATTCAGTGGAGGAAACGGGCTTCTATAGTTACACAATGATTTCCATGTATAGAATTAGCTAAACATAGATAGTTTGTGCTGAAGTTAGATTGTTCCTATAGCTTGTTCCTCTGAACAGGCCCCATAGCCCCTGCTGGTAGATGCTGTAATTACACCATTAATTACCCCTAATAACTAAAATGTAAGTGGACAAACATCAGGCATATTAAACAATCAGTACAAGAACAATAATAGAATAATAACAGTTGAATGTAGCGTGTAATAGCAGAGTTAATGAGCATCAGAACGCTCTCAGTCCGTCATGGAATGCGCTCACTGAACTGAGTGTGGAGGAGGAATTAAAGTAGTTTCAGGAGGTGAAGCAGGTGTTAATCTACAGCTCGCACTGTTTCTCACACAGGCTCAGAAATCATTCCAGTAATGCTGTGAGCCCCGTCTCAAGCTTGCATATGGCCACATGGTAGGATGACAGTAGATCAAAAGGGATCAGTGGATTCTCCCGTCCTAGAAAATGGATGCATACAAATAGCCAAATACATTTAATACAGTAACTAGAGCTACCTAAACCAGGATATTTATGCATAAGCATAGACTGTGGATTGAACAGTTATGCTTTAATTTCATTCAATGAGAGGGGTTTGTGAAGGTTGACCTGTTTTGAACATGGTGTATTAAAACTAGGGATAAAAGAAAAAAACAAATGAAAATTCTGGGCCGAAACCGAAAATTCTGTATGTTTATTATGTAATTATGTATTAATGTATTAAATAATATAAAGTCACTATGTAAGGCTTTTTAATTTAATAATTTTAATGATACTGAATTAAAAAAAAAAGCCATTAAAATAACCCCACTTTTAGTGAAAGAAACAAAAACTCAATAAATAATAATTATAAATGAATTCAGTATACTTCAGACTTATGTGCCTCTAGAAGCTTGCGTTCTGCAAGTGAACGGTGCTTTATTGTTCATCCTAGAGGCACAGAATCACTTTCACAGACTTTTTCATTAACTGTTCCCTCCTGCCCAACTCAATCCCAGCAGCTGAGTCCTTAGCCATCTTCAAGAATCAGCTAAAAACACAGCTCTTCCATCTTTATTTGACCCTCTAACTCTAGTGCTATCTATTTTGATTCTATTCTTTAAAAAAAAAAAAAAAAAAAAAAGCCCCTTTTAGACTTGCATTCTATTCATTTACTAACTGCTTGTTTTCTTTAAACAAACAACAACTAACACTTGCTTCGCTAATCTTTTTGTATCTATCTATTTGTTTTCTTTATTTATTATACAATTAACAACAGCAAAAAAGGCCTTTAACACTAGCTTGCCCTATTATTTTTCTATTCTATCTGTTTTCTTTTTATTTATTATATAATTAAAAAAAAAAACAATAAAAAAACCTTGCTACATGTACTACGTTAAGCTAACTGAGACTTGGTATAGCATTTGCATATCATTGCTCTTTTGTTGGTTTTGACTGCTTCTATTCTCATTTGTATAAAAGCGTCTGCTAAAGAACTAAACGTAATGTGAATGTAAATTTTTTGACTAATTATCCAAATCAGAGCAGATCAGTGAACGAGAGGGTTATTTTATCAGTGTTGCCATGTTACAGCACAGTAGCGCTACTGCAAACAGGAACAAGTATACTTCATAGAAACTTCCTGTCGGCACGTTATTTATACACATTCATTGAGTGGAATATTGAGCAGAGAAAACCTGCACGCTGAACCCTGCTGGCCATTTTCAGCCAATAATTTTTGGCGGCTGAAATTTTGGTGCATCCCTACTTAAAACTGAGGTGCTCATGGTGTAAGATGCTGAAAAACATTAAGATATGGAGCTGCTGCTATGGAATAATGTCTCTCAGCTGCCACCAATCTCATTGATTCACCAAACTAAAACGTGCTTTTATTTCCAGATTGATTAAGTTATTATTTATTTATTTTTTTGAATGATTTTCCATTTGTGGTCGCATGTTGAGTCAAGAGAATCGTGATTCTCTTTTCAGCAACTATTGGCTAAATTTACAAACAGTTTTCACTCTTTTGGTGTTAAAAACTACTGGCAGGATTTACTAAAGACCACAAAACCAGTCATAAGGGACAATTTTTGAAATTGAGATTTATACATCATAAATAAAGAATAAATAAGCTTTTCATTCATGTATGGTTTGTTAGGATAGGACAATATTTAGCTGAGATACAGCTATTTGAAAATCTGGAATCTGAGGGTGCAAAAAATCAAAATATTGAGAAAATGGCCTTTAAAGTTGTCCAAATGAAGTCCTTAGCAACGCATATTACTAATCAAAACTTACCTTTTGATATATTTACGCTACGAATTTTAAAAAATATTTTCATGGAACATGATCTTTACTTAATATCCTAATGATTTTATAAATCATTAAAAAGAAAAATCGATAATTTTGACCCATACAATGTATTTTTGGCTATTGCTACAAATATACCCGTGATACTTAAGACTGGTTTTGTGCTCCAGGGTCACATTTGTAATACAAAGGCATGGACAGTTAATTTTGCAGCTGACCTTATTGCATGTGCAATTGTAGGATTTTCCTTTTCAGATGCAACATTTATGGGAGCAGTATTTAATCACACAACATGATTTACTAAGGTTTACTCTGGTGAGTTTGCTGGTATTGTGCCATTATTTAATTATTTAAAAATGTGTTCTGTGTTCAGCATAAGGTGAGCTGTATCACCAGTATCTGTGATATGCTGTTGAGCACCACGTTATACAGCACTGTGCTTACAGTGGAAGTCTTTCAAGAGAAGTTAACAGCAGAAATGTGGTTAACACATTTATATTAATTCTTCCACAAAACTGTATTTTGACTCTCGTCTCAGTGTACCACCGCCAGACTTCCACGGTAAGTCCATCACTGTAAACACAATCGAAAGCAAAGGTTTTAGAGGACACTTGAAGATGCTCGAGAGCCGGATCAGAGACACTGCTAATGAAGGCTTAGGAGTGTGGTACAGTGGCAGATTTGGGTCCATGTGGGAGTCTCTCAATAGTTTAATTATTAGTGATGGCTGGGTAGATCAGTGTGTAGCAGATGGTGGACTGGCCGCTCTGTGCTCCTCCAGTGACTTCAGAGAGTGCGAGTGGTGAGCAGACAGATGGTGAAGGTTGGTTTAATATTCACTCAGCCACAGTGGCAGCAAAAGACCAAGTCGCTGCGACTCAGGGATGAGCCCGCTCCACTGACGGACAGGGGTGATGACAGACGGGACAGATGATGCTTCTGCAGAGAATCCAAGGATTCCTGCATGTTTTGGTCTGGCGAATCAACGAGATTGCTAGAAGACGCATCCTTCTACAGCAGTAGCTCCAGATGTATCACAGGTGAAATGCTGAGCAATCGCTGCTGCACACCTGCAGTCAAACAAACCTGATCTGACCATTTCATGTCATCGAAATGTTTTTTTAAGCACCTTACATCATGAGCGCTGCAGTTTTAAGTAGGGGTGTGCGATATATATTGTCTGCGATAATATCGTAATTGTTGTTTTAATGATGTGCGATTTGACATTATCAAGTACTTTACAAAAAACATTCAAAACACCTATAGAGTGCACGCATTACGTGAATAAATTTCACATGAAGAGTGCCGTTTTTTCTCCAAAAATTACCATGATTACAAATGTGATTGATTTTTTTTTTTTTTTTTTTAACATCAGTTCAATAAACAAGTTTATATTAAGAGACTTACATTTTAGATAGCATTTTTCCTGTTTTTGCGCCATTTCGACAACAAAAATAACTCCAAACAAAGCCACAGCACTGTTTTGCGTCTCTGAGCAACATGACGGTGTTTTGTTCCTGAATGAATCAACTGTTTAAATGATTCGGTTCAACAGCAATGACTCACTTATTAACAGTGACTTGCTGCCACCTACTGGCGGGTTTAGTTTGACATTTAAAGTATTTTTTTATTATTTAAATAATTTCAAATATCAGTATTCAATGTTTTATGCTTGATTCAGTGGAGGATATCATTCTGATGAGTAAGATTACTTGCATCTGTTATTATTGTGTTATTGTGACATAACCTGTACACATTTTACTAGTTAGACTTTTCCCAAGCTATAATTCCTGACTACATGTATGCAGTCAAGTGAAACATTTTGAAATGTCACTTCATTGCATCTAAATGTGTCACAACACCAGGAGGTTTTCTTTTTCTTTTTTTTCTTCTTCTTTTTTTTTTTAATGTTCTATAAAATATAAAACCACAAGATATAAAAGTAGTGTGAGTGTTAACACTATGAATGAATGTTTGGCACAAAGTTGTGTTACTGTTCAAGTCTCAGTGTTCAGATCAGTATGTTTAATTGTGTGTCCTTGACCTTTTTTGTGTATATTTTTATTATACTGTATTGTAAATAAATGTTACATTGATTTGAAAAGTGGGTGGAGGGATTGAATTGCTTTGCACACTGAGGAAGGCTTTGAGCCGAAATGTTTGTCTTTTCCCATCAGCGATAAATGTAAAATAAAACGTAAAAAGAAAACTGTTCTCGTGAGTGCGAATTATAATCTCCTATACTAAGTAATTTAACAGATTGCCGCACTAAAATAAAAGGATCAAGTGACAGAAGAGCATGGTGCAAACAGCGTTGTAGTTATCTTATTTTCTAATAAATCATCTGTACCAGCGGCCAGCTGCATGAACTAGTCTTAAAATGCTTGTCATCTATTTTTTTTTTTCTTCAAAACGGGTCATAACTTTAAACTCAGTTGAAAAAAAGGGTAGATTGGTCTAATTTGAATCTGAAATCTAAAACTGATAACCCCTTGGCTAACTGCTAATTGGTCAATTTAGTTCTTAAGGCAGTCTTAACATAGTTGCTATCAGGATCTGACTTTGCTTTGTTTGTAAGTTCGCCTGCATTACATCCATGTAAACTCTACCATCATTTACTCACCCTCATGTTGTTCCAAACCCATTAGATTTTTTGTTCATCTTCGATACGCAAATAAACACACTTACAAACACATCTCAAATATATGTTTCAGAACATCAAATTGGTCAACGAGGGTTCAAATGCGCTTGCTTGACCAATGAAATTCTGGATTCATTTGGATTACTTTTCGCATGTCTTAAACATTTTGAATCATCAGTGTTATGGTTCCATATTCTTTCAATTGAGGGACAGAAATCTTTCAGGTTTCATTAAATATCTTCATTTGTTATTTGAAGATGAATGAAAGTCTTTTGGGTTTAGAACAACATTATCAGCAGCACTGATCATGATTATGAAAGTATTCTTTTAAGAAACATTTCTATCATGTCTGTTCTCTGTGTAAGTAAACACACTGCATGGATACACATGCTGCAATGTCATTCTGAAGATGATAATGATAAATGAATATTTCAAAGGTTTTATTTGCACCTCAAGGTTTATTCAAAGCTTCCCCACAGAAACCCACAGAGTACAGCTCCAGTTATAATCATCACTTACTCCCATCTAATGAGTCAATCAACACACATGAAGAGACTCCCAGAGTTTCCCTTTTCCATCACAAACACCAAAGCCATCATCCCAAACAGATGTGAGGAGGAAGAGCTGCTCCTGAGGATTTTCATTAGATGCAGGTCTGATCTGGTTAGGCTTCTGCTGTTGTAGGAAGAACTTTCACGTAGAGGGTCTTGGTGTTCAGAGTGTGCAGAGAGGACGCCTCCAGCTCTGAAACACAACCATAATCAATCAGACACGGCCAACAACTCAACATTACAGTCAGTTACTCATTTTTAACAATCACACATTGGATTTATATACAGACTCCTGAAGCAAATGTGAGCTCCTGCATGCTAAGTTTGTGTGTAGAACACCGTGGCTAGGGTTCTTAGACGGCTTGCTGCAGTCTTATATGAAAAGAGTCCAGCGTCTACGCTCTGATGAAACGCTAGACGGACTCATGTCGTCTCTGAGCAGAAGACCTGAGCACACGACGGCCATCTTGCTCTGTACGTCTGACAGCAGAGGCCTCTGGGATATGACCCACTTTCTTTAAGACACCAACAAACAAACAAACAAACAAACAAACTCTCTTCTGATCTGCTGGGCTTCAGAAGAACAGCATGAGTCTGATGTTCAAGGACGAAAAGGGTTCTGGCTCTGAGATGAGAAATGAAACGAGGAGAAATGGGCACTGTGTCTTTCATTTCCAGATGTTTTACAGGAACACTGATGTGCCGTGGAAAAAGACGAGGGATTGCGAGCAGCGCTTCTCACGGCCACAGGAAACCTGTGCTTGTCAGGGAATTTCTGAGACAACTTTGGTATTATATATTTAGCTTCTGTAGCTTCTGTTTTTTTCCCCACACACGGGGAACTGGTTACTGGTTACAGATTATTTACTGCTGAAGGTCTGGAGATCAGGAGTGAAGGTGTCCTCAAGTGGAATAAGTGTGAGTGCATGTGACTAAATCAACCCCCAAACACGCACACACACACACACACACACACACACACACGTTTGTTTCTGTGAATTGTGGGGACTTCGATTGCGGCTGCGGTTAAATGCACTTACATTTTTGAATACTTTTATACGAAATTGATGTAAACATTCAGTTATGTTTTCAGAGCAGGACAAAACATCTGATATATCGAAATAGATCTGTGCATTAGTGTGAATGCACCCTGTTAAAGCTGACACCTGTCTATGATCTCATCAGTAATAATCAAACGGCAATAATGCGGAGGAAAAAATAAAAACCCATAACTATTATCTGTAAACTTTCGGATACTTAAAGAACACTTATTTTAAATAAGTAATTGTTTTAAAAAGTAGTCTGCTTATATAATAAAAAAAAAAATAAAGTAAATTTTGCACAAATAAATTTGATATAAAATTTATATGAAAATGTAGCCATGTGCAGTAATATTAAAAACTGAGAATGTAACGCATCGTGATATTGAGTTGATAATGATAATCGTAATTGAAACCAAGATTCACACCCCTACTTTTGAGATGGCAGTACTGACACACAGAGATTCCAACTATAAACAAAAAGCATAGAAACTCCAATTTTGGTTAAGATGTAAAGTTGTAAAGATGTATTTGCACAGCAGAAGAAATAATTGGGGAAAAAATGTAATCAAGAATAGTTTTGGAATCGGATCGTGAAGTGCCTAAAGATTCCCACCCCTATTTTCTATAGACTTCTATTACTTCTATACTTACTAAACAATATTTTCTATACCCTAACCCTAAACCTACTCCTTACAGAAAACATGGTGGCCGAGAGAGCTAAACGCGCTGCAACTTCAGAAATCACATGCAAATAGAAAAAGCACCAGCAAATCAAGAAAACATCTTCATCAGTTTGACAGCAGGTGCTGCAAATGCTCACAACGCAAACAAATAAAGAAACGCACTGCAAATGCTCACAACACAACCAAAAAACAATATAATTTGCAGTGCGTTTCTTTATTTGGTTGTGTTGTGAGCATTTGTAGCACGTGTTGTCAAATTGATGAAGTTGTTTTACATTTACATTTACATTTATGCATTTAGCAGATGCTTTTATCCAAAGCGACTTACATAGCATTCAAGTTACAGTTTTTACATTTTTTATTAGCTCTTGCTTTCCCTGGGAATCGAATTGCTAGTGCCATGCTCTACTATTTGAGCTACAGGAAAGTTTTCTTGATTTGAAGGTGTTTTTTCTATTTGCAGCGCGTTGAGCTCTCTCAGCCACTGTAAGAAAACCTGTTTGCATTGTTACACTTTCAGATAAACAGATTAACAGAACATTTAATATGTTTTGTAATATTTAATTATTATTGTTTTTATGTATTAAATAATTTCCACCAATTATTGCTGAATATACTGCTGTACGTTATGTTTATGCTTATGTTCATCCAGCTGTTGGGGAGTTAATATTCTATCTGGAATTGCATCTCATTCAGCGGCACAGAAATGCTGTGTTAGAGAATTCACCGATAAACAATTATTATTCGTTCTCACTGGCTCAATATATTATATAATCAGTAGATTCAGACTGTGATGTGAAAGAGAAACGTGTCTAATCAGTTGAACGATTAATTGAAAATCAATGATTTAATTAATAATGATGATGACTTTTGAGCACAACTTGGGCTGAACTAGTGAATGTCATCTTCATGTAACAGTGCTGAATTTGTGAAATTGTAATTCAGTACATTTCTTGTCCTGTCATTCTAATTCAAAATCCAGTTGAATATCCAGTCCACTGACTCTGACCCTGATGAACTCAGAGAGAGTTCGCTCTGTTCTCCTCACGCTCTTCACCTCACCGTCTGAGTCTGAACACTGCGTAGAGTTCATTTTGACAATGTCAAAGTCCTGTGTCAATGTGCTTTTTAGTTATCATATTTAGTTAACCTTGTTTGTTTAGTCAAGTTTTAGTCAACTAAATGTCTGAGCATTTTAGTCTAGTTTTAGTCGATGAAAACTTTGTCACATTTTCATCATGCTGTATATAATGATAATCGGTATAATAACGGTAAAATATATACAGTAAGAGGAACAGTATTTGCTCACTTCTGAGTGTTAGTATGGTGATCACACTGACACGGATCAATGAGAAGACTTCTGCCTAATCACTGTGTGCGAGAATATGAACTCAAGATTCCTCATACAGGTGCATCTCAATAAATTAGAATGTTGTGGAAAAGTTGTGGAAAACTCAAATTGTGAAATTCATGTATTAAATAAATTCAATGCACACAGACTGAAGTAGTTTAAGTCTTTGGTTCTTTTAATTGTGATGATTTTGGCTCACATTTAACAAAAACCCACCAACTCACTATCTCAACAAATTAGAATATGGTGACATGCAAATCAGCTAATCAACTCAAAACACCTGCAAAAGTTTTCTGAGCCTTCAAAATGGTCTCTCAGTTTGGTTCACTAGGCTACACAATCATGGGGAAGACTGCTGATCTGACAGTTGTCCAGAAGACAATCATTGACACCCTTCACAAGGAGGGTAAGCCACAAACATTCATTGCCAAAGAAGCTGGCTGTTCACAGAGTGCTGTATCAGAAAGTTGAGTGGAAGGAAAAAGTGTGGAAGAAAAAGATGCACAACCAACCGAGAGAACCGCAGCCTTATGAGGATTGTCAAGCAAAATCGATTCAAGAATTTGGGTGAACTTCACAAGGAATGGACTGTGGCTGGGGTCAAGGCATCAAGAGCCACCACACACAGACGTGTCAAGGAATTTGGCTACAGTTGTCGTATTCCTCTTGTTAAGCCACTCCTGAACCACAGACAACGTCAGAGGCGTCTTACCTGGGCTAAGGAGAAGAAGAACTGGACTGTTGCCCAGTGGTCCAAAGTCCTCTTTTCAGATGAGAGCAAGTTTTGTGTTTCATTTGGAAACCAAGGTCCTAGAGTCTGGAGGAAGGGTGGAGAATCTCATAGCCCAAGTTGCTTGAAGTCCAGTGTTAAGTTTCCACAGTCTGTGATGATTTGGGGTGCAATGTCATCTGCTGGTGTTGGTCCATTGTGTTTTTTGAAAACCAAAGTCACTGCACCCGTTTACCAAGAAATTTTGGAGCACTTCATGCTTCCTTCTGCTGACCAGCTTTTTAAAGATGCTGATTTCATTTTCCAGCAGGATTTGGCACCTGCCCACACTGCCAAAAGCACCAAAAGTTGGTTAAATGACCATGGTGTTGGTGTGCTTGACTGGCCAGCAAACTCACCAGACCTGAACCCCATAGAGAATCTATGGGGTATTGTCAAGAGGAAAATGAGAAACAAGAGACCAAAAAATGCAGATAAGCTGAAGGCCACTGTCAAAGAAACCTGGGCTTCCATACCACCTCAGCAGTGCCACAAACTGATCACCTCCATGCCACGCCGAATTGAGGCAGTAATTAAAGCAAAAGGAGCCCCTACCAAGTATTGAGTACATATACAGTAAATGAACATACTTTCCAGAAGGCCAACAATTCACTAAAAATGTTTTTTTTTTTTTTTTATTGGTCTTATGAAGTATTCTAATTTGTTGAGATAGTGAATTGGTGGGTTTTTGTTAAATGTGAGCCAAAATTATCACAATTAAAAGAACCAAAGACTTAAACTACTTCAGTCTGTGTGCATCGAATTTATTTAATACACGAGTTTCACAATTTGAATTGAATTATTGAAATAAATGAACTTTTTCCACAACATTCTAATTTATTGAGATGCACCTGTATATCCATACATGCTTGACTATAGACTGTGAAAACAGGAATCTCTGGTAACACTCTAAGGTGACAGTTACACATTAAATGTGCTTTCTACAGTAATAACAGTAAATTATGCAGAATTACAAGCAAATCACTAACTAACTAACCCTATAGTAAGTGCATGCAGTTGATTAATATTACTCAGTAATTGCTGTGTAACAAGGACACGTTGAAATGAAGTGTAAGTGAAAGAGAGATGATGTGTTCCTCACCTTCTGTAAGCTCTTCATTCAGATACAGCACCAGTTTCCTTCCTCTCAGGCCGAATACTTTAGCCGTTTCACGCAGGAGCTCAGGGAAGTGTAAGGCGTTCTTCCCCGCTGGGTTCATTAAGAGCAGCGTGGCCACATCTCCAGTCTGACACTCTACAGGACAAACACACACACACACGCATAAACAACTACACACATGCATGAACAACACACACACGCATGAACAACACACACGCATGAACAACACACGCTACTACTGAGAGACAACACATGCTACTACTGCGACAACACACGCTACCCCTGCGACAACACACGCTACTCCTGCGACAACACACGTTACTCCTGCGACAACACACGCTACCCCTGCGACAACACACGCTACTCCTGCGACAACACACGCTACCCCTGCGACAACACACGTTACTCCTGCGACAACACACGCTACTCCTGCGACAACACACGCTACCCCTGCGACAACACACGTTACTCCTGCGACAACACACGCTACCCCTGCGACAACACACGCTACTCCTGCGACAACACACGCTACTCCTACGACAACACACCCTACTCCTGCGACAACACACGTTACTCCTGCGACAACACACGCTACCCTTGCGACAACACACGCTACCCCTGCGACAACAAACGCTACCCCTGCGACAACACACGCTACCCCTGCGACAACACGTTACCCCTGCGACAACACACGCTACTCCTGCGACAACACACGCTACCCCTGCGACAACATACGCTACCCCTGCGACAACACACGCTACCCCTGCGACAACACACGCTACCCCTGCGACAACACTCGCTACCCCTGCGACAACACACGCTACCCCTGCGACAACACACGCTACTCCTGCGACAACACACGCTACCCCTGCGACAACACACGCTACTCCTGCGACAACACACGCTACCCCTGCGACAACACTCGCTACTCCTGCGACAACACACGCTACCCCTGCGACAACACACGCTACTCCTGCGACAACACACGCTACTCCTGCGACAACACACGCTACTCCTGCGACAACACACGCTACCCCTGCGACAACACACGCTTTCCATTGTCTCTCTAGATTTGCATTCTCATTGTTGAGAAAATTATAAGAAAAATCATAAGACATACTTTTGCCTAAGAACCTAAGAAAAAAATCATTAACAAAGGTTTCAGAATTTATAAAAATAAATTGTCTTTGAAGTCACAAGTTAACTGACCGCTCATTAACTACTTGTGTTAAGTAATCAAGCACATTTCTAACATTCACAAAAATCCCATCACACAAAATCAGCGTCACACATGGTTATGACCTGCCCCCAAATACCAATAATCAATATATTTTAAGACTCTTGTTTTGCTCGGCAAAGTTCAAAATGAACTCAGGCTCAATCAGTAAGATGTAATGCTAAGATGTTAACACTTACATGCAATTATTGCTGAATATCATCTAATTATTTTTCATAAGTCCCACCTACTTTTTCAGATCATTCCAACTGCCTGATCACACACATTATTAAACACCCACTTGAAGAATTAATCAAAGACTTATCAAGGCGCTCTCTCCACCCTCAATATCACGACTGAGGTGCCCTTGAGCAAGGCACCGAACCCCCAACTGCTCCCCGGGCGCCGCAGCAAAAATGACTGCCCACTGCTCCGGGTGTGTGTTCACCGTGTGTGTGTGTTCACTGCTGTGTGTGTGCACTTAGGATGGAATAAATGCCGAGCACTAATTCCGAGTATGGGTTACCATACTTGGCCACATGTCATGTCACATCATGTCAATAGATGAGATCATTCTGTCAGGACAAGTGATAAGTGTTTCAAAATAGATTTAAAATAAAATAGACAGAAGTGTAACACACTCCATGGTCAGCTGCCTTCTAAGGGAGCATATTCATTTAAAATAAAATCTTATTTGTGACCAGTGTTATTTTAGCATCCCTGAGAAACTGTTGTAGTTTTTATTAATATATTGTATGCTTTTATTGTTAAATTTTATATTTTCATTTTAATTTTAGTTACATTTATTATTAAATTTGTTGTGTTTTCGTTGTTTTAGTTATTTTGTAAAATAGGTGTATAGTTTTTATTCATTTTTATATGTATGGAGATTAGGAGTGATATGTATATGTATATGTGTGTGTGTGTGTGTGTGTGTGTGTGTGTGTATGTATGTATGTATGTATATATATGAGATAACGATGAGATGTGTGTGACGAGTGAAACCCACCGGCTGGACTAGCGTTCATGAGCTGCAGGTTGACATACGGACACAGCAGAGAGTCGGAGCTGCTTGTGTCTGCAGGACTCGAACCCGAGGTCACGGTCAGCGTTTTCCCGCTCAGGGTCATCAGGTCAGTCTCAGCGTTCAGCGCTGAAAGAGACAAACACACGTGTGACTGAAGCACCTTCATGTTTCCCTTCAAACCCTTTCAGGAATATCTACTAATATGGAAAGTCAAAATGAGTGTCAGTGGACCAACTCAGTTCATCTTACATGTGAAGAGTGCTTCAAATGACTCAAATGATGGCATTTTGACAACACTATCTGCAAGTGTGGGAAAACTCAGATGAAGAGAACAAACACTAAATACCAAACACACACACACGACTAAACACTGAGCAGTTCATGAATCAATGACCAGATTGAAAACTCACTCCACTGCTTCAATAAACTCCAAACAAAGACAGATGGCCAAATAAATAAACCCTGACCTAAATGAAACCACGCTGTTGTTCCTAATTTATGACAGAATTCATAAGCTGAATATGAGTGCACTAATTTAGAGAAAAAGTAAAAATACAAAAAAATAAATAAATAACAGGCTGCCACAACCTGTGGATCTGCACATACATTATGAATCAAAACTTTTCTTGTGACAGTGATTTTACCGCGGTGTTACAGTATGTACTACATCTCGTTCACAGACTGAGTGAATATTTTTCACCAGAACACAAAAGCACAAATGTGTGTTAGGCAAATAAACAACGTCAGAATGATTTTGGCTGAATGACCTCTTTAATTATTATTTTAATTATATTATTATAATTTTGCTGTAACCACTTTTAAAAACGGTTTACTGTTGTAAATAACAAATGTACTGTAAAAAATTAATTTGATGACTATTTACATTTACAATTTTAATATTTAAGCCTTAAATTCTTGACTTTAAATCATTCAAATCGTAAAGCTTTAATTCTGGTGAAACACTGGTGAAAGGCTGTAATCATATGTGTACAAAAGTGCAGGAAACGATGTGAATGTGTAAATAAAGTGAACCCAGCATGCATTGCGTTCTCAAATGAGTGTTAAACTCGCAGAACACTGACAGATGGAGCTGACTGCATTTACTGTGAACCGAAGCGATCTGAGATGCTCACTACAGCAAATTATATCACAAGTATATAGTTTGCATATCATTATCTTTTCATGTTTTACTGCAAATTATAGTGAGCACAGTATGAAAAGTGAACTGAAAATAAAACAAAAATGTGAGGATGATCATGTTGTCTAGCATGATTTGAGAAAGAGTGTCCTGAGCTTCAATCTGACCATCTGTACAAAGAGTCACGTGACCAATGACATTCATTTCCTTTTATTTGCTTGCAAATATGTCTAACAATAAAGCACTTTCTTTTAATTCCCAGTTTTAAATGAAAATTATCCCAAATTTTCGATGTTGTCTCAGACTTCTGGACATATCAGTATATTGGTCACTGAAAGTGTCTGATCCATTCTGGGAGTTTTTGAGTCTGGAGGTGATGTTTCTCACCAGTCTTTCCATTGAATATGGTCACAGGTGCACCGTTGAGTCCAAAAACACTGCAGCAAACGGTCTTGAGCCGCTCCACGTCCAGTATGTCATCACCCTTGGGGTTCTCCAGCAGAACGACACCCTCTGAGAGAAGCATGAACGGAGAAGAGTGAACATGGCTCTGAGAGAACATGTGTTTAGAGCGCACACAGCGGAGCGGAAACACACTTAATTACATGTGTCCCTCTCATCACAGAGGTACATCAATGCTTATAAACGCATCCGCTCACAACAGCGCACTTGTGATTGAGTCTGAACTCCAGCGGTGACGTACCTTGCTGTTTGTCCTTGAGCGTGACTCTGAGGTTGACGTAAGCGCAGGCCGCAGTGGTCAGAGGCGCTCTGGAGACGGAGGACCCTCGCACGATAGTTAACTCCAGATCCGAGCCTTTCAGCTGTCACACAAACAATCACAACCCTGATCCAGTGCACAACATATGCTTCTGAAGATGACTGGCTAATGCATTCTAAAGACACAGCACAACATGCATGCAGTGCTCTTTTCTTAAAGGGATTGTTCACCCAGAAATGAAAAATCTGCTGTTCCTTTGTCTGAGGCTCTGGATTACAGGTAATAATGTTGTAAGTAATGTTCAGTTTCTTGCACAGACCAATCGTTTCGCTTCATAAGACCTCAATATATCGCCAGGAGCCACAGGTTAATTTTGTGCTGCCTGTATCAGGGTTTCTGCAGGATTTTTAAGCTCAAATTTAAGACTTTAAAACCTGCACAAATAAAATTAATAACTTATGAGGGGGTAGAGCAATGTTGTTTTGAAGTTTAATCATCACATTCATATCGCAATTCTGGTATTTCCATCCCCAAATTTAAGACATCTTGAAATCTAAGACTTTCTATTTTAAGACTTTTTATGGCCTTAAATTTGATACAACTAAATTTAAGACTTTAAGGACCGCGGGAACCCTGATGTATGTTTTTTTTTTTTTTTTGACTCTCAAAGTGACGGTAGCCATTGACTTGCATATTAAGAATAAACAGAGACCACAGTTCCAGCTAAAAATTTTCTTTACTGTTGTACTGAAGAAAAAAAAAAAGTCACCTACATCTCAGATGACCTGATGGTGAGTAAATGAACAGCAGATTTTCATTTCCCTTTAACACATTTTTATTAAAAAATACATTTGATGTATTTTAAGGCATAGGGTTTATAATATGAGAGGAAAACAGATGTAATTTGTTAATATGCCCAGATCCACTAAGCCACTTAGAGAGAATAAGCTGAATTCAGTTGTGCAAGGTCTAGCCATGCACTCATGCCATCCTTTTAGGGCCATTAAAAATAACGTATCAATCAATATTATGTCAGATGATCTTCTTATACATGACATATGTTGTGTGTGCTTCAGTTATTGGTTTAGTATGCTTATTCACACATATATTTGTGTCTACTAGCAGTGGTGTATTTAGTATCATAACTGAGGTATGAGAGCTGGGATGGAACTGAAAATGTTGCTGTTCAGCCACCCTTATTTTTTAAATATTATTATTTATTTATTTTTTACATACACTATGTAGTAAGTACACTGGCACTAAAAAAGTAACAAATTTCACTAGCTGGCAACAATGTGATATTCTACGCAGCCGCACACATGACATGAAGACAAAATGTATTTATCATGGCCAAGAATTAAGTTCTAATTAGTTCCTACAAGTTTTTTATTTATTTATTTATTTATTTTTTGCTCATCGTGTGGGGCTCCATAATATTCAGCTCATTTTGTGTGCAAAAAGTGCAAAGATTGTAAAAATGCAATGATTAGAGAATTTAGAATTTGATTATAATTACTATAATAACAATAAAATAATAATAATGTACTATAAACATAAATAAACAACAAGGTATTACAGAAGAACCTGAAAACGCATGCAACACTGAGGAAAAAAGTTGCACTCTGAATTAAATGAGTGTTCATACAGCTGAGCTCAGCTTTCTGTGCCATTATTTATATTCTTATGTGTTAATTTGAGTTATTCATGATTTCTTTTGCTAATTGCCATGTGATTGTGGAACATATGGAGAATGAATCTAGAAATGCAGTCAGAAAACGTTCAAATATGTGCCTTGACTTGTGATGATAATTCAAGTGTATACACCATAAATCGTTCATTAGCTCTTATCTTCCTGAACATGACAGATTTCATGCGAATTTTAATTAGCAGTGAAGCAAATATTCCCGTTAGATACAAACTTTTACTATTCTGTTAATTAGGTCTGTTTGTGTTAGTCTGTATCAAGTCATGCATGATGCTTTCTCCATGTTAAATCTATAAAGAGTTGTAAAGCATATTCATATTTGCAGGCTGGTATTAGTAGATATCAAATGTTGGTATTAGCAGGAGAACAAAGAGCAGGAAACGGCACAGTCTCAGAGTGACAGTGGATCAGTATCTGTGCATCTCTAAATGAGTTCAGCATCAATCATTGCATCACCTGTGTTTTCTCCTGGACGATCACGCTGGCATTCTGGGACACTGGATAGGGCTTGAGAGGAGCTTTAGTCGTGGCAAAGATGAAGTCCGTGTGTGCTTGGATGACTTTATCCAGGTATTCCCCCGCCGGCTGACTGCTGTAATACACCGTGATCTCATCCGACGGGACCAGATGACCCTGAGACCACATGTTTGACACATTAAAGACACATACGCAGGATTACAGGAAAAAAAAAATTATAAAATAAAATAAAAAATAGCTTGATCTTACTCAGTCTCTAATATTATTTGATTTTAAAAACATACAGTAATATTTTAGAATATTACAGGTTAAAATAGCTGTTTTCTATGTGAATATCTGTTAAAATGTAATTGATTGATGTGATCACGTGTCACATGATCCTTCAGAAATCATTCTAGGCAAGGCCAGGCAAAGTTTATTTACAGTGCCGTGAAAAGGTTTTTGCCCCCTTCCTGTTTTTTATTTTTATTTTTTGCATATTTGTCACACTTAAAAGATTCAGATCATCAAACAAATTTTAATATTACACAAAGATAATGCAAATAAATACAAAATGCAGTTTTTAAATGATGATTTCATTTATTAAGGGAAAAAAGCTATCCAAACCTACCTGGCCCTACGTGAAAAATTAATTGCCCCCTCCTGTTAAATCATGAAAGAGCTGTGATTAAACATTATTGTAGAAAGCTGAGTTAAATTTCACTAGCCAAACCCAGGCCTGATTACTGCCAGACCTGTTGAATCAAGAAATCACTTAAACAGAACCTGTCTGACAAAGTGAAGCATACTTAAAGAGCAACACATCATGCCGCGATCTAAAGAAATTCAAGAACAGATGAGAAACAAAATAGTTGACATGTATCAGTCTGGAAAGGGTTATAAAGCCATTTCTAAGGCTTTGAGACTCCAGCGAACCACAGTCAGAGCCATTATCCACAAATGGAGAAAACTTGTAACAGTGGTGAACCTTCCCAGGAGTGGCCGCCTACCAAAATTACTCCAAGAGCACAATGACGACTCATCCAGGAGGTCATAAAAGAACCCAGAACAACATCTAAAGAACTGCAGGCCTCACTTGCCTCAATTAAGGTCAGTGTTCATGACTCAACAATAAGAAAGAGACTGGGCAAAAACAGCATCCATGGGAGAGTTCCAAGGCAAAAGCCACTGCTGACCAAAAATAACACAAAGGCTCGTCTCACATTTGCCAAAAAATATCTTGATTATCCCCAAGACTTTTGGGCAAATATTCTGTGGACTGATGCCACAAAAGTTGAACTTTTTGGAAGGTGTGTGTCCCGTTACATCTGGCATAAAACCAAGACAGCATTTCATAAAAAGAACATCATACCAACAGTGAAACATGGTGGTGGTAATGTGATGGTCTGGGGCTGCTTTCAGCTTCAGGACCTGGACGACTTGCCATAATTGATGGAACCATGAATTCTGCACTCTATCAGAAAATCCTGAAGGAGAATGTCCGGCCGTCAGTTTGTGACCTCAAGCTCAAGCGCACTTGAGTTATGCAGCAGAACAATGATCCCAAACACACCAGCAAGTCCACCTCTGAATGGCTCAAGAAAAACTAAATTAAGGTTTTGGAGTGGCCAAGTCAAAGTCCGGACTTAAATCCGATTGAGATGCTGTGGCATAGGGCTGCACGATTAAATCGAATGCGATTTCCATGCACATTTTGTCAGTAAAGCCGGTTCTGTAATCAGCAGTAAATCTCCATCACCTGCTTTCAGATGGAGCAGCATTTACTACACAGAGCTGTAGTTCACTGACAGGTTACACAAAAAAAAGAAAATCGCAGACGATATTATTGCGAGATTACGAAATCGAAGAAATCGTTCTCGATAATGACAGCTGTTTGCGTAGCTTCTCCGTGAACTACGGCTCTTTGTAGTAAATGCTGCTCTATCTAAAAGTATGTGAAAATACCACATTTAATAACATGTTTTTAAGCCAAACTCACTTCATAACGTCAGTCGAGTGTTTGAAATAAATCCTTCTGTGAGATGATGTGGCTTCTTACACAGAATAAAGCACGCAACATATTTAATAGTATTCTAAACAGTGATAAAGGCATTGCATTATAAATATACTTTATTATAATGAAAATTATAATAAGAACTCAGATAAACCATATATTGTCGTAGTCGTGTGTTTATTAGTCACGCTGAATCAATGAAAACAGTTAAATCTTCTGTTTATTCAGCAACTGCTATAGGCATTTTCCTGGGTTTCCTCTGCAGGGTGTATTTACAGTTTGTGCGCAAGAGCGCCCTCTGGCCTTCAGATGGAGATTTACTGCTGATCACAGACCCGTGCTTCACTGAAAGATACGCATTACAAACGCAGCTTCTGCCTAATTGCGATTGTGATTTCATTTCAATTTATCATGCAGACCTACTGTGGCATGACCTTAAACAGTCCATTCATGCTCGAAAACCCTCCGATGTTCCTGAATTAAAACAATTCTGCAAATAAGAGTGGGACAAAATTCCTCCACAGCAATGTGAAAGACTCATTGCCAGTTATCGCAAATGCTTGATTGCAGTTGTTGAGTAATTTATAAATGAGTAAAAGTACTTTAAAATCAATCTTAAATGTAACTGGAATTTTCTGGTTCTAGCCAGAATCCTAGCAGCAGCGTTCTGGATGAGATGCAGTTGTCTAAATGTTTTCTTTGGAAGGCCGGTGAGGAGACCATTACAATAATCCACCCTGCTTGTGATAAAGGCATGAACAAGTTTCTCCAAGTCTTGACTGGAAACACAACATCTAATTCTTGCAATGTTTTTGAGATGATAGTATGCTGATTTACTTACTGCTTTGACATGGCTACTGAAACTAAGGTCTGTCTCCAGAATCACCCCAAGATTTTTGACTTGATTTTTAGTTGTTTGACCCCTAGAGTCAAGGTATGCATTCACCTTGAGAACTTCATCTTTGTTATTGGCAGAGGGAGTCAATGGGGCTGTAGTCATTTGGTGACAAGGCTAGGTAAATCTGGGTGTCATCTGCATAGCTGTGATAGGCAATTTGGTTCTCTCTCATTATTTGACTCAGAGAGAGCATATACAGGCTAAACAAGAGCGGTGCAAGAATTGAGCCTTGTGGGACTCCGCATGTCATGGACATCCACTTAGACTTATGCTCTCCTATACTCGCATAATAATCTCTCCCTTCTAAGTATGACCTGAATCATTTGAATACCATCCCAGAAAGCCCGACCCAGTTTTCCTGTCTCTCTAGAAGTATGTTATAATTGACAGTGTCAAATGCAGCACTAAGATCTAGTAGTACCAGCACTGATATTTTGCCAGAATCAGAATTAAAGCGATTATCATTTATCTTCATGAGCGCTGTCTCTGTGCTGTGATGCGCTCGGAAACCAGATTGAAAATTGTCCAGGTATCCATTTGAGTTTAAGCAGTAGTTCAGCTGATTAAAACTTCCTTTTCAATAATCTTGCCTATAAAAGGAAGATTTGATATTGGTCTATAGTTGCTCAATATGGTGTTATCAAGATTGTTCTTTTTCAGAAGTGAGGCATTTACCAGTTCTAAGAGATCTGCTTCTAAACAGTAAAGCACACTTTTGAAAAAAGATGTGGGAAGTGTGTCAAGATAGCAGGTTGACGATTTAAGGTGCTGTACTATTTCTTCCAAAATTTTGCTATCAATTGCTTCAAAAACAGACATAGTAACTTCTTTTTGAAATTGCAGTCGAATCTGTCTGACCTCTGCATAACTTGAGAATATGCTAATCGCCTTTCTGATATTACTGATCTTCTCAGAAAATAAGGAAGTAAACTCGTTGCATTTGCTGTCGGAAAGCATTTCACTGGGAATTTGACTTCCCAGTGACTGCTGAAACAGTAGCAAAAAGAGTGTGAGTGTTGTTTAAGTTACTGTTTATTAGGTTTGAGAAGAAGCTCTGTCTAGCTGTAGCTAGTTCCACATTGAAAGCATGAAGGCTGTCTTTATAGATGATGTAGTGAATTTCAGGTTTCATCTTCTGCCACATCCGCTCGGCTTTTCTGCATTGTCTTTTCATACTCTGTACTCTGTTGATTTTCTCCAAGGTGCTTTTTGTTAAATATTTTTGAGGAAACTGTGACACATTTTATTTTTCATGATTCACAGATGAATAGAATGTTCAAAAGAATAACAGCATTTATTTGAAATAAACATCTTTTGTCACATTATAAATGTCTTTACTGTAAGTTTATCAATTTAATGCATCCTTGATCAATAATAATAAAAAAAAATCTTACCCAAACTTTTGATGAGTTTGATTAATGATTTAAAGGTGACATCATGAAAATCTGACTTTTCCAGGTTTTAAGTGCTATAATCATCACTTTTTCTGCTAGTGTCTGAAAAAACGAGTGCGTCTGACCTTGCTCCCCTAGTGACTTTGCAAAGGGATCTCATTATAATATTACCGCCCCTTAATTTGTACATTTCCACCCACGGTGCCGTCATTTTGATTTCGCAAGCGACAACGGTGTACCAGTTCTAATGCCATGGCGAAAGTTTCAGCAAAACATGCTAACTGTTCTGTCTTTAGCTGCACAGACAAGCACAGAACACTGTTTACAGTAGCAGCCTCAGAGAAGACAACAGAGCAGTGGATTTATTGATTTATTTACTGTATATTGCTGCTGCCACACAGATCTAAAATAAACATGCAATTTATTTCCCAGCTGTTTACCTTCACAGACATAACCCACTGTTTTTGTAACTTACGCGTGTTTTTAACGTAAACGTTTGTGAATGAGAACAGTACTCACATGCTGTGACAGCTGCTTTCTGTGCGTGTGCTTCGGATGTGTGCTCTCAGAAAACCGTATATCACAAGTTTAAACTAATATGGTTTAAAACGCATGATTTCAGCACGATAAACATGTTAATCAGAACCAAAACAGATGTTTTCAGCAGGTACGAGCTGTAATGACGGAGCTCTCTTCTGGAAAAGGAGGCGGGGAGCAGCAGCTCATTTGCATTTAAAGACATGTTCTAATATAGAGTGTTTCTACTTCCACTCAAAATAGCCATTTTCAAAATGATATAATAAATGATCTGTGGGGTATTTTGAGCTGAAACTTCAGTTACATTCTGAGGACCCCTGAGAATTATATTACATATTGTAAAAAGAGGCATAATATGTCACCTTTAATATGGCTAGATAATTATGGTAACAGGATTGCAAACTCATATAAAAAGAAAGTGAAAATATTCTGAACAATTGCGTTGGATGACTGTTGATTCTCTGTAAGATCAGCACCTCCTTTGACTGATCGTTTATTACACACAAGTCTCTCGGTGGTGAAGAACAGCTCATTTAATCTGCCTTCAATTTAAAAGTAAAAAACAGATGTGTATTGGGAAATGGCAGCAAGTGCTAATAATTTTCCCAACGCAGACGCTTTGACAAAACAAACGGGCTTGTTGTGGAAAATACAGGTTTGGGCATTCGATACCTTTGAACAACAAGGGAAAAAAAAACACCCTTGCGCTCTTCCATGAGCCTCACTCAGTTCAGCCCCCGGTCACCACCTCTCATCTCAGTAAACGCTGAAAAATTAATTCCCTCCCATGGAAAATTCCCTCAGATTTTTTCAGACTTTCAATAAGAGAGGAATTCAGGCCTGGCAGGCGTCCACGCGCCCTTCCCCCTCACATATAGAGCGCAGCGGAAAAAACGTTTGTTTATTAAGAAAAAAGAGGCACGAAAAAAGCGAGGGGGCGAGGGAAGGAATCTGTCTTACTTTACTGAATTCCACACAACTTCAAAGTGTTGCTTGTCTTTAAGTGGACTCTTGGTAATTAAGCTTTATTAAGCTGCTCGATGCATGCAGAACTCTGGGGTGGAAAGATCGCCCAAAAAGCATCCCTCACGAGCCTGGGAAAAACAAGTGAGCCGGACCCAAGAGAGAGCCGAGACAAACACACGACAGAGGTGTGCGATTCACAAAGCACACGCCAAAAAATAAGACTTCAACCTTCACCCAAATAACAGCTTCAGGACCGAGCGAACGGCTCTCTCTGTTTTAAAAGAGACTCATAGACAGTCAGCCGTTAGTCCCACCCAATCACTCACCACTGCTCCAGCCAAATCACACCATACACACTGTCTGGAGTAATTAGGATTTTATAATATTTATTACAGAAGTCTCTTCTGATTACCACGGCTGAACTGATTTACTGAAAAATATGCAAAAACAGTAACATTGCGAGATATTATTAGAATGTAAAATCGTTGTTTTCTATGTGAATATGTTAAAGGGGACCTATTATGCCCCTTTTTACAATATGTAAAATAAGTCTCTGATGTCCCCAGAACGTGTATGTGAAGTTTTACCTCAAAATAACCCACAGATAATTTTTTTAGCTTGTCAAAATTTTAGGGTATGAGCCAAAACATGCTGTTTTTGTGTGTGTCCCTTTAAATGCAAATGAGCTGCTGTTCCCGGCCCCCTTTTCAGAAGAGGGCGGAGCTTCAAGAGCTCAAGCTCCGGCATACAAATAAACATTCCACTATTAATACAAACCTGTTACCTTTACAGAAAACGTACTCGGATTAAAAGTCAGTCATCTGATTGTACTGTGCATAAATGATCGTTTATGAATTACACAGACGGGGAGCATGGCGCGATAAAAGTAACGACAGCTGGTTTCAATGCTCCTTAGCGTGCTATCACAAACTTTATAAGTCCCACTTGTGATTATGAGCTTGACCAAAGCGGTCGACTTCACATTGATTTCATATGCAATTTTAAACTACCACATTCCTATTGACGATCATTCTGTTAGCATGTGAAGCAGCATCAGTGAAAACAGACAGAGATAATGGTAGCTTTAGCAACATTAGCCTTACAGAGTGCCAAGAAGCTCTTTCAGAAAGGTAATTTGGAAAACAAATGCGTGATGCTTACTTTGTCCGGAGCTGACGTTCATGCACAAAGCGCTGGTATTGATCCCTAATCATATAGGGGACTTTACCGATTTTTTCCAGGATATTTCCTTCGAAAATGAAATTTAACCACAGTGTCCTCAGCTCAGATGGAGGAAGTCTATGGAGACTCCTATGTTTGTTGGTGCATCGCAAAACAACACTTGTAATGCCTCTTTAGCACTGACATTGTATATCTCCAGCAGCTAACTTTACAGCAAGAAAACAGTAAAGGCCTAGTCTATGCTAATAGGGCAGAGAGCGTCACAAATGGGAGGGACGTTTTCCCTTTAGTGATGTGTACAAAGGGAGAAGCCGAAACCACTCATTTGAAGAGACTGGTTATAATTTATTGGGATTATAAAAAAATGAGTGGGTGGATTTTTACCATTATAGGCTGTTGTTTTCACACACTGAGGTGTTCAAACACCTTAAAAAAAAGGGATTTTTGCATAATAGGTCCCACTTTATAATGTAATTTATTGCTGTGATCAAAGCTGAATTTTCAGGATCATTACTCCAGTCTTCAGCGTCACAAGATCCTTCAGAAATCATTCTTATACTTTTATTCATCAAGTCTGCATTGATCAAAAGTGACACTAAGATTATTTATAATGTTACAAAAGATTTCTACTTCAAATAAATGCTGTTCTTTTTAACTTTCTATTCATCTGTGAGTCCTTAAAAATAAAATGTATGATGGTTTCCACAAAAAATATTAATCAGCACAACTGTTTTCAACATTGATAATGATCAGAAATGTTTCTTGAGCAGCAAATCAGTATATTAGAATGATTTCTGAAGGATCATGTGACACTGGAGACTGGAGTAATGATGCTGAAAATACAGCTTTGGTCACAGGAATAAATTACAGTTTAATAGATATTCACAGAGAAAACTGCTGTTTTAAATTCTAATAATATTTCACAATCTTTACTTTATTTTTGATCATATAAATACAGCCTTGGTGAACAGAAGAGACTTCTTTCAAAAACATGAAAGCATCTTAATGACTCCAAACTATAGAGCGGTATTGTACTTCACGTTTTCTCACCTTCTTGCGCAATTTCTGGATGCGGTTGATGACCTCGCGGGCCACACCTTCATCCTGCATGGACTGATCAGGGGTGACGTCCAGAAGAACCAGCACCTATGAGAACACAGGGGTCAGTTCAGATCACGAGGCTGCAGGAGCAAGAGACGGAGCGAGAGCAGAAAGAGCACCTGAGCGTCTGAATGCGCCTCATACTGGGACGGTGTTCCTGAGGTCTGATCGAAGCTGTACATCAGACGCAGATCATCCTCATGCAGCTCATGACCGTCCACAACGATGGACCCTGCAGAGCAGAAACTGACATGAGAGCTGCTCACAGACGAGACGGGACAGTGGCACTTTATTAATATCAGCAAAGATAATAATTGGAAGTCCCCCAAGATATTCCTGATACCTCTACCATAATGACAAAGCAACAGAAACTTTTTTTTTTTTTTAATTTATAGAACATAGGTGTGGCAATATACTGTTTAAACTAACAAGTCATTAATTTCCATAATTCCAATAACCAAATGTTTTTTATGGTTTACATAAGCACAGCTTTTCTAGTTTGTGATTACGATTCATGTATTACATATTTTATACCAATGCGCACACAAAAATTTATGCACACTAGGGCTGTCAAAAAAAAAAGAAAGAATTTCGAATATTCGTCGAATTATAATAAAAATTCACATTCAAATCCAAAAACGCTGCATTCGAATTTTAGATGTGCATCAGGCAGCTTTATCAGTGGCACACGAGATGCGATGGCGATGTGTGTGTCGTTGCATTTTAATGCTTTTTTTTAGCCTATCCAGTTGAACCCACTAGATGTGGCGCTGCTCATTCAAAATATTGCAGAAAAAGAGAACATCAATGCGGAGAAGATGTTGTTTACCTCAAAACTGAAACCAAGCCGTTCACACCGAACGCATATTATTGCATTTTCTATAAGGACATCTATCACCGTTGCACACGCGTCTCACACAAGAGAGCGGCATGTTTATAAAGCCATGTAAAATTATAAGTTCATCTTTTAAAAAACACGTCTCGAGACTTTATGGCGTTTTTTCTGCATCCCACTGCATCTCATGTTTTTAAATGAAAACAATAGGCTACTCTTTGTGATTGATTTTCGGTCCTTAGTATTAAACTATACATACATACATACATACATACATGATGCTTGTTATTTCTAATTGTTTAAGCAGTGTAATTAATTGTTTGTGGTTTATAAACATTATTATAAACATTATGCACTTTTTTTCACAGATAGTCATGTTATTTTATTGCTTTAATAAACATGCATTAGTAATATTTTGCTCGATGCGCCCTCTTGTGGCCTCAGGAGAGAAGCCAAAATCTTTTTTCCCCCTAACAGAAATTATGCCTTTTAAATTCGAATATTGATAATATTTTAGTACAAAATTTGAATTTAGTTTTTCAGCCAATTTGACAGCCCTAATACACACACATTTTATGTATACAACAGTTCTTTCTGGTCCTCGAATCTGATTGGCTGATAAGAGTGTTGATATTAGAGTCCAACAGAACTCCAGCTGTTTCAATGTTTGCATCACTCCGCTTGCCGAAGTTACCGTATTTCTCACAGCGAGTGTCATGGTGGACACCCAAATCCACTATAATTTTAAAAATGATACTGTTTTGTCACAGAATGTAGTTTTAAGAGTATTTTAGGCAAGAATGTACTTGTTTGCACTCCAAGTATGAAGCGCTCATACACCCATGGAGAGAGCTCCTCACCTCGGTCAGACCTTACTGCTGGCTCTGATGTCTCTATAGTGGTTAAACATGAGATGTAATTCGTTTTGGGTAAATCTAACGGGCAGTCTTTGGTCTCAATCTATTATTTGTTCCAGAGCAAACAGTTTTGGCAAAATCTCATCATGTTTATGTAACTTCAGTGCTGTATGTCAGAGCGCTGCCTTTGTACTTTTGACTGAATTGTCTAGCAACTTTTATGATGGTTGTTGCTGTTTATTAAATATTATTCAATAAATAATATTTTATATAAATAATAGTAGTATTTAGTATTGGTAAATGGTGTGTGTGTGTTCGTAATGGTGATTTTAGTAACATTGTTCCGCTATTAGATGGTGACAAGAGACTGTTTTACAAGTCAGCAGTAAAGACTTTTAAATTGAAAAATACTAAACCGCAGTTTTGAACAAGGAAGTTATTTCTTCTTTCAAAAAGCTTGTACGCAGCTACAAATGCACTGAGCTGCACTGTCATCAGGAATCGGATAGTACGAGCCTATTGGACATTCAAAATAATGTTTATTGTGAATGTGAGATTGATCTGAAGAATGAATGCTGGATCAGATGCAGGTAATCACGATCGCTCAGACAATCTCTCATAATACTCTACTATACATAATACACCACTTTTAATACAGTAATACAATAAGCTTTCAATGAAGCAACTCAACGTTCCTTCATTATTAGTTCTAAAGTGACGTTTGTGAATTAGTAACGGAGGCTTGGGCTCAGCTGTTACACCTGTTTCACACATACTCCGTTTGCAGGGCGTATGCAGTCCGTGTGCATTATGTATGCGGTTCAGAAGCAGCACGGACTCATTGTGCTTTCACACAGGACGCGTTTGCAGTCCGCTCCTGATCCACGGCTGTTTACCACAAACAACATTTATCCTTTATTCTAATTTCAAATCCAAACATTGTTACTGAAAATGCTTTTTCAGCATTGTGATTCTCTTTTATCACAGTAATACAATCTTTTATATACACATTCACATTTAAACTCAATAAATATAAACAACGTAGGCTATATTATGCATTTGACTTCTAGATATTAAGTTGCTCAAACAAATGACAACACACTTGTGCCGTCGAACTGTTGTATTAACACAATATCACACTTGTAGACGTGAGATATGGCTGTATACTGGCACGCTGTGATTACCTACGGCACGAGTCCGTGCTGATATACAGCCATATCTCACGTCTACAAGTGTGATATTGCTCATATATATCATATATTATTATTATTATTAAAATGAAAAAAAAAAAGAATTTTAGTGAATATATAATTTTATAATTAAATAATTATTAATTTCCAGATAAAAAGACTTCTGCAGGTCCAGAAATCACACTTTTAAAAATGCCCCCTACCTCCTCAATGATTATTTTATACAACTGAAAAAGAGACTATTTTACAAAAACATGTCTGATCACAAAAAAAAGATGAAATGGTAAAATTGTTAATCATCATTTATACATTTTTACAAATATCATTGTTTCTATTGGTACAGCAATGAGAATTTGTGAGGGAACTAAATAAATAAACAAACAAACAAACAAACATACATACATACATACATACATACATACATATATATATATATATATATATATATACACACACACACACACACACACACACACATATAATTAATTATTCAATCATAGTGGTCCAAAAAAAATCCCTCTTTTGATTTGAGGGAGAAAGCTGGTCAGTTTTGCAAGACTAAGCCAAAAAATGGCAGCACAACAGCTTGGGTATATTATGGTACTCCTAAAGAATTTTAAATTTACATTTAGTCATTTAGCAGACGCTTTTATCCAAAGCAACTTACAAATGAGGACAATGGAAGTAATCAGAATCAACAAATGAGCAATGATATGCAAGTGCTATAACAAGTCTCAGTTAGCTTAACGCAGTACACGTAGTAAAGTTTTTTTTTTTCTTAATTATATAATAAAAACAGATAGAATACAAAAAGAATAGAGCAAGCTAGTGTTAGAGGCCTTTTTTTGCTTTTGTTAATTGTATAATAAATAAAAAGAAAATAAATAGATAGAATACAAAAAGAATAGAGAATTTAGTGTTAGTTGTTTTTTTTTGTTTTTTCGTCTCTGGATATCAGACAGTGGACACACAAACGGTCTCCAGGAACTCCAGATTCACATCTCATCTCTTACAGCACAGCATCCCAGTCTTATCCAGCGTTCTGCTCATCACAGCATCAGTGTCACGAATAAGAGGCATGAAAATGCTTTAGAAAGGGGAGTGATGCTATCAGATCACAGCTGCTTGAGCTCTTCTCTTCCCTCCAATGCCCCACAAACACACAGGGGACCGCTCTGAAAAACCACCGCCCGCTTCAGAGACAGAAAACAGCGTCTGACGCGAGCCAGAGCTCTCAGAGTCTGATGATGAGCTCCTCACAGCTGCTTCACACCATCTCCACTGGTCATGCTCACACGGTTTACACACCTCAACACATATGACTTGTTAGTGCACTGAGACGGCTTTATTTTTTCCCATATTCCCAAGTTTTTTCTGTTTAATTTATTTAGTTCCTTTATGATTAAATTAAATTTCAGTAATCAAAAACATTCATTCAAATCATTTTTGCAATTTAGCAACAATTTAAACAAAAATTACTCTTTACAGCCCTGTGAAATCCACTGGTGGTTAAATTAAATTTTAATAATCAAAAATCCACTAAAAAAAAAAAAAAAAAAAAAATCAACAATACATTATTATTTTTTAAATAGTAATAGTAACTGTAATTCATTCTCTCTCTTTTTTTTTAAATGATGTTCTGTCTTGTCTGTATTAATTTTTCTAGATTTATGATTTAAAGTATATTATCATAAACACTGGAAATTAAATGAATGCATAAAAGCATCTACAATTTAATTAATCTTTTAATATTTAATCAAATAAAAACTTATTTTATTTTTTTGCCAAACAAAATGCTGCAGAACCAAGGTTTGCTGTTAAAAATAAAACAAGGAAGATTGTGTTATTCCTTAAAAATATTCTGTCCACATCTTCTGCATCGCAAAAAACATAAAAGCTAAATAATGCATTAACGTAACGCTTCCAGATGTTAGATGTTCGGGCTTGTTTGTAATTCTCATTATTCTCTGTGATAATTCCCATTACTCTAAAATCCTCACTACACACCAAACACTTGCTTTGGCATATTTACATGCTGCACATTGAGGAAAACTTTGACAAGCTGAAGTATGACTTGAGAGTGAACTTTTTTGATTGTTTTGTTAGCCTTTTTGTATCTAGACAGCCCCAGTCATCATTTACCTTCATCACGGTTTCCAATAATTCTCCTTTAGTGTTCGGCAGGAGAATGAATTGAGCGGCACGAGGGGAATAAATGATGACAGAGCGATGATTTTTGTGATTTATGTGTGTATGCGGTACATACCTGTCCTCTGGAAGATCTCCAGCTCTTCACTCTTCAGCTCTTTGATGGATGCAGTCACAGATTTAAATGCCCCTTTCAGCCGTTTGCCCAGCACCATGTGATCAGGTTCAGCTCGCAGACGAATGCCATATTTGTCCTTGTCAGTGGACAGAGTGAGCTGGCGGACATTCAGCTCCTGATGGAAAAAAAGTCGTATGACTGTGAATGACAACAAGATGTAAATCATTTTAGTGCTAGAAGAATGACATTTCATCACTGAATCAGTGCAGTGAACTCTGACACCACTTCATCCCCTCGGTACAGGACACACACAGACATGAGTCAAGTCAAGTCACCTTTATTTATATAGCGCTTTTAACAAAGATTGTGTCAAAGCAGCTTTACAGTATTAAATAGGAAAATAGTGTGGCAGGCTTACTATCAGTTTTAAAGGAACAGAAATCTGCTGAATATGTGCTTAGCCTTTAGGCTAAAGTGGATGAGTTTGTTTCTTCATCAGATTTGGAGAAACGTAGCATTGCATCACCAAAATATGAGTCGATAATCTATAATAAACACAATTAAAAAATATTTTCCTCCAGTGAAAAAGTGCATCTCCTGTTGTCTCTCACATCAAAATCCAGCCACATATTTGTTTAGAGCTGTTTTGTCTTGTAAACGCTGCTTGATCTGTGCAGATTTCTCTCCTGATTCACACCAGAACACTTTTCACTGGAGGAAGAGTTATTATGAATTATGGACTCTATGGCGTTTTAGTTATAAACAACTTAATGCTGGATTTCTTTCGGCTTTTGTCTTCTCCAGATGTTAACTGATGGACTGGAGTGGTGTGGATTATTGTGATGTTTTTATCAGCTGTTTGGACTCTCATTCTGACGGCACCCATTCACTGCAGAGCATCCATTGCTGAGACACTGATGCAGTGACACATTTCTACAAACCTGATGAAGAAACAAACTCATCCTGATTTTGATGGCCTGAGGGTGAGCACATTTTCATTTTTTTGTGTGAACTGTTTGTATAAAGCGAGAGGCTTGAGCGAGGGCTTGTGTTCAGTGTATTACAGTGGGAGGCTGTTCATTAAATCAGGTGACTGCAGCGTCTGCTGTGTTTCTCAGATTGTGAGAGCAGAATAAAAAGCAGCTCAGATTGCACCTCCACATCGACGCTCGTATGTTCATCACGAGTCACAGAAGCGTTAAAGTCATCTGAATAAAACATGGCATCTAATGAAGCACACCGAGAGCGCGCTTTATTCCACCTGACGGGAAGCACTTTAAACTCTCTCCATCTCTCCAACAAACTCATCAGTGTGAGAGCATTACGTGATGAAGAACCTGCAGAAAACATGTGAAACATCTGACACAAAACTGAAGATATGTACAGGTCAATAATGCAGAAATAAAGTGCAGTGGTCTTACAGCGCTGGCCAAAACGATTACAGCACTAGTGTTTCAACAGATAAAAAATGTCTTCAAGTCAGTTATTTCTATCTTTTGCTGTAGTGTGTCAGTAGGAAATATCAGTTTACATTTCCAAACATTCATTTTGCCATTAATTGTAATAATCCAGTGAGATTTTAGTTTGCTCCACACAGAGATCTGATCTGATCATCATCAGTCTGTCTGGAATGACATGAAGAAACAGAACAAACTGAGACAGACTAAATCCAGAAGAACTGATGCTACAAGAAACCTACCTGCACAGCTACAGTACTGTTAAAAGTTTTAGGCACTTGTGCAAAAATGCTGTAAAATGAGGATGCTGTCATAAATAGATTTTCTTTATCTATTAACTTCTATTAACTAAACTAAATCAACATTTGCTGTGAGCATCCTTTGTGTTTGAAGCAGCTTTTGCCTTCGGTGCACTTGAGCAGAGTTTCTCAGGAGCTTTGCAGGTAGATTTTTTGGAAACACAGTTCTTCTGGATTTAGTCTGTCTAGTGTTCTAATCATTTTGGCCACCACTGTATATGCTAATGTACACCAGTAAACGGTCTCAGCTTCTGATGGATATGAATGCATTCAAATATCTGCAACTGGAAAAGCGTCCCGTTTCATCATCTGCTCGGAGTGATTTTCTCATGAATATATTTGTGAGAGGAGCAGGTCGTGGTGAACGCTGGTGCTCTGATCAATGGCAGGCGTGTGCCGCCCAATGCTTTCTCCACAGGGGTGTTTAACAGTCGAGCATGGCAGGCACGGAGACAGAGTGGCTAATTTTAGCTCGGAGGCCCAGCCCACCCATAAATCACTGCGGCAGGGGCTGGAGATGAAGGACACAGGTTGAGCATCTGTTCACACACACACTCACTGCACGACCTGTGTTCACACACACAGTGATGTAAACTAGGGATGGGCGAATCGATGAAATGATTGATCCTCACATAAAAATTTAGATTCTAAAGTACATTTTTTAACCACTAACTTTATTTATCAAGAAATTCGGTGCATAAATTGTGTCTAATTGTGTTGGATAGAGCTATTTCTCCTGCTAATCAGAACACACGCAAATGCTGAAAGACAGAACCAATCAATCACAGACAGCGTTCGCTGCTGACGCATGGCTCAGTCACAGTGTTTGTTCAAACAGGGCTGCGTTTCCCAAAAGCATCAGAAGCATAAGTAGATCTTAAGAAACCATTGCCACATTATTACATTACATTACATATCATTGCTACTATATATAAAATTAATTCTGAAAAATGCATCACGGTTTCCACACAAATATGAAGCAGCAATAATAATCATAAATGTTTCTTGAGCAGCAAATGATATTAGAATTGATTTGAATTTAGAATGTGAATTGAGAACATGATTTCTGAAGGATCATGTGACACTGAAAACTGGAGTAATGATGATAAAAATTCAGCTTTGATCACAGAAATAAATTACATTTTAAAATATATTAAAATAGAAAATAGTTAGTTAATGGTTAATGGTTATATTTCACAATATTGCTGTTTTTGTTGTATTTTTGTTCAAATAAGTGCAGCCTTGGTGAGCACGAGACTTATTTTAAAAATATTACAAAATCTTACTAACCCCAAACTTGGTTTATTTATGTAATATTTATTTTAAATAGGCTAGTTTGTGCAAGTAAATTTATTTAAACTGGTTGTTAAAAGTTAAAATGGATTGTGTTAGGTTCAGTAATTGTTGTTAATAAATCTGTCAGAAAAAGAAATATGCTAAAGTTTCACCTTTAGGCGTACGACAGCCTGGCAGCCTTTTACAAAAATTAACCATGGTTTTATTGCAGTAACCACAGTTTACCACAGTATTTGTAGTAAAACTGCAGTAACCACAAATTTACCATGGTAATAATAATAATAATAATAATAATAATAATAATACATTTTAGTACTTATGTAACAGCATGTTTATTTTTCATGAGGTTCGCTCAAAGGTGCACCTTTGTAACTTATCTACCCTTAAAAGCATGCATACTTGTATGGTACTAATATGCACCTTTGAGGTGCACCTTTACTGCCCCAGTAAAGGGCTAAAATACAATTTTAGTATATTTTATTTCTGACAGTGTAAACAAAAAAAGGCCTATGAAATGTAAAAAAAAAAACAAAACAAAACATGGCTTTAAAATCTAATATTAAGTGAGTATAATTACTGATTATACTCTTTTAATAATTTAAAAGATCAGTTTAGTTTAAAGGTATCGGTATCGACGATACTGGGCTTGAAAATATCGGTATCGGTTCAAAAATAAATTGAGGTATCGCCCATCCCCAACGTAAATGTTTCCGCTCTGTGCTTAGATCTGCTCCACGCCAGCAGGGGGAGCTGCACAAACAGCGCTAGGCTTCCTGTTTTAATAACAGAGCAACAAACACTTCACACATGATTTGTCTGCAGCTGCTGTCTCTAATGTAACAGCGCCTGTGATGCTCAACCTGCACTGGAAGTGAACAGCAGATCACCTCCATCATGATCAAGGAAAATTGTGCAACATTTCTACACTTCAGTCTAGTTTTGCTGCAGGGCATCACACGCTTCCAGTGTAGAGATGCAATTTGCAATGCAATTTCAATAAATACATTTCCAAATAACAGTCATTAGTGGGGTGGTTACGTATTTCCATGATATTTTTTCACTCTGAATATTTTATTTTTCAGCAAATGCATTCAGTAAATTGTCTGAATGATACATTTAGTGCAGATTTATGGGTGCTGAGCAACTGTGAGCTGCATACTCAATGCCAGGTGAAAATACAACCCAAACCCAGCATGTGGGGAAACGAAAGAGTGAACATAAAGAAACTGTCCAGGAGGAACTGCACTGGAGCCTGCATTGAAAGCAGACAATGCTGGCGTTTTGAAATCACGCGCCACGCTCTCCTGCCTGCCTTTTTAGAAAAGCCTAGATAAATATGCATGAGGTGGCATTAGCATAATGAGCTGCCTCTGAATAAAGAGTTCTCCAACACTGCTGACTAGTAAGAATAACCACTGCACCTCTCTTTAATTACATTTTTACTGGTAAAAACTAATCTGATGACATCTGCAATGCTATCATGACCAGTACTGTGAATAAATCAGGCTGTATCTGTAAATAATTATTAGATTGTATCTGTAAATAAGTTACTACTAGTTCCAATTTTACTTTTACTACTAAAAAAATAATTACAGATATCAGTGACTTTACTTTGGCAAGTCAAAGTTTAATTTACTAGTCAAAACGGAATTATGCCCTGTTATAATTATACTTAAAGTGATGTGTAATCTAATCTTAACTAGTTATAACTGGATTACAGCTAAATTCATTTGGATATCTGAAAATAAACATATCTGAATGTGATGTGTAGAAATGGAGAATATATTTTTTAATTAGAACAGTCAATTTGTACAGATGTGACATTAAAAACCAGCGAAAGTCAAAACAATATAGGAATGGTTTTCACTAGAAAAAGTGTTATTTGTAGTCAAACCTGAATTAGGACTAGTAATGCAGAGGGAATTGAGATTGATTTAGGTTCACTTAAATTAGAAGTTATTTTTTCAAGTCTAATAAATGTTAAAACTGATAGCTCTCAATTATGCTGTAATGTTAGATGTAAATGTAAACATTACATATAGTCAATGGTTAAATATAAGGGGGAAAAATTATTTTCGAAAGACATCAGCAGTATTGGTATCAGTGATACTGGCTTTCAGTCATTAAAAAAGATGCCATTAAACAAATATTAAAAATACACTGTATTTATGTTTCTACAATAATTTGAAGATTGAATGTGAAATTATTACAATATATAAAGTATACTTAAAAACTTTAACGTTAGGTGGGATTAATCATAATTAATTCCAGAAAAACAATGTGTGATTAGTTATTTTTTGTAAATCGACTGACAGCACTAATATATACTAGGGGTGTGAATCGGCACTGGTTTCACGATTCAATTTGATTACGATTATCATGTCAACGATTTGATTCAATTCCATACCACGATGAATCACGATTATATAAAATTTATTTTGTGCATTTTTATTAAATGATATAAGCAGGTTGTCACACTACACGGGAAGTTAGGGAACCAGGAACGAGGAGACGAGGAATTTCACAAAACAGAGTTTTAATCCACAAGGGAACACAGATCACGGGCAGGGTAGACATTCAAAGACCGACAAACACTAACTGAAAGGACTGGGCCTTTTAAAGACAGGACAATCAAGGAACTAAGGAGACACACCTGGAAACACATTAACAATCAACACGAGGGAGAAACACACACACAGACAGGTCCATAGTCCTGACATAACGCCCCCTCCCGGAAGGTGCGTCCTCGCACCGTAGTAACATCCAAAGGGGAGGGGCGGGCGGGAACTAAGGAGGAGGCTCAGGCGGAGGATGAACCCCCGGGAGTGGGCCGGCTGACAAAGACCAGGGAGGCGACGAAGGAGGGAGGAGCCAGGGAAGAGACAGGAGGGATCTGGAGCAGGAGGAGCCCAGCTGGACCCAGGCCACAGCTATGATGATGGCCCACGGTGGAGCCGACAGAGGGAGGAGCCATGGAGGAGGGATGGCCGCCCGACTCCAAGGGGCCGACCAATGGTGGCGGAGCCCGAGGCGGAGACAGAGAGCCGACGAGCCAGGGGGATGCCGAGGATCCGGGGGGCCAGGGTGGAGCCGAGGGCTCTGGTGACTGAGGCGGAGGTGGAGCTCCAGAGATCCGTGGCGGAGCCGGAGCGACTGAGGACCAAGGTGGAGCTGGAGGGAGGAAGGAGCCCAACGGAGCCGGTGGGACGGAGTGACGAGGTGCAGCCAGAGGAGAGGAGTCGTGATGCGATGGCGGGTCGACGCCCGACCAAGGCGGAGCCGGAGGGACGAGGGAGCCCGGTGGAGCTGGTGGATCGGTGGAGGCGAGGGAGCTAGGAGCCGAGGTGGAGCCGCTGGGTCTACGGGCTGAGGTGGAGTCCGGGCCTCGGAGGCTGGAGGTGGAGGTGAGGGGTTCTCCAGCCACGGCGATGGAGGATGGCAGACCCACGGAGCTCGCACTGCATTGCTGGAGGGCTGAGGGCGAGCAGAGGGGCTGCCAGACGACACCGGTGGCGGAGGCAGGAGCGGGTGGGAGGGCGGGCATTTGAGAACCTCCGGGCTTCCAGGGCTTAACTCAGGAATGGGAGCCGACACTGTGGGGCGCTCTGGAGGTGCGGGTTCTGGAGGATGCTTTCGGGGAGCGGGCACAGGGGGGCGCTCGGGAGGAGAGGAGCTGGCTGGGACCAGCGGAGACGGAGAGAGGATAGGGAAAACGTCGACCTCCAGATTATGTTCCCAGTCCAACAGATCCCCTTCAAAGTCTACCAGCCCCAGATGTATAATCAGCTCAGCCGCGGTGCAGGGGGCGGAGCTCCACTCCGCGCTCACACCGTCCACGGCTGGCTCCCTCGTGATGGGCACTGTTGTCGGCTCTCGCACCTGATCTGACGTGTTGGGCTCAACTTCCGGGACGATCTTCCGCTCGGCTTGGAGCTGGCTCGTGGATCGTAGCGGGAAATGGCTCTCCGTCATCGGTGGGCTCGGGCTGGTGCTCCGCACCGCGGGGAGTTGGTGGGCTGGGCTCTGGGACAGGAGTGGCACTGGCGAGATCCCCCTCGGCACAGACGGTGAACGGGGATCTGTGCCTCGCCAGTGTCCACTCCACGAAGGCGGCGAAATCCTCTCGAGGACCATCTTCGGACGACAGCGCTCTGCACGCGGTGTTCAAGCTTGCATCATAGAATGCGCTGAGCGCGCCGTCCGGGTAGCTGGTGGCGTTAGCTAACATCAGGAACAGTCTTTTATGGTTCTCGAGAGATCGGTCCCCCTGCTCCAGCAGGAGGAGGAGGAATTCGGGCCGGACGAGGGGATCCATGGGGCAACACAACGGAAACAAAAACACTGATAGAAAACGGTAAACAAAACGGAGGGTGGACACGGAGGTAACTGTATTGGTCGGTCTTTCTGTCACACTACACGGGAAATTAGGGAACCAGGAACGAGGAGACGAGGAATTTCACAAAACAGAGTTTTAATCCACAAAGGAACACAGATCACGGGCAGGGTAGACATTCAAAGACCGACAAACACTAACTGAAAGGACTGGGGCTTTTAAAGACAGGACAATCAAGGAACTAAGGAGACACACCTGGAACGTTAAACAGACGGAATGCAGTAGAGAGGGAAACTATTAATATTCAGCGCAAAAACATTCATTGTGTTAAAATATCTGTTGTTGAACATTAAATTTATGTTTAAAAGTCAACATGCAATGCGAGTATTTTATGAGAGTAGGAACTGTAAAGGGATAACTGTGTGTAATTGTCTGAATATAAATGTCAGATGCTTTTACGGAATAAAGAAATGACAGTAAGATGTGACTGAACGCGTGTTCCTGCAGAACATTACTCTCACCTGTTGGTTAACACTGAGTTTGTGATTTTATTCGTCTTTATTATCTTATTTTTTTGATGTAGAGATAAACTTTAAACTATATTTAACAAATTATGTAAGGTTTGTGCCACTGCTGCTCTAAACTAACAGTATTGGTGATTACCAAAATCATTTTTTAGCTTTCTGTATTGGTTAGTTCTCCAATATGCGTAATCTCTTTAGTAACAGTAGGCTGTTTCTAATACTATAATATAATTATTGCGGTAACCATAATTTGTTAAGCACTGTATATAGGCCTATAGTTTAAATCTGTTCATCAAAAATTAAGATAATAAAGATAATAAAGACGAATAAAAACACAAATTCAGTGTTAACCAACTTTTTGATCACAGTCACGTTTACTGTAATTTCTTTATCCTGTAAAAGACAGCTATGAAGCATCTGATATTTATATTCAGACAACTATACGCGGTTATCCCTTTACAGTTCCTACTCTCATAAAATACGTGCACTACATGTTGACTTTTAAACCTTAATTTAACATTCAACAACAGATATTTCAGCACAATGAATGTTTTTGCGCTGAATATTAATCCCTCTCTGATGCGCGTTCACGCGTCCGCCGCGCTCGCGCTCATTCAGTAAAGATTTAAACTTAACACAGACTGTCAGGACGGAACTTTATGCAAAAATGGAAATGCTCGCGTGAATTTGTGACATTTACAGATAAGGATATGACCGTAAACTGAAAGTGTTTGCGCTGAGGATGCACACGCATCTGTCAAAGCATCTGACAGGGCAAGCCATTACGCTAATGCATTAACTTAAAGCTTAAAATAAAGAATTCTCATGTTTTGTGCAGCTTGGATCACGTACTTCTCCCGCAGCATCTCATTCTGTTTCCTCCACTATTTTTAGATGCTTTTGGCCATAGAAATGCGTTATTCAGTGCTGTAATTTGACGCGACCGGTGTTCTGTCGATTTGTGCTACCCTGTCCCATT